>OU565277.1:16467500-17067500 GCA_913789895.3 Seladonia tumulorum | reverse complement strand
TGGCTGATGATCGTAGTGGTGTATTTCGATGTTAGCACTTGGTAGATGTTATATCAATGATTTAGTTGGACGTTTTACTAACCATTCATTTTCATATTTCAGTGTTATATAACGATAAGTGAATATATATAAGATGAGCGAGCCAAAACCATCAGGATTAAGACCACCTTCAAAAATTGGTCGGCCATGCAGCAATCTGCCACCAAGACCAGCAGTGCCACCTTCTCCTCCAAGACCGGCAATGAGTGAGTTTGTATACGCACTTTATACGCATGCATTGAAACAACTTGGTTTAATTGTTCACTTGTTCATCTGATTTTATAGTGTATGTCTTCCTAAAAGTAGGAATATAAAATCTAAATAAAAACATTGACAACTTCATACAGTCGTATTGTATCGTATTATAATTACAGGCAGTATTATTGGATAAGAACTAGCAACATGTACAGTCTAATGCTATTGTAGAAAATATAGGAATTTTAATCAACAGCTGCAATGGTCGATAATACTAGAACTGGATACTTTATATACTTAAACATCACAATAATAATTTGATTGTCTAACTGGAAAATGAATATACATACATTAATATCTGATCTGTAGGAAGTCTCTTGAAAGGGAGATCAATAGTACTGTTTCTCAGGATCTTGAAAAAAATGTTAGGCAATAGTTCTTATAAATATTTCTTTCTAAGTTTTCATTGAATTAATAATATTTTTAATAACAGTGTCTTCATCTAATTAAATTACTTCTAGTAAAATGGCAATTTCAGATGAAGCCTTTGGGAATACCAATTTAGACTCGGGAGATCTTCCAGGTAGACAAAATTGACTAGATTGAAGCCCCTGAGAATAGCAATTTAGATTCAGGATTTTCTGGTAGACAAAATTGGCTGAACACTGAAGTTGTAAAAATATTTCTATTGTTGGATTGGATCTGGAAATATATAGTGGTGTCTCTAGTCTTACGATCTTCAAGGTGGTCAGAATTGTACGGACCACAAAAGTTCGACTATGTAGAACCGTTCGTACCACTGGAAGAATTTGTAAAGTCAAATGTGGAGCCTTTGGCAATGACTCTGAAGCGTTGGGTCGAATGGGTAGGGTCTAAATTCAAGTCTAGCGATTGTGTTACTATCGCTGTAGCTGATCCAGATGAAAGATCGAGCTCGATCGAAACTCAACGCGTCTAATTCCCCACGCCACGCGATCGAGTACGCCCACCAGACCCTGAGACGAGCGTGAACGAGTGGTTTTACAAGCGCGAGACCGCGAACTTCTCGCGAGTCGTTCTTCCACCTCTCACCGCAACGGATCTCGTCCGAGCGATCTGGTAAATATTTTTCCCACTAACAAACGGTCCCACCGCGGACGCTTTGTTTCCTGGAAAAGATTCTCGGCGATCGTTCAGTGAATATTCGCGCAACTATTACTAACAGAAACATTCGACCAGATAACTATACAATCCTTCTCTGCCTCATACCAGTTTCGACATCATTGACAAGGTCCGCGATCTTTGCCCTTTTTAATCACTGGCTCTTCAGAAATCTTCTTCATCTTCTGCTTAAGGTGGTATTCCGGTTTTCGAGGCTGTTTTTGCGCGAATGTTTAGCAATTTTTTTCAGAAAAGCTATTGAACATTTCAATTGGGATTTTGCGCTCATATTTATTGGTATTTGAAGCATACATGAGATTTTTTCGAGTAAACATAATCAAAATCACACCAGTTATACATTTTGTCGTAGAGTACGTTTTGAAAAACATTCCGGTCTTTCTACTGATCGGGAACAAAAATCTGTTGTTTATTAATCGGTACGATTGTAGCTATGGCCCCGTACTAAAAGAAATAGAAAGTCTTGATTGTTTAGAAAATAATCTGTGTAAAACGAGACGCACTTTTCTGTCGGATTAAGTAAGAACCTTTGAAACCTCAAATCTTCGTTCTTCTGGATCAGTATTTATCCAAAGGAACTTTTTTTCTCTCCAGAATCCTAATCGTATTTCTTGATCTTCCAAGGACTCGTTCGCGGAATCACCTCTTGTTTAGACATCTTCATCTTTGATCTCGATCCACCGTCTCTAGAACCTCGGGTCAGATCAATTGAATTACACTGTCCAACGCAGACTGTGATCCGACAAATTGGCTACTCAATAACGAATTTGGAAATCGTGTTTCCTTATCAGCTTCGGTTTTCCAGAAGGTCCCAAGGGTTAAGAATCAAATCAATGAAAAGAATCCTAAATTGAAACCGATCAAAAATTGCTTTAGGGGTTCCGCATCGGGGATGATTTTCTTTTTTCGACAACGAGACTCTGCTCCTCCGAGATGAAATTTCTCGAGAACCAAGACCGATGGAAAGAAACGGTTTCGACGACGATGGATGCGCGCGCGAGGAGGTATGGGAGGCGCCTAATTAAAATTTACCGGGCAGTGTTATTCATCGGTGGAAGGCCTCGGGGAGACAAACGCGGCGCGCGTACAAAAGCGCGTGGTGTCCGCGAATCGAGGGCACTTATCTTGCCTTATTGGTTCATCGAAGAGCGGCGAAGCTTGGAAGGGACACACGCCGGTGCACCTCGCGCTGTGCAGTCATCATCATCATCGCCGCGATGACGCATGCGGTTATGCAATCGCGGCGTGTTTGTTGTACGCTCGATATCCAGCCGTTTCGTCTTTCCTCCCACGTGCGAGACCGCTTCCCTTATCGGGTAGGGCTTTTCGAACCACCAGGCATTTGTACGGGGTGAAACGATTATAATTAACACCTTGATCGGGTTCGAACTGCAGTCCCTTGCATTTTTTCAACCAAGACCGCTGTCTAAAAAAAATCCAGCTTCTTTGCTATAGTCCCTTCTACAATATTTAAGGACAGCGGGAGAACCTTAACGAGCCAATTGTCCTTTCTGTTGTAATAAAGAGCTCGCGTCTGCTTAGGATAGCCATAGTCAATTTGATTGATACTCGTTCCCCTAAATTTTCGTCGTTAATTGTTCTATAGTTTGGCAGCTATTCCGAAGGGAATAGGATTTTTGCCTGTTCTGTATACTAGCTGTACCCTGTTCCAGGGTATCGTGATGACGATTGTTCGATCTCGTGTTTCGCAACGCGATCGCGAGTCCCAAGGTAATGATGTCAATTTTCGACTTGACAGGGAAACGGATACGTTCACGATACTTGATATTATCTGCACTACGACCCGATTGTTGCGGCAGAAATCGATGAAAGTGGCGTCTGCAGGCCTCTGCACCCGTGCATGCCGAGCATCCTTGCTGGATTAGATCCAAGACGCATCCCTATTGTTCCACATTACGAGGTCGTTCACCTTTTGCACGATTTTTTTTTCCGGCAACTTCGCTTGCACCAGCCAAAACTGCGGTCGTTGCTCCAGAACCGGTTTTTGCCGGAAATGAGTAATTAAACGTAAAACTTATTGAAGAATCTAATTGTCAATCTTCTTGTCAAAGAGCTAATTCTTCAGCTCATGAGAGCTATTTTTGAAATTCAATACAAATTCATTTTCATCTTGTTGGAATGGTTAGAGAAAAAATTACAATTTTATTTGACTCCTATTATTCTATAAATTGTAAAGAAGCTTAAAAGTTAAAAGTACGATGTATTCAATTTTTATTCTAAATAAATCGTCGTGAACGGTATACGGACAGAACTATGAACGTGTTAGCATCATTCAGAAATGAGTTGCTATTGAATGAGTCCTCCGGTCTTCGCTTAACCTAACACAAAAAGTTCCAACACTCGAGTCGCAACATTCTTGAAATTCCTCTGTCGGTTTATCGTCGCGTGTGCCAACCAGTTGGCAGGCATAACGCTCGCATGTTTACACGTTTTTTGTTATTGTGGCCGTTTCGATTAGCATTCGTAGATCAGGATCGCCTAAGGTGACGAACTCTTTCTGATGCAATCGACCCGATGGTGTTCGACACACCGGAATGACACCATCGCCCAAACATGAAACGATAGCTGTGGCTCGCGAGGACGTGACCGAAAATGTCGCATATTTTCGGCCCACTTGCCGCGTTGTTTAGCCGGTTTTTCGTCTTCGATTAACGGTGAACGGCGCCAAACGATCTTACCACATGGATCCTAATCTTCTTAAGAGAACGCGTAGATCTTACCCGATTTCTCGCGGAAAGAGAGAAAGCAAGGTAGCAAAACCTTTTTCTCGTATTGGAAAAGCCGGCGAATGCAGAAAACGCATACAGTTCCGCAGTGCAGTTTTCTGAATCACCGCTGCCGTGTCAGTCAATCATCCTCCCACACGGATGCACAAAGTATACCGAATGGTTCGTAACCGGAGAAGAAAATCCAAACTTTTTTTTTTAACTAGAATAGTACATTGGCTGTGTAACATATTACTATGCAGCTGATTTACCAATTTTATCTCGTAGACTCATGTTTATAAACATTTCTATTGTCAGGAACTACATTTGAGTTCAAAACGCAGTTGTGCCCTTTTTATCAAATTCCTATGAACACTGTAAGGTGTGATAGTACTTTATTGTATCAAATACAATAACAATCTTTTTTCTGGTCAATGTTTGAATGTTTCCCCATCGTGTTTATCACACTTTTGTCCTCTTTTTATCAAATTCCTGTAAACATTGTTGCTTAATATTTCATTCTTCGTAAAAACACTCGCTTGCGGGCTCATCTTCGTAAAAAATTAATTTCATACAAATCAAAAAGATCTAAATTCAGAGTTTAGCGTCCAATGAACAATCTTTATTCTTTTTTCTCGACTTACTTTTCTTCATAGAATCGTCCTTACATTCGATTGTACCGCCATTTCCGGACCTCTCCCCCCCCCCCGCATAGAAAAATCGAAAAATCAACATAGCGCGCTGGCTGGTCGATCGGCGAGCTCCTTGAGATAGATCAGTGAGCCGCCCGTTCAGCTTGAATGAAAATCGATTCTAGTGGGAGCACAGATTTATTCGGATCTCGTTACAAACAGACATTAGATTAGATTCCAGGAACAAAACTGCTACCTATCCGTGGCCAGTAGTAATCGAATACACGATTAACCTTGTGTTTATGTATGGGGACCCCGTAATATCAAGATTCCATGACGGCGTATGTACACAGATCGCGTTACGATCGGTCAAGGTGATTGACACTGCGTTTATTTTGGAAGGATCCGTGCTAGATCATGGATCGATCATTGCCGCGTGCGTCGCTGCGGAAGCATTTTCAGATCGTCTGCAATCAATCCATCATTTTATGAAGCAAAAAACATATACAAATTCTTCAATCCCTACGCTACAGTTTGTTATTGTTTCGTTTTTGCAAAAAACATTGTAGACGCGCGCGTAGTATTTCTAGACCTCCAATGTCCGATCGCTTAATATTCCTTTTTCGAATCATTCTTCTAATGGTGATTCATTCGCCGTTTCTTCTATATTTAGTGTTTGAGAATTAGAACACTGTTGCGAACTCTGATTGCATTGTTGTTCGTAGTTTTGATAGTACTTATTCGATTATTGAATTGGTAATATTTTTGGTAATATAGTCGTTACAAGGTTCATTGTGGTAATCTATATTCGTAGTAACTATTGAGAATATTTGTGCAAGTTCATAGTCCCGATTCAACTTAATTTATTTACAGGAGGAACCCTTTAACACATATTTTACATTTATCTTGGAGCAGAACATTTTCACAAAGTAGATAACACGGTGCAGTACACTGAAGTATTATCTAAGAAAAGAATAAGAAAGTGAAAAAAGCAACTATTGTCAGATTAACTATGACCGAGCAGATAAGGAAACTTATTGTTCACACCAAGTGTACAGTTGTCGTTCGACTGTAGACGTCATGCTTTCGTGACAAAAATGGGTGGATCGAACGCAAAACAGTGACAATATTTAAAAAATTTCAAAATACTGTTACACTTTTGACTTATTAAAATTATTAAGCAAGACAATAAATGTCTAGGCAACTTTCACATCCCACAAAATTTCGCAATCTAGTTATTGTACAATCTGTGTACAATAATTTATCGAGTTCAATTGCATTCAACCAACCACGCTTAAAACAATTTGGATTCTCTGAAATCTTATTGCAGACTTTATCGCAATGGCGTTCTTCTCGACACAATACTGGATCACCGTTTAGAAAATTCGAAAATTCCGATCGATCGATCGTCATAGGAAAAATCAATCGTTCGATCAGCATTCTAATCGCGGATCGATCTCGTCGAACAGAAACACAGCCGCCCACGCGAACGACCTACTACCACCGTCTCGCCCACGTCCCTTCATGAATAATTAATTAAATCTCGAATCGCGGTATTTTTCTCGGGTTTTCTGCCGGAGGTGACGAGATAGCACGCTCGACTTGCGTTGTAATTGAATTAGAACCGATACAGCTTTATCTGCGGTTTGCCGATCGAGATCCACGAAAAAATCGCGATCCTTTTCGTGGCGCTTCGAGTGACCGCTCAAATATTACGATCTATTCTCGAGGCCGATCGATCATAACAGACGAACACACCTTCTTAATTGCTCTTTTACATAACTGTCCACTTGGGAATGAAATTAACTTCCTGCCCAGCGCGACGAGACGCCGGCCGTAATCAGTCCATTGAGCACCGTTCGCGTTCGCAAAACGTTTTGGAATTCGGCGATTTTTTTTTAGACCTTATTCTACCGATCCAGAAAGACGCAGAAGGTCTCGTATTTTTCTTCAAAAGAATGGCTCGTTTAAAAGAGTGCGCACATTGTGCAAATTCTTATTTTCAAAAAGTGCCGTATCGATGTTGAATATTAATACTAAGATTTATATTGTATAACATGTTTTTAATCGATGTTACCTTGTGAAATGTTTATGTACACGTCCGCCTTGGTTTGCCCGATGATTTTCTATCGATCGGATCGATTTAGATGCTTGTCCCCGAGAAAGCATGTTTTGTCCAGTACGATTTGCATTGTCTCTGCGTTGTTTTGCATGATCACAGACCAG
This sequence comes from Seladonia tumulorum, assembly GCA_913789895.3. Taxonomy (NCBI): domain Eukaryota; kingdom Metazoa; phylum Arthropoda; class Insecta; order Hymenoptera; family Halictidae; genus Seladonia; species Seladonia tumulorum. The sequence continues at coordinate 17,060,524 of OU565277.1, read as the reverse complement.
ATGGAACATCTCTGGGAATCGCATGGCCGTCGATTAAGCGAGGCTGGCCTGCGCAGAGGATCAGGTGGGTGCTTCGTTGATTTTTGTCTCCCCATTTTCCTATTGGTTTAAACAGAACGATGCCGGATCCTTAAACACTGACCAAACTCGACCAATTTGAGGTCTAAACATTAATTTCCGATTTGATTTGGTCCATCAGGCTCTTTTTAATCTTGCCAACACTCCAATTAATGAATCAGATTTGTAGAATCCACGGAAAACCTTGTATGTTTAATTTTCGTTGAAGCCTTGAATAAATTCTTCTTTAGTAGCAGTGGTTTTATAAACCGATAATCTGATCATTCCCGCATCGTTCTAAAAGAATGAACGCAATCGTGAATTGTTCAGTGTAGTCAGTAGCACGACTGTTCCAAGCTTGTTTGGAAGTGTTTGTTTTGTGTATGTGCCTGATGATCGTGAGAATGCTACGGCTTCGACGAGAACGTAACATTGCTGCATGGTTATAACGAACTTCATATATTTATCTGAATGGTATTATACCAGGAATATATATATCTGAGCGAAAACCAAAAAATATCGCATGAAACATCTACTCAGAAATTCAGGTCAAGAATACTTGAAATATTGGTATTTTAAATATTTTTTAATAGTGCCAGAAGTTATAAAAATGAAAGGACTCCTCCTGGTCCCCCAATTAGCCCCCTCAGCGACGAAGATTCGAGTAATTTTTATTTTCACGAGGCACAAGTATTTTTTTAAATTATCTCAGTGCATATTCATTATAAATGCATTGCAATTATTATTGCATTCAGCTTCTTTGAACACCGAATGAATCTTTCTTTAGAAAACACGTGTTCTGAACGCTTCCATTTTGAATCTCCAAGCGCTTGATTGTACCACGCGTTGAAATCACCAAGTAGTACAACTATAGCACTACTGTTATAGAAAATTTTCTTTTTGTTATCAACACGTTAGATACTGTCGACTGGTACAGAAAATCATTTACTAGTAATAAATCGCACTTTCTCACCGGTAATAGTCACTGAGGGGAGAATTCCTAAGAGAGAATTGAAAAATTCAGAACGTATGCAACTCCTAATGAAAAAATGATAAACCCCCGGGTCTATTAAACGAACTTGTCGTTGTCGGACAGATACTAGTGTCGTCCTGACAGAAGACACCGACAGCTTTATAATAGGAGACCGAGTATGGGTCGGCGGAACGAAACCCGGCGCGATCGCTTACATCGGCGAAACCCAGTTCGCACCTGGAGACTGGGCTGGTGTGGTCCTCGACGAACCAATTGGTAAGATTCATCATCATCATTATCGTCATCGAGCGATCCTTGACCCGCTAATCGACCAATTTAGTCGCGAGCACTCGTTAGAATTCGATCATCTAATCCAGACGGCGACTTCAAACTAGCTCCACATTTTTTGCCATGAAACCATTGAACATTTTACTTACTTACTTGCAAATTTTACCCACATTATTGACCATATTTTAGCGACCTTCACAAATTTTTACACAAAGAACAAAAGAAAATTGAACTTGCTACAAGCGATCAAGTATATTCATGCGGGGAAGTTATCTGAATAATTGTCGTAATTTTTAAAACTGATCTATAAATTCGGAATGAGAGATTTTTCTGACTTAATTGTAGTACTGACTATAGCGATAAGTCTACTTAAAGTGCTCACCAAGTTTGAAGTAGATCGGAGGAAGTTTCGATTACTATTGGAGATACTCCTTGGTCTCCTCGTTCTGTTAATTTTTACATAAACATCTTTCAACTGAAATCGGATGTTAGTTGACATTCGTACACAGAGGCTGATATACAGCTCGAAGAAATACAAAATTCAAGTGACTACCATTCGCAAAATCGTTGATAGTCAATTCACCCCCTCGGTCGATCAGTTGAGAAAAATTTAGAGTTCATCAACGTCGTGACGCGATAGAAGAAGTCAATTTACTCAGGAGAGGCTAGAAACACAATTAGGGAAATTGAAAAGAGTCTAAGCGGGTCGGAGCGTGTTCGGTAACTAGAAAGTCCATTTTTCGAGGATTAGAGATTGACGGTAGCTCGATCCACTTCAGGAAAGAACGACGGATCGGTGGCTGGCTGCCGTTACTTCCAGTGCGAGCCTAAGCGCGGGATCTTCTCGCGGCTGACCAGGTTGACCAGGGAGCCGTTGACCGACTCCGTGACCTCGCCCACGCAAAGGACACCGACGACACCGCCGGACAGCATGAAGGGCAGCCTCGGGAGGACCATCTGCCCCTCATTGAGTAAGGATCGGTACAGGAGATACTCCCCTCGCCCGTAGTCCGCTTTCAATGTTGGGACGTCGAAGGCTGCGAGCCCCGCGAAAAGATGGAGGTTCTTCATGTTGTTGACCTTCAGCGGATTTTCGTGAATTTTGCAGTCTCCCAATGAACGTCATGCAATAGCTCCTTTCTCCTACCGAACTGCACAATTCCACGGATCCCGGCTTTCGAGGACCGCCGTTGATCGTCCCTAATCGCACGCCACGTAGATTAACGTAGTTACGCACCGTACAAACAGCTCAGTAGAATTTATTATTGTAAACGTACTCCTAACCATGTAGCAAGCTGTACTCTTTAGTGTATCTTCGTACACACTTATGCTCTTCATCTGGTGGAGCAAGCATGTGCATCGTCTGCACCGGGGGGCGGTTTCTCGCCCAAGTGGGCGTGGCTTCGTTGCTCCGGTCTACGGTTTGTGCTTGCTCTAACTGAGATTACTATGTCTGTAGATGTCTATCTATGTAGTCGTACTGCTCGTCGCACTGTGTTTTAGTATTTTTAGTAAATAAATCGGATCTGCGCCGATTCCTCACCCTTTTCACCGCCTTTTCACAATAAATACATAAAAGAACCTATATTGTAGATATACATAGGTATTAAGCACCTCTTGTCTATACTCCGGCTAGGACATGTTGCCGGTTCAAGGTCACCGAGCAATTGACCTCACCACTGTTACTTCTTTACTCCGCCAACTGCAACGCCTTTCTCCCTCTCCTAGAATATCAAAAACATTGTTGACCTTATAAAGAAACATCGTGAAGGTAAGGTGACCTTGAACGGCCAACCCTGCCAGAGTATAGTAGGCTTCAGACAGATTTTTTCTTTGCACGGAGTAAGTCGTTCAAAGACACGCCCAGCCTCATGAGGGAGGGGCCAAATGTGGTGTTGGATATCTGCCAATTGTAACCTTTATGGTAGATCTATGGGACACCGGGAATTTCTGATGGAAGCATCCCGGTGGTCTTCCCGAGGGTTCAGACTTCTGTAACGAATGTAACTCGTCACACAGACGCGTCGACAACCAGCCTGTCGTCCACGGTGTCGCACAGAGACTTCAGGATAGGCGACAGGGTGATCGTGTCATCTAGCCAAGGCAGCAAAACTGGCGTGCTCAGGTACATGGGCAGCACGGAGTTCGCGGCTGGCGAATGGTGCGGCGTGGAACTCGACGATCCTGTTGGCAAGAACGATGGCTCCGTTGGAGACAAAAGGTCGGCATCCACGTATCCTACAGCCAAATCCCCGTAGAAACGATTAGGAAGACATTAAGGGGCTACTTTTATTTTCAAGGCCGTTTCCGGATTTTTTTCCAGACAAATTCTTCCTAAATCTCTCTGTTGTAGTTATGTCTTTGTTCACATCAAGTCTCAGAGATTTTTAAATTTTCGGTACTCTAGATCAAGGTCAATTGTAGTTCTTGCTCCCCAGAGCCTTTTCAATGAGCGTTCCATACCAAAGGTGAATTAACTGAAAGTCATTCAGTAGGCATGGTCATAGCGCGTGTTAATGTTTATTAGATCTTTCTTGGTACCCGTCCGCTAACTGGTTTAGCGCTGTTTCAGGTACTTCGACTGTCGGCCTAAATACGGGCTGTTCGCACCCGCGCACAAGGTCAGCCGTTCGCCGACCAGCAAAAGGACCAGCTGCATGATTCACAGACCAACCGGGGCCGCCCTGAACTCGTCCTTGAAGAAGACAAGCTCGAGGGAGTCGCTGATCTCGCTGTCGAGTATCACCAGCACGGCGAGCACAGCTGCCAGGGCTGGTATCAGTACGCCGAGGGTAAGATTCACGGTGCCAGAATGAGGGGAATGACCTGTACCGCAGCTTGCATCCTCCATCCTGATCGCAGACTACTCTACTATCTCTACCGTGTCGCGTGTTCTGCTCGCAGCAATCGGAGGATCGCTTTTCTTGACCCCAAGAAGACCTGACACTGATGAATTTCAACACGAATTATACAATTGCACAACAATTTTCTTCACATCGCTAAATAGAAGCGTTACGGAAAGATTAACCGTATGCCGAAAGAAAGAAATTTGCATGTTTAGAATTTCAATAGTCGTAAATTAAAACTATTGGAACGCGTCCTGAAAACCTAGTGTTGATGCAGATCATTTTTATTTTGCATAAAAATCTTCAGTATAGTGATTATATTTCTCTATTTTCATCGATGTACATATTTAGATCTTGTTCACAACAAATTTGTAACAAACACGTGGTAAAGATCCTGAATATGACGAGTACGTGTCCGGTATTTTTGATCCACGTTAGAAAAAATGATCCTCTACTTGTTCCGAGTACTATTTACTGTGTAAACGCGTTTCTTCCGAGTTATATGCGCAAAGTTGTTTGATCAGAGTTGAAACGCGTTTGCAGCTGAAGATGAGAGCTGTTGTTAGCTTGTTGTTCACGTTGATTAGATTTATAGTGATCTTGTTGAATTAATATGTACGTGTATGTTTCAGTTGTTTTTTTTTTTTTTTTGTTATTGTTGCTGTAGCTGTTACCTTTCTTTACGAGCTTAACAGATTCGAGTACGTTTTAGAATCCAAGCGATCGTTTTTGTATCCCTACAGACATGCTTTGTTAGTCTTGTAATGTGAACACTCCCGTGGGACACGACGAGAGACGGTTAATAGTATTGTATTGTTAGTATTTTTAGAGTTCTCAGAACTGTTATGTTTTGTTTTGTTTTATTTTTTTTTATTTCGCAAATTTATTTACTGTCCGAAGAAGAAGGTAAACTGCAGTTTGATTTGTTGGCTGTGCATGACACGATTTTGATCTTTGTTGCATCCGAAATTCCAGAGGCCTGGTATGCGCACGTCGACACCTGCACTAACTGCTCTGCAGGTGAGACCATGTTCTAACATTTATTTGTCACGCTCAGCTAGCTGGCTGTGACATACGTAAAAACGCTGTTTGAATAGCTGTTTAGCGTAGAAGCAGATTAACAAGCGTGTTGTGATTATATGTTATCGAGTATTAAGCATAACAACATTTTACAACACAACCAGCCACAGTTGTAAGATTTATATTATTAGCGCAAGTACAGTAGAATGTAATTGTTAGCGTTGTTTTTAGATAAGTAGCTTAGAAAAGCATTCCAATGTTTGTACATGATCTTAATAAAATCCTCCGTCCATTCCTTTCATAGTCTCCCTAGAATCCAACACCCACAAACGTGGGCATTTACTTGAAAATATTTGACTTTAACCATCGAAAGAATTGTTTATTAATCTGATGGAAAGAAATACTTCTTTGTGCCTGAGAATATACACTCTATTTAATTTAGTAGTCACTCTGTTTAATTGAATGTCATCAAATTTGTACTACGATAAAGTCGCAACTTTGATGTTGGTTTTATTTCCTCGTAAAAGTTGAATTGAAGAAAAAATATTCACTTTTTTACGCATTTAATTGTGTTTATGCAAATTGAAATGAATTTTTCTACTATCTTTTTCTCTCTTTTCATATTGTATTAGGTCAATGCTAAAGTTCTTAATTTCTAACTTTTCCACTGACTTAATATTTGTATTGAAACATGTTTTACACTGTGCACAATATTTACTAGACTTCAATTCTTAATGACACTAAAATTAAGAAACGAAAATTAATTAATTAATAACGCATGAATATATGAATGCATAATTTGATGACAGAGCATTATCATTAACTTCAGTTCAAAGATTCACTATTTAGTCACAGTGACTTCAAATGTACAATGTTGAAATACAATGCCATAATGAAAGAAACATGATAATTGATATTGATTCTTCCGATAAGGGTATCTCCTGCCTTCCTAATCCTACATTAAGAAATTTCGAAAGTGGACAAAAATATTTTATTGTTATTAGGCATAGAAGTGATAGAAAGCGTAACATATTTTAAAACACTGTAGCATTAGGATTCGTTGACAATGTAAAATTATTTTGACACTCGTCTCGAACGTTTTAGGAGTCTTTGAAGGAGAAACAGCAGGAGATAGAAATGCTGCGCAGAGAAAGAGATTTGGAACGTGAACGTGTGACAAAAGCAGCGAATCAAGCGGATCAAGCTGAACAATCTATTCTTTCGCTGAAACAAGAATATGACCAGGTACCTATTGCCTCTGACCTACACCTCAGGGTTACACCATAACCGAGGTATAGTCCTAGCATTAGCATTAGTGTGATATAATAGGAACACTCCCCAGTGTATCGCTTACACTTATTAATTGCAATGGAGAACATTTTGAGCATTATAAAGAATGTCTCAGTAACTATTAGATTTTCATTGCATATACCCTGATAGTTTTGTATTCAGTATTCAATTCTCTCTTCAATCACAAAATTAGAATTTACCTGTTGCGATAAAGAAACTCGATACCAAATAGTATACCAAACAGTTTACATGTAACTTAGATGGCACACTTATGACCTTGCATAACTATTATATATTAATTTTAGTACCGAGAGAAAATGCATAAAACAGTCACAGAAGCCGAAGCAGATCTTATTAAACTGCTCGAGGAGAAAAATGCATTGACACTGCAGTTGGAAGAGCAAAAAAGGAAGTGTGAAGACCTGCTGTTTCGCTTCGAAGAAGAATCTGTCAATAAGGATGATATTCAGGTATAGGTCTTGACTATCTACCGTCCATGGTCACAAAAAGTATACATTCTGAAAATATTTAACACACTGATCGCCGAGTCAGGTTGTCCAAAAGTTTCTATGAAAAAGTTCATTCTCGCAGACAAAAATAACTTCATTTATGACGGTCAGTGTGTTAAACAAAATTTTAAATGCACACTAGAACAAGAGGTATGTATAGACATCCAAGAATACAGGGATACTTAGGGACTCTAAAGGTTTATCGAATACCGAATGAAACACTCTCATTCCTTTCATCATTTTACTTTCTATTAATCGAACTTCCGTTTCTCATTTATTCTTTTTTTATTTATTTTTTTTTTAATACTGGTTCGAAAATTGCATAGTGGAACTATGAGGAAACGCAAGTATTACTCGAAATTCAAGATTCAATGTTAGTATGCTTCTGTTAGAATAGAATTTAGGAGCTTTACCATAATCAGATGGTGGCGGGTGGGACAATATTCATATGCAACTTAGTCTTTGGAAGCGAGAGAACGACATACAGTATTCTCTCTGTAACTGTGAAAAAGATCTCTACTATAACTCTCTCTGGTTAAAATTTTATCCCTGCCACTGGAGAACCAGTGATCGAGCCAACAAGGTGTTGAGTATCAGTGAGACTAACACTAATGCAAGTGAAGCAAAAGATTTCATCTTTTCTAATTTTTTACTTTTTTTATGAAACATTATGATGAAACACGATATCATTACGATGGTAATCAGTCGTGTAACAAGCGATTGAAGACACGGATTCTGTAAATGTGAGGTCCGAAAATTTCATCACTTGTTACCTCGCTTACTTCACTTGAAAGCCTCGAACTTCAGTCTTTGTTTCTTTTTCAATCGCTATCCTTCTCTACGTTTGGAAAACTATAAAGAATGTAGTACTTCTTCTATATCTGTGACTCTGCTAACCCAAAGTTTTCACATTTACGGAGAGAACGACATAGAAGCTATGCTTTGTGACTGTATTCGAATTAAAACGATACTAATTCCGCATACAGCACACAAGAACGTTTCTGTCTAGCCTGTTGGGTTTAACGCAAGAAACTTATCGTTTTATTTTCAGAAAGAGAGAACTGAACAATGTGTGAGTATCCCATGGCAGCCGTATGAGCCCGAGGAGGGGTTGATGATGCTGTTTTTCTGCACCGCTTCTGTTATCGTCACTGTAGTCATGTCATTTATCATTTCATCACAGTTCCGTCCGAAAACTCTGTGATATCTCGCAGTACACTTCTCTCCAATGCTTTCGCGACTAATTGTTTCGCTCTTGGTTAACTAATTAAGTATCAGATTTTATACCATTATAATTAGGACTCGATGTTCGTCTAGAGTCTAGCTGTACATTGAATATAGGACAAGGATAATTATGAATTTAGAGAATAGAAATTGTATCATACTAGAATTAGATCATTAAGCTACGTAAGGAAGGTGTGGGTTTAACACGCTTCGCGGTGCACTGTAAATTAATTGTTAGGGTTCCGGTAATTGCTTCCTTCACGCTGAAGTAGTACGTAATTTTGTTTGCTGAGCTCTTTCGTACAAGAATTCTCAATACCAACGCCACTTATTTATTTATTATTTATTTATCTTTGTTACATTGTTCTGAATATTATTTTCAAGTTGTATTTATTTCGATTGATTCATGTTACACATTGTTGTATGTTGTTATTACACGGCATAATTAAATGATACGTCAAGTACAGTTGTTGAAAAAGTATATTAAGAAGTCTTTTATCTTTGTACTGTATCGAATCATTGCCTTTTATATAATCTGACCGAAGCTGTAATAAGCGACAGTGCTCTTGTATATCTTGATGCGCTTCTTCTTCATGTTAGTTGTTGTATATGCGTACTGGATCCATTCGGGTACTAAATAAGCATGTTTGTCGTTAGGTGATAAATACTGTAAATGAGAACAAAATCAAAGATCTTGAAAAGCAGCTGGCGGAGGAGAGAGAACGTGTCGCTCAGTTCGAACAGGACAGTATAAAGCTGTTCGAAACCGAGGAGGAACTGGCGCGACTTCGCAATGAAGTCTCTAGTGCTGCTCAGAACAAAAGCCTATTACAAGGTACCTATGATGATTTACTCTGATTTAAAAGTTTACTTTGACATTGCATTACATTGCATAACAATGGCATTACCTTGCATGACAAAAAGATGAAAGAGTTTAGGTAAAATGCCTAAAAAAATTAATAAAAAAACTGCTGAAATGGCCTCAAGCATTACCATCCATAAAATCATTAACAAAAATGAACATTCCAAGAGTTAAAACAATTTTGAACGATCGCAGATGTACAGAACCGAAACAAATGTCTGGAAGAAACACAGACGAATCTCGAAAAGGAGGTGCAAGAAAAGACTAGGCTTGTGGAGCAATGCGTAGCACAGATAAGGGAATTGGAGGCGAAATTGAACGAGAGTCAAAAAGAGAGTGCAGCACAAAAGGAGTCTGACGCGAGTCTGAAAGCTGAATTGGAAACACAAATTAATCTAAACAAAGCAAAAGATGAAGAGCTAACCATTGCGCTAAAGAAGCTCGAAGGTTTGTTTATCAGCTAATTTTAAATGAATTCGATAATCTTTGCTGGTATGCTATTTTACAGAATTGAGCGAGAAACTGAAATTAATGGAAGAGAAGAACGTTGTACTGTCTAAACAGATACAGGAGTATCAATCGCAGGCTGAAGACAGTTTCAAGATAGTCCAGGAAAAACAGAAATTGGTAAGTATCTGTTCTATAGTAGAGGGAGTAATGTATCGATGTCCTTAGACTGTTTTAAATCGCACCAATTCGTTTTTGCCATAAACGCATAAAATCCACCGTCTAGTAATAAGTATTTTGTTAACTTAGGAACAAGATATCGCTTCCCTGATGTCGACAGAAGCAAATTCCTCCGCACAATTGAAGAAATTGCATGAAGAATTAATGGTAAAGGAAAAAGAACTCTTGGAACTCCGTTCCACGAGTGCAGCTGAGATCGAGCAGTTGACTAAACGTTACCAGAGTCAGATCGAAGAACAGTCAAAGTGCATTAACAACGTAAATGTAGACCTTTCTCAAAAATCTTTGTTACTCAACAAACTGGAACAAGATATAGCCGAGCTGAAGTCGATTCTTGCGAATAAGGACGAGGAGATAAAGAACTTGAAGGAAAAAACTTCAGGTAACTTATATCTTATCTTTTGTACGTTTTCATTATCTTTTAGTACATCCATTTTATTAATTTTGACGTTCCAGAATTACGAGATGCTCTCACGCTATCGGAACAGACTAAAACTAATTTGGAGAGCGAGCTTCGAGTATTTGAAAATAATGTAGAGAAATTGAATCAACAAGTGGCAGGCGCGGAGAATAAAATATCGCAAGTTACGGCTCAGAAAGAAAAATTGGTTGGTAACGATTCTCTTTTTATGGGTGTGGACGTTTAGGGTAACATTATTTGATGGTTTGTGTTTAATTTAGGAGACTGATATTGAAAATCTGATAAGCAGCTCTGCGAATTCCTCGGAACAATTGATGAAATACAATGAGGATTTGCGGGCAAAGGAAAGGGAGCTTGATGAGTTGAAAGATAAATCGTTCAAAAATGAAAGCGCGATGAAATCCTTAGAAGGGAAATTGAGTAGCATGGAACAGGAGTTGAGTAAAGCTAGTGCACTGATTGAGGAACAACGTGCCGAGTTAGACGCCAATAAGTCTGAATTGCAGAAAGAAGCAAATACGAAGTCTGAACTGTTGAACAGACTAAAACAGTTTGAGGCAGAAAATGGCGAGCTGAAGAAAACGATTAGTGAAAATGAGCAAGTTAAAGGTAATCTCAACGAGAAATTACAAGAAGCACTTAACTCAGTAAATGAGTTGAAGAACGCTAAAGAAGAAATTATCAACGTACAAAAGCAATATGATATATTGCAAAATTTGCAAAAAGAGGAAACAGCTTCTCTGCAACAACAAATCAGCGACTTGCAAGCGGGGTTAGTTGCTTCTCAAGAGGAAGTGAAAGCAGTACAGAAATTAAAAAGCAAGTTGGAAGCAGATCAAAGTGCTAATCGCTGGTCGATAGAGGAATTGACTGAGAAATTGAATGCTGAGGAAGACAATCGCAGGAAATTGGAATCTTTAATATCCGAGAAGAATTCTGAACTCCAACAAGTTCAGAATAAACTCTCGGAATTACAAAAAGCTAACGAAGCTTTAGTAGCTAATAAAGAAACCGCCGATAAGAATGTCACTAGTACTTTGGACACGATGTCCGTCGAAATCAAAGAGCTTAAAGAAAAGTTAGGTGATGCATCGGAGGCCATTAAAATTAAGGATAACACTCTTGCCGAAATGAAGAAGTCAGCTGAAGAGGCTGATGAGCAAATACTTAAACTGAACGACACCATTGCGTCCATGAAGGAGGAACAATCGAGCAACATCGCCGAAGTGAAGAAAATGCAAGAAGCACTTTCAACAAAAGAGAACGAAGTCAAAGATGTTGCGCAAACGAAGACTTCATTAGAAGCTAATATAAACTGTCTGGAATCAGAATTGAAGACTGTAAAAGAAGAATTAAACTTAAGAATTCGTTCTCTTCAAGAAATGGAAGGTACGATAAAAGAGTTGCAAAACGCCAAAGATGAATCTGTGATAAAGTTACAAAACGCATTAGAGTCAGAGGTGAAATCCAAGCAGACTGAACTTGAAAACATGCTCCGAAAGAATTCTGAGTTAGAACAAAAACAGGCCTCGTTGCAAAGTCTGTTAGATAAGCATGTCAACGACTTGAACGATAAAGAAGCGGCGATTGGCAAATTAACAGCACAAATCGAAGCTCTAGAAATTGCACAAAAGAAGATGCTGGATGACGTGAATAAAGAAAACGGTAATTTATTGGACAGCAAAGAGTCCCTCGAAAAGCTGCTGCAAGAGCAACAGCAGAAGATCGAAATTTTAACAAATACTATGAAAAATAAAGAGAAAGAATCGGAGAAAAATATGCAGAATCTGATGGAGAAATTGAATCGTATGTCTTCGGAATCCGCACAGTTAAAGGAAGCACAAAATAATTTGTAAGTGCACAGAGAACTGCAACAATTTTATGAAGGAATAATGTTTAATATTGATTTGCGATTCTTTTAGGGAACGGGAAAATAAACAAATTACTGCCAAGTGGGCGGAAGCGACGAACCAGTTAAAACTGAGTCGGGAGAATATGAAGAACAGTTATGATGTGAGTTTTGACGATGACAGTAGTGTTTTAATCTATCTAGCGTTTTAATTTATAACATACCAAATTTCGTATTTTAGGTAGGTGGTGGAGATATGAAACAACATATAGGTAAACATTGTATTACTAATCAAAATGTAATTTCTTTACAATTATTTTATTATGCATTACTTCTTCTAGTTGACCAGGACATCGATATCTTGAAATTGAAAGAGGAAAACGAGGCCTCGAAAGGTCAAATAAATTTCTTGAATTCTGTCATAGTAGACATGCAACGTAAAAACGAAATCTTAAAGTGTAAAGTTGAGGTTCTCGAAATGGGAGTGCCTGCTAACGAAGCTGACGACTATACCCAGTTCGTAGCATTTAATTCTTTAATCATCGAATCTGATGTATTGATGTATTAACCATTTTTTATTTTAGAAACACATTAGATAAACGCATGGCTGCGCCACGCATGTTCTGTGATATTTGCGATCAATTCGATCTACATGAAACAGAAGATTGTCCACGTCAAGCTCAAGACTTCCTGGAGACAGAGAAAGTCGCGAAGTCTCCAAAGAAAGTCTCGGTAGAGAGGCCGTACTGCGAAAACTGTGAAAGTAAGACTTCGCTGTTCAAAATTATAAAAATTGCATTTCTTGTTGCATCCGTTTACCACATATTTTCTCCCCAAAGAAGAAATGTGAAGCGTTTGAGATTTCCTACAAAAAAAATTCTACGACCTCCAAAACTCTTTTACACGTTTAACTAACAGCTACTTCTGTCTCCTAATCTACCCCAACTATCTATTATTTTCTACTCTATTAAATTGTTTTCAAGGTACAATTATTTTTCTTAAACTAACCGACCTAACATATCTTCTTATCTTTGTCCATTGCCACTCATATTGTCATTTAATTGTTTTACAGTGTTTGGACACGATACTCGTGATTGCGATGACGCCGAGACGTTTTAACAGCGTGTTATTGTTCGTACACTCGTTTTACCGCTTGACAAAACGAAATCCTAGACACGAGAGAAAGACCTGTTGAAATTTTACAGAGTATATTTTTGTATAAAACAATTAAAACGCTACCGTTGTTTGTATGTCTTCCCGCATAGGATGTTACCATTCAGACACTCCAATGACTTGACCGACACCTGTGCTTCCCTGTGTTATGTTTATATGCAGTTTCAATTATCATAGGGCAAGCCGCAAGAAAAGGGATATCCGATTATAATTTTGTTGTAAATTAACGCTTTCAGTGCCACATCTCTCAGAAATGGGAGATGGAATTATCTGTCCAGATTTGTAAATTAATTTTCGTTGATTGTAGCAAACGGTTAGGATCTATAAAATGCAAGAAGGTTGAAGGAGTACTTTCTGTGTCATACATTTTAACTTTTCAATTTTTATTTCGTTAATTAAATTACTTCGATTGTATGGAATTTCTGAGGCTGCTGGTATATAGTGTTAAAGTGCAATGAAAAAATGCATAACACGAAACTTCCACCTTACGATTAATATATTCCATATTTTTAAATTAAGTTTTAGTCAGGTGTTCTCTTCCTAACACCTCTATGTATGTTCACAAAAATGTCTTCTTGTCCGAATTGTTTTACATTGGTTTTACTTCCGTATAATTGTAAAAGTACAAAGCGATGAGGTTCAATTATAGACCATAATTGAGTTCATTAGGGTACATTGTTAGACAAATTATAGATCAATTTTTAAGAATGCATATTTTCGTTGAAGCGTGCATAATGGAATAATGTTAATCACATAATCGACTCTCAGAAGTCGAATGTAATTATGTACATAATATTTATATCGATCTGTACATCTATTTAATATTTATTGTGCGTTCAAAACGCGATACATTCAATGATAGTTCCTTCGCTCGAGTCGTTATTGTTAAACTAAAATGTTTCTCATTCTGTCTTTGGAAACTTGTATCCATTCGGTGTGGTAGTACACTTCTTCAGAACGCATTTGTACGTCGCGCTGTAACGAAATAGTGAATGCTTCCTGTTTTCTGTTTGTTACGCTTTGTTGTCGCTACGAACGATTGTACAAAAATTGTTCAGTAAAATTGTACTACCAAGACTCGTCCATTCTCTTGCCTTTCCACTTTGAGCCTTAATACAGAGTTGATAATATTCAGTGACATAGTCCCATCTTCTAATGTACATTTCGATGAATTAAATATGCTTGTAGCTAAGAGAAATAAAATTGTAATAGACTGATTATATTTTATTATAATGTTGAATAGCGTTAAATAATGTATCCTCCTAACATTATCATAATTTGCTTTTATGTAGTACATTTCCTGTTGCTTTGAATGAACATAACATTTTTGTTCAATTAGATTTTATTTAATCGTTTGTACATACAAGTTCGTTCACATTCAATACATTTAAGACCAGTTGCTTTATATATAAATTGTACAAGGCTATATATTTATAGTTTATGCACACAGTAGCTTAGTAACCATAAGTAGGAAAATTAGCGCTCAATCCAGACCCTCTTTCTTCTCCTTTACTGCTTCCTAAAAGATGTTTAGCCATGTATTGTGATTTATAGACACAAATTTTAGAATAATATAATATAATCGATCCTTACTTTAAAACGTTCTTCAAACAACGAAAGTTCAGCAATTAAATCTGTAATTGCATGCATGAAAGCTTCATGTGGTGTATAATCGGAAGTTGTTTGTATCCTAATCACAAATTTGTGTTCTAGCGGATGTGGAACTTTGTATCCAGTAAACATAACCTGGGGATCCTTTAATAGTTGACTATTGAATAACATATTATTATTAATATCTATATTTACGTCATTGCAACGTTTTACATGCCATTTACATTTAACACGAACATACTTCCGGATCATATTTCCAAGCGTATGGTCTTCCTTGTTAACCGTGAAAATTGCTGCGTTAGTAACTTTAGTATCTTGCTCTTTAATTATTCTAAATTAACATTAAACAAAAGTCATGTGCAAAATACCTCGAAATTTCATGAATAATAGGTTAACCTATTTATAATACTCACTTTTTCTCTCCTTCGTATAGAAGGAATGATTCGAAAGTAGGAGGTGCGTTCATTTTGTTTTAAGTTGCCACGTGCTTTCTACAAAAATGCTTTTACAAATGTTTTGTTTATTAAATTTAATTTTGAACGAAGGAACACAACAAAACACTGACAGGTCTCAAGAAATTGTGTTGCGATTACAGTGCCATCTGCAAATATATGTTAATAGTATTAACATATACATGTATTACATATATGTGTATTAACTTAATACACACAGAGAGGAAATGAGAGTGCTCACGCCCGGGGTTTTAGTGTCCCCACTTTTTCTGCATCATCTTTAGCCTGGAACAGAACCTGCATCATCTTTAGCATGAAACAGAACCTGCATCATCTTTAGCACCGATCAGAATCCGTTTAATTTTTGTTTAGCCTGTGGCGTGAATCAGAACTATATTGCAACCAAACCTTTATGCGACATTACCATGCATTAGAAACTGCTTCGTGCGACATTTCCATAAACAAAAATCCGTTGAATTCTATGAAAAATGTGAAACAAGTAGTTTTTATTTTTTGATCTTGCCAAAGTAGTATGCATAAAAGAATTATACAAATGATTATGATTACAATGACTTGAAATCCAATATACAGGGTGTTTCATTTATCTAAAAGAATTGAAATATCTCGTGAAAGACTACACCTGTCAAAAAAAGTTTAGAAATAACTTGTTTGATACGAAGGGGGACATAATACGATGTACATTATTTTTTTGCAGGGTAGGTTGTGCGGAAAAGTTTTAAGTCGATTTTAGTTTTTCAAATGCTACCCTATGTTTTCCTGCATTATGTCGTCAGTTATCAAGGCAAATCCAATGACCTACACCTACACTTCCTACGACCTGCACGTCCTGACTTTTTCTATTCTTCTCATGCTACTCAATTTAACGTTCGTAATGTTCAGAAACCTTGAAAACAAAAGCAGTTTATTCGGCAGATATTTTGACACCGAAAATGCATTGCACTCAGTGTAGTCAGGTCTAGTCTACGGGCGAGTAAACAACATTGTCACGCATCGGACGCGTCGTCTAGTGGCGCGACGCGACGGCACGATAGCTGTTCACGAACGATAAGGCTAAAACAGACTAGTATATGAGAAAATAATTTTTTTATAGAAACAAATTTTTATACATTATAAAAATTTATTTGTTTAAACAATTATTTTAACAATAAATTATTATTGAAATAATAATTCAAATAATGAATACAGAAACATTATAAAAATTTATTTATATAAAAATTGTTTAAATAATAAATAACAATAACTAACTACTTATAAATAATAAATATATAAGGTTGAACACAATCGCGGTTCTTTTTACTGCCTTCCATACAAGATCGGAGGTTCTCGCCGAGCGTCCCATTTGAAATACAATGTTGTACGGAGGTGCTGACAGCGAATCTCGAGAGCCGTCGCAGCCGAAGAGTGTAACATGACACTATCGGGTATATCGGTGTGAGACCAGAAGACCACCACTAATCCAATTACAAAACTTTTTTATTTTTCGTTATATTTTTATGAAACTTTTACCAACATATTCGTGACATTATTCTGATTAAAATGATACCAAATATGATATAATTCCAATTATATTTACTTGTGTAACAAGCGATAAAAGTTTCGAACACAGAGGACAGCGTATGGGAAAGAAAGAGACGCGGCGAGTCGAAGCGTTCGGAAAAGATCAAAGACTGGCGTGAGCGCAGGCCTTTAAATGAAAAATGTAACTTCTTTATTATTAATTATTTTTTTATGAGACTTTGACCAATGTATTTGTGGCATTATTCTGATTAAAATGATAGCAAACGCGATATAATTCGGATCACATTTACACTAATTTTCCGTTAATGTAATTGTTATGGGAAGCAACTTTCATCGTTTATTACACAGGTAAATATCATCGGAATTATATCGTATTTGGTCTCATTTTAATGAGAAAAATGCCACAAATATGTTGGTAAAAGTTTCATAAGAATATAACGAAAAATAAAAAAGTTTTGTAATTGGATTAGTAGTGGTCTTCTAGTCTCACACCGATATAGCCGACAATGTGTGGCCTCGACTGATATTCGGGTTCGGGTCGGGTCGCAGAAAGTCGGCCGAGCTCGATTCGGATGCGCGATACTTTATGACACATCGGGCGGCCCGAACGTGTTGGGCTACCCGAGAGTTTCGGGCTACCTGCTCGACTTCGTCGGGGAGGTTCGGAAAGAATCTCGGACAAGTTCGAGCGAGCAAGTTATCGCGATACCTGAGATTCAACTCTGCGTTCTTATGAAATACATAATGGTAATAATGATACTTCTTTCATAACTTAATTAACGTAATTTTTAATATACTTGGATTTTTATAATTACCGTCGGTATATTTGGCAAACATACGCATAATCTTTATTTGTATTAAATTTTGAAATAATGCACGTTACATGTGAGAAATTTAAGAGACAATATTTCTAGCATTCTGACGAATTTGTTGCTCCTAATGAACTTGCATATGTATCGATAATATTATTAAAATATCCTTACAAAGTTACATACACTTAGAAGGTATAAAAATAAGGTAAATTATGAAAATTTTTTACATTTTGTGCTGTTTTTATTAACTGTGATATAACTTAGTTAATATCTTATTATTATATATAAACTTATTAATAATATAACTTATTAATTAACTATCATTAACGTAACAGAAATTCTTAAAAAATAATACATAATAAAATAACAAAATAGAAATTGTTGTACCCCGACTAAATATGGTAAAAAAATAGCAGTTTTAAATATAATATATAATTTTTCACGTGTAACGTGCATTATTTCAAAATTTAATGCAAATAAAGATTATGCGTATGTTTGCCAAATGTACCGACAGTAATTATAAAAAACCAAGTATATTTCTTAGTATCATTATTACCATTACGTATTTCATAAGAACGCAGAGTTTTGAATCTCAGGTATCGCGATAACTTGCTCGCTCGAACTTGTCCGAGAGTCTTTCCGAACCTGCCCGACGAAGTTGAGCAGGTAGCCCGAAACGCTCAGGCCGCCCGATGTGTCATGACTAGGGATGTGCGGGCCGCCCGAATATCGGGCGCCCGAATCGTCGGGTCGGGCCGTAGACAGTCGGGCGGGCTTGATTCGGGCGCCCGATACTTCGTGACGCATCGGGCTACCCGAGAGTTTCGGGCGGCCCGAACGTTTCGGGCTACCCGAGAGTTTCGGGCGGCCCGAGAGTTTCGGGCGGCCCGAACGCTTCGGGCTACCCGAGACTTTCGGGCTTCCTGCTCGACTTCGTCGGGCGGGTTCGGCAAGAATCGGACAAGTTCGAGCGAGCGAGTTATCGCGATACCTGAGATAATCTCAGTGACATTCAACTCTGCGTTCTTATGAAATCCATAATGGTAATAATGATACTTCTTTCATAACTTAATTAATCTTTATTTGCATTAAATTTTGAAATAATTCACGGTACGCGTGAAAAATTTAAAAGACAACATTTCTGGCATTCTGACAAATTTGTTCCTCCGAATAAACTTGTAAACTGTATTTAAAACTGTCATTTTTATCGCATTTGAGTTCAATAATTTCTATTTTGTTATTTTATTATGCATTATTTTTTAAGAATTTCTGTTAGGTTAATGATAGTTAATTAATAAGTTATACTAATAAGTTTATATATTATAACAATTTTTTTGCGTACAATTTGAATATGCAATAAAAAGTACCAGGTTCCATTTAAAGAAAAACGACTTCCGGTTTGAAAATCCGTTAAAATTGCAACTATCACCATTCGATAGAGCGTACTCGAATTAGTTAGAATATTTTTCTAATTTTCAAAAAAATTCACTGTCCACCATTTTAATAGGGGTAGACGGGTGGTCTAGGACACTCTGTATATTATAACAAGTAAGTTATATCACTGTCAATACAAACAGCACAAAATGTAAAAAATTGTCATAATTTATCTTATTTTCATACCTTCTAGGTGTATATAACTTTGTAAGGATATTTTAATGATGTTATCGATACATATACAAGTTTATTCGGAGGAACAAATTTGTCAGAATGCCAGAAATGTTGTCTTTTAAATTTTTCACGCGTACCGTGAATTATTTCAAAATTTAATGCAAATAAAGATTAATTAAGTTATGAAAGAAGTATCATTATTACCATTATGGATTTCATAAGAACGCAGAGTTGAATGTCACTGAGATTATCTCAGGTATCGCGATAACTCGCTCGCTCGAACTTGTCCGATTCTTGCCGAACCCGCCCGACGAAGTCGAGCAGGAAGCCCGAAAGTCTCGGGTAGCCCGAAACGTTCGGGCCGCCCGAAACTCTCGGGCCGCCCGAAACTCTCGGGTAGCCCGAAACGTTCGGGCCGCCCGAAACTCTCGGGTAGCCCGATGCGTCACGAAGTATCGGGCGCCCGAATCAAGCCCGCCCGACTTTCTGCCACCCGACCCGAACCCGAATATCGGGCGGCCCGCACATGCCTAGTCATGACTCATGAAGTATCGCGCACCCAAATCGAGCCCGCCCGACTTTCTGCGACCCGACTCGAACCCGAATATCGTGCGGCCCGCACATGCCTAATCGTTTCTTAATTTATTCCGATCGCAAGTTCAAGTTTCCACGTAGCAGAAACCAACGAAGATCAAAAACAATAAATAAGAGAAACTAAACAGAAAACCAAATTTTTAATATATTGTTTAAACAAACAACTTTTGTTTAGAAATTTTTTGGGCGACTACATTTCACATTAGAAAACACAATTTTAAAAAAATTTAATTTTTTCGACCGCTGGTTTTCAAGATATCTCAAAGAGAAGCGGACAGCGAATCTCGAGAGCCGTCGCAGCCGAAGAGTGTAACATGAGACTCCCGACGTTCCCTGCTTATGACACTGGGACACCTCACACCACTCGAGAACCGTCGCGTCGCGGCCACAACATTGTCGGCTATATCGGTGTGAGACTAGAAGACCACTACTAATCCAATTACAAAACTTCTTTATTTTTCATTATTTTTTTATGAAACTTTTACCATCATATTCGTGGCATTTTTCGGATCAAAATGATACCAAATACGATATAATTCCGATGATATTTACCTGTATAATGAACGATGAAAGTTCCTTCCCATAACAATTACATTAACGGAAAATTAGTGTAAATGTGATCCGAATTATATCGCGTTTGGTATCATTTTAATCAGAATAATGCCACAAATACATTGGTGAAAGTCTCATAAAAAAATAATTAATAATAAAGAAGTTACATTTTTCATTTAAAGGCCTGCGCTCATGCCAGTCTTTGATCTTTTCCGAACGCTTCGACTCGCCGCGTCTCTTTCTTTCCCATACGCTGTCCTTCTCTGTGTTCGAAACTTTTATCGCTTGTTACACAAGTAAATATCATCGGAATTATATCATATTTGGTGTCATTTTAATCAGAAAAATGCCACGAATATGTTGGTAAAAGGTTCATAAAAAAATAATGAAAAATAAAGAAGTTTTGTAATTGGATTAGTAGTGGTCTTCTGGTCTCACACCGATATAGCCGACAATGTTGTGGCCGCGACGCTCTCGAGTCCCATCGTCGACCGATTTTGTAACGGCGATGGCAGTTTTCTAAACGCAGGGTTTCTTGCGCTCGTAAAACCTAACCGTCCTCTTCACTCTCTTTTCTCTTTTCCTTTTTGCCTGTTCTCTCATATAACCGTCTTCCTACAAGACTTTAGCCCATCCTTGACGTAGACGAAAATCAGACATCCTCGCCAGCGATCATCCCTTGTTTCATTGCCAACTTTCACTTTTCCTCCCGTACAATTGTCCTACCCTAAAGTGAGTTCGCTAGTTCTAAAAAAAAAAAAAAAAAAGACTTTTTATCAAACCACTAAAGTTGTTCTCCTTCCGGGATGACGACAATACGATTGAAACTCTATCGAGTTTGGCTTGATTTTAACCAGAAAAATCTGACAAATCTGTTGATGGAAATTACATACAAATAGAACTAAAAATTTAGGAATCATATTGTCTTGTTCATTAATCACTCTTAGAAAAGTTCCTGCCACTCTCTGTCTCTCTTGCTTTTGCATTTGCCGTCCCCTTTTATGCCCGAAAATTGAATCGCTTATTACACGAGAAATTATAATCGCAATTATATCGTGGTAGATGTTGTTTTAATCAGAAAAAAGAAACAAATACGATCGAAAAAGATTCATGAAAGAAATAAAAAATCATTAATTCGATCCACCGTGATCGTATCAGAGTGGAACAATATTTTTCAAGACAGCGCGACGTCGGATTTCTTACTATTTCCCACTTTTATTCTCTCATAAATATTCGTGTGTCGTTCATTTGCTTCTACCCGACGTAAGTTCTAATTAATCTCAAGCTGCATCACAAGCTGCAGTCCATAGACTGCACACAGTCTAAAAATATTTTCATAAATCCTTTTGCAGGCTTTGACATCATTAAAGATATTGTAGGAAAATGTATATGATCGAAATTGTTGGTTAGCGAAGAGTTTTATTTAATGCTATTTAACATAATCTACTATTACAAAGATCGGTTCTTCTTCTCTTACAAACTAACATGATCTCAAGGTCTGCCTCACATTGAATATTAAATTATTATAATTTATATTATTACCGCAATTGTTGCAAAAGTTACATTAATTTGAGAGCAAAACGTGCTTTATAATCTTCGGAATTTTTTCTCTATTACATATTGGCAGCGGATGCCAAATAATGCCAGCGTGGATGCTATTTCTATGTTAAAAAATGATGTAGGCTCTGATCCAACCTAAGATGATGCAAGTTATGGTGCAGGCTAAAAAGATGATGCAGGTTCTGTTTCAGGCTAAAGATGATGCAGGTTCTGTTTCAGGCTAAAGATGATGCAGGTTCTGTTTCAGGCTAAAGATGATGCAGGTTCTGTTTCAGGCTAAAGATGATGCAGGTTCTGGTCGAGACTAAAAATTAGACTAGAGGGCAGTACTATACCGGGGACACTAAAACCCCGGGCGTGAGCACTCTCATTTCCTCTCTGATACACATTTTGCAGTTGAGGCACAGTGGGCACAGACGATGCCTCGTCTGTGGTTGAGGCTTGTAAAGATACTAGTCATGTGAAAACAACGCTCGAAAAATAGAAGACAGCATTGTTCAAATTTTAGTGAATAATTCTATTTCTAAAATTATTTAACTAAGTTTCATTGAAATTTAAGCAAAAATATAAATCCTCCCCGGCGGGGAATCGAACCCCGGTCTCCCGCGTGACAGGCGGGGATACTGACCACTATACTACCGAGGATTTTATGGCAATTGTTTGTTAATAAACAATACATAAGAAGTTGCTTATTTGTTACATAAATAAAATTAAAATTATCCCTGATATAAACTATAAGAATGCACTGCACTGTAAGAATAAAAAGAAATAATGCACGAAATAAATTAATTTAAAGATTTAGACTGTAACGTTATTTTAGAGCGCTAAAGAAATCTGCGATCTTCCGCGTTAGCTGACGTCCGTACAAAGAATGGTCAAAAATGCCATTTGCTGCACTCGCATCGCATGTGTCCGTCCCCGAACGGCCGAACGTTTACACAGCAGGGAACAGGGATTCGTTTATGGTCCCTCTCAAGCGATTTATTTTCTTTTCCTGAAGCCCAGAGTGACATAAACCAGATGACTGCTTCTCTTCGAGGCTAAACCCCGAGAACAATAGACAAACGACGTTGGGTCGTTTGCAATGGTGAAAAACTCTTCACTTTCTCTGTTGAGAAAACTTGGGCGGGTATTCCGATCTAGAAGTTTGAAAAAATCAATTTCCAGAAATTGTTATTTCGTAAAAATGAATGAAGGTGGTACATGTAGTGTAAGGAAACGCAGGATTTTAAACGCTCCTACGATGGTTAAGCTTATCGCCGTTGTAGAGCCCAGGTAGGAGGGCGACGTAAACATTTAGGGTGTCATAAATTGGCCCTCCCCCGATACTTTTCCGTCAAGGACGAAGGACTGTCCTGTGACTTGTGAAAGCCCTTGTGCGACAGTGTTGTAGCTTTAAATAAACTGGTTTCAACGGACTCGGCTTATCTTCTATCTGACAATAAACAAAAAAAGTCGAAAAGATTGAATTTCTCTGACTGAGATGCGTTTTAAAAATTATTTGAAGTAACTTCTCTAAATCCAAACATTACAAGATACAAGATAAAAGATAAATGTATGATATTGTGTAGTTCTTGCATGTTACAGATCCTAATAAAATTTGGAAGAATTAATATATTAACGTAAAAATTCATTTTAAAACTTGGACAAATAATTCCGTCACCCACATATGGGTGACATGGCAGTCAATGTGTTAAAACAGTATGTGTAGAAGTCGATGTTTGAAAAAGAAATTTCTTAGTGTACTGTTACCGCGATATATTTGTTATTGTTGTATTCGTTCAACATTTATTCATCCACAAATGATTCTTGCCGCTCTCGACATAAGGTACCGTGAGAAATTCGGCAAGAATCATTTGCTCCGGAAAATCTGAAAATAGCGCCATTCCGTGCAGCGGCAAAACGCTCAAACTTTTAGCCAATTTGTTTCAGCAATCGCCCGATAGATGGCGCAGCACGACAGTGGTGCTGAAAATCTGAAAATAGCGCCAATTCGTGCAGCGGCGTAACGCTGAAACTACTAGCCAATTTGTTTCCCCTATCCACCGTTAGATGGAGACACTGGCGCTGCCTACGAACAGCGCCACTGACCGTAGTGGCGAAACGGCCAAGCTTGTAGTACAAATAGGTACAAATGAAGATATATAGTCTGTTCCACGCAAGAATAGACTCGTTTCGCGCAGCACGACTGATCTCGGAAGGCGCTGCGAACCTCTCAACTCCCACTCCACCACCCAGTCTTCATGTACGCGGTGTACCGGAATGAAACGGGTTAGCATGGAATTATACAACCGTGGTATAGTGTGCGTGGTGAAGCGTGTAAATAGGACACCAGGTATAACGCAAGTGAGGCAGTTTACAGCGCTGCACGCGTAGCGTCGCTTCAGTGCCACTTCGCGCATGCGTTGTGCATTGGGAGTTCTACCAATCAGGGCGAACCTGCGCAGCGAACGACGCAAACTGGTCGTATGCGAGGTCTATTCTTGCGTGGAACAGACTTTAGAAGCATTTATGTAGAGCGTCACCACCGGAAGAGCAAACCGGTAGGCATCTGCAGTCTCTAACTTTTACTAAAAACAATCAAACGAATCATGTTCTTCATTCTTATATACTCTACTATCGGAGATAACAATGCTAGCACTCGAGCACTGCTTACTATATAATAAATATAGCTTTGTCTAATAGATAAAGTTTCTGAGTTCCAGTCTTATGCAGTCCATTAGCTGACTGTTCTATTTATGTAGAGGCTGCGAGAAAATTGAATCTCTCGAAAGATGTTGGAGAAAACGTCAACTACGGATAATAATCAATTATCAAAGGAGGATTATTTAATAATGCGTGCAAAAGATGCACTACCGGTTGACATTTACGCTGCCAAAACATGGTTAATTACAGCAAAATCTTTATTTCCCCATAGTGCAAAAGTTCAGGTTAGAAGAGATGTTAATCTGTCACCTCTGTAAACATTCTGCGCAATTGAACGCTTACTGAAAATTTCATATTTATTCATCAGTTCGAAGCGTATCGGGTAGAGAAGCTGTCGAAAAATGTGAAAGAAGCGGCGAAATGTTTTAGTGAAATGTAAGTATTCGAAAAATTCAACAATTTATATAGCTACATAAAATTCGTTCTGAATATTTAAACAATTGTGTAAATGTATGCACAGATTTCAGAATTTTCCAGATGACAGAGACATATGGAAGGAGATTGAAACAGTTACAGCATGCCTTCGTTTGGAACAATGCGATCCAGAGGCAGAATTCCTGTGTCAGATGTTCCAACATGTACCTCAAGAACTTCAACATAGACTGCTCATTATGACTGCTGACCACAGCGAAGATACAATGGAACATTGTAAATTATTACTTCTGTTATTGCGTAGATTCCCACAAACTATAGCCACTCATGGAGTAAGTAGTTTCAGTCATCTTCAAAAACCTTTTATCAATAGTTTTACCTCTTTCCTCTTACAGTATGAGCACACTAGTAAGTAACTTGTGACATTTTTTGTGGGAACGACTCTTGTAACAAATGTAAATGTCTTTGATAAAGCTGCCAGCAAATTAAACTCACTTGCGATAATTGCTAGCAGAGAGTTCTGCAAGTTGCTCTCGCAGTAAAATGTCAAGTTACTTGCTAGTGTAGCCACACCTTCAGCCTTATCTCATTCTGTTTTCAGCCACGTTTAGTAGAAACTCTTCTCACTGCAGAGAAACATAGTCATCCAGGGCGTGCAGTGAACGGATTCAGGAGACTGTTAGCTTGTGATGCATTGCCCCTTCTTGGCACTGCACCTGTAGAACTGAATCCAAGGCTTTGCCTAAGGTTGCTTTGCAAAGCTGTTGAATTTTATTTTGCATATATACAACAGCCACAAGATAACCAAATTCAAAATCCATGGGACAGATTGTTTCAAGTTGTAGAGTTAATTGGAAAGAAGCTAGGCTGGGAATTGGGCAGTCTGTTTTCCATGCCTTGGAACAGAGACACTTACTGCGAAAGATTGCAGCAATACGCGGTCGTGCATGCAACGAATTTATGTGAAGAGCTGATAGTTAGACAATTGTTAATGTGCACCGTGGTCGTATTATTAAGAATTTTAAATGAACACAACACGCTCATCACCAACGACGAGACTATGTACTGTTTAGTAGAAGCATTCGGGGAATGTGTTCATTCGCCTACTGGTGAGACATTATACTAGCTGTATTTCTAATAGTCTTTAATAGAGGTGTACTAGAACCCGAAAATGGCAGGTATTCCCGACATTCTCAGGTTTTTGCACACAGTTCAGTTTTTAACTAAACTCTTTTTTGACCTGTGAATTTTATTGAATTTATGAATAGAACCAAAATTAAAAAAACGCAAAAGAGATGAAAACGGAGGGATTGCGTTAACCAGCGACGGAGATTACAGCGGCAATGGTCTGGCATTAGCCGTAAAATTATGGGACTTATTACACACTAGTGATTACTTGCAAAGGGAGATAGGAAAATTGAATCAGCAACTTCGGTTAGATACTTGGCTGAACTCGTTTCTAACAGATTTAGCTATGTACAAAGGGTTGCATCACGAAGTACTGGCAAGATTATCACAAGAAGCAGGTAGTTTATCTGCTCACCTTCGTTTAGCAAATACATGTTTTTTCTTAAAAGATTATAAGGTATTAATACACTTCCATATTATTTCGCCTAACTTGTATTCGCGTTTGCTAGTATTCCTAAATATGAAATATTTTTTTCAAGGGAATGTTGGAGTATATAGTTCTAGTAGTTAGTGCACTGCCTTCTGTGTCCGGCAAAGTATCGCACAATCTAACGGTTCCCTGTGCGAGGCATTTGCATTATTTAACGATGGCACGCTTTCCTATAATTCAGTATTGCTGCAGACTGTTGCTTTCAGCGATAAAGGTAACGGAAAACTGAATGATCAATTTTCCTTGAATATTTTCATTGAATTCATCGTGAATTTTCCCCGATAGGAAAATTTCTCCTTGGGTGGAGGAGTCGGAGACTTGGCCATAGGACACGCGTTGGTGTTAATGCAAATCGACTGGCCACAGGAGGCTAGTACTTTAACCACAATTACTGAACGAATTATCAATCGTGGAGCCTTCGCTTATCCGCTGTTTCAAGCTTACATCATTTGCGTTGATATTCTAGAAGAATTGACGTATCTGTGGACTGAACACGGCGGCGGTGTTTCGCTGGATATCGCAACCGGATCCGGAGTAGTACAAAGTATACTTCGTAGGATTAGTTTGTCACAGATTTTCGCTTGCTCTGGTTACAGTTTTATTCGAACATTGCAGATCGACGCATTACTACTCGCGGAGCTGACAAAGGAGTACGCGAAGAAGTGAAGCAAGCGATGAGGCGGCAAGCAGCTCGCGACGGTATCGACCCTCTAGACGAACTGTTACAAAAGTTTATTCTCAACGAAAAAGCCGCCATTCTACACAGTCTGATTATTCCATAATGTCAGCCCTATTTTCAATAACAAATTTAATATATATATATATATATATATCTATATATATATATATCTATATATATATATATCTAATTTGAATAAAATTACATAATTTTTTATTTCAAAATATACATGTGATCTTTTCAAAGCCAACTTTAATATTATATACACAGTAATTAAAAGGATGAGTTTGATTAACAATCTTTATGGGAACGTTGTAGATGTTCTCGATTTTAATACTTCGTCCTACGTATTATACACCCTCTTTCTCTCGCTCAATGAGCGTTTTATTAGGTTGTGACATATGAAACGTCCGATTTTTAAGATTAACTTTAAATGAACACAACGGACATTTCACATGGTACAACCTAATAGTTCTATAGGATTAGTAATGCATGCTCATGGAATTTCCGCAAGTCATGTTTCCGATATAAATTCTATGATTTTTATGATACAATTAAGCAGCGAAGTTCGTTCTCGAATAGTTCTGGCTACTCTTATTGCGACGTACGTTTATGGTTGAATGCAATATAGACATCTCGATGGGTGAGAATTATAAAATTGCAAATTATAAAAATGAATCAAAGTTCTCCATATTTCCTGTTATTTGATATAGACGTTCAATTGAAGGGCACTTAGAAGTAATACTTTAATACCAGGCATGAAGGAGGATATTTGACTGAAATCGGGGCCGGAAACCAGTTGCGTGTGCAAATCTAAACCGCCGGTATAGTTTCCAATTTGTATCATCTGCGATATTTGGTGCAGCGCTTGCAAGGCGTTCTGGGAGAGCTGCAACACACGTGCGTATAAAGATATACAGTTAAAATTAACAGTTGCACGATATCTGGGAATAAAATACATACTTTATTTGCCCTAAGACAATCGTACAAAACTTCCAGCTTCCTGGACACGTCCTCTATCTTTCTTTTGATTTGCTGAGAAAAATAACAAGCGTAAATAGCCGCAGAATTCTACGCATATGCGTGAATAAAGTTTCGTCTTACCGGGTTTTTAGCATTCTCGTAACATTGATTCTTTAGCTCATCGAATACTGTTTTCAAATGTATATGCTCCTCTGGAATTGGCGCTTGCGGTTTTTCAGGTTCCGGTGGTTTCACGACTGCAGCAGGTTGCAGCGGCTCCATTGGTCTAGCATATTGAGCATTCATGTTTGGAACATTCTGATTATACTGTTGGGGATTGTAAGGTGCCTGAACATCCGGATAGTACTTTTCTTGGGGCAAAATCTAAGAAAGAAAAGTAGTTGCTGAATTAGCTGAATCACTCTACATAAACAAAATAACTTACATTTTGATCCGGTTGCGCCGTGGCGCCTCTCAATGGATGCATAATTGGATTCTGTGGTTGATACTCTGGTTTCGACTGCAAATGATTTTTGACATTATAGCTCAGATCGATATTGTACGTATTAATTCGTCATAGTAATCAAATTAGCGAACTGTACACACGGTACAATGTTACGCAACAATTTTTTTTACGAAGCAGTTCGAAACGTGTTTGCGTATTTCACGCTATAGTATTAGTAAGTTCAATATCACACGAAAATGAAACTGTTATATGCAACTAGTGAGACTGCATTTCCTCAAGTAACGTAACGTGGAGGGTATAAATCAGAGTTGGGCAAAAGTTATTTTGAATAGCAAATAAACTCATTATTCGTGAATAACGAATAAATCGGTTCGAATAATATTTCATTCGTTATTCGTTATTCCAATAATGCCCAACTCTGGCATAGATACAGTAAACTACAAAAATAATGGCAATAATAATTATGAAATAGTGGAAACGACACTCAATTCTCTGACAATTCTCTACCTTCATAGTCACATTCTTCGAATGTTTAGCTTTCCACTTCCTCGTACCAGCATGTTCCGCAGACATTTCATTTTTGTGGTACAATGCCAGTACTGGCTGTGTTTTTTGAATTTATATATGCATATATATGTATAACATCAGTACAAGATATTTTATCACGTCAACCGGACGTATATCCGAAAATGTTTGGGCAGTCTCACCTGCATTCTGCTTTTGGCTGCAGGTGGATCGTTCCATCCGGCTGGTTGAGGCAACGCCTGATACGCAGGCGTTTCATTCCCGTAAGCCTGAGGCTGTGGCATAGGCTGTGTCCTAATCGGATCATACATTTGCGATTGCGTCGGCTGTTGCATCGGCGGCAGCATGCTAGGCTGGACTGGTTTGAACGGTTCCGGTTCCTTCGGACCGGCTGTAAAGTTTTGTCCAGGGTAAGGATTCGAAGGCATGGGGATTTGCGGCTGGTACACGTTTTGTGCGGGGTAGTTCGATAGTGGAGGCATTTGTTGATTACTGTATGTCTGCTGAGGGAAACCGGTCTGACCATAACTTGGTGTAGACTTCACCGAAGGGTCTATCAAGTATTTCGACCTCGCTTGAGGCCCTACGCTCGACGGCCGAGACCCAACAACACTTGATCCGGTTGGAGGTGGCGGAGGAGGAGGTTGAGACACGGGAGCAGGGCCGTAAGAGTGAGATGTCGTGTACTGATCGTATTGCATCTGTGACTGCATATGTGGTTGCAGAGGATTGGTGGAAGGAAATCCGAGAGGCTGTTGCTGCCGTGTATTGAATTGGTTCGTGGGTGGTGCGAATTGTTGCTTCGTGGGTGGAACGTTCGAATCGGTGAATGGTCTCGCTTGTAATTGCGTTTTCACAGGTTTCGTCCTACTCCTGACGTCTTGGATATATCCTAACGCTCTGCACAGTCTGTTCTTCAACATCACGATCTTCTCGTCTTCACTGTTCCCAAGGTAGTTCAACGCGGCTTCGAGATCACCCTCGGCTGCTAACATCTCCGCGTACTGAGACAAAACGCTGGCAATCTTTCCTTCTATCCGTGTGTCTCTGTTACCTTGAAACTCCAACGCTTTCTGCATTATCATTACCAACTCCACTACCTCCTGAATGTCGACCTTCGAGGACTCCACCATTTTGTTCAGATTGCCGGAACAAATGTAACAGATTTGAGCTTGCTCCTTCAAACTTGGATTGTCGGATAATATTAGACGATCACCGAGCATATCTGCGAGGATTGCAAAGGGTCCATAATAGTTAATCAGTTTTTTATATTAGGATCAGTGTGATTGGTAGACTGAGGATCTTTATGCAGAATAAAAATTGAGAGGTCTAATTACAAGAAAAGGGAGTTACATGAAAATTAGTTAAATGAATAATATCCGCAGTCTAGTGATTAATTTTTTACGCACCGCACAGTGTAGATCGTTCCTGCGGATTCGAGTGGACGAATATTCCAATCAGTACCTCTTTCCAGCAGTTTATATCACTGTTCTGAACAATGTCAGCCCAGTTTTCGCTGACCAACGAACTAATAAGGGAATTCACGGCTCCGCTATGTTCTGAAAAGTACCTATACTGGGTGCGTGCCAGTAGGTCAGGTCCAGCAGCCATTGAAAGAATGACTGCTTCCGCGTACCTCTTATTGGCAAAGCACAAAGACACCGCAGCCTCAATGTTTCCTAAGAGGATCGCTTGAGTAATAAGCCCATCCTCATCTGCAATGCATTAAATAAAGATAAGAGATTTATTAAAGAATCGTATCGCAAAGTGAATATACAATGCAGTATTACCATCGGACACGTTTAGTTTAATGTTTTCTATTGGAGAAACTGTAGAGGGTTTTTTGCTTTGTTCTTGTGCAATAGCATCGAACGCTGCGCTTCCATCCATAATGTTTCCGTTAAGTACCTGAAGAAATTATGTTTTATTAGGCAGAGCAAATAATTTTTTATCTCATATAGTATTCAAATAAAGCGTACATTATTGAGATTGTCAACGCCTTCTGTAATACTGTTGACATCCTCTTGAGGAACAAGTTCATTCAATTTATTATTCATCATTTCCACATTGTATCCCAATAATTCCAATATCTCTTTCGTCACGTTTTCACCAAAATATGCGGCCACACAGTTCCATATCTTCTTTCTATGTACATCACTCGTTTTCTCAGCCTTTCCTTTACAGTATTCATTGTATTGTTCAGTTTTGAGTACCTCCTCCAATTCGTTCGATCGTTGTATTAATTCCGGTTGCGTGATCACTTGTGACAAAATAACTTTCCTACTTGCACTCCCAGGCATATTGGCATCTGCAGGTTGATTCTCGAATATCGTCAATTTACCACCAAACTAAAAAATTGTTCTGTTTTTATCCGGAGCTATTGATTCGATAGTACGATGTAATGCAATGTACAATATACAGGGTAAATCAAACAAAATGTGCTTACACCGAAAGAAGCTCCGAATGGTCTCTTCAACCATTTAGGAGCCTTTGTCAACATGACTGCTGGTTCCGTTTGCATTGTAGGAGGAGGCTGTGTAAAAGGATCCATTCCAGGGAACGAATCAACTATTTTGTTAGACGTTTCGGTGGACATCTGTTGTTGTCCACCTAATAAAGAGTAAATTGCAGCGTGTCCATCAAAACTAGTTCCCACAACTAATCCAGGATGTCTCGGACACCACGAGACATCGAAATTCCATTGATTTGTTTGCGCTAGTTCGCAAATCACTTCACCGTTCTGCGTGGAAATAAGAAAACCAATTGAAGACTTCTTTACAGAACTTATGGAAACGAAAAATCAAGCACACTGTCATAACTTACTGGTGCATCCGAATTAGGATTCCAACAGAGTATTCTATTATCTTTGGCACAACTTAGAAGCAAATCTGGATCGTGCGTGTTCCACGCGATCGATAATACTCCGCGTTGGTGATTTTGAAGCGTTTTTAACGGCGACGTTGCGAACCTTAAATCCCACAATTCGATTATGGCTGCTTGATCATCCTCTGATGCTAGGCATAATTGTGTCGCAACGTCTGGATGCCACTGAACTACTTTCCATCGTACCTGTACTCATCAAATTACAAATGTTAGACCCACGGTATTGAAAAAGTCAAACATTCCAAAAAATATATATATATATATATATATGAAATTACTCTTGAGTTTGCATCTGTTAGCTTGATGATGGGCTCGTTTTTTCTCAAGTCCCATATGACGCATCGTTGTGAAAATGTGGATGCGAGTATGTGTTGTACTTGTTTGTTCCAAGCAATGTGTTGTACATCTTCTAATGGCTGACTCCTGGATCCAGGAGTCATTGGAGTAGTTGTATTAACGATATCCCAAATATAAATCTCACTTTCCGTCGCTCCGGTTGCTAGTAAATTCGCTTGGAAAGGATTAAAGTCTAGAGCTCTCACTGGGCCTGTATGTCTATCCGGACTGCTTAGTAAACAATTATTATCATTGGCCAATAATTTGGCAGCTGAATAAATCTTGATCATTCCATAATCACAGCCACCAACGATTATACCAGCAGGATTGTTTCCATAGGAGCCCCATATTATTTTATGAAACCTAAAAAATTCATATGTGCAGTGACGATTCCACAGCTGTTCGATAATATCTTTGTACAAATAAAAAATAATTTCCAACCTGTGGTCACTTGCAACACTGGATATCAATTCCAAATCGTATCCTGGTTGCTGCAAGTTCAGCGAATACAAATCCAAGCTGGCAGACGTATTGAAGCTTGCATCGAGTTGCTGGGCTG
The DNA here is from genome assembly GCA_913789895.3 of Seladonia tumulorum. Lineage (NCBI taxonomy): Eukaryota > Metazoa > Arthropoda > Insecta > Hymenoptera > Halictidae > Seladonia > Seladonia tumulorum. The sequence goes on along the minus strand of OU565277.1, from coordinate 17,027,490 downwards.
CAGTTCCAGCAGCCAATAATATAGGATGTTGATCCGGCGGTGACCATGCTACGTTGACAGTCTTGAGCAACTCCTTTACTTTCATATTGGTAATTCTATATAACGAATAATTTCCATTTACTTCAGCAAAGAACAAAAATGAACAATAAGCATTTCTCTAATTTATTATGAGTTCAGGCCAACGTTGCTTTGCATTTTTAAATATACCACGCTCACTTTCCGCAAACAAAAATGCACGCCGATAAGCCTGCAGTGTAACATGAACTTTGAATTGATAAATACTATCCAATACAAACTATATGAACGTAAATAGATAGTATTACAAATGTGTTGTACTCGATTCGAAGGTTCACCGACCCAGCACTATCAAAACCTAACACGTGTTACGTGTACACACTGTTGGTTTCGTCCCGGGCGAAGCGGAGAACGTGTTATTCGTTCGCGGAACGCTTTCTCACCTTGGTGCAGTCAATCAACAGTAATCCAACGAAATTTGTGCAAACGAATCCCTAATGTCAAACGAGTTGTGGCCACCCGTCAACTTCTTCCAACGTGGCGAACCGTACGTCGGGAATGGTGCTGACCTCTTCGGTATCCGTGGTCCATTAATACAGTCTGCTCTATTCCACTGTTCCTTTCAAACGCATCCTTGCTTATTCAGGACGATAAATGAAAAGTGCAAGCGCTTATATAACCGCGTAAATTTAAAGGTTAATTTTTAATCGATCAGCGAACACGTATCGAACGAATAATTACTCTGTAGCGCTTTACCATCCGAGTAGAACAGTCTTCCGGAGCAGACTGTACCCACGATATATCCCTGAGTGTGGTAGAGTCAATCAACGATTTGACAACGTCAACTAAACCTTACAAAAAAACGTATTGCTTTATGAATAACGCGCTAAGTACATTTACGTTCAACATTTGCGTAATCATTTGTTTTGATTATTACGCTGAAGGTTATTTCATTGTTAGATCATATGAAAATTATATGTACATATGTAGAACGCGTGCATGTTTCCACGCACTGCATTCTATATATCAGATTTTTTCAAAATCATGCATATTTCAGTACCCACGTAGAAAAGCGGGCTCGAGCTCAAGAATGTGAAACGTGCGTCAACATTGACTTCTATAGCGACGTTCTCTCTTGTATAATTATAGTTGAGGTTATTGTTACCGTCGAAAATATAGCAATTCGACCCTGAAATACTATATACATATGCATTTTAGCGAAACCCGTTTTCAAGGTTCATGTGTAGAACGTAACATTGAAAAGAGGAAACCGTGCGACTCGTCTTGTCGTTTAATAAGGGATCGGGTTACGGTTCGTCTTGCTACAGCACTGTCTTATTCACGGCGTCCTAACAATTCCTTGAAGCTCATTCCAGTCGTTGAGTCGGTGCAGGTAGTGCTATGTCTTTTCATTAGTTAATCTCGTCCCCGGTAATTACGAAAGCTCGTCGGCACGATATCGTTCGTACAGAAAATTCCGTTCACTATGTAAGAACAACGGAAACAGTTTTCTGATCTCAGAATCGTTCGGAGGAGGAACCAGGGGCTTTTGAAGTGTCTCTTGGATTAGATCCTGGATATACTTGGAACAGGTATAAAGGTGTGTTATAGAAATTTTTGTTTCGAACGTGACATACAATTTAATATTGACTACGTACCGTTGATCAGAAATTAGGATTGGGTCGTCGGTGTTACTTTAAGACTGACGAAATTATGGGACTTAATTGCAGCTTCTGTGATTTCTTCCAGTTCAAGGTGGACACCGAAGCTCTGTCCTTTCTCACGATGACCCGTCGTGAGAAGCTCGTGATAACGGATGTTCGGGGTTGACGATAACAGCTAATTATTCCGCGATGAGATAAACCGGTCTATTCGAACAAATTAGTGTAAGTCGAAGGCAGTTTACTTCCGACGGGATCGACGATGTGGCCAAGATTGAGGAAACCGTTTCGCACGTGGCCGATCGTTCTTTCGGTCACCTTGCTTGCGGGAATATTTCTGGTCTGGCTGAGCAAAACACGACAGCCCGAAAATCGCAGCGACTACATGACAATGCGGTAAGCGATCTGCGGAAAGAGAACGAGTCTAAGATTCTTCGTCTTCGGAGCTTGAGAAATAATTTCATATAATCACCTGTTGCATTCGATCAGGGGTTCTCAACTTGGTCGGCGCATGAAAATTTTTGGTCGCGTTAAATAGCGTGCAAAGTAATCAGGACAATTAAAAATTTGTGTATTCTAAGGGCATCTAACATGACGGAAAGTATTTAGCTTCTATATTCTAGATAATTGACGATAACCCTTCCCGGGGTCGATGGCGGCTAATTCAGGGAACCTAGATAGAAATTTTCGTGATTTTCTCGGATCGTCGTAAATCGTCGTTAAGCTTTTTATTTTTCTGAATTTCAGACTTTTGGAGAATCAGAGGGATTATATAGATCGCAGAGGAATACATGTGGTCGTGGGTCATTATATCGGCGATTCCGTTGATCCTTTGAAAACTCCAAACATTACGAAAGGTATAATACTTGCGAAATTGTAGATCGTGTCGACCCATCGTTACGAGGTCTTTGACTTTCTAGATCTCATCAACAAAAACATGTTCGATCCACGGCCTTCCGAGGGGAAGAACGGTAGCCCGGTTTTGATCCCAGGGAAGGATTTCTACAAAATGCAGCAGCTCTATCAGATCAATCGATTCAATCTGATGGCCAGTGACAGAATACCGCTGAACCGTACTCTACCGGATGTTAGGCGAAAGGGGTAACACTGCTAATTTCGTTGTCGGTAACATAGTGGCAGTCGGTAACATAACCTGCAGTCAGTAATTGAACGATTGCAGGTGCATCGCGCGGTATTCGAAATTGGATAGCTTGCCGAGAACCTCGGTGATCATAGTTATGCATAACGAAGCGTGGAGCACTCTGTTGAGGACAGTGTACAGTGTGATTGATAGATCACCGAAGCATCTGCTAGAGGAAATCATCCTCGTCGACGACAACAGCGACAGAGGTAAAATCGGCCAAGGGTTGTCTTAGATTTGATTTATTTGTTTGATCGATCACAACGGCCAGGACTAAATTTTTATTTTCATTTGTCCCCATTAGATTTTTTGAAGGCTGCTCTAGATGAACATGTAAAGAATTTACAAGTGCCCACTAAAGTTCTTCGTTCTAGGAAACGCATAGGTTTAGTGAATGCGAGACTTATGGGCGCTAACGAAGCCGTAGGTGAAGTTCTCACATTCCTCGACGCGCATTGCGAATGCACGGTTGGTAGGTGAGCTCTTTTCTTTACCAGAATTGGTTAACATTCTCCGTCACAGAGAAACGATCTTAGGTGATGATAATTTCTTCGAATCTATTCCAGGATGGTTAGAGCCGTTGCTCGAAGCTGTGGCTAAGAACAGAACAAGAGTTGTGTCTCCAGTTATCGACATCATCAACGACGACACCTTCAGCTATACTCGGTAAAACAAACTTAGATCTATCTATTCATCTATTCTTGTCATAAATCCGCAGACTATTTGCTGTAGATAAACAAAACTATGTATTCTAGTCCTACCGTTTTAGGTCTTTCGAGCTGCACTGGGGTGCATTCAACTGGGATTTGCACTTTCGCTGGCTGACATTGAACGGCAGACTGCTGAACGAGAGACGCGAGAACATCGTTGAGCCATTTCGAACTCCAGCCATGGCTGGAGGGTTGTTCTCCATGAACAGAGACTACTTTTTCGAACTGGGCAGCTACGACGAACAGATGAGAATTTGGGGTGGAGAGAATTTGGAGTTGTCGTTTAGGGTGTGGCAATGCGGAGGCAGCGTCGAGATCGCGCCCTGCTCCCACGTAGGACATCTGTTTCGAAAATCATCACCGTACACCTTCCCTGGAGGAGTAGGAGAAATTCTGTATGGGAATCTTGCCCGAGTGGCTTTGGTCTGGATGGACGATTGGGCAGAATTTTATTTCAAATTCAATCCAGGTGACTGAACCACAGTAAATCCTAATCGTGATCTGTTTCTCGAAAGACGATTGTGTCAAACAGATCTATTCTGTATCAGAGGCAGCCAGATTGAGGGACAAGCAGCCAGTTAGATCCCGATTGGCTCTGCGCAAGAGGTTGCAGTGCAAGAGCTTCGAGTGGTACCTGGACAACGTGTGGCCGGAACACTTTTTCCCAAAGGACGATCGATTCTTTGGACGGGTAGGACTCTTGTTGATTGGAACTATAGGTGCTCGAGAATCCGAAAATGTCGGGTTGGGACGGGTTGAGAATTTTGTTCGAGACCGGGACGGGTTCTTGACAATTTCGGAATTCTCGCACACCTTTAATTGGAACCAACGGGTGGACCTTTTCTAGATCGTGCATCTCCCAACGAACAAGTGCATTATGCGACCGACTGCGAAGGGTACTTACTCGCAACCCTCCGGTTACGCGGTCTTACAGAACTGCGTTCCTAGACCGATACTTAGTCAAATGTTTGTGATGACCGAAAGCGGTGTTGTGATGACCGATGAAAGCGTTTGCTTGGACGCTCCAGAGCACGACACGCAGCACAAGACACCAAAGGTTAAAATTATGGCGTGCAGTGGCAGCAAACGTCAGAAGTGGGATTACGACAAGCAAGTAAGTCACCGGAAAAGAAGCATAACATATGATGATCATAACATACAGGCTGTGCAAAATAATAAGTTGTTTTCTTAGAATATAATAAAAAGAGATCGATTTAATTTTTTTTAATTAAATGGTGCAAGGGGTGTAACATTTTGGGGACAACAGCTGTGAACTCGGTATCTTCATCGTATTCTAGGAAGACACATTCTGACACTTTATCTGGCCTGTATTATCGCGAATGACCAATAAACGTTTGTCCAGGCAAAAACATTTTTACACGTTCCTTCGGGCATGTGTTTACAAGCGAGCGATGACGGAGGTCCTGTGATAGCCGACTGCGCAAAAACCGTAGAGCAGCAGTGGCTGCTGGAACCAGTCCCATGGAAATGACCACCAGTATTTTTTTTAAAGTAACTCGTACTATTGACGACCGGCGAGCATGCTATCAAAACCGAACGCGAGCAGGAGACACCTGTAACACTGAACCTACCGAGCACTACAAGCGACTGATTGCCTTGAAAAGGGCAGAAGATTTTTATTCGTGCCGGAATCATGAGATTTATACAGCCGTTTTTCATGGAAACGTTTTTAGCATTTCAACAACTGTAAAACAAAGAACCGACCATTTTACCGTGGCCGGCTTAGCGTTGAGACACTTTTAGACGATTGTACACACCACTTTTTACTTTTCTACACGCGGATGCATAACTCATTGTAAATAAACCGTCCGTAAGACCTGTATAAAACTGTGAATTAATCTCAAGGCATTCTCCTCTCCGCTATTTTTAATCGGAAGTCGCAAACTCGTTGGAAGTCGCAATTACATTCATATTTATAGAACCGAGTGTTCTATGCGTAATTGATGCCCGTATAAACGAAATCCTGCCGGCAGGATCTTTGTGTATAATGGGAAAAAAGACCGATCGGTCGATCGACCAGTTTGGCGATGCCCGAGACGAGTGCACGTGTGTCGCGGACATGTCTCTTCGTGGACTAATTTAGAATCTCCTTACACGGATAATTCGTTCTTCGTCGATTCCGGAGAAGATGATGCCCACGGTGATTCATCGAGCTGAGGCTGCATGTGACGAATCATCTTTATTGTCACCGTCGTCGTCGAGGTTGCGTTTCTGTTCGGCTTTACCTGTGCACGACCGAATTCTATATCAACATTCTGCTCCGAAGTGCTTACAGAGAAGCTATGCGTTCTACAAAAGTGCGAGTGACCGGGTTTTCTATTTTTGCAATTTTCAATTACGTATGTAGGAAGTAGTATGCAAAACGTATAGACGACTTAACGAAAATCGTTGCAATTAATGGAGGTGGTAGCAGCAGGTACGCGGGATATTTGTCGATCGGGAAAGGCGAAGATTGCAGTTTCGGTAGATCAAGAAAAAATTCGATGCCGGGACATTTCGAGCGTGCAGCGATCCGTCAGGCAGTCTGTCGTCGTTTTGCCGATATCTGGGTCAAAGTCGCGTCCTCGGTGAGGCCAAGAAGCCACTTAGCTCGGAGCGGCCTAGTCTCTCGTTCGGTTTGCACGATCACCTGCAGGCCAAGTTTGGCTGAGATGAGTGAGCCTTTATTTATGGATCGGTAACGTTTCCCGCGTGTCGAGCGTACGAGCGAGCGAGCGAGCGAGGGGACCGCATCTCCTCCGAGGACAGGCGTGGATCGTTCCGAGTCGCCTTCGGATCGAAGTCGCTTGCTCGAAAAACCGGAGAGAAAAACGGGAAAAAGACGAGCTATGAATTCTCGATCTGTCGAAGTTGAAAGTATAATGCGCGCAGGGGTGCGTCAAAGATCATTGCTGGCAAGAAAATCACGCGCGAACGTATAAGCCGTGACGCGTCTGAATATCGTCCGCGGATCACAGTCATGAAAAACCGGCGGAGAGGATCGTAAAAGCGCTTTGAAAATAACAGTCTTCCGTCACCGCGGCAAAGGACATCGTTCTTAGGGAGAGAGAACGCGGACGTGGATTGAGAACCGATGGCGATAAGTGTCGTCCGTCGATGATTTACGATTACCGATAGCAGAGCTAGGTGAAACGACGAAAAAACGTGTTGTTGCGACGATTTTATTGCGACGGAATACGATTTTAATCGACATCATCGGGCACACGCTCCGCGGGCATTTCGTCCGGACGGTCATCCGCGTCGTTCGAATCAATTCTGCCCTCGCGGTCATCGAGCGACCAGCTCGTTCCGGTTCTCACACACCGATGACCCTCGACCGACTAGTTTCTCGTGTTAATTGCTGCTACGGTTTCTAGACGACTGGGACCATTTTCTGGAAACCGGGGTCGTCCTCCGGACAACGTGGATCGGCCGGTTATGCGAGACCACCACGATTTATGCAGGTATTCTCGGGCCAGCTGGATGTTCTGTAATAGTGGATGCGTTGGCAAGACTTCCGGCTTCTTGGAGAAATCGACGACTTATACTCGAGAACTCGGGTTATTGGCGGATTTTTACCATTGGCTTGAAGCGAAACCGAATTTCCTTCGAAATTGTAGACGGCTATCCGTAGAATTGATTAGTAGTACCGGTAGCCCTTGCTAGGATCGACGAGTAAATTGAGATTTTTATTATTTACTCCAATTTGGACACAAACGTGTACTCGTTAGACCGTGACTCTTTACACAAATTATTTTTAAATCGTTTCACGGAAATCGGAAGAAGTTACATTAGATTGTACCGCTCTTGAAGAAACAAGATCCACAAACAGCATTAAAAAGAATCTTAAAAACGAAAAGCTGACAAAGCGCGTTCTAACAACGGACGTGCTAACAAAGGGCGTACCCAATTTAATAAACTATATAGAATTCAGAAATAAATTATACCGCAAAACTCGCTAACGCTAGGGTGCTAAACTAGCACCACTAATGAATCCTGAAATGTTGAAGTGGTCGCTAATAACAGATGGCAGTGGATGCGATGTTAACTACAGTTATTAAACAAGACAGAAAAACGCTAGCTAAACTTTCTTTCGCTCAGTTTGTTGGAAGATTCGTCGGTACGAAACGTAAATATTACAAACGCGTTGCTTTGTATTTTATTGCTTGCCGTAAAAGCATTAAGTAGTTGCACAGCGATAAACGCACGGGTAAATAAATTATTGTCGGTAGATTGTGGATTTTATGCCTTTCTAACAAGAACAGGAAACGGTATGAAAACAGAAAATTTAATGAAACTGTTCAGACGGAAACACGTTTCTGCGTAACCTCAGTTTTTCACGATTGATGCAAGCAATTCTTATTAACCTGTTGACCGGGTTCGTTCGAGTCTTAATTTTCTTGTTGGTTTAACAATTTTCCGTTTTAGTACCTCGCGATCTCCACGCTGGGATAAACTGTGTTCTTTACGATTGTGTGGTATTTCGAAGCGTTCGTTTACAGTGGCGAAACATCGGCGCAGAATCTTCGGCGAAAATTTTAATTTTGCGCAAAGATTTGCAATCAATCCCTTTGCCCGATGCTTTTCTTGCTCGAATCTAGCGTCCCGAAAGAAACAAATCGAGTGCAACGCGAAGGATGTTGAAACGGGGCTGGGAAGAAATGGGGGAGTTTGATGAAAGGCTGGAACGAGCGTGGTAGGGGGCGGAGAAAGTAAACGCAAGCACGAGACGAAAGTTCCTTTGAAATGTATCTTCTACGTGTACGTTGTGTACATATATTTATACATATACATACATCCTACACATATACATATATACGTGCACGTACATATACATATACATGTATTTTCTTTATTCGAATATTACATATGAACATATATACACTCACCACTATGCTACGGGACGCGCGACTACGGGGCTAAACAGTGTTTGTTGCGCGCGAGAAGTAGGAGTTACGAACGGTCGATCGTTCGATAGACGTCGCATCGGGCCGTCCTGAAAGTTCTTCAAGTATCTCAAAAAGAACGGCGTAGGAATTTTCAGGATGTCTCTGAGCGTGCGTGATCCACGGTGGACGATTCACGATGCACGATCCACGATTCATAAGTTTCGGGTCCGAGGAGAATTCCCTGAATTCGGTGTGAAGCTGTCTCCACGTTTCTCGCCGTCAGTTTCTTATCGTTACCAGGAGATCCTGATGGTAATAACAAATCTGGGCGGTGACACGTTACCGTGTACCGTTACTTCGCGCACGGCTTTCCGTTCCGCAGCTGGAAAAAAGGTAACGGTGGGAAGTTGCAAAAACTAGTAGCATAAACAGCTGAAATTAAACTAAAAATGGGTCCGGAACCGAGCCTCGTTACCGCATTGATGAGCTTGCGAGTAACGGTAGCAACGCGTGGTAACAAACGTGGACACAGCTTGACACGTTCGGGACAGGACTCGGCCTAAGAGGGAAGAACACGGTCGTAAAGTTTAAAGAATGGCCGTCGATCGACGCCACGGTGTTCTCACGACTTTCCTTGATTCGATCTTTGCCCCCTAGGAGCAAAGAATTTCGGCGATCCTGTCTCGAAAGCGTCGATCTAGGGGCTCGAGGACGAGCTCCAGTTTGAGAGAAGAGGAAGAAACGGCGAACTCGAGGCGCGAATCCGGTCTAGGGATTTTTTTTTACGGGGCGGACACGCCTCGAATAACTTTGACTAAGGTCAGCCGCGATCTCGTGGATCCCGGTCGCGCGATCTAGCTTACGATCTAGCGGTTCAGAAAGGTAACGAGCGCTCGGACAGCTTTGTCGGCCCACGGCGCGGCGCGTCGCGTTCGTGGCTAAACAGTAAATACGTATAACTCGGTAACCTCGGTCAAATCACAATCGTGGTACAATTTACATACTCCTTTGTATATATATATATATAGATCCATTTGTATACATATATCCGTATATACTGTATATCAAAATTAAACGTATTCTTCGCAATTCGCGCTTGGTACATCTCGCACGCGGCTGACTATCAATTCGTAGGGGTCGGAGCGTCGATTGCGCGACACTATGTCGGAATGGACAGTATACTACAGGTTTTACTCGGGAGCTGCGACGCCGCGCCCACTCGGGGCTAGGAAAATAGCTTCTTCCTGCTCTGATGTCGTTTATTCGTTTTAGAGAGGGAGGACATTGTGATCTCTCTGCTGCCAGGTTTGCGAAAGTGTGAAGTCTACGTGAAAGATAAGTGCAGACTACTACGTTGGGCGTGGTCCTAGTTGCGCCAGAATCGAGAGCAACCAGATCACGCCCACTCGGGACAAGGAAAATAGTTTCTTCTACCTTCGAAGTGGTTTATCCACTTTACAGAGGGTGATCCACCTCCGTATAAACCGAGTTCACCGAGACCACACGCCCATTTGAAGCAATAAAAGTAACTTTCTCCTTTTTTGATGTACTTTTTCCAGTTTCCAGAAGGAAAACTGATAAATTTTCAGAAATACAAAGTTTAATGAAGTATATACAGAGTGCTCTTGGAGGCGTTGCCCTGACTCCCCCGAACCCCGGAGCGTCGAGACCACGCCCACCGGGGGCAATCAATTTTCCCTCTTTGGGCATCATGTATCCAGAAATATTGCGCTTGGGGGCAAAGATTTTCTAATTGCTGTACAATACCCATTCCGCATCGTGTCTAACAACGCAAGATCGCACGCTAGCTCGCGGAATCAGCTGCATTTCGTACGAGCGCGTCGACGAGTTCCAAAATTTGCATCCGAAGGATTTTCACCTTTTACTACTTCCTCTACCTTCTTCGAAGGATATTTGCGCGCAAGATTCGACAGCGATCCAGGAACTCGTCCACGCGCCAGGAATTAACATGTTCGCGCGACGTCGACTAACTAAATTGAGCCTCGATTCGAATTCTAGCAGCTATAGGTACGCGTTTCTCGCTCGGGTACACATGTTACGTTACATTTACACTCTAGTTCGCGTTTCAACGAGCGGGACAGCACAGAAACGTGGGCGAACGATCCGATTCCTGCTCGGAAATCGAAGACGATCCGTGGAACGGCAAGCCCGGGTCACAATGGGATAATTCGAGGGAAAGTTTGAGCATCGAGGTGTATCGAGCTTCCAGCAAATCGAGCTTCGAAAGCGTGGAATCGGTGGGAGATCAGAGTTGCAACGGATGCAAAATTTCTCTGGGGATTTTCTTAAACCCTCGTACCGCGAAGATTGTGTTTGCGATTGCGTCGCATAACTTTCTGCAAATTGCCGCTGATTCATAGTTGCAGATCCGAATGTTCAAACAATCGACGAGGGAGCAGCGTTTCCGGCGAACGTCGGACGGGACGGAGCCATTTTGATTTTCTGTTCCCGTCAGGTCCTCTCGCGTTCGCTTTCTTTTCTCCTTCTAGCGGGCTGTCGCAATTCGAATCGGCTCGACCTGTCCACGGAGCCGGCGACCAGTGAAATCACGCGTGTAAACTGGAACGGAGATGAGGACGAAAAACGCGCGGCGCGCGGACGTGAGAACGAGCGATTTCGCGGGATAAGCTCCTCTCGTCCCCTCTCCGCGAAATTTCGCGACTCCTCCGTGTGTATTTTTTCTTTCTCGCCTTTTTCCCGTCGACGGGGAACTGGTCGGCGAGGATCGCCGGCCGTGGAAACCGGCGGCGATTGTGCGTCTACGCCGATTGTTATCGTATCGACACGCTCGGCGATTCCGTAAACGTTCTTGAGCATTCCTGCGAATCATTTCGCAATTTCAGGGCATGGAAATCTTTGGGGCGGAGACACGCGGATAGATAGATAGATAGATAGATAGATAGCTAGATAGATAGATAGATAGAGAGAGAGAGAGAGAGAGAGAGAGAGAGAGAGAGAGAGAGAGAAAAAGGTAGGTTCGTCCAGGTAGAATCTATTCAAAATTTTGGACGAAAGACTCGCGAATCGGTGGTAGAGAGAGATTACAAGTGGAAACCGATTTTTAAGCTTTTCGAGAGCGATGTAAACACAAGGCTTCGTGGAAATTGATAGCACTAACACAAGGGGTAGCGGGAGGTCCATACTAACTAAACCAATCGGTAAAATAAAGATGGTGTTACGTAGACTTTTCAGAAGAATTAAGGAACAAAGTTCGATCCCGGTTTTTCCGGAACTTAATAGTATGGCTTCACGGAAACCGATATAAGCGACGTAGAAAATAGCAGAGGGTTCACGCTAATTATACCAATCGTTAAAATAAAGATGGCACCACCGACAAATCGACAGAAATCGCCGCAATTCGAGCTAAAGATCGCGGTGCCAGATCGTTCGCGAGAAATACAGGAACAAAATTTAATTACGGATCGTAGGAGACCGCGATAGGAAATCGATTTCCAAGCTTCGAGGTCTCGGATCGACGCGCGCGTGCTCCGTGTCCGTAGTTCTCTCTCGGTCGCGGCCACGTCCGAGATCTTTCCTTCTCCCGTGGTATATCTCTCGGTTAAAGCGTTTCATGGTTGTCGAGATCGCTCTCTCGCCTCGGCGTGGCTCCTTTATTGCGTTTCACTTTCGCGATGAGCTTGCCCGTCCGATCGGGGCGTGGCAGAAGTGTAACGCAAGAGAGGTCCGAGGCCATCGTCGGCCGGGATCGTATGCGTGAAGCAAGAAAAACAGGGCCTGGCCATCCTCTCTCGACCTCACCCGAGAGGAGATCGAGACCGAGAGAGACGGAGAACGAGAAAAACAGAGGGGAGAGAGAGAGAGAGAGAGAGAGAGAGAGATATCGCGCAGAAGCTTAGTCACACCTCGCGTTTACGATCGATCTTGCATCGATCTCCCTTTCGAAATCGGCCGGTCTTAAAATGGATTTTGAAGAGCACCGTTCACCGCGATTCATTCTCTGACCGGTGGAGACGCGAGAAATCGGATCCTTCTGCTAGATCATTCGAATCCCTAGACTCCTGTGTGTTAGATCGGGGTCGCGATCCTCTGGTCAATGGTGTCAAAAGAAACCTAGTCCTTCGTGCCACCGAGAGAGCTAGAAAGCTTAACTCTTTGTCGTCCGGTGACATGAACGCGGTGCCATCGACAAGTCGCGATCTTCACCTGTTGACAGCACCGTTAACAGTCAATTTCCAATGACAGCACACTGGTACCTTGCGAGTGCCTCCGAGAAAAGTGTATAACGATACGAGACACGAAGAACGCTTGCAAGAAGGGTGCCGACGTTAAATACCCGAATCCTTTTGTTGAGCCCTTATTCGCTCAGAGTCGCGACCCTCCGAGCAACATCGTCAAAGGAAACGTGGTCGTTCGTCCCTGTTGCAGCTCGATCGTTCGAGTCCTTAGGTCGTCCCCCCGTGTACTCGATCAGGATCGCGTTCCACGTCTCCGGTAATTTCGAGGAACGCCGGGCATTCCAAGCTAGAAAGCGCGAATCGTTTCTCACGCGTCACTGAACTCCCCGGGACTATCGGCCATCTGATTTTCCCTGTGCCGGCGAGCGCGCACACCCTTCGATAGAACGCGAACGACGGTCGTGTGTGCACACCTTTCTTCGACCGCGTTTCCGGCCCGCGGTTACCAGCTCGCTCGCGTTTACCAAGGTCAAGAGGATCCGCTCGACAGAGCGAGCGCAGCCTCCACACCTGCGCTACTTGCGGTGAACGTCGGACGAGAGCAAGGTAGAAAGTACCGATAAATTGCCACCTAATATCTGCGCCGGGAGCCAGGAGCCGATCCGTTGCAGCCCGCGAATCATCGTCGAACCGTGCTCCCTTCGTCTACCTTGACTCTACGCTCGAGACACATGTCCGTTTCGACGACTCGATCCAGATCTTTCTCGTCTAACGACCACCGTCGTTTCACTGTCGCGCGTGTCCCGTATGTTTTCTCTTCGGGGTCACCACGCGATTTTCCTGAGGCGGTCACCGATCACTAGACTGCGGATCTTTACGCGTTCGTAGCAAAAGTACAGCAAAAACGAGCAACACGCGAATGCGAGAATACGGCCAGATTATTTTTCACTAATTAATTATTATTTCTAGCAAGACTCGTCGAAAGACATCTTTTGCAATTTTAAATAAAAATTTATTGGGAAATTGTATAACGACAAACGTACCGAGCTATAAATGTAACAGATACACCGTTGCCTTATAAAAATTACAAGATTTAATTTGTTCAGACTATGCGCGGTTCTTGTTGCAATGCGTGCTCTACCAAAGATATTTACCGCATCGTTGCTCACGAAAGCATCTTTGTAATTTCAAAAATTCTCGAATAAAAAATCTAGAACCGGTGATTTGACAGGATGGTGAGTTAAAACAAGAATAAGTAGGCGCGATTTAAAAGAATAGACAAATTAAGATAATTGTAGACCATATCTATATACTATTCCCAATTTGTTAAAATTATTAAAGAGAGAACGAAACGTCTATCCGTGGCTTTTATTTCTTACAGTTGACGCAGACAATTTTTCTCTTTCATAAAGATCCGCAGTCTAGGTTCAAAAGGGGGTGATTCTGCCTGAAAGAATAAGTCGAGATAGGCGTAGATAGCACTGCGGTAGAAATAGCGTTAATCAAAGTAAACCATTTGCTGCCAAGGTCGAAGCACCTCCCGGTTAGAAAGTGCCGGCGGAGAGTCAAGGAAGGCGATTAGATCGTTTCGCCCCGGGTATAGTTTTCAGCGAGCGAGGAAGAGGATCGTTCCTCCTTTTCGCTGATCATCGTCGGCAGGAAGCGAGCCGCCGCTTTTCCATGTCCACGCATATCAACCGGGACTCTTTCCCACGTTCCCCACGAAATCTGCAACGCGATATCACGCTCCTCCTCGTCGAATTCCATCGGCGCGCGAACGACTTTCACGCGGAAACGCCGTCGTCTCCCTTTTCGATCCCCGGTCTTTCGATTTTCTCTAACGGCGGAGCTTAATGGCCGAACCGGAGGAGAGGCCGTCGAACCCTCTCCGAGGGCTCCGAGGGCTCCGATTCCGCTGCGTCGATTTCTGTTTTATTTCGGGCCCCGATGAAATTCACTTTCTAGCTCGTAAACCTGGGCAAGTATCGTTTTCTTGCCGCGACCAGTTCGATCGAGATCGAAGTCGCTCGAGAACCCATTAGACGCGATCGAGAGCCGATCCCTCGAAAATCGGAACTGTTTCTACTCCGCGAACGAACGAAGGCCGTGCTACGATAACTGTCGCGGTTAACTCTGTCGTTTCTCGTCTTCTAGGATAGTTTTCTACTACTTCATACTTCTCGCTTATGCCTCGAACCATCGACTACCGACGGAGTCCTGTTTTTGCCGTGCGAATTCATTCGTGGCCCTCCAAGTTAGTCGATTGTAAGTTCAAATGTATCTACTACTGGAATCCTTTTTTTTTTTTTTTTTTTTTTTTTTAACACGTTGCACGTTGACCGCCATGTCACCCATAGTTGGAGGACTATTCAACATCGTGCATTTAATTTTTTCAATTTTTATTTCATTCCATAGCTCGCTTTGATTTTATGGAATTTTCGAGGTTTCTACTTTGGCAGTCGAAGCGTTAAACAAGGAAATTGCTCCGAAGCAATCTATGGAGAAATTCTCAATCGTTGATCTTTGGTTCTAAAAAGACTATTAAAAGTCTTGTGCCGATAGGATTTCCAATAATTTTGATGCATCGAAAGGAAGCTTTTATCGAGAGTGAGTTGTTAAAGGATCTTTCAAAAATTAAGAAATAGTCACCGGTATATAATCTGCTATCAAATGGTATTAAATCGAATGGCCACAAATTAATTCGCATGCCTAATAATGCCTACGGAACGATGCGAACTCTATCCTGTGGGAAGCTTCCCCGGAACCAGCGACAGTTGTCGAGGCAAGGGGCGGCGACGGATCGACGTTAGCTTAGGTCGTTAGCTTATCGTCTACTTAACCTAGACTCCTGGTGGTCCCGAAGGACGTTCTTCCGGCACGCTTCTTCCGATTCCCACTCGGAGGGGACGGTCGGCAAAAGAGTCTGTTGCAGCCAGTTTTCTGAAAGACTTTTCCTAACGCTAATCCTAGGCCCGACAGGAACAGGCAGGCTCGGACTTCTCGTCAGAGAGGACGCCTCAAGGACGCCTGGATCTTCGACTAATCGACCTGGAAACACCATCGAGTTCGGCTCAGGTGTTGTTCCCGGGCGACAACGGCGGCGAACTGACTTCCCTCTGCTCCTCTTGGACGCTCTCCGGTCTGCTGGCGGTGCTGCTCGACCTCGAGCTGAGGTTATCCCTGTCGCTGAAGTACGAGGAGTCGCCCCTTTTGTCCTCCAGCTGGAGCTGTTGCTTGTCGTTTCTGAAATCGTCCGGCCCGTGTCCGAGCAGCCCCGAGAAATAGGGTATCCCCTGTCTCTGCGAAGTGATCTTGCCCATGAAGCTGCGGATCTCCTCGAAGTAAGACTCGTCCGCCCTGGGCAACTGACCGTGGTACCTCGAGCGAACCTCGTCGAGTATCGTCGGCCCGTCGGCGTCGTGTTTCTTCAAGTGTCGGTCGAGATTGGTCTGCTGGCCGAAACATCGTTCGCAGAGCGGACATTTGAACGGCTTCTCCTTGTTGTGGATGTTACGAACGTGGCGTTGCAGGTTGCTCGAGATGCTGAACGATCTCTCGCAGTATTTACACTTGTAGGGCTGCTCGCCGGTGTGCGTCCTCAGGTGCCGCGTCAGATTCGCCGATCTGGGGAACACTTTGCCGCAGAACTTGCACGAGTATCTGTCCTTCGGCTTCAGACCGGCTTGCACGCTGATCGAGTACGGCGGCAAGTTCGAGGCGGCTTGCTGTTGTTGTTGCTGCTGCTGTTGTTGTTGGTTGTTCGGGTGACTTTGCGGTTGCTGGGGCTGTTGTTGCGGCGGTATGGTCGCGGGGCTGGGTATCCTCGCGACGGCCTGCGAGGACGAGGACGACGCGGAGGACGTCGTCGAGGAGAATCTGTTGGGCGGCAACGGCACCATCGTGGGCAGGGCTCTGACCTGGATCTTGGGCAGGTCCGGCACCGGTGAACCGTGATGGTGGGACCGGTACATGGCTTCCAGTACCAACGGATGGACGGCGTGGTGTTGAGGGAACAGCACCGTGTGATAAGGCAGACCGGTGCCCAGGCTGTTCTGGTTCAGCACCTCGATCTCGTTCTGGTTCTCGTCCCGCAGCCGTTCCTTTTTGTGATCCACGCGAAGATCCAACGGCTCGCAGTCCAGCTCGTCCTGATGGTGAGGCTGCGGCGGACGTGCCGCGGGACTCATGTGCGGCTGCTGCTGCTGGTGCTGGTGTTGCTGGTTCGTCGGACTCGACAGGCCACGACCGTGTCCGTGGCTCAGGTCGTACGGCAGCTCTTCGACATCCGGCACGCGGACGCTCAGCGGGTAGATGCTCGCCTGCTTCGGGCTGATGTGGCCCGGCATCTTTCTAGGACTCGAATCCTTCTCCCGCATGGCTGGAGGATACTTCGGGTCGTGCAGCAACGTCGGGGGCAGGGTGATGCTACCGAGATATCCGCTCATCACAACACCGCCTCTGTCACCCTTGTCCTGGCTCCTGCTGGCGGCTCGCGGTGACCTGCCAAACAAACAAACCGATCCGTTAGATATTCTTCTTTCTTCGTCTTCGATCTGCCAACTCCTCCGCAGCCCCCAATTGTGCAAAATAAAAAGTTCTCTTCTCTCCAGCGGTCGTTGATCCGAATTTCGAATCGATCAAAGAATCTGTACCAAGGAGGAGCGGAGGCAGCTCGAGGATAATTATATACGCGATCGGGGGTTTTTTTTTGTTCGGTCGTCGAACGAAGCCCGGCGGCGGCACGACGTCGTGAATCAGAATCACCGCGACGCGTTAATCCTGTCTTTGTCGAGATAACGATCGCAGGCGAGGATCGTTTGGCAGACGACGACCACGATTTGGAAACATTAGTGAAAGGATCTCCTTTCGGCCAGGCCGGTCAGCCTATTAGTCTAAATCCGAGAGCTCGATGGACGGAGGCGTCAACCACACTGATAAATCGTTTACATAGCCGGAGGCGACGATACGATTTTCGAAGGCGATGTTGAATGATTTCGAACGCATGGAAACCGATCGCCTCTCGAACGCTGCTCGCATTTTTCTGTTGCGACGTCAGATCGGCCGATACTAAAAACAAACGTGTCCATCCTATGCGGACACGTGGCGTGTATTAAGACGCGTCTATCGAGGGGGGCAGCCTTACGTAAAGCGCTGTAAAATTTGACAATTTCGTAATAGAATTTATAATTATATTTCGACGGAACGAGGAAGCCTCTCTCTCTCTCTCTCTCTCTCTCTCTCAAAAGAGAAACGCGAATAGAAGAAGCTCGAGGGGCCACTGACACGCGGCGACGGGCACCGATCTGTCTCATGCTACCGATCGGAGAATCTCTATCCGCCGCGGCACGTGCTATCTAACTTCATCAATGAGCCATACATCACCCGACCGCGGTCTGTCGCTCTTGCGAAAGCAGACGTGATCCTTGAGAGCAGATTCGTTTGCATAATTTTCAGGGACACGCCGCAATCCGCGCGAGCGCGCGCACGCGCGAGCATCGAAACTGGTCCATCCGGAGCGGACTCCCTTAAACGTACATCCGCGTGAAAGTCACTCGGTTCTTTATTGATTTCGAAATACCGCGGAGCTCCGAGATCCAGTTGACATCCATTTAACTGTCCGGTCTCTGATGCTTGTCGGCTCGATTGCTCGAAATCTCGCGAACATGTCGTATTTATTAACGGATCTTGTAGATAATGTTCAATATAACGTGCCTCCTCTGTAACTGGTTTTTATCGGCAATTGAATTAAACCTGTTATTGCAGACGCTAATGTGCCGGACGAAATAAATGCCGAGTATTTGTCTTGCTTCAACATTTTCAGATACTGTCTTGACGTTTTTTCACTCTGCTTGAAATATCATGTTTCTGATTTGACAATTTTTATTCGATATAGTAACGAATATTTCAATATTTGGTGTAGTCTGGTTTACAGAACGTTTTTCCCGAAGGATTAACAAATGTTAAGCGAAAATCGCTAGGTTTCGTATACTTCTCCGAATCTCGAGAAGAATCGAACCGCATGATCGTCTCGCCTAATCGGGCGTTGAAATCACCGGGCGCACCGCTTGCGCGAGCGTCGAAGTCTCCGGCGCGGTTCGAGCGTTCTGCGCCGCGCGTCTTCGGATTCGCACGTATCGCGAATTGCGAAAGTGTGCGTGCATACACGCCCGTGGAGGCTGGTCTTGATAAAGGAAGCCGTCGTCGTCGTCGTCGTCGTCGTCGTCGATCCGAGAAATCGCGGGGACGGTTTCGCAGCCGTTTCACGCGACGCACGATCCAGTTACCGAAGAAGCTAATCCTCGTTCGTCCGGTTCCAACGAAAGAGAAATCCGCCCGAGAACGCCGTCGCGACGATGAACCAGAAAGAGAGAGAGAGAGAGGTGTCTTCTAGGAGAGCAAGAACCTAACAGCGTAAAAGGAGCAAAACCGAGAAGCTCCGACAATAGTGAAAAGCGTTAATTGCGGGGAATGCGAAGACGCTAGGCGCGGTGTCCGGCTCGGAATCGAAAGTGTACGTTTCTGAAACCTCGGTCCCGTACGACCGATGATCCGGAACGGTTGAACGGCTCCGTTTACAAGTCGTTAACCGTAAAAACACCGAGATAAACCGCCTCTCGCCTCTCGCCTCTCGCGAAACGTCTGGCGCCCGTTGCTTGTCTAGCACTGGCTCAATAACGCTGTACACAAGTACTCTGATCGAGCAGACGAAGAATTAATCATAGTATTTATTCAGAAATTTGACGTGGGAAATTTGTTCGTTAATGATATCGGCTGACGCAAGGATAAACGAGCACGATTGGCCTATTATAAATAGATATCGGGTCTTTGTGCGAAATAAATATCGTCTGCGCCAGTCGCAAGAGTTAGCAGATCGACATTCCTTCTACGATAACTTTAACAATCTGAAAATAATGCACGTTCTAAAATTATTTTCATCTTTCAAATTGCGTCTACTCATTTTTGTCATAAATGCATAGAATTGGCACTAGTAAAGTTAACTTTTTGTCGCCTCTCATTGCCTTTTTCTTCTTTTTACCGAACGAAACAGGTTCTTCGGTCGTGTTTATTTCATTACGACTGTATTATGTTACAGATCACTGAAGTAAAACCAAGGAAAGGTTGTATTTTCTCCTTGAAAAACGTACGACGTTGAATCAAGGGAAATGGATCCGTGCGATACATATGAATAAACAGAAAGTAACGCATCCACCCTAACCGTCCCGCCACCGAAATCATTATAATTTCTTTGATTTTCCAGGGGGAGGAACGGTGGAAGAAAGCTAGCGTGTCATCCGTCTAGACAGGGTACCGATCGGGTTGGATTTGCATATCGTACTTTCCCCTGTTCCCGTTCGATAGCCGTCCGCGAGTAGGAGAAACTCGGCTAATCAGATTTTTCGCGAGAGGGCTACGACGTAACGCGTCCACTTTAGATAGCACGATCCGAAGGCGGGCTGCAGCGGGCTGGAGCGGGCTGTAGCGTGCCGAAACGGGCCCGGCGATATTTCCCGGGTTCGAATCGTCGTGCGGTTTAACGAGCGCTGCTGCTGGTGTCCCGCTCTCCTCGGACCTTCGCAGATTTCCGGTAACTTAATCGCGAACCGCTCGCTTCTCGGAATTTCGTTTCCCTCGAGCGAGCGCTGGCAACGAGCGGAGCGCGGCGGTTTATCTCCCGAAAGGTGGAGTTTCTCCGGCGCGACTTCGTGAGTAATGTCCTCGGGAAACGGTAGCTGGTTCCGTGGAACGACCGGCGAAATAAGAAGAAGGAAAGAGGCACGATCCTCGCGGACTGACATCTGTTACGTGAATCAAGCCGGACCGAGGCGACGTCGCTCGAGATCGGCCGAGATCCACGATCCAGTTTTCGGTTTCTAGAAAGTCGGGATGAGCCGGGCGTGGTTCAACTTTCTGTCTCTCTTTCTCTTTCTCTCTTTCTCTCTCTCTCTCTCTCTCTCCCTCTGTTTCTCTCTGCGTCTCTTTTCTCTTTCACCCTTCGTCGCTCCTCCCTCTCCCGCCGCGCCGAGGCGTCCTTGCCGTGTGATTTCTCTCCTGGCATTCACTTATGCTACTCACCCGCTCTCGTTCCCCCTCGATTCGTGAAAAATGAACGACGTTCCTCGGGAGCCGCGGCGAATTTACGATTGCACGCCGGGAATCTCCCCGTGCGCAATTTCGAATCGAGTAATTACACATTCCGCCGATGGGAGGGCGAATGCTCAAGAGCGCGAGGTAACGAGCAAGCCTTCAGGGCCGAACCAGAGCGACAAAATTGCAACCTTCGGGGTACCAGAGCGTTTTCTCGACTCTCGATTCTTCCTTTCACTTGTTTCGGTACCTCGTCCTATGACGGGAAATTTTTGTCCGGCTCCGGCTCGCTCTTTTAGCGAACACTTAATTGTTCTTCGCTTCGGTTCCATTTTTAACCCTCGCCAATTCTCCAAAGGGAAACGTCAACTATTTTCTGATTTATTTAAGCGTGCAACCAAAAAATGGGGTAGTGCTACAAGAACTTTTGGTGCAAGCATTTTTACCGTAAAGGAGGTGTCAGCCTTTTCTTCCTCGCGTGACGCAACTCCTCTTCGTTCGAAAGAAAAAGGAACCGAAGAAAGTGCAGCGACAGCAAGATGCACAGTGTTTACACGTGTAGCCACGATATTCAAATGCAACGTTTAACGAGCTGTTTTATTGTCTGAGCGAAGGCGAAGCATCTATTGTTAGGCGACCAGAAGACGAAAGACAATTCCGTCGATGAAGACGCGTCCGTGCAATTTACGTTAAATCTACGGGACACTGAAAGCGACAGTTTTATATTTATTCGGATCCTTCGTTCTTGCATTACTGTCATTAGACTGCACAAAGAAGCACAAAATGGTAAAATTATTGGAAGAATTTGAAAATATGCGGTGGTCCCGGTAGCCTAAAAAATTCAACAGAATCTAAATAACGCATGGAACAATCTGAACTGATTGAATCTAAACAAATAATTTCGTCTCCCAATTCTGGTAGACGTCAAAGTGTTAAAAAACAGAATTTTCTAATTTACTTAATTTCGATCGAGGCAGCTCGAGTGTCCTGACCCCTCGAAGGGTATGCCCTCCAGTGGAGTGGTTAGGCGAACTGACATAAATCGTGTAGCTCCGTCCGGCTTGGATAAAGACTTTACCGTACACACAACCTAACAATGTCCCTCACCGTCCGCAATGTAACCCACGTTAAACTTGGAGAAAAGTGCCAAACAAAATTTAAAAAACTCGCACACCGTATTCAGTAATTTTTAAAAAAGTTCCTGTAATTTTCAAGCGATTTCAATAGCACCCCGCAACCTGTCTTCCTTCACCTGGATCGGCCCAGGGCAGAGGATGCGCGACGAAAAGGAGGGGAGAAGGTATAGAGGCATCGATCCGTGTCTCTCTCCGGGTTGCACAGGCTTTGATCCTTCTTCCCGATAAGGGGCCGGAGAGGTGCCGGCATTTAATTACGACTCGCGCCGCTTTAAGCATCGTCCTGTCGTTGATAAACCGCGCGCCCGTTGAATTCGCACGCGAAATTATTGCTCCGCGTGTGCGTCGCGCGAGTTTTGGCCCTGGACAGCCCGAGCATCTCCGTTCGTCATCGTCGTAATTACCCAGGGTGCCAATGACTCGGCCGCTATAACACCGTAAATTGGCTCGTCGATACAGGTGAACAGGGGACGAGGAACGTTCGGCCCGATCGGATGCCGATACTTTGTGGCGAACCGTAAATTAACGCTCGCCGGCCAAATTCGGTTTTAATTGTACACATCGTTACGAGTGATTTAAGGACGCGTGTTTTAAACGTTGTGGCACAATGTTCTTTGTCGGCTGCGGTGTTGCGTGCACCTGCTGAAGGTGTTTGAAAGAAGAGCACGAAGCTGTTGCACATTGGACGTCGAATATGTCGCATCAATTCTTTTGTGGCGACTGCAATAACTTTGTGCAAATTAATACCTCCAACTTTTAACATATTTATTACGACCAGACTGCGGATCTTTACGCAAGATAAGAATTGTAACACACAGAAATTGCACAAAAATGATTTTTTTCTTTCAATAATTTCAACGAGTTTAAGGTAGTAGACATTCCTAAATTCGCGTAATGTCTTCACGGTTTTGTGTATCACCTATTCAATGTTGCGATAAAATCCGCAGCGAATCCAGGGATTTATCCACGGACGAATCGATCGGCAGTAATTGAAAACAGGAACTGCACCGAACTTACTCGTTACTTCCAGCAACAATTGCTCGAGACCAAGCGACAGACCGAATCGCGCCCACGCGATCGATTCGATCGGATTCGATCGGATCCGATTGGATCGCGAGTAACGCCTTCGCATTTTTTCGCTGTCAGTCCGGCCCCGACACCATAAATAATAATCGGCGGATAATCGGCGATGCACGCGCACGGCTCGCGTGTACGCGGGACGCTGTCGACAAATTAATTCTGGCCGAGTGACCGGTGCAAGGCGCCACGAAACGCGCAGCCCGATGAATAATGAACGGTGTCGCCTGTCAGCTCGAATGAAAGTAACATCGAAAACGATTAAGCCGGCGCAGGAACCGACCGCCAGCATCCCAAGTATCGTTTTACCACCTTTCACCATTCCTTTCGCCTGTCCCTTCGACCCCCGCTTTCCTCGGGGCCCTATTCCATCTGATTCGCTTCCCTTTGCACGGTTCCGGGTCCCCCCTGTGACCCGAGCACAAATCGCGGGAATTTTTGATCCCCAAAGATCATCCAAACGCGGATGATCTTTGTGCTAGAATGCTATCTGGACGAAGCAGTTGTTGCGTTTGCGATGCTCTTTTAATTGGAAAATTATTGTAATTCTTTGCGCTCCGGTCTGTCCCTTTCTTCGGGTGCTCGTGCGCATCTATTTACAAGAAGTAGAATTGGCTGGTAATGATCAGACGCATCAGTCGATTCCGATTCAGGAATATCACCACTGAACCGTTAATACCACTGATCGGATGATTCCAGATTGCTGATTTTACAATTTTTTTTTTTTACATTCTAAAGACAGCTCCATTATTTACTACATTTCTCTATCGAAGCACGTACCGTAATAAATTCTTCGGACCTATTGTATATTATGACAAAAATCGGCACTTTTTTAGTTAATTAGGCAAGAAAATCAACAGAGTCGACGAGTTAAGAGTGACCAAAAATTTCTAACCTTGTCGAAAAGAGAGACTGGACGAATCGGTGGACGAAGAGAAGCGGAAGAAAAGGTAGACGCGAGTAGAAGCTGGAGAAAGAGCATTATCGTTGCGTCGGCCGCGTACCGATCGTATCGGCACGATGGGTGCACTCGCCAACGTTAATGAGACGTCCTGCTCGCGAGCCGGTGTACCCGGAGAGTTTCTTCTTTTCCGTGAAATACTAATTACGCCGCGGACCGAACCGACCGAGCCAGCCTGCATGCAGACCTTAAATCGACGGATGAAAGACGGACGGGAATAAATACGAGCGACTAATCTACGAGCCTCGCAAATTGGTTCGGGTTGAGAAAGTGTTCCTCGCCTGGTAGAAACTGTCCGTCCCTAGTTAGACACGCCTGAAACGGAGAGTCTACTTTGCGGTCGGATGTATACCGGGTGTACCGGTGGCGACGCTGGTGAAACCGAACGGAAGCGATTCCACCTGCAGAAGCAAGCTTTATTTGTTCTTCGTTCGACGGAGTCAATTTTCTTCGTTCGACAGAACCAATTTTCTTCGCACGGGGGACGTCGACTTTGAATGCTCGCGAGCAGTAGATAAGGTCAGCCACGAACAGACGAGATGCTTGTTGCACGCCTGGCGCGTCTCACGAATTTTTATTGATCATTTTCTGCAGAGCATTCTCTGTGCTTAAACAACATTGGTATATTATTAATAGACACGGGGTTTTATGCAATTAAGACGAGCTTGAGTAGGTGAAATTTAAAACTGTGAAAACATTAGAAGAATTTAAAAATGCTGTTAGATTATTTTCAATCTATTAAACGTATAAAGGGAGAAAATAAATTTCTACTTCGTACCAGATTGCTGCTCTCGAAAGATTTCAACTTTGCAAACAAATAACAGAATTGTTTTTGTAAAAAGAGATTAGTACACAGTTTGTTCTTCTTTCGGTATTTAATACGGTCTCTTAGAGAAAATAATTGGGATTGAAATTAATTAGTATCTCGTACTCATCTGGTTAAAACAGTCTAAGAAAATAGACGCTTGCCTGAAGATTTACCAGTCTAATTATAAAACTGTGGTTCGTACTGAAGTTTAGTCGATCCTGGATCATTGTTCCACGTAGAATTGTCCCACGTCCATTCTCGACTGTGTCGCGAATGGTAGACTACCTTGTGCACTACAGTTGCGGTTATTGCAATAAAGTATAAATTGTGGTTTACCGTCGATCGATCTTAAACCACCGAAGCTTCCCACGAACAAATTGCACTCTATCGACCGCATATAATTTCGATTCCGCTCATCCACAGAATATTCTAAAACGCAATTGCGATTTAGTTGATTCTTGCGTTCGAATCGCACCACGTCGGAACAGCCTCGATCAGGATCGACGAAAAGGGAAGTGATTTCTATGTTTCATTGTTCCGTTTCCTTGAAAACGTATTCGTGCCGCGCTTCACTAACCTTATCGGTCGGCGGCGTCGATCTCTCCATTCGGGATCGCGATGAATGGATTCAGAAGGCTCCCGGAGCCGGCTTCCGGTACTTTTACAGACATCGTGACCCTAATAAGCGTTGCCTATTAGGATCGGAGGGGAAGACAATGCTGTCAGGCAGCAGCGGTGACTGCAATGCCGGGGCTCCAAGGAAGCGACGTATCATCCGTGACTCCTCTGTCCGCGCGGGACATCCTCCCGATAATAGCTTCGCGTCTTTCAACGAGACTACGGTTTCTCAGGAGTTCTGGTGCACCTTCTGCCGACTGTCTCCCAACCCTGCGTGCCACGGAAGTCGCTTTTACAAGACTGACTGCGTTTCCTTTGAACTGAATTTACTTTCGTTCGGGCAGACCGTTCTTTCGCTCGAGCAACCTTTATCACAGTTAAAATCGGAGCAGTTTATTTGGAGAAAAACAGAAGAGCACGGTCTACGCTAGACATATATATTTTATAGAGCCTGATCAAATTCAGAAAGTGGAATCGAGACATACCGTCCGGTCGAAGATTTTCAAGCGCAGCGATCCGCAGAATTTCAGACCGTATGAAATATATTTCTGCGTCTCCGTGTCGAGATAACGTTCGCCGGTTTTCTCTACTGTCTCTCTTTCTCTCTCTCTCTCTATGATTTAGATAAACGGCTGCGCTCGGCACAGGCGTTTCCTTATGAAACCTAAACTATCGACGCCGCTGGAATTTCGCTTTATACTCTCACCGCGAGGCGGGATTCCAGTTGCTTGCTCGCTCGCAGACTCTGGTTCGACAAACAATGGGTAGGGGGTACAGGATGTCTCAAGACAGGTGGTGTTGTCCTCGACAAAAATTCTTTTCACCGGAGAACGGATCGGAAACCTGGGAAACGAACGGATCTCGTCCGAGGCATCCATCCGAGATGGCGGAGATTCAACGATTGTTAAACTCGACAGAGTAAGGAGGCGATTTTTGTGCAGAAAGATGCACGTATACAATTTTTTAAACAATGCTTTGATCGTGGGAATTGCGCATTTGGCCGATGCATAATAGATATTAGATTTTAAGGATAAGAATTACATTTTTATTTGACTCGTGTGCAACAGTTGACTTAGAAAGGTTTCGCGAAGATCCGCAGTCTGCAAATGATTGTTAACATTGGTCTAGGAACATTGGACAGTATACAAGAGGAGAATCAAGGCACAATGTCCATCATCATAATTGACCTAGAGTCTATCGCCAGGAGTCTATTGTGCAGTATTTCAGACGTTATTTTTCAAACAGTTTGTTTGGATAGCATCCAAGTCTGTTCCGAAGCAGCCAGTAGAAGGAAGACGGGAACGGGTCGAGCAAGATGCCTCGGATGATTCCGAGAAGTGTGTCGATCCACGAGCGTGGAACATAATGGGCCGATTAGGAAGACAATCGAGCGGCGTCGGTATCCTAAACGCTTTCCCGGCCGGAGTCGCCTAGTTTCCAAGCTGGTACACGTTAATCGGCTGAAATTCGCCAAATATTTCCAACCCGAGCCGACCGCCGGAAGAAGATTATGCCATTTATAGACGGTAGATCGAGGGTCTGGCACAATGCTCGGCTGAGAATTTTTCTCACGGATTCTCG
The DNA here is from genome assembly GCA_913789895.3 of Seladonia tumulorum. Classification (NCBI taxonomy): domain Eukaryota; kingdom Metazoa; phylum Arthropoda; class Insecta; order Hymenoptera; family Halictidae; genus Seladonia; species Seladonia tumulorum. The sequence continues at coordinate 17,000,651 of OU565277.1, read as the reverse complement.
CGCAACGCGTTTAGGCCCCATCTGGCAACAGTAACGGCCATTTGTCTGCAAATTACGCGATAACGCCGTGCACGAGGAGGACAGGGGGATAGAAACGAACCTGAAGAAGAAGAAGAAGAAGAAGACGAAGAAGAAGCAGAAGAAGAAGAGGAGGCGGCACGCGTGTGGTAGGAAACGGGAAAAGAAAGTGAGTCTGTTCGCAACGAATCCTCCGGAGGACTTCCTCCGATGCCGTCGGAGCAATTATAGCAATTACCACTGTACAATTTAATGAACGGTACGTGATGGACAACCGTGACGTCACCGGTAAGAGATTTTGCCTTTTTTGGCACGGTTCGAATAACGACACGGTAAGAATACCGATGGCGGCACGCCATTGTCTCGGGCTTGCTGGATGACGATGAGTTGCACGCGAGTCTTTGGGCTGCGAAAGCGTTTAGAGACTTGGAATTTTACATGCGTTTATTTGTTATAATTCGTTTAACTCGCGTGCATTATTAACGGATATATGCGCGCTCAATTTGGCATTAAAAATTGCGAGTGGGCGCGAAGAGATTAAGCACTTTCTGTGTAAAGCAAGGTAAAATTAAAGAAAACTTTTTTTCGACGAGGGCTTGTGTCTCAGTTTTTCCGTGTGACGCCACAGAACCGGGTTCGCGCGCGCGGGCGTAATGATCGCGTCGCATCGGGTCGACGATCGTCCAATTATATAATCGATCGTACAAGACCCGGAATCCGTGTTCCCTTATTCGCTCGGCTCGTTAGACGCTTTTCAACGCGATGACATTTGCATCGGTCACAAAAGAAAGACACGACGCCGCGGAAAGAAACGGTTCGAGGAACGTCCTCGGTAATCCTCGCTGAAAGCGAAACCGCTCCATTATCGACTCATTTTGAAATCGAAACGAGCCTGGTCCGATAACTTTCCACGCGGCTTGCCGGTTTATTAGTTCGCAAAAAAAGGCGGCGCATATCGAGGAGCGAGCGCTGGCATCCAGAGCGCACTTTCAAGCGAATCGCAAAAACGACCACTGCATAGGATGCAGCGTTCCAACGCGTGTCCGTAGCCGCCGCAACTGCTCTTCGCTTTTCTCGTCCCGACGCGAGAGAGGAGAGAGTTTCCTTTTTAGAGAGAGAGAGAGAGAGAGAGAGAGAGAGAGAGAGACCCTCGTGAGTCTTCGGTTCGACAGGGTGGTAGTAGGCGAGGGCCGCGGTGCGATAATGCCGCGAAACAATGTCATTAGAGCGTCGTGTTGCCGAGGAAATCGGTTGCACGGAGGTTGCGGCCGTGTGCCGGCCAGCCAACCGGTCCGACCGGCATGCGCCGCTCCGCGGTGTGTCTGTCTGCGAACCCTGGTTTCGCAAACTCGGACGTCCGCCAGCGGGCATTTTCCAGCCTCCGCTCCGCGAGAAACCGGAGAAAATGATCGCGGTCTGCTCGATCGCCGTGTCCAACGGCGGATCGTTCCGTTTGATGTCTTTGTTCCGATCCTCCCTTCGGTCTTCCCGGCCAGCCTTTCTCTCTGGATCGCTGCTGGGCCTCGTAGAAACGCGATGCCTCCATTTTCCGATCCTTTGCCCGAGAAACGCGCCTCGTTGCTTCGTCGCGGAAGAGAAAATTGAGAAGGGTATATCCCCAACCCGGAAATTAAAACAATTATAAAACTTTGGTATTGCAATTTTTTACTGCCCAAATTCACTTTGATCCATTAAGCACCGTATTTTTAAAATTTTGCTCCAAACGATTAGTATTTATATATTTAAGACCATTTATGCCAGAGTTAAATTAAATTTGAGAAATTAATTATTGTTGCGATCAATTGAGAAAATATCCCTGCTTGGGAATGACGGTGCTCGGAATGTGTTTAGTTCTATCTTTATTGCGCAATCCTTAATGTTAAGGGGGTGAAATCGACCGTTGAGAATTCGACGAAATAACAACTACGAATAACTTGTGTAGCAGTTCAACCGAATATTTGGGCCGGAAGGGTTTAAAAGGAGTGAAACCACGCGGCAGATGAGAAAACGAGCGCCGATCTAGAAAACAGGGGAACGCCCGCGAGCGACGCCAGGTGAGATCGATGACCCGCCGTGATTCAATTCGACGTATTAGAAAGCGTCCCTTAATTAATGCGTCTGCTCGATATTAGTGGCAGCGCCGAGTGATGGATCCGGCTCGATCGAGCACCGAGACGATGTGATTAATCGTGATCCATGCGTAGCACTGCGGGTCCGGGTTAGCCGAGCTTCGGCTGATCGAGAGGCTCGATCGTGTCCAGAAACGAATTGAACGGGATTTCATATCGAACCGAAACGATCGGATTTTTATGATATAGTTAGCGATTGCAAAGATCTGTCTGCGTTAGAATAGTACGATCAATTGCTCGAGTTGACGAGTTGGTGTTAAAATGATCAATTTATAATTTTAAGGCTAGCCACAATTGTTATAAATAGATTGCGGTTTGTATACACTTTTACTAAGAATGAATTAAGTGCAAATCAGCACAAACGCTTAAAGAGTTGAACTGTTGTATTGTTCCCAGCTTATTAAAATTATTAACAGATCTTTGCGGATCTTTAAGGAAAATCAAAATTCTAGTTATCATTTTTCGGTATTCGTGTCTGTAAATTACTGTGGACAACGTTATTCGCTACGGTTAAAGAATATGTTTTTTCGGGCTGTGACTCTAATAATTTGATCACCCACTGTCACCGTTGACCACCTATCTGGATTAATGGGAGGGAGAAGAATGATCGAACGATGATTTCGGGCAACGCGTGAATATTTCATGAGGAAACGGTCGCGGGGAACCGAGGCTGCGTTGAAAACAGGTCCGAAGGAGATCGAGGGATGGACGTCGCGAGAGATAACGTCAAACCGACGAGTCCGCGGAAGTGGAAAAGGCGAATCGCGGAAAGAATAGAGCGGAGAATGAGGCCAACCGATGCTCGACGGCCGAGAGGAAAGTTCATGAAAATCTATTCCTGATTTCGGGGCCGATCGTTGCATAGATTCAACCGGGCCCTGCTTACCGGCGACTACTTTCCTCGAAACTGGCTCTGTACCGTTTCGTTCTTCCTTTCGGTCGACTTTTTTGTTAAGCATCGATACGCCAAACATTTTTGTATGTCGCGTATACTGTTATTACGCGTGTAACGTGCAACATGAAACACTCTTCAAAGTTCAATAAAACGGCTAGGAAAAATCATACAGCAATTTTTGAGGCGTCATTTTAAAGAAGAGGTTTCAGTCTTCGATTCTATTGTGGATTAAAGCGTGAAAAAAATTTTCCATCTTCGCAGAGGAGCTTGAAAGTGCCAAAATTGTCGACGAGGGAAAACTACGTCCCTTCCTTTTCGTTCTTAAAAATACTTAGGGTTTTCAAAAAATAAACTAGGGAAATAGTTTCACGCTGTAAGATGAGCCCAGTTCGATTATTACACGTCTATTCACGAAGTCATAATTTTCCAAAGATCCGAGCGTCCGGCTACCTGCGAGCAGCAGTGTATGCAAAGCTGGCTAATTAAAATTGACGAGGAATAGCTAATGCGAATAATTAAGAATAGCAGCACCACGGTTCGGACAAACACTTCAGAATCCAAAAGTGGCAAGCAGAACTGCATTTGGAAAATTCGGAAACATTCATCGATTGGGTTGGTCATTCCCGAGAGGACCAAGAAGGTCCTGCGGACCTCGCTCTTTGTCCTCGTCGTCATTGTTCCGCTCGGCGCTGCGCGGCGTCTCGTTAGCAGCTGTCCTCTCCAAAATCGGCGCGATTCTCTTAATCATTCGCGGCCGAGTTTGTCGGAGATGACTCGGGGAGAGATTTTCCAGAAGGGGCAGCGAACGATCGAACGATTTCCATTTAAACGCACGAAATCGTTTCCGACTGTCGCGCAGCGTATGCACCTGCGCGATGATTCGCGCGATTTGTTGCCCGATCGAGACATTGCTGTTCGATCGTAGAAGGTTCTACTCGATCGATCCAGCTGTTTCCATCGGGCGATCGCGACACCGATCTCGATCGAACGATTCCGAGGAACGCCGAAGAACGAATTAGGTTGCCGATCGTCGCGTGATTTGACAGTAAAATTTCGACGACGACGCCGCCGCCGTTGCGTAAACGCGAAGATCGGAGAAACGAGGATCGACTACTCGCCTCCGGGAATCGGATCAAATCATTCTCTAATGGTGGAGAACACGAGAAATATGATTAGAGCGATGGCCGACAAAAACGAGGCCGAAGTTTCCTGCGATTCCGTGAACCGTAGTCGGGATCCTTTCATTTGTGCTTGTTCCGCAAATGATCGGCTACCGATGGCCTTGGAAGGACGCCGGGGAACTATACGCCCTCGTTCAGGATGCTCGCCAGCAATTTCGGACCGGATCGGACGACCATTAGGGCGTCCTACCAGCTTCCTGGAAGATCCAGAAGTTCTTTTTCGCACAACCGTGAAACCACGAGCCTGATGCACGGCTTCCGGTCTCCGGCGATCGACGATCACCGCGATTCATTCCGCTGCGTGAACGGTATCGAGAAATGCTGCTATATCTGTTCTATATTTATCGTTTTTTCTATCGATCGCTTCTTCTTTATACTTATGCAATTCTTGTTGGTGCTCTTGTTACACCTCTGCAAGCAGCTGAAGGACTATCGATCGATCGACGTCTTGCTGTTTAGCTGTTAACTTTCCGGTCTTACATATTTTATTTTAGAATTATTAAAGGTTTGAAGAATAGGTATCGATTAAATAGATTTCCTTGTTATCGCGTCCGCGAGTAGGGCGCAAATGTCAATAATCTTTTGCGAGAAGCTCATTCGTATTTCGCGAGAGTAGGCTTGTTTTTCGGTGTTTCGCGATCACCGTTGGATAAACGCGTATCGCCGGGTCATTTCGTGTCCGCGAATCGCCTCGATTATATTATCGTGCTTGCGTCACGAATGTAAACCGTGGCCTCAAATTTAAGCCGCCAAAGCGGCCTCACGACGTCGGAATTGTTCTCCGATCGACCAAGGACGTGTTGTGGCGTGTCTCGATCGAACGATACTGTTTCTCGCCCCGGTTTTCTCGGGCAGATCGCGAGCGGATTACACCGATTTCGCGGGATCTCGTGACACGCGAGCAACACGGCCGACGACGAGATCGCGCGCAATTTTGTTGTACGGGTTACAGGGGTTTCGATGGTTTTTTCCTTTCTCTCCCTCTCTCTCTCTCTCTCTCTCTCTCTCTCTCTCTCTTTCTCTTTCTCTCGCCTCTGCAGCCGTAAATCAACCGACGCGACAAAAATTACACTGCCGTGCTAACGTCGCGCGATTGCGCCGCGCTCGTAAAAATGTCAGCTCTCTCAGCTGGCACGGCAGCCGGCAGAAACGATCTCCCGACGAATCGCGAGCCGCTCGGAGAAAAAAAAAAAACACCAGCTTATAAACTGACCGCCCTCTTCGCTCTCTTTTTCTGGCCCCGTCGACGTCGAAGATTAAAACGTAATCCCGGAGAGGACAGACCGCTCTGCCCGCTCTGCCCGCTCTGCTCTGCTCTGCTCGAGGAAGCTGCTCTCCGCGACACCTGGACCACTTTGTCAAAGAAACCTCGCGAATCGTTTCGGAAATCGCGCAGAAATTCTTGGCAAACCGAGCTTTAACATTAAACCTACCGAGCGTCAAAAGAGATTACTGTGTACCGCATAATAAACATGACAAGATTCAGTTTATTCAAATTTTGTGGAAATCTCATTTCAATACGAGCTTCGCTAAGGAAATTTATATAATTATTGATACTAAATTGTATCGAAATATGTATTTTCTTTCTTTTCTTTTTACAAATGCATTAAAATTCGCAGTCTAGTTATCGCCTATGAATGCGTCTTTCTCGATTCAATAATTGTAAAATCAAATATTTGAGACCGGTTATTTTGGTCGACGCTGGTAGGTTTATCGTTAAGATACGTTCAGTTTTTGAAAAATTCGCTTTTCCGTTTAGCGGAAGTTCTATTTTGTGTCGACGAGGATAATTATTCCGTCTCGTGCTGATCCTCCTTTATTCTTATTTTGACGATACACGCCGATGCACGCTCATCGATATTATTAGCAACAATCCTGTGCGATGAATGTACGCGCGATCGTAATTATTGAGTCGCAATGTTAATTAGGTCGTTTCTGATATTTCTCTATTTAATGACAGTAGACATACCTCGGATAGATCTAATCGACTCGTTCCTGATTTTTCTCAATCGTTGGAAAAATGTTGTTACTCGAAATTGTTCTGTAGACTTCTGTATTTAACCGCGTGAAAATTGTACGAGTATAAGAACCGCGAACATCGTTCGTTTATAATATTAGATAACTTCTTTGTGATCACACCTCGAGCGAGGCGGTAGGTAACGTGCCGGTGGACTGTTGCAGGTAGTTTCAGGTGGCAAAGTGCGAAGTGGAGCAGAGTTGCGTGAACGGCAATCGCTTCCCCCTTTTTTTACCGATTGCAAAATGATCGTGCCGATGCGTAAACGTGTGCCGGCGCGGCGTCATTTGAATACCGTCGTCACGAGAATGGAAAGCCGACGACAATCATGAGAGACTCCCAGAGGTTCGAACAATGTCCTCTCCTCTCTGGACTGGCGCAAACAGTAATAAAACGGTTCCCGAACGACAGCTACGTCCACGAAACGGCCCCTTTGAAGTCCCTCGCTATTAGCCGGCAGATCGGAAGCCGTCGCGACACCTACGCCGAACAAACGATACGAACCAACACGATTCTCGGTAATGGTTGCGTTTTCTACTAATTTAAGGTTCTCAGAGAATCGAGTCTCTCTTCTGCAGAGACTCCTAGCCGCCCTTGCCTTTTATAGATTAATGCCAGTATTTATAGCTGACCCTCGAGCGCGCGAGATGCAGACTGCATGCGAGGCGTTGCAACGATATTTACTCTACCCGTTGCATACAAGATTTATTTCGCAGATTAGAACCTTTTTGTGGCCACTAATCCGCGAAGAACAAGATTTATGTTTTCCGAGGCATTGTGTGCTTACGTCTGCTCTGAACCGAAACTTGTGATATTTGCACTTTTCAGAATCAGTTGATGAACAAATATTTTATCAATGTATCAGGTGTATGCAGAATTTTTAGCTTTTATTTGCCATCCATGTGTCCAAATAATCAACTTCATTATCGACCGGTAGCATACACCTTGTACGTCCTGTACAAACAAAAGACAATTGCAAACACGACCAAAGCTTTTCCACACACCTGACACAATACATAATATATAATGCGTAATTTTTCACTTCACTTCACAATTATAATAAGATTAATCGACGCGATGTGCACAATTTTCCGCCATTTTTTACCCACAGAAATAAAATGGTATTTAACTCCAGTTTCTTACAACCACCTATAAAGATAGGAATCTGCATAAATATTCGCAGCCTCTTAATGGCCAGAGACCGTAGATCCTTACGCATTCGTCGCATGTTCAAGTTTATAAAATGTAAGGAAACGTGCAGATCGGCGAACATTAATTATGTTACTATTCTCAGTTTATCACAAGAAATCTTCCGATACTTCTACGCATGACATTTTTTCCTTGCGCAGAGCCTTTTATCGAATAATCAATGAAAATGCGGATTCGCGCAAACATCCGTTTGATATAATGATCTGTGACGTGACGTGCATAAAAATTTGTTGGCTCGGCGAACAGTGAGCTGAGAAACAATTACATTTCGTTTGGACTAAAATCCAACGCTGACAAACAATACAAGAAAAGAAATATTTCTACGATCATTATTTCATTAATACACTGCAGAACGAATCTCCTACAAATGGTTTAATACAATTGGGTTGATTAAAATTATTCAAAATGGACACATTGGCTCAGCTAAGAGAAAATATCGTTTTGAAACGATCGATGATAAAAAATATGTCCACGCACGTTTTCTTTAATAGACTACAGAACAAATTTGTATAAAAATCGTTTCGCGCAACCAGGTCGTTTAAAATCGTCAAAAACGGGAATCCTCTCGCGAAAGATTTCGTGTTCCGCGCTCGGCGGACAATGTCTTCGTGTCTGCCAACTTTTAAAGCAATCGCAAAGTCCGAATGCATACCCATCGACCTCGGGGGACTCCCCGGAGCATATTCTCGCAGTCAAAGTCCGTTTTCTTCCGGTATACATTTGAGCTGCGATCGACATCCCGATCCGATACACCGGCGATCGTTTGTCGATTCGATTTCTCGAATCGTGGCAATATGGAAGCGATCTCGTGCATCGGGTGGCGAGATTGCCGGGCGAGGAAGCGAGCGTGGATCGCGTTTAACGAGAATTTATACGTCGCTTTTTTTTTCGCAGAAGACGCGCTCGCGGTTGTAAATGCAAATTCGCGTCGACGCGGATCCTCTCGGTGGCATAAAGGCTGGTTTGCGTGGGCACACACAGGCGCGCACCGACCACGTCTATTTATACGTCCGCGTGTACGCGTTGTACAATGGGCCTGCGCTGCTTTCAAATTAAATTCGAGCAGTATCGCGATGCCATTGTTGAGCTCATTCCCGTCGCCGGGACCCCACCTCTATCGTAGACAACCGACAAACGCCCACGCGACGGAGACGCGCGCCACCGAAAAAATTCGACTCGCTTCTGAGGACGAACCGGACCGGAGTTCCGGGACCGTTTCGTATAGACATTCGACCGAGACCTGTCTCTCAGTCCCTGCGAGCCTTAGAGTACTCTGCGACTCGCTGGTCTTTTGTCATTTAGAACATTTGGAGAACATTTAGAAATTTTTTTGCGGACTGAACCTAACATGAATTCGAAGACTGACGCTTCCTCTTCGCAACAAGACCTCAAAATTTCATGTACAATTCTTTTTTTTACCGTTTTATGCAACAAAAACAACGAGACCGAGCTGGAAGCCTCTCGAGCTTGCAGCTACACGACCGTTGACTCAAGCGATCTTCTGTGCAAGCTTATTAAGATTATCTTAATTATCACTGATCACAAAATGTGACTCACCTATAACCATTTTCTATGAAATGAAATAAAACATCCGAGATCGGTCGTTCGACTGGCAGATTTATTAGATCGCCGTGTATTCGTTAAACCGTTGGGGTTCGATAAGGCAAGGCCGCCAGCTTGCCGAATCGGTATCACGATCTAGCGATCGATGGACGACATCGGAGAGCTTTCTCGTGTATCGATAAACCCGACCGACTTTTTTTCTCTCCGTGCGTCCTCGGTCGGCCGGAGCTCGTTATCGGCGTGGTGCGTTAATTGTGCGCGTGTATTTCCGTGGAAAGAAGAGGTCGAAGTGAGTTATTGCGAGAGATAGAGGGGGGGGGGGGAGGGGGAGGGGGACAGGTCGCGGAGCAATCGTTCCGAAACGCAACCGGCGAGAGATCGATCTCTGGTTGCGCGTCGAATAAAAGAAAATAATGCCTCCCCTGAGGGGGGAAACGAGGGAACGCACCGTGGTTGGCGTATGTATTGGTTTTCTCGCGGAGACCCGTTAACGGTGTTGTCGGTCTATTTCGATCGGCCGCGGTCTCGGCAACAAAAATCGAGGCGCCGCTTCGCTTACCTGTTATCAATTAACTGTTAACGTGGCTGCACCCTCGGAAACCCGTAACCGCCTGGCTGCGTGCGCTATCGAACACCGGCCTGTTTCGCTATGAATAATGTATCGCGGTTCGGGGAATTCGTGGCATTTAATCATTGGATCGTTAAGAGCGGACGGACGACCGACTTGCCGGGATTTATGCGGCACCCACGAATATCCATGCGAGGCCATGAGAATCTTCCTCCCCGCGCTCTCTTCCTCCGTGAAGGAAAGTTCTACTCGATCCTCTTGCTGGAGGATCGTATATATTGTCGCGCGATGCTCATTTCGATTCCAGTCGAGTCTAATTGGACTGAAGATTAATCCATCGTTTTTTGACTGCCGAGCAAAATAATATCGTAGTTTCAATAAATCGCAGAGAATGTAATTCTTAATTTCCTCGAATGTTTTCACAGTATTTTAGCTAGCCGTTTTTGTCGCAAATGCGTACAATCTGTGGTCTGGGGTTTTTACTTTGTGGCTTCAACTTTTGACTACTGCACGAAAAGGGTCGGATTATAATGGGCAGGTCGGAACACACAAAAACAGCGTAATAAAATTCTGGCGACAGAATATCTACTTTTTTCTTCTTCTGTTTATATTTCATGGAACATAAGGACCCAAGGTCGTGGCAAATGCCTGCGACATGTTTGCCATTGTTATAAAATTCTGAAGATAAGGGTAAACTGAAAATGGAGCAAACTGGGAAATAGTGTCTCGAGTAATCGTGCTTCGAGCACCAAAGGCCATAGTAAACAAAAATACGAAGACAACGTTCACGAAGTTCGCCATTGTTACGAAATTACAAAGACACAAAGGAACCGAGAACAACGGAGGCAACGGTGCAACAAAAAGAGCCGAAGGAGAACAGAGGATCAAGATCGATCGACAGGCCCAGGTTCAGGACCCGATAGAAAGTCCAGCGAAAATGGCTCGGGGAATATGCGAAAAATCCGCGTAGCGGTAAAGGTTTTCGCGCGTCAGGCACAATCGATCACCGTATAGTGGATGGGGTTATCTCTGGGACCCTCGAATGGGCGCAGTCCCTCGGCCTGGAGGCGCGTAAATTTATGAACGAGGAAACGCGCGGCGTGGAACCGTGCGAGCGAGCGAGCGAGCGAGCGAAGGCGCACAACGCGAACATACAACATAGCTTTCGCGGTGTCTCGTTGCCTGACCGGGCAGAACGAACTGTTCGGTGATATAAGGACGAGGGGCGTGGGCGTGTTGCGAGCAGCGTCTGGAACTTTTCAGACGGGGATTCAGCACGGAATCAGCGGGGCAGTCCGCGACTTCGGAACTGGTTCCGAGCGAATTAGACGCGAGTGGCCGCGAGCGAGTGAAACTTGTCGCTCGCCGGTCGTGCGTTACGGGAAACGATCCGCAGATCCATTCGTCATCCCGCTTTTTGCGCGGCGAGTTCCTCGAAATCGGCCGATTTCTTCGACGTTGCTCGATTTAGAAATCGAACACCTTTTTTCGATTTCTGCGGCGCTCACGGACTAGAGCTTGCTCTACGCGGACGCCGTTGCAAGAGACAAAGAGGAATTTAAACGAGGGCGCTATTTTTTCGGTGCCGCTCGTTTTAGAAATTCAACTCTCTTCTGCTTTTTTATTTTATTGTTATACCTTGAACGTAGACGATTACACGACGAGTTGTTCCGTTTTAAAACTGATTCCAGAGTTGAACGGAAGCATGAGAGCACGAAGAACGATATTCTATTTAGAAATCGAACTGTGTTCTTGAATTTCAATGTTGATTAATGTTCGTTGAAGAACTATTCCGATAAGAGAGTCAGATAGAGAGCCGGAGACTTTAAAAGAGCACGAGTAAGGGCGATTTCTTTGGCGCAGTTCGTTTTAGAAATTGGACTTTGCTCCTTTTTTGGTTTTGTCGTTTTAGATTGGATGTTGGTGATTATTCGAAGAGGCTTTTTAGGCAAAAATTGATTGAAGAGTTGAATAGAGGAAATTATGAAAGCGCGAATAAGAATAATTTTTTCAAACGTTTTTTGTTTTCGTTTGAACATGGACGATTAATCAAAGCAATATTCTAGTAAGAAATGTTCTACTAAAAGCAATGTTCTACCGATAAATTGATTCGGGAGTTGAATAGAAGGGTTCTTTTCTAATCGGTTCTTTTTCGAATTTCGATACTTCATTCGGAACGTCTCTAAGCAAAATTCTAGGGGATCGAAGAGAAACGTCGACGGAGGTATAGCGTTCGAAAAGGAGCGTGTGCTCGCCGCAGGAGTACGACCAGGGATTTCTTCGGCGTCCGGCCGGGACGTCTCAATCAATTTCAGGTTCCCGCGCTTTCTTCGTGGTCGTCCGGTGGATTCGCGGGAAGGTGTTCTCGGCTGTGAGCGCGATCAGGCGGCTTCATAAATATTCAATCGAGGCGCCTCGGTCGGAGCCAGTCTCGTCACACGGAAGAACTGTCGCGTCGGTCCGAAACGGGGAAGAAACGCCGAAAGAAAAGAGCAAATCGACTTACCTTATGCGTCATTCCACGACCTTGAAGCCGGGGGTAGCTGTCCGTGTTCACTTCCGTGGCTCTTCTCACTTTTTTTTCCCACAGGTTGTCGATTCTCGATCTTCCCAATCGTATGTCTCGCTGCGGTCTTCTCGATCACCCAACCGTTGTACTCGTCAGTTCACCACCAATCCACGTTAGTTGAGACAAAGAGTGTAGAGACAGAGAAACAAGAGCAAGCACACAGAGTCCTCCACGTGTCGGGTGGGAATAGAAGAAGAGGTGAGAGCTAAGCGAAAAGAGAGATACAGCGAGGAGGAGAAAAGAGAAGAGGGTCACTCTCGTTTCAACAACAACGAACACTGAGATCCTCACACTTGCGGCACTCTTCTTCTTCTTCGTCTTCGTCTTCTTCTACCGATCCGCCCTGGACAGCGTCGACTATAGTATACTCTACGACTATCCAGATTAAAACGTCCGATGGAACATCCCGATCGGACAACAACTATGAAACACCCGGCGAGGCAAACGCGCCCGCAGATTCACAGGTGGTGCGCGCCTCGTGGCGACCACGTGTTCGAGCGAAAGATCGCGGCGCGGGAAAGTCCTGCCTGAAGATCGAAACTCCTTCGAGATCACTGAACCAACCACTAGATCTTCGATCCCTTTTGACTAGAATGTCCGTGCGTTCCCGATCGTGCTGCACCCTCTTCGCGGACACGAGGGAACCTCGTGATCAAGATGCTCTTCAACGTCGATCCATCCTCGCGGTCTTAGGAGGATCTCCCAATCGTAGGAGGAGGAGGCGGCGGCGGCGGGCTGGTTGGATCCAGGACCGATGACGATCCCAGGTGTCACCGCGAGAGACGACGCGTGTCCCGTTCGATCGATCGATCGCCGGTGTGTCGTGTCGACAGGACAACAGCCGAGTCCTGACTGCTGGCGCGGCGGAGGATCGGAAGGAGTCCCGAGCACGTTGCTGAGGCACCGTCCGGCGATCGTTTGGTGCTCGTTGTCCAGGTCCTCTCTCGAGGCGTGTGATATCCCCCCTCCTCGGCGTGTGTCTGTCCGCCTCGTGGACGAAGCGGAATATCAGCGTGCGCTCTCGCGGAGATTCGTGAGACGCGACTCGCCGCGGCTTTACTTCTGAGCGAGAAACCTTCTGTGTACGAAGAAGGATGATGAAGAGAGAGGGAAGAAGGGTGGGGAGGGAGGTAGAGAGAGAGAGAGGGAGGAGGAATCGAGGCGAGGCGAGGCGAGGCGAGGCGAGGCGAGGCGAGGCGAGGCGAGGCGCGACGACGACGACGACCACGAGAAGAAACCGTATACACTCCGAGAGTGAAGAAAACGCAGAGGGGAGAGGTAGGGTGGCGAGTGCGCGAAGCGACGGAGAAAAAGCTGATTGGAGGGCAGAGTGAAAGAGATGAAAGTAGATCACAGGAGAGGAGGAAACGGAGTGAGAGAGAGAGAGAGAGCGTTGGTGTGACACTAAGGGGGAGGGGAGAGACGATCGAGGAGAACGCACACAGAGAAGGGTACGACGTTCGGCGGCTTGGGCGGGGAGCAGATCGAACGAACGGACCCGTAGGTTGGCGGGTAGGTTGGTAAGTAGGTAGGTAGGTAGGTAGGTGAACCACGAGGAGTACTGGTAGTCCGCGGGTACAGGAAGGCGAGAGGGAGAGAGCGAGAGAGCGAGAGAGCGGAGAGCTCCCCTGCGTGTTAACCGTGAGAGACGTCGGGAAGGTAAGTGCTCTCCTCTCCTTTCAGGTTCGGAGCAGCACCACGCCGGCACGCGACCTGCCCTCTCCCACCCCGTCTCTCGCGATCTATCGCACCTTCTCCGTCCGGCAAGGCCTCGCGTCCTCTTCCTCCTCTTCCTCTTTGCTCCACCTTTCCCTCTAACTTCACCGGCACTCGGATAGCTCTCCTCTCCTTCTAACAAGGACCGTTTCCTCTGCCCAGGTTCCTCCTCGGCGTTTCTCCTTCCCTTGCCGACTTGTTCGCCCGGCGAAGGGAGCTACACGAGAGACACAGCCTGGACCCGAGAGCTTCGCACACAGCTTCGCACACGGTACCGCGCGCCAGCACAACACGCACCACTCCTTCCCGATGGACACACACCGGAATCCTCCCACCTAGGTCACAGGAGAGACAGAGACCCCAGGAATTCGTTCTAGGTTGTCCTCTACCGCAGCGTTAAGCGCGCCGACAGCTAATTCGACTGGCAACTGTACCGACACCCCACCGGGATCGAGGAGCTTTTTCCTTTTGCTTCTTCTCCCGCCTGCTCTCTCTCTCTCTCTCTCTCTTTCTCTCTCTCTCTCTCTCTCTCTCTCGCTCGGCTTCGTTCTGTTTATATACTTCTCGTAAAAAAAATAGTCCAGATGTGCTGTCTTTAATTTCTGAATGACGCATGTAAAGTTTTACGTTTATGACATTACCTGTTTGATGATTTTAGGGTGGTGCTTACAATGCCTAGTCCGATAAATGATTTTATTGCTGTGGGTCTAATGGTCCTTCTGCTTGGATGATTTTGGTTGTAGCAATTCGCAGTCTACTTAAACAATTTTCTTTTGATAGGTTCGCTGGCAAGATTACCTGTATCCTTGGCGTAAAAGTTAATGTCTTAGGCGTACAAATTATCTCTCAATTTCTTACTCCTCGTATTGAAGATTTAAGAACTGCTTTGTCCAACGGAGATAATGCGAACGATGGAGTTTATTTTCGAGAAGGAATGTACTTCGATCGTAGATAACAAGTAAATTCGTAAGGAAGGGTCTACGAATTAGTTTGCGCATTTACTATAATTTGCAATGCCATGCAGCTTTCTGGCGTAAAAGGATATGCAGTAGGGAAGATGTAAAAATGTTTGCCATCGGTGAGTAATACCATGAATATTATTGCAACGCACTGCAACCTTGTGATGCAAAAGGATGTGTAGCAAGGAAGAAGTAAGAGGTGTTGCTATAAATTCCATGAATAATTTTGCAATGTAACACAACTTTGTGCCGCAGGAAGTCGTCTAGAAAGAAAGAAAGAAAAAAAAGAGCTTTTGTTATTTGTTATTCCAGAGAACCGCTATCAATGAAGGAGCATGAGCTTTCGCCACCGATGGGAAATATTATGAATAATGTCGCAATATAGAGCAACCTTGCGGCGCGAAAGGATGTCTAACAAGGAGGAAGCAATCGTTCTTGCTATAGGTGAGAAATCCTATGAATAACGTTACGGTATAATGCAGTTTCGTGGCAAGGGGAGGGGGGAATGTCTAGGAAGATGCAAATGCTTCTGCTACCGGTGGGGAATCCCACTCATGAATTACCAATACTTTGTAATTTCCAAAGAATTTATCTTTGATCGATCGGATTGACGTTACTGCGGATTTTGAAGCAAAATAAAAATGATCTCTCTCAATTTCAGGAAACGCGAGCAGCAGAGAAATGCCGTTCATCGGTTCAATAATTTTAATTAACTGGAGATACTATGTTCTTAAATTCTCTTAAATTTGTTACATCGAACTCGCTCATGCTATCGTCATAAATGCATAAAATCCGCTATCTAGCGGCAACGAAGAGTGAAGCGGTATAGGAGTAACGTTGCAATCGTTCCGGTGCATCATCCTGCGAGTGCAACCGACACGCGCCCGACGACAATTTATCATCCTCGGCGGCAAATGACAGGAACACATCATTTGAATAAAAAACACGTGTCTCGCCCGATACATTCAGCTTATCAATGGCGGACGATCTTGTATCTTGGCGGGAACAACAACGAAACATACTTGTTCGAAAAGAGCAAGCTCGGGAGCGGTTTAAAAAACGAGTCACCGCTGGTACAGGGTGCGGTGCGGTGCGGTGCGGCTGCGATTCATTTTTTGCCGACGCGAGCGCGGCAGATCGCTATCGGGTTGAAGGCTCGAGCCCGATGCATCACTCGCGTCCCATGCGCTCGAGACGATGCAGCGCGTGCAATGCACGCGTGCGCAGGTATGCGAGAGAGCCTCCTCGGCCAGGGACTGCGAGGAGAGGCGCGACGATACCCGCTCGTAGACGTTCATCTCGCTGACAGCTACGTAGGCATGCATTATGCGCATAAGTCCGCATGGCTCGTGCATCCGAGCGAGCACAAGTGCCAGCTCCTCCCACTGAAATTGTAACAAGCCGCTGGCCAATCGAGGCCCGACGGTAGCCGACGGCTGCCCCTCTTCCGTCGGAACAACACGTTGCAACGTCGTTAATCGCCTTCACGCGTCCCGACGCGACGATCCCGAACAGACGCACCACCGTTCGCGCATCGGTGAAGATTCGCTATGGCGATTTTAACATGAGCGAAGCCCCTTATTTTTCGTTCCTTTCATTACATTCTCGTAAACAATTTTCAAAGTTAAACCTGCCTTTCGCGCTCTAGACCGATTTTACCCCCGATGTAATTGAGTCGTTAAGTTGTTTATAATGGTAGAAGCTAATAATTTTTACGATAACATTTATACGCGGATGGTAAAAGTCGATGTGGTCGACGTGGGTCGTCGTCCACAGAACCGAGCGCACATTGTACGAACGTCTAATCGCCGTAATCATGGTCTGACCAGCGTTCAATCATCGTCGAATCGGCTTTTGTCGGTCGTTCGCTCGGCCTCGTTCCTTTTTTTTTCGTTTTCCCCGCGCGGTTTCCTTTTCGATGGCCGCGTTCTCGTGTAACGAGCCGCGGGATCTATCCACGAAAGTCGAAGTCGTGCGCGAGCAACCGGACCCCGGGTCCCAGAACTGGACGACCCGCATCGAAACGGTTAACTAACGACGCCGTTAAAGGAAGATTTAGAGCGGCCGATCCCGCAAGGTGCCGCGAGAACCGCAATAACACCGCGGGCGGGATTCGACGATCGACTATAAAGAGGATCGGGACACCCGTGGCATCGCTGACGGAACCGGAGAAGGTGTTACGATACCGTGCCGCTCGATTGGCTCACCCGTGATCTCGAAGAAGGCCCGCCGATTCCATCCTCGTCGCCTTAACCCCCTTTTATCCCGGAATATTAACTCCGTCGGGCCGGCTCACTGACACAATTGTTCGGCTGTCACGAGCGAGACACTTGTTCAGCTCCTCTGCAACCGTTCCGGCGAGGATCGTTCACGATTCCACGGAACGTCTCACGATAACCAGCCTCGATAGCCTGGTTGCCGATCTAACACCCAAAACAGAGATCCCGAGATCGGGATCGAATTGTGCCGATGAAATTGAAACTCGGAAATTGGAATTCAACGTACTCGACTCCTTCGACTCCTCGGCGGACCGTGATTTCTAATAAAAAGATAGTTACTTAAACCCTTGCTGTATCATACAGAGCAAATCTTCAGAATTAGTAACAGAGAAAACATAAATTGTATTCCCTTTTGCCAGTTATGTTATCGATGTTCGGGCATTAGAGTAAATTTAAGCACAATTTTTCTTTCCCTCTAGAAAGTTATCAAGGACGAAACTGTTCTAATCATCCTAGCTATGAAAGAGATCGTAAAAAAATGATTCTCTGAGACTCGACGGTAAGTGCACCGACTGTATAGTTCCTTGAAGAAATCAATCGGCAATTTCTCTATGCTCGTCGAAAAATAAAGAACCAACAATTGAAGATATCTTAATAGCTTCTTTCGCAGCAGCGAGCATTTCGTCCGGCAACTCTGCCACTTATCTCGAGCACGGCGATCTAATAATTTCTCTCAAGATCATTATCTGAAAGAAAGTTATTAAGCTACTTTTATTAGCAGCATCGTCGTTAACAAGCCTGTTAACAGGCTTCCGGCACTTAAAACGTTCAAATGCATTTTTTATGCTACTATCGTTTTTATTAAATCGCTAGTGCTTGGGAGATTTATCTTAGTTTTATGCATTCGCGTTTATGCGCGCTGATTTGTTGGAAAAACATGCAAGATGCTCGGTTCCACGTGCACTACTTGTTCCTTTTTGTGTAAGCAGATGTTGTCTGTCCAGGCTCGTCTGATTCTACTTGGAGGAAGTTGACATTTTTCTGGAAAATTGATCGAAGCGAATACAATAACCATTCTGTTTTTAACAAGCACATATTCGTAAGATCAATTTTGAGCTGAAACAAAGTACGTTGAAAAACATGCGAAAGAAATTCGAACGATGCGAACGTACGTTAATTGACGCGTCTAATGTTAAGGGTTGAAGCGGCGAGGGCAAGCGATTATTTTTGCACGGAACGAATAAGATCGATAATCGGTCCGACAGTCGACTTCCTGTGTTCGACAGATTGTCAGCGACTTTTCTCACCGTGCTCCGCCTCGATCACGCTCTCGTCTGTTCTCGTCGTGGGCCCGGTGTCGCGACAAACAACGGGATGTGTCGCGAATGGTGGCCGTGCGACAGCCTCGTCCCGTCCTCGACGACATTCGCCCGCGTAGGCGTCTAATGATGGGTTCTCGGCGCTTGTGCACGCGTCAAACACCGCGAGGAAGTGTCATCGTACAGAATAGAATGCGAGAGGGAAGAATCCGTCGCGTCGACGACGACGACGACGACGAAGAGACGTGGTCGCGAATTCCGACCCACCTCTCTTTCTCTCTCCCTCTCTCTCTCTCTGCCCGCCACAAATATCAACACTTTGATTGACACCAACACGCCGATCGCGTATCCGCTGTCGCCTCTCTACCTTCAATTTCCGAGACTCGGATCATTGTTAACCGACTCTGGATCACAGCCCGAACATCCGATAAATCCAGCATTTATTGTTACTAGACTGCGAACGAAAGTCTGACATTCTTGGGGAAAATTAAACGTTTGAGTAATTATTTTTGCGAATTTCAGGAATTCGCAGCGGCGTCGATTTTTCTGCGTCCAGGAAGCGGCTCGAGAGGGCGCCCACGTAACTATTAGAAACTTGATGAAGAAACCGCGTCGGAGAGTTGACCGGTAGGGGGACAGTCTTTCGATCGGAGGATCGGAAAGGTCGCAAAAAATTCGTGAAACGGGTGAAGCACGTTGGCCGGGTGTGTCGAAGAGTGGCTCACGTTTCTCGACCGGCGGGGTTTTTTTTGTTTTCTTTTAATCTGGCCGGCAACGCTCTGACCAGGTAACTGTGTCAGGACTGCTGTTTGTGCCCGAGATCACCGACGATCGTTGCGCAACTAGCCGGCGAGCGAGCAGATCCACGAGGATCCGATGATCTAAGGTCTCCGGCCGTGTATTGTGCACGTACAGACATATACATGCAACGCGAATAGCTGGGCTGCCTCCTCGATTTACCCGCCGCTCGTGCTTAGTTTCTCGGGCGTCTCGGGCGTCTCGGGCAACCTAAAGCTAAGAAGCTAACCAGAGATTGACCCAGAAAGCTACAACTTGGATAAAGTTTCCACCGAATATGGCGGCGCAAGGATGAGTAATTCGCCGACGATCATCGGGCCTTTCGAGCCGCGATTCGCGTTTCAATTACCTGCCCCGGCTGACAAGATGTCGCGTTTGTTCCTCGCCGCTCGCCGAGCCGGTTTTAATTGGAACTGTCAGCCCCGACTCACGGAACCTCTTACGGTTTAACTAGCCCGAAAATCCCGTAAACGTTGACCTATCCGGCACCGTGGATTCTTGGGACATTGGGGGCCTATGACACTTTGAACCCTGATGCGTCCCTCCTTCATGGATCGAATAGAGTTGGGAGCTGCGAGAAGTTCGAATTTCTGGAAATTTAAACGCTGCGGTTTCGCGGGCAATTTTACATTTTTTATGTGAAAAGGTCAATTTGACCGGCCGTGGTAGGTTTAGCGTTAAACAAGAAAATTTATTTGCACGATCTACAGAACGTGCGAAGCTCTGAATAGATTGTGCCTCCTCTGTTTGAATTCGAAAACAAGATTCAATGTTCCCGGCGGGTTCCAAAAAGGCGGCGTGATCGATTCGAAAGTGGGGGACCGTGAACGAAACGGTAACGAGTTTGGCCCGGTCCTAGGACAACCGGATCGTCGTCGCGCCGAAGAGAACCAAGGTCCTCCAGGTGGGGGTGGGGGGGGGGGCGATACAGTTGCGCCGGTGAATTAGTGGCACGAAACCGGAGTAACTGAACCAACATGGAGGGAGCTCGGTCCTTGAGGAAAGGCTCCCTGGAAGAGGAGATGGGAAACAATCGTTCGAACCATCTACCGACTATCGTTGAACTTATCTTGAGACTTATTATTAGACCGCGCGGATTTTATACGTTCGTAGGAAAAATGGGTGTGTATATTTTCGAACAGTGGAAAGATTATGAAATATAAAAATGTCAATATATTTCTTACAAATTTAGGAAACCAGTGAAAAGAGAAATAAATTGCTGTTTGATTCCTACGTGTTGCAATCAACGCAAACAAGTTTTATTTTGCATGAAGATCCACAGTCTACTTGTCATAGAATCAACACTAAACCTACGTCTAAAAAATCTTTGCTCATTTCTGTTAGCTAATTTTCATCGCCACTACTGCAACAATGTTCAAAGAATTCCCCACCGATATGAAAAGCTCGCGATTCCGTTCGGGACGTTCTCTTCAGCCCCGAAGGTACGTCGCGACGAAGAGGGTCCCGGTTTCTGCAACGATCTGAACGGTCATGCAGATCGATCGTCGTAATTAGCATGAGCGGGTTACGATTGCGTGTCCCGGCCAGAGGCGGGTCGTGGTAAAAAATTGATTACGTGGCTCGCGCCGCGCGAGGCGTTACGTGGACGCAACCGTGCGCTTTCGTGCTTACGCACGCGTGTGTGCATGCGCATGTCGGCCGCACTTCTGGTGGCGGAATGATAGATCAACAGGCCCCGATACCGATCTCGGGGGCCCCGAGAAAGGGCCCGGAACCCGGCTGCCGGCTCGCTGCCCCGCCGCGCGGAACCTTTCTCCCGCTCTCCGAACGCGATATATTTCAATGTAACGTTTGATACGTTATCAATTACCCGCGCCTTTCGCGCGCGCGCTGCGCCGTTACGTCACGCGAATTTGCCAGATTTTTCGTGCCGCTCGTATTTCACCGTGTCTCTCCCTCTCCCGAGAGAGTAGTGGCACGTAGTCGTCGTCGTCCGAGATCTCTCGTTTGCAATTCTTTTTTTTTCGTTCAACGTCGAATAAACAAAGAAAAAATGGACCGACAGAAGCAGGGGCTCGCGGACAAGAACGCTCGCCGCCGGATTCCGATCGGTGATTCATAGAGAGAAACTTTTCTACCGATCCTTGCGCAGCTGCGAACCAGTTCGCGCCGTGAACTTCGACTTCGAAGTTTCCACTCTCCTCGAACGCGAAGCTGAAATCCTCCGTCGCGGAGGACGACGCTGAAGAGACTCTTTCTTTTTCTGTTTCTTTCTGTTTCTTTCTCTCTCTCTCTCTCTCTCTCTCTCTCTCTTTATTGGTCTGTCTCTCCGTATATATCCCCGTGTGCCGGTGTAGATTTACATATAAAACGGTATTGTTTTTCCTACGGAATAGGGTGCGTCTCCGGTTTCACATTTTACACCGGCGCGCGGCGTCCAGGTACGTCGCGAGGCCGCAACGGTACCTGATATACGCCCGATATTACGTGTACCTTTACGATCTATCGGTTTCGTAATGCCGTGCGCCGATGGCCGCATGAAAGCACGCCACAAGATTTATAGACCTACGCAGATCCTCCGAGGGTATACCCGCGTTTTCGAGAATCCGCGAGACCGCGCCTGGGAAATCCTGCTGGGAGATCGGCTACACTGAATCACGGTAATGTTCGGACACTTTTAAGAAAACGACTTGGATTTTTCTTCAGAACTCGGAACAATTAGCTTAACACGTGAAAAAGAAACTTGGAAAAAATTGCAGAGAAAATACTAAAAGTTGCTTTTTACTTTAATAAGTTTCGCAAACCTGTGTTCATTTGCATTCATTCTGAAAATTTCATCGGACAACTAGACGGCGGATCTTTATGCGAAATGAAAAATGTATAACTTGATTATAAAGAGTACTTTCAACAAATTTCTAATGACACTATAGTTTTCCATTTCGTCTATTTTCGTCACAAACGCGTAAAATCCTTGTCTAATTAAAGCAGACAAGGATTCCGCTTTTTCCCTGCGGTAATCTAATTAAAATTCTTTGTACGAGAGAGAAAGAGCCGGGCCACTCGCTGGCCCAGTTATGATCGAGACCGAAGGAGAGATCATTACCGAACACGATCGACAGATTAGGTGTGCTCTAGCTAGCCGAGTACACACCGGGGAGGCATCCAGTCGCTTTCAGTTGCAACATCCGTCGAGCTTTCAAGGACTCCAGTGTTTAGCCGTCGAACAGTGCAAATAATTCGACGGGATCTAAGCAGATGAGACTCGCGGATCTAATCGAGAAGGATTAAATTTTGATCTGGGCATTTTTCACAACCATTTTTAGAAAACAAGTTATCGCCACTAACAGTAAGTAAAACTTTATTAAATCAAGGGTAACTGCGCAGTTAAGGCTTCATCGTTCAGCCATCGATTCCCCAGCAGTTTTTCCGACGGTCCCAGAAGATATCTCTGGTTCTCCGAGCGGCAGCGAGCGATCGTCCAAAGCGAGCGAAGCGTAGGAATGTCGAGAAACCGTTTTCGTTGTTACGTAAACGCCGCACTTCCTGGACGAGCGAATTATTTTCGCCCGGGATCGATCGGCCGAGAGACCGCTCAAGAAAACGACAAAATGTTTCGCGGTGTGTCTCTCTACCGGTTGAGTAACAAGTGGCAAAAAGCAGAATCGTTTCCGAGTGAACTCGAGAGAGTCTTCTTTTTCCTCTGGCGTGGGATTGCTCGAGCAGTGACCGTCTAATCTCTTCTTGGGCATGGACGCGTTGTGGGCCCACCGGTTGCTATGGCTGTTTTTGATCTACGCTATAACCCGGCCAATTTCATCTCCCTCCATCTCTCTGCTCAATGATTCTCGTCATTGAAATATCACGACTCGGTTACGATGCTGGTACATTATGCATTGTCAGCATCGAGTGACAGGATCGTATAAAAATTGTATTGGAAATTAGCAAACATTTATTCTTCCTTATTGTCTCAGTCTTTTGTGTATTCCCGAAGATGCAATAACTCCCACGTGGTCTGCATTCTCAAGGATCCATTGAATTGTTCGTTTAAAATTTATCCTGGTCTCGGAGAAGCAGAAGAGATTAAATTAAAATCTTCTTGGTGCTACCGACTACCTAAAAATGGTACCGGTAGATCGACAATTCTATTAACATTGATCGGAACTCCGAGACAAGAGGCGTATTTATTCCCCGAGGAATGTTAATGAACGCTCAACGTACGATACATTTTTCCGCTTGTTTCGTGATAGGCTGGCAATTATTGTTCTGGCACGCCAAGCATCTTCAGCTAGATTAAGAGCTCGCGGGAGAATCTGGTCGAGCACCACCAAGAATGTTAATTTTGAAGTAATTCGGGACGGGCGATTACGCAAAGACGTTCGTCCTCCGTAATTACCGAGTCCCACGTCGACGGTGTCTTATATATTTTGTAGCATTGTAAACAGGTATAGACGATCGGATCCACGCGTGGGCGACGCGTTATTGTCTCGACGGATGAGCGTTACCAAGAAATCAACTACGCGTCACCGTGCTCCCACCAGGGATCGGGTGCTATCGTGCTTGTCGAAGCGATCGCACCTTCTGCGATCGCCCAGGTGTCTAACGAAACTGAATCTAAGCTCGCGAGTCGCCGTCACTCCTCATTAACGAGAAAATCAATTGGAAACGATTGCGATTAGAGAGATTCAACGACTTGTTCGTTTAGAGATAGAAATCAGAGAAGACTGTATCCTCAAAAATTCAACGACTGCTTTACCTAATTGGTTAGAATCGATTCGTTGCTGCGGGCCGATCTTCGTTCCCGAGCCTAAATTTTGATATTCATTGTCACATTTTTTGACTGTCAAGAGAGCGATGGAACGGAAGAAAATTAGCAAAACATTCGGCAGGAACGAATATTCACCGAAAGAATTTTCGTTCGTCAAAAGGGGATGGATCGGAAGCGTTTGGCAGCCCTAATCTCCGCCAAAACTTTTCTCCTTTCAAGGCAAGCCCTGCTAGGACAAGGTAGTCGACCGCTTTCTCTGAGCAATTTCGATCAGTGTCCCCGGTGAAATTCTTTAATTGGGAACCGGATCGTTGGTCTCGGATCGCGTTCCTTCTCCGAGCGGAAGCGTTCCGTGTTCCGAAGCGTGCACACGATCGACATCTAAAAAAGGTGGCAACGGGTCTGTTCACGGTGAAAATTTCATCGTGGTCCCCGACGTAGAAGGGAGAGCCACCCGCTTTAGGAAACCGACGGTTAGGACGGTAATTCGCGGCGTTTTGTTCTCGGTCATTATACGTTTACACGCGCAATCGAGCACATCCAGGAGACCGTGTATGGGTCCCGGAGCGAGTACGAGAGGTGAGTACGAAGCGAACGAGCGAGCGAGCGAGCTAGTACACACACACACACACACACACACAAAGACAGACAGACACAGAGAGAGACGAGCGAGCATTACACGCGGCGTGTCCCGGGTTGCTTCATTCCATTCGCGATATTCCACATTCTTCCCACACGTGTAAGAACACATCGGTAGGTACACGGTGCCTCAGATGCCTGCTGCTGATACGAACTCTCGGCGCACCGCCACTACCCATAGCCGAGCCATTTATGGGCCAAGGGAACATCCGAACCGTTTACGGGACAGGAGAATCTTCCGTTTTTCTGCCGTGGGAAGCGTTATCCGACCGACCAGCCCCGTTCCACCTTGCGGATATCGGCGACATCTAATTACGACCTCCCCGACGACCGGCCGCCCCTTCCGCAACGCTGATCGAACAAAATTTCATCTCCGATACGGTTACGTTCATTGAGAATGCTTGGGACCGATCACTGCTTCATTTGGCAAATTTTTAAAATTTTTGAAGCTGTATCTCCGATGCAGCGGGTGCTCATTCAATTAATCCGCCAGAAACTGGGCAATTGAAAGCGTAAGATGATAAAATTCTATAGATCTACGAGTTCCATCGGGAGAAACAATCGAGGGGAGACCGATCTGAATCTGAGACGGAGCGTATAGGAGATTACTGTCCGAGACGAATCCGAATCGCCAGTAAACAAATAACTTTACGCGAATCAGGAATGAGTTTGCTAATATATGTCGGAAGTTTACCCCATCGTCTGGCTAGCAGCGTTCCCACCGGAGTAATCTCGGTTTTATGTCCACGCTGGTTCGTTCGATTCGCTTTTGTGTCTTGTTTATCGCCGCCCCCTTCATCCGCGGATCGACAAAGCATCGATCAAGAAAGCAGGCTGTCCGCGGGGCGAATTAATTACGCGACGCGCAAAACCCGGCAATAAACCCTTTTCTCGCGCCCACGTCGATTCAAGAGGAGCGATGAGAACGCTGAACCGTATCTCACGCGTCTTCCACCTCCCACAACCAGCCCCGGCTCTCCCAGACATTTAGCGCCCATTGAGAAACATCGCAGACGATGCTGCGCCCTGCCATATACCGCCTTCGTTTCCTCGGCTCTCTGCGGTTAACCGCTTCCTAGACACTCGATTCGCGGCCTGGCGAAAACCTCCTGAACGTTTTCATTAACGAACGAACGCCAGACTAGTCCCGGATATTTTGGTCCACGGAAATGGTAACGAGCATCGGGAGTTACCATTACCATTGATCCGTACGTGTTTGCCGTGCTCGTGCAGCGTCTACTTCGAATTATGTTCCAGGCAATTTTCGTGATTTCATAGCACGTTCCGGGCCCATTCGATAGAATCACTCTAAAGCTGTGTCCACACCTAAGCAACATTTTTACCGAATTATAGAAGAAGGTAATCAGAGAAGACAAAAAGTTGCTAGACGTTGCTTCTGTGTGGACATAGTCTGACTATAGGAAATGGCGTGAATTTTTTGGAAGATAAATACTGGACGAAAAATTCTAATTTTCTACAGATATAACAACATAACTGTCAGCTAAGTGTTCCAATTTTTTCAAGTCCAAATGTTGCAAAATGGCGGAGTAATTTTTACATTTCTCGAAGCGTATTGTCTGATGGCCGAGGAAAGAGTACAGGCATGCCCGGTCGAAATTTCATGGTAAGAGACAGAAAGCCGACGCAGGTGTGCCAGTGCGAAAGCGGTGACCCATTATCCCAGGTGCGAGGGCAGTCTCGGCCCGAGGATCGTCCTGGGCCGGGTTCAGTTAGGAATGCCTCGTTGCGCCTTAACAGGATAAACAGATGTACTCGTAAATACGCGTTGCCCGTTGCGTTATGCTCTCTCGCGGCTACGGCGTCGATACACGCCGATCGAGGCCCCCTCCTAATTACGGCCTCCCAGGAATGTGTGTTTCTCTCTTTGAAACGAGGAAATTGATCCTCCGTGCTATGCTCACGACCGGGGCTCTGCACTTTGTTGCAATCTAGAATTTGCGTCCGGACAAGGTAGAGATGCGAGCACGGAGAACCTCCAATTAGGTTGCGGTAACAGCGATTGTCTCGGAAAAGGTTTCACGGTGGTCCAAACGATTGAAAATCGTAATTCCGCACCGATCCAAGTTTTCATACAGTTATCTCCATTTTGGAGTATATATTTTTTGAAATATGGCTTCTAAAACTATGTGCTTGAAAATATCACGAGAAACAAATAATCGAGCCAGGTTCTCCTGACCCGAAATCAAATTCTCTTCAAGATTGAACATCGAAGGTCCATCCACCAACTGCCGTGTCGTACGAGTCTCCGGTCCCTTTTCTCAGGAGGCGAAGACTGTACACCGGTTTCGCCGGGGTGTCCGTGCAAAAACAGGGAGGATCTTCGTGGCCACGGAAAAAAGCTGAAGAGGACTCGACGACGTGGTTCGCGCCGTTCCACTTTTACTCTGCTCTTGAGGATCCCATGGTCCGCAAGAGCACTGCACCACATTTCCACGGATGCCAGCCGACTCGCTCGCTAATCATGCGTACGTGTGTGCATGCGGCTCCGGTCAGGCGAGCAGAATCCGCTCGAGCTCGCGAGCAACGGCAACAGCAACAGCAACAGCAACAGCAACGCGCGCATAAGTGTATCTGTGTTCCAGCAAGCGTAGCAAGCGAGGCAAGCGAGGCAAGCGAGGCAAGCGAGCGAGCGAGCGAGCGCAACAGGAGCGGAGCGCCGCTTCATCAGGGTGAGGTTCGCCGCCGGTGGAAGTTTAACTCTTCGGTTTTACTTTCTAACATCTCCCCTCTGGCCCGCCTGTCCCCTTCCTGAACGGTCTCGTCGTGCGACGACGTGTCCTGGTACACCTACTCCTTCGAGGACGAAGTCGAACGCCGATTTTCTGCTTTCGTACACGGCTCGAGCCGCAGCCCAGTCGTGGCTGTTCTTCTGGCCGTTCCTCTGGCCGCGGGGAAAAGTGAAGGGGAGCGGTTTTTTGCTTTTTCGGCGACCAGATCGCTGCGAAATCCTCCGCGGACCTTGTCTTTTCCCGAGCACGCCTCGGTCGCCGCGAGTCGATCTGCGCGTTGCCGTTGCGAGGATGTTGCGGTTTTTTGACAGACGACGCCGGTTTTTGCAACGTTGTCTAGCTTAGATCGCTTCGGTTAGGTCTCTTCGCGTTGGTCTGGTCTTCGGTGTTTCAGAGACATCACGTTTTGTAGAGAGAGGATTACGATCATTCTTTTTTATTTTATTTGAAATATCTACAGATAAATCCTCTGATAACATTGTTTGTGTTAGAACTCTTCTGTCAGGAGTCTTTTCATCGTCAAGGCTCCTGTCATCGCGTCCTGTAATCATTATTACCAGACTGCGGATTTTCTGCATTTATGATAGAATCGACTAGATGAAATACAAAACTGTGAATATACATTTAATGAAATTAGAAATTTTACCGTATTACTTCCAGCTCATTAGAATTATTAAAGGAATACGTGTCTGTGCAGCTTCTGTGTCCTGCAATTAATACAGACAATTTTTATTTTGCATACAAACGGGTTGGTGTAATTTAAAACAGGAGAAAAATTTAGATGATTGAAGAATAAAGCGACACTATTGTTACAATGTTCAAATTATTTCAGGAAGAATTAATGTGTGTGTGTGTGTGTGTGTTTGGCCCCATTGACGTGGCAAATTTTGATAGCCCGCTATCCCAGTGCTCATTCTCACCAAGTAGATTTGGAACGCCTATAGTCAGACACTCTGAAAGAATCTTCTGTGCAGTTTGAGAATCATTGAACGCGATATTCGACGGCGTGTTTGCGCCTTCGCGATCGCGTCAGGACGTCCGCGAACGTGTTTCGGTGTACGTATCCTCCGTGCATGTATGTGTGCGAGTAGACCACGCCAGGGTGGGGTCCTCTCGCATCCGACTTGGCGTTTTCAGTTTCACTTTCTAAGTCGTCGTCCCCCTCTCACCCTCTATTCCCGTGGCCCTCCCCCCACCTGAGCCCACCTTGCGGCAGCGATCTAGGCCCTGGAGTAGTCAGCCACCCCACGCCCTACTATTCGCTCGAGATCCACAGCGTCGATCCTCTCCATTCAAGCCTCGCTCGCCGATACACACAGAGCCCTTCCACCGAGAACTGTTCCAGCAACCGTGTCTCGCGCGTTTCACACTGGCCAACGCTGTTAAACTTTAACAATAAACTTGTCGATCCTGACGTTTACTTCTTTTCACCCTTCTCGCGCGGATTCGGCATCCCTCTCTTTGAACTTATTATAGGTACGCTACCTTTCGCTGGATGGAAAATGTATGGCATTTCAATTCTTGCGTCTATTTTGAAGTTCTAAGACGTTCAACGATTCCAATGAGTTGTACCAGTCGAAAATATATTTTTTTAAATCTGCTGTTTACACGAGACGGTGAAAGTAAATTTCTGGTTAAAAATTAGCGCCACCCACGCGTAAGGCCCATTCTTCCAGACCATTATCTCCTCTTGCGGGAGGATCACCTTCCCGAGCAGCAGAGGATCTGGAACGGATCTAGATCCATCCGCAGCCGTGAGAACGTTCTCCACAGTCTCTGAACCACCTTTTCGGCGGTCGTCGACGCCTAATAGCTTCTCAAAACTGGGCTTCTCGTTTCCATCTCCGTTAAGGCTCAGGTATCACGGAAGTCTCGAGATTATGGGGGATTGCACGAGATCGCGTTGGCAAACGGGAGCGTATCCCGCGCCGAAAATCCTCCGGATAGCCACGAACGGACGAAGATTTACGCCGGTCGCGATTCAATTAATCTGAAACCGGTCGAACGTTAATTTACCAACGACACGCGATTACTTTCTCGTGGCCGGTCTGTTAATCCCGCGCCGAAAGTCGCGCGGCTGCGCCCGCCAAATAAATTCTGGCCGTGTAGGCAGGACCCAGTTTCGAGCGTCGCCTCTTCTTCGATCGGAAAGACGCACCAGGAAACCCGAGGAAGGAAGATCGCGACGACGACGTCTTTCGCATCGTTTCAGTCCAATTAAACCCGACGACGAATTCACGAATAAATTCTCTCCCGCCGTTTGTTTCCGTCCCAGCTCCTCGACACGTGAAAACGACCATAATTCCGATCCCTCCCGACCCGTCCGCCTCGGAGGGCTTCTGGCTAACGATTTCTCGGCCTGCACCCACGCCGCGCAAAATTGCACGTGCACTCGGTGCAACGACCACCGACGCGGATATGGAACGCTGTCTCCGTTTTTGGGTCGGTCGCTGATGGATTTGTTTAATCGTGCGTGCAACTCGATCGAATTCTTGCGATTATTTCAAGCAAGATGTCTTTTGGTTCTTACTGTTTTTGTCGAAGCGACTAGGTTTTTGGAGAAGTTGGAAGTAGCTGGAGACGCTCGTTTCCGTTTGAATCGTTGAATGATTTGTTTGGCCGAGGCTCTGTAGAAATGTTGTGATTGCACGAAGGTTAAATTTTAACCCCTAAGCGGATTTTTAATGCCAATTTTAAATATGCGTTGACTGGACTGTGGATTTTCAGGTAGAATCAAAAATTGGTTGCAGCAACAGAAACGTTTGTGAACATACTGCAAAATTGTGGGATTTTTCGTACTCGATATTCAACGTTTACAGCGTTCACACATCGTGAAAAATACGAGCAAAAGTGGTCTGTAACATATTAAATTATTAAATTACATTGTTTTAGAAAAAGTACACACGCAAGTGGTCTTAATTCCCACAAGTCGTTGCAGTAAATCCGATCGTAACTAGATCGCGGATTTTACGCATTCCTTCAAAGAATAGAACAAATGCAACACGGTAGAGGTATTTAAAGAATTTTAAAACACCGTTAACCTATTTCCAACTCGCCGAAGTTGAATCGAAGAGAATTGAACGACCACGTAGCGCCGTGTATCTCGCAATTAGTCGATTGATGTTTCCCATCCAGAACGTCTTAATTGGAGTACCGTGGTTGTCGGATTTCGTCGTCCTTTTCTTTAGAGGCCGTTCTAAGGCGAATTTCTAAGCGTCGACCGATTCCGACGATTCCTTGAAACGCTTGATCGGGAACGAGGAGAGGTGGAACCGTTTTTTCTTGCCTCGTCTCCTCTCGTCCGTCCATTATGGCTTTCGAAGGAAATGATTAGTCAAAGCGTAACGACGGGACGAGGAAGCGAACGATCTCGGAACACTTTTATTGCTCCTCTCTCGGATCCCTAGCTAGCCTAATCGCCGGAATGGTCACGGCGAGACCGATGCGACTTGCCTGCGGTTTTCGCGTCGGGAGCAGCGATGAAATTAGGTG
The DNA here is from genome assembly GCA_913789895.3 of Seladonia tumulorum. Lineage (NCBI taxonomy): Eukaryota > Metazoa > Arthropoda > Insecta > Hymenoptera > Halictidae > Seladonia > Seladonia tumulorum. The sequence goes on along the minus strand of OU565277.1, from coordinate 16,969,884 downwards.
AGCGGTCGAAAGACGAATTCTTGTATCGTCTGCGTTGTCGGGATTCGTGAAATGTTTTCGATCATTGCGTAGATGCATAATGTTTGGTTTCGTTCAGAAAGTTCTTAGACCATTTTTTAGAGATGCTAACTTGTAATTCTCATGGTGAGAGGAGCTTCATGCATTTTTGGCAAAAGTGACTGACAACACTCTGTACGAAAGACGATGAAGTTCTTTCGTATAACACATAATTGGTTCGTTTTAAGCGATGTCTTATAATATTGTCGCGGACTGTACATATGCCAACTAGGTTTCGGTCGGGGTGTGCGAAACGGTGCAAATGACAGCAGCCGGCACCGACCATGAAGCGTATGCGCCATCACGTGCGGCCCGAAGACACGGAAGGAACGCGAAACGATACGAGGCAGCCCGTTAAGGTTGATTAGGGCGTATAAGGTCGGCCGACCTTAAAGGCGATTCGGTGGCTAGGCGAGGCTAGGCGAGGCGAGTGAGCAGCGGCGAGCCTCGTCGTGACGCACAATGTCGAGCGGGTACAGCCGAGAGTGACTGTGCCAGCGAGCCTAACCGACACCTGGCCGCGCGGATGATGCATAGCGCCGTACCGGGCATTTCCTGCGCTGGTATTTAGCGTATCATTTACATCCCTGCGTCTCTACGTTGGCCACGTATATCTCTGCTCGTTATCTGCCTACGTGCTGGCTGACGTGCGCCTGGGCACTACGTCGCGCACCGTTTTCTGCCCATCTGGCCACTTGCCGCTCGGCTAATGCGCTCGGCTTCCATCTTAGGACATTCCCGCGGTTCGTAGACTCGCAAATGCAACCTTTCGAGCCTCGCGCGCTCTTCATCTTCGTCTACCATCCCTTTTTCCGCTGTCTTTCGAGGCACCTCAAGATCGACCTCTCAAGTTCCCCAGATCTAGCAATTCTGGCAGACCCCGAGCTGAGCCGATTCCTGTAGCGAACCCTGCGGAACTCCCTACCTAGGACTGCAGGTATATCTCCGGTGATCTATGTAAAATCCCCTCTGTAAAATTGAATCTGTAAAAATTACCTGTAGAATCTCCTAGGTGGAACCTGAAAAGATTATCTGTGCAATCCCCTAGATTGAACCTGTGAATATTACCTGTAGAATCCCCTAGATCGCACAGAGCAACAGCGAGCCTTGTCGAGCTTCCTGTAAAAAGCTAGTTTCGAAAACCACAATGTCTTTGCACTCTGCACCTTTCTCTTCCCATCATAACGATCAGATTCTAGCCCCTGTAATGGCCATTACAGCGACTCCGGCTAAATAAAAATATAAAAAACCCCATAAAAGACTCACAGTAGATTGTCTGTCCCACGACGAACAGAGCACGCTCCAGCCAGGATGGTTAACCATAGGACGAATCCCTCTTTTTTCCCAAAAATTCTACTATTCCCGATTGGCCACGCATGTTGAACGACTTCAAGCGAGACCTGTCAAAGAGATGCCATGTTTTTCTAAATGTTTTTCTAAAATAGAATGAGGTCGCAGCGATCCAACAGTCACTGGACCACTGTCGCATCGTCTCCTCGAGCCGAAAAGTTTGGGCACCGGAGGTCGATGAGATCGACGATCAACTTTCTAGAGAGGTTCTTACCGGTATTCCGAGGCATTGATCTTCTATCGGATCGATGCACAATCGACGAGCGTAACCGAACAGTGGGCTGGCAATGCTCCCTGACCTTTGCGACGACAGCCACGTCAAAATTGAAGGTTTCTGCCACTGCAGGAGGCGGTATAATGAGCGACTCGGGAACCAGTGCTATAAGGATCAAGGTTGCGACCATTGTTCGGAAGAGCCTTGACACCTTCGTCCCGAAAAGCACAGAGAAAAGAATCGGTGCAAATTCCAGCCATCGCAGTTTCAAGCATTACAAGAACAATTTTTCTTCTGTTTTTTCCTTTTAAACGTCAGTTGTTGGAATTAATTTTTGATGGACTCTTCGGTAACGGGCGGGTACCGTATATCGATTCCTTACCTAATCGATCGCTGAACGAAACCCGAGCGATCCGAAATCGACGGTCTCCGCCAGGAAACGATCTCGCAATCGTAGTAGGAAAGAACATTAAATCAATGGAACGCGTCAATGCTGATTAACACGGTTAACCTGAGCACGATCGGACGCGGAACGCCTGCAGGAAACGATTCCAGAGGTCGACACGCTTTGAAAACCGCGGAGCATCGAGAGGCTGCCCGGCGGTCGATCGATTGCGCAGTATGGAGATTATCGATCGGGGACCGGAATCGTCGAACCGTCGTTTCGAGGTTTGAAAAGCGGAGCGAATCGATCGTCTTCCGCCCGTATGAATATTTATTAACCGACTTGAACCGCCGGGCCGCGCCGCGCCGCGCCGCGGCGATCGGTCGTTTGGAACTCCGAAACGGGTGGAATCTGTCGACGATCTAAAAACGAATTCCGCCGATATTTCGCGGTTAGGCATCGGCTTGCAAATGGGTCGTAATTTTAAATTATCGCAATGTCTAGGATCGATCGTTCACGGTACCGTTCTTTCGCGAATTAAAATTAAACTTCAGGTTGAAAAATCACAAAATTGAAATGAATCGTTTCGAAATGATCTTGTGTTTTGTTTAAGTTGTTGTACTTTGCCTCGCTATATTTATATATTGTTAGAAGTTTGTGTAAATCTAGGTAGACAGTGTTAAAGAATGGTCTTTTTGCTGTGTGTACGTAAAAATTCAAGGGGACAGCTATATTCTAGACCCTGTTAAAAATATAATAGTTCGAAAAAATAGGCAGCATAAATTCGATTTTTGCGGATCGACGCGACGGTAGCGTTCGCCGGGGTACCTCGTCCCTGATCGATCGAGGCCCGTTCGATCGTTCGATCGCCCTCGTAAACGGCGCTCGTAATTTCCATGCAAATTCTGGTTCGCCGTAAGTGTCACGGGCCGGGCCGTCAGCATCGATCGAGATTCGAAAAATCGGAACTCGACGAAACCCAATCTGGTGTTCGACTGCTTCGGTTTACGACGCGTTTCGAACTGCCCGGTTGCGATTCCGCCGCTTTCTAGACCAGTAAGTGCGGACAGCTCTTCGGAACGATCGCCGATTCCAGGGATTCTTTCGCGAGGTGGCCGCGGCTTTCACCTATTTCTCATAAAATCGCGTCTTTTCGACGGGGCACCGTTGATTGCAGCCGCTTTCTAGGTCCCTGTCCGGCGTGGCTGTTCCGATCGGATTGGATCACGATCGATGGATCGGTCGATTACGTTAGAACCGCGGCAGACGTTTCTCGCAGCTGTTCTCGACCGAGGAACACGCGATTCCGAAGGAACCCTGAATCTAATCGCGAAAAGCGCTCGCGCGGAGCGGTTGCGTCGATTAATCGCGGCTTTCACCTGTTTCCATGTGACGCGAAACACGTGCCGGCGTTAGCGCGGCTCGCCGACCGATTCATAATCGAGGCGAGGCCGAAATCCAGCCAGGATCGAGCGATCGACTTTCTATTTCATGCCGCCGCGCTCGGGGAAAATCGGAAACGTAGACGGGGACCGAAAAAGTCGCTGTGCAACATCGATCCGATGATATCGATACAAATTTTGTACAATTTTAGGCGTACTAGCGCTGGGAGACTTGGACCTCTTCTCTCCGTTCTTTTTTTTAGATTCTCGGATTTTATGCCTTTGTGGGAAATAGTGGGTAGGAAAAATTTGGAAAAGTGGAAAGATTAGAATAATTGTGTATTTTTCAACTTCTCCAAGTCATTAAAAAAGGAAGGAAATTTTTCGTCTCTTCCAATCGATGGAGAGAATTTTCATTTGGCATAAAAATCCCAGTTAATCCTAGCTATTCGACTTACCGTTTATTGCACATCGTTGAGACTGCATTTTATATTAATTTGTCACATATCCTATATACGAAAAAGCCTAGAAAGCCTAGATTTTCATACAGAAGATTTCGTAGTGTGTTTTACCAATCCGCAAGTTCCGCTACTGTCGCGGGCGCATTATAGCAATCGGCCGATCCTAATCCGGTGTAAAGACCAAGGAGGAAGACTTTCAAGCCGACGATAATGGATTCGTATCACGGCGACGCGACGCCGACGCGTATCGTCGCCATCGACTCTTGTTAAAACGTTTCTGGAGCACGCGATTCCTGATGCCGATCGTTGCCCAACTGCTATACCGTGACTTTAGCGACTCCTTCTTCTTCTGGTTACCCTCGATCCGATCGGCTCGGATCGCTTCTGGCGCGAACAGATACGTAACCCTTTTGTCACGACGCCATTACCGACGATCGGAAGCACGATCGCCGGTTCCTTCGACCCTTTCGTTTGAAATCCTGGCTAGACTGTGACCTGGATCACGGTTTAACCTCCCTCTTCATGATCCGGCTGGCTCATCGATCCTTCGGATCGACGGTCTTATAAATAGTGGGCTAATAATGGTGATTACACCGAGTTTATGCAGAATATAAATGCTCTACCTCAATCATATCAAACAGAAGTTACGCGGAAATCTATTTAATTTTTGTCATGTTTACTGGGAAATAATGTAACGGCATTTTTTAATTGTTCTCGCGTATTTATTTTTTGGTAATCGGTAATGAAAAATTTTTCTCTGTTCACGAATGCGATGAAAACTGGAGATTCAGACAACCCTCCTGACGTCCATTTTAGTATTTCACTCACGAGCCAATCAATTAACTATCAGCGAAACGATAACGCCGTGTAAAGACCTAGTTTAAGCACTAAACATTGCGCAAACCAGTCCTCAATTTACATCGAACGCAAGTAGTAAAAAGAAAACTAGCATTCCATTGGAACCAAACAAAATGAAAACAACACTACCTGTATCAACAAACAATTACAGAAAAAGACCAAGACGGTAGAAGACCAACCGAAGCATCAAATCGACGCAGAGAAGCAGAAGATAATAAACAAATCGGCGCGAAACGAGCACACACAGGATTCAACAGGGCAATAAAGCCGACGAACGCATCGTCGCATCATCGGCGTCCGATCAGAGTCGGCCTCGGATCCGTAGATATGCGTCCGATAATCGTATCAAGACTTTTGCGTGCGGTTTACATAGCTCCCCGTCCCGGAAGTGGTAGTATTAATTGCTTCCCCGCGCGTATGCATAATTAACGGTCGATTAAACGAAGTTTCCCCGGGAATCGGGCTCTGGCGAGGATCGGCGGATCTCGCCTCGCGGGAATCGGCATCGAAAAACGGTCGCAGGACGATCGGGATCGGGAGCGAGGAGGACGCGATTACTATGCCGCCGCGCCGGTGTGAGAACGGAGGCCGCGTGTGTATGGTCGGGACCGTGGACCGCGCAAACCTGTTAACGGCGATAACGGGACGGCTGATTGAAACGCTACGACGATCCGCGGATCGGCCAATTAGTTTATCAAATGCCGGGAATAGCAGAGCAGAGTTTATCGCGCGGCGATCTGCTTCTCAGTCAGTAACTCGTTAAGTTGCCATAAACCCCGGCGAGGACGATAAGCCCGAACGGCTCGCTCTCTATAATTCTCGCCAGCTATCGCGAGCGCTCGCCCGTTTTCGCACAATATCGCGCTCAGTTTTTCCGACGGGCGTAACCGCCATCGCGCTAATGCGCTCTAATCCGGATGCCGGCTCGCCGATCAATTTTCTTTCCAGCTTCGGGATGCCTGTGTGGTCCTTGATCCCCTTAAATCGGTCGCTACGTGTACCGGGAGCTGTACGCACGAAGCTCTCTCGTGTTGACTGTTTGAATTATTGCGACTGATCTAGACAGAGAGTGTTTGTATACTCCGGTTTTTCGGACACGGCTTATTCCGAGAAAGCAGAATGTTAAGGTAGTACACACAAAATCTAATGCATACTTTTTATGCATTTTATGCTTAATTAGATTAATTTTGATTTTTCTAGTAGCCCTTTGGTAACCTTGGTGCTTTGTAGGACTTCGTTGTGTACGGAAATATTTACAGTATACGCTTAATTGGATTAACGATTTTTTCTTAGTGTCCGTTTAGTAACCTTGAATGACCTTCGTTAAGAGATGAAAATGATTCTAGGCGTTCACCTATGAAAAATCTGTATACATCAAATTATGTGTCCAATTAGAGATCCATGACGAGCAACCTTGATGTAGTACCGTTTCTGTAACAGCGCGTTTCTTTATATTTGATCGTAAACCGTAGCTTCAACAGTGATGTAATTTGATTTGTTTCGTTCATGAGATTGTCAATGGTGCAGATCGATGATCAGTTATGCGTCGAAGGAAGGAATTTAAAATAAAGAAGAAAATTAAGTAGAACCAGAAAACTAACTAACACTGGAAGAACTGACAGAGGACACGGTTTACCAAAGAAAAAGGGGATCGATTCTCGGATAAAACAGCGATTAGCCTATCGGTAATCGCGTGAATCTCCGGCAGCGTTCCGGGCAGGGTGTGCGATCGAAGTTATCACGCGGTTAAGAGGCCCGTTTAAAAAGCGAACGGCCATTCGTCAAGCTCGGTAAACGGCGTTATCGTTCACGCTTTCTTTCCTTGAGGTTCCCCCCTCCCCCTCTATGTACAGGCCATATGCGCGGGATCCGTTAGGAACAGGCGGCGGCCGCGATAATAAACTTCTTGTCCCGATTGCTGAAACGCGCGGGCCGATAACGATCTACGCCGGCCAGGAAAATGGCTTCGTTCGAATAAAAATCGTATTCCCCGCGGAAACGTTAGGCCTCCCTCCTGGCTATCCGGCGATCCGATTAGTTAATAACCGTCTTTTCCACGCGATTTCAATGAAATACAGAATCGACGGCCCATGAATCAGCTGGCAGCACCACCGTCGAGCTGAATCGAGGCTCGGCCTCGTCGTTACTCAAAGGTTTCGCGCTCCGTCCAAGCACGCCGATTATCGATCGACTCTGAATCATAATCGAGATACGCCGACTGGACGACGCGATAAGCTTCGTTAAGCCCGCGGAACGTACCGGGGGGGAAGAAGGCCGCCGACCTACCAGCCGATCTATACCGTAGATCGAATTCTATAGCGTGAAATTTGTTGCCATTCCCACAGCTAGGAAACTCAGGGAGCAGCGGGAATCGCTTCGCATACCGATGCATCAACTTGCGGGATTTAAAACCTCCCGATGACCTTGCAGTCGCCTCTGGATCTTTTTGATCCGATTGACAAATTTTTCTAGTCCAGACATGCGAACCGAGTGGGCCACGTAATAAAATTTGAAAACGTTAAAACCTTCGGGGAACACTAACCGGGGAGGTTTACTCTGAAGGAAACCAGTTTAGTACTGTAGAACAATTGAAAAATTGCGTTGAAACGGTATGGAAGAAAAGTAAATTGACTATATCTTCTGATTTTTCGGAGTCCATCGGTTAGGGAAACCAGAGGCTCGGGCGATAGGATTGAGTTTGTACGCAGGCCTTGGGTGTCGAGTCTGGGAACTTTTCGAGGGTATCTCCAATGGGATCTTCCGCGGGTCGATCCCGCAGGTGTCGGACACCGTGTTCGTCGGAGAATTGCGCCCACCGGGGGAGCCGTGTCGAGCAACTTTGTCCCGATCCTTAACGCCATTGCACGGATCCTTTTACGAGTACGGTGGCGATGGCGATTGCGATGGCGCAAATCGGCCACCCTACCATTCGTCTTATCGACACGAGCGCACACGGAAACGTGGCGCAACGAAATAACGAGTTCTAATTGCGAAAGCAGATCAGCGGCAGCGCGGTGCGGCCTGCAGAGAAGAAAAAAAAAAAGAGCCGAAGGTGCACCCGGCACCTGATTCATTTGAGTAGATAACGATCTATGACGCAGATACGCGCGGAGCGGGTCTCCTTTAAAAATCGTCCTTCCACGCCTCGATATCTCGCCCTTTCCACGAGCCACGTGGATTTCACGCTCGTTCGCCACCGGTTTTTATTCGACTACCCTCGCCCGCTCCTTCTATTCGTTCGACGCTTGCCGATTCGTCTGTGAAAGTCCAAGGAACGCTTGCGAGGTGCCAGAATGACATATCAATCCATGCACGACAGTAGACATTTTACAAATGCTACGGAAAAAATTTCCTGCCGATACATTCTCCCTCTTTCGGCCGACTTTTAATCCTGGAAGTTGAAAAATATTATTTCTCACAATTTCGGAATTTTTCATACTAAACCTACCACGGTGAAAAGGACCGGTTTTTGTATTTCACAATTATTGAAACTATAAAAATTCGTTTAGGGAAAATTGTAGAATAGCTTTTCTTGTCCTGGCATTCATATTGAAAGTTACGGACAATTTCGATAAATTTAGAGTTGCAATTTTTGTAAGGCAATATTTACCAGGTACTACTTTTAACGCTTGGTAGGTTAGCGTTAAATTTCATAGTTTCCCGTATAAGTTGCCTTAAAAAATATTACCTATTACGATTAGAAGGGTCGAACAGTCCCCGAGTAGAGGGCCCCGAGCGAATTTAGGAGAAGCAAATAATTGAGACGTGAACGAATTTCTCGAAAAAATCGATCGCCGTAAGCGTTTCTCCGTCGACGAGCCGATTGAAAAATGCCTGGTACATTAGTCTGTCCGATGACAGTGCACGCGCGATCATGTCGCCGGAATTTGAAGCAAGAAAGGTGTATATCTATCCAGCGCAACTTTGATTAATGTCGACCGCGGGGCCGGATCAATTGCCCTGCTACGTGGATATGTATAAACACTGCGCTGCGCGGCGCGGCGCGGCGCGGCGTTTCCGCAGAGAGCTGCTCGGATCCCTTCGGTAATTCTTTGTGGAAAATTAACGTTCGATTCGGTGGATAATAAACGATCCGACGTACCCGTTCCGCCACTGAATTATCGGGCCAAATAAATTATTACCGAAAGTAATCGTTCGCGGCGGAACCGGTTTTTACGTTTTGTTCGTCGATTCGCGCTCGCGAGCGCCCGATCTCGGTAACCGCTTTCGTTTCAAGGTTCGATTTTCTTCGCTGCTCAGCAGCCGTGCAACACTCGCAATCCAATTACCAGCTACCGCCGATCTTGGACCACCAACCACCACTATCTGTACAGATCGTAGATCGGTCTGGATCGTTTGATCCGAAACTCCTTTCCACCCTCTTTGGGGTTGGTTCTATACGATTCGCGGAATCGGTGCTGAAACTGCTACAATGTGCGCTCGGAGGTACAGTCTCCGAGAAAAATATAGCGCAAGTTGCGCGTTCGTGTTGTTATGCAATTTTCGTCGCAAGCTGCGATACTTCGAGTTTGAGAATTCTCACTGGTTTCTTTAGCAATTTTTTGACGTTTTGTGTGCCCATAGAAGTGCAGACTAATCGATTCTGCTATTTACGTTACTTATCGAGCTCTTCTCGAAACAATTACCTGTATCGAAATAGTTTCTTAAAAGTCCAGTGTAATCGAACGTGGATAATTTTTCACTTCTGATTCGGTGCGCCCTTAATTTTTCGAGTATCGTGCAACGAACCGCGATGAGCCGCGCGGTCGTTTTGCCAGGGACTGTAAGCTGTAGGCTCGCCTTTAATTTGCTACTTGCGAGCCCATCTACGGGCCCGGTTCTTTTCTACCGATTTCGCTCGTAGATCCCGTCTACTGTAAACCGGGCCGATAAATCCGGCGGTTCTACCGTCGAACGTAGAAAATTTCGCAGCAACGTTTCCCGGCAGTTTCGCCGCGCGGCCCCTTTCTTTCTCGCGATTTAAGAGATTCGCCTGGTGCAATCGTTGCCGTCCGGGGAACGAGCGTAAGCATCTGTTACGGCGGCACTGCAATTACCTTCGGATTGAAGACCATCCGCTAATTCCGCCGGCAGACAGAGGTCATTTGCAACATGATGACTCCGTTCGCTTCGATCGCGTTCTCCTTCCACGACGGCCTTCCATTACACGGGAAAACGAGTAATTCGATTAAAGAGGAGGGGCCGGGAAGGGGCCAGAAGAAAGAGGAAGAAACGTAGAGGAGGGGGATGGGAGAGGTTGAGAGGCTCTCGTTTCTTCTCGCGAGATCATGCGAGTCGGTCCTTTGCCGTGAAAACGTGCCGCCTCTTCCGCGGCCGTAATTTTTCTCGTTAATCGGGCCCCGCCGATTCCCGGGCGTAATTCCGCCGTTTACGTCTGCTTAATTTGAGCGAAGGGGCGTGCATCTCGGGCCCCTGTCGGCGCCCTCCCGTATTTTCATTTAATCGGATTCGGTTGCGCGATTCCGCTGCAATTGCTCTACCTGGCTACGATTGTCCGGCGATGATGATTCCAGGCGATCCCCGAACGAGAGCTCGCCGCCGATGACTCACCTGGTAATTGCAATTTCAACGGCGTAATGAAACAAGCCTTTTTCCCTGGCTTTCCTTGACCGTGCTTTCGTTCCCCGCGTACGAACGATCGAGACCTTGAACAGCGGCTTTGTTCTTTTTGTGAAATTGTTACGATCCTTGATATCGCGAACCATTAGTTTAATCGCTAGACCGGAATGAAAATGTTTCGAATCGGTTTCAAAAAATGGAGGATGGATGAAAATGCGTTTCTGCTTTCAATCATTTTAATTAGTGCCCGATATCTTTTCTATTTTGTTTTTCACTTATTCAATTTTGCCTGAACCGCGCGAGGTCCTCAGAAAATTCAGCTAAGTCAAAGTAAGTTAGTTAATCGACCCAAAAGTGGAAAGATAAAATAAATTATTCGGTCCTAATGAAAAGTATTTTTTCCTAAATTACTGTCAACACTTTTAATAGGCGTTAATAATTTTCCCACAACATTTCGGATAAACGTGTAGGACATTTTCTGGTCCGTAAGAGGTACTCTTCAATTTCCTACATTTCTCGGCAAAATCACGTAAAAATTGTACGTTTCAAATGCGTGACATTGCGATTCCCAAGCCCTTTAGCATTCGAGTCGCGAGCTGTTCTCAGGGAAATCTAGCAACGAAATAACGAGTTCTGTTTGCGAAACCGGCAGCAGTTCCTGAAGAAACGAGATCGAACAAAAAATAACCAGAGACGAGATATACAGATATATTATTCAGCCCAAAATCGCTCGCTTCATTCTCTCTTGTTCCGAGAAAAGTGTTGCTATCCCAAAGAATAGCTAATTCAGTCCTATTGTAGTCTAACTGCTTGGTCTTCTATACTGTGAATGATCCTCGGTAGATGCGATGCAAGACGCTAAAAATATTGAAACTAATGTTTAAAGAAAAAGAAAAATTTTAAAAGTACCGGTATATAATTTTCAATCCCATCATACATTCAACACTAGGTTTCCGGAGTCCCAAAAAGGTGACTATTTTACGTTTCTTTATAAAAATAACAAGAACGCGCTGGCCAAATTTTTACCCACTTTTTTGAATAACATATACCCAAAGAAATAAATGTGTCGAATAATGTTCCTCGTGGATGTAGAATCTTAATAATTGCAAATTAAAAATATTAGAACCCGTCGTTTCGACGGGTCCCGTAAACCTAGTGTTAAGAAAAGATATAAATGTCCATGTGCCAATTTTTTCCATAAAAATCCGCAGTCTACAGATTAGTATGTGAAAGAGAAAAACGCAGGAGATTAAACGCGGAAGCCTATCGATGCGCAAATAAAATTGGCCAAAAATGCTGCAGACTAGAAGAGTCGAGGCTAGACAAACATAAAATAGAAAACCTGAAGAAAGACGGCGCAGTGCGGAAACGCAACGGGACCAGGCGGACTGAAAGCTGCATTTTCCGAACCGGTGTATGTCGGGGTGTTGCTGGCGTTACATCGGCGCAGTTGGATACGAGGGGGACTTATGTCCGCGTCGGCAACAAATTATTATCGCCGGACCGGTTGACTCCATCGATTAGCCGCATGGATCATGGGAATCGGTGCGAGTCAGCTCTCGGTTAGAAACGGCAAACGAAACGATCCTGTTTTCGTCCCGCTGCTCTCCTATCTCTCTAATCAGGCTTTTTTCTAGCAACAGGATGCAGATCGCCGCGCCGGCCGCGCTCGGTCACGTTGCACAGCCTCGTATCACGCTTCGAACAGCTCCGCGGACGCGTTCCAGGACGTTTGACGTCGTCGACTACTGGACGTCGCTAGAGGTGAACAGTTCCGTTTGCGAAACGAGCCGTCGAGCGACTCGCCTCGACGCGGAAAAAATCGCAGAAAAATGAAGGAAAGCTGATTCATGCAGGTGCAAGTCGCTGCCCGTGGAACTCTGGTTCTCATTCTGGTTTCTACGCTTGTTCTCCGCGAACCACCACCTTGAAAACGCTAAACGTTGAATAGCGAAAGGCGAGGGGCGCGGATTAATTGATAAATTTCCCAACAGCTCGCTCGCCCGACAAGATTCGGCTCGTTCCACGCTAATTTTACGATCGCGCCGCTCGCCGCACGTGGAACACGAAAAACCACCGTTTGCGCAATTTGCGCGGGATTTAACTTTCCTGGCCGCGGCAAAAACGCCTGAGCTCATTAACCGAGGAGGAATCGTCTTTCGTCGACCACACACACACCGGTAGCCAAGCGAAAAAAGTTGCACCGATCGCGAACACCGCCGAGTAATTAGCCATCGGTCGCCGGGCTCTCTGCTTGACATCGATCGATCATACCCTCGGCAAGACTTGCCGGTTAAAGGACCTGTGAAAGTGCAGGCTTTCCATTTTTCGCGAACCAGAATCCTTCCAGGTGGACCGTGTAGTTTGCGCAGGGAAGGCTTAGGGGGTCTTGAGTTTGTAGGTTCTGGTTGAAAGTTTTAGCAGAAGATAACAAATATTATTTCTAACGATTTCCAAGTCTCGCTGGTCCGAGTGGAATTTTTTACCGAAACTCGAAAGTTTCACGTATAAAACGCCGCAAGTTTCACGTCGACATCTGCAATACTTCTCGAGTTGTAATTTTTTGAAAACGAACTATCGCAGGCGAACTCCTCCAGCAGCTGAAATCGTCCCGTTACGTTTCGCTCGAAAGAGGCTGCCGGTGAAAAATGAAGCCCGCAAGACACCGGAATAAATTGATCAAAGTTTCCCGGAGACCTAGCCGGCCGCTCGATCGAGTTAATCGCGAGGTCTACATAATTAGCTCGGCCGGTGCGCCCGAGTTTTCCTGTATCGTGAAAGCAGCTCGGGCGACAGTTTGCGCGACGACATCCTCTCGCGAGACGCGTTGCCCGATCCCCGGAACAAGTGATCGATGGATGTTGGGTCCTGGATCGTGATCGTTCCTCGATAACTCGCGCGTCGCGGGACCGTATCGAATATTCGCATTAATTAGGCGCGGACAGTTCGACCGGCAGGACGATGCCACCGCACGCGTAATTGCCGAGCGGTAGTAAAACGGTGGAAACTGGTTGTCGGGGCTGAAACGAAAGAAGCCCGGCCTCGGAAAGGGACGAGGAAACGGCATACAGTCCGTCAACAAAGTCTCCCAACACCCTCTCGAGTGGAATCGCTTTTTTCAAAGTCGACGGTACCGTAAAGAATTTATTTCAGCATCTAACTATTAACATTCGAGGACATGTTAACCTGTAACTTGAGATTTAGATTTATTTCGATTACAGAGTCACAGACGTTTCGTCCAAATTTTCATTTTCTAGTAGCAAGTTCGAATCATTGGACGCTTGTCTTAATAAGAAAATCAACGTTGATCTCGAAGAAGTAGATTGAAAAATATTTGGAACAAAAGTTCTAACTTTGTCCGTTTTTACCCAAACGGTAAGCGAACGTTTGAAAGATTAATTCGAGTACAGAAGTAAACGAATGTGTGGGCCGACGTAATACCATGAAAATGACGTCGTTTAACGGTTAGTATGCAATTATAAAGTCCTTAATGCTGCAGTTAAGACGGTAACGAAGTTAAGGGATGCACGTCGACTCTTTCGACAGACTGTAGATCGCTGGGAGGAGTAGTAGGAGTAGCAGCGTCGTTATCCAGAGATCGTTAGCCGGTCGGCTACAAATTATCCCGATTAAGTATAATTATCGCGTCACGTCGAATCTCGTACGGCGGCTTACGCGATTTATAGTCTGAATCGGACGGCGACCCGGTGCTCTTTAACCGTTCCCGATGAATTTTTCAAAGGTGTACGCATCACCACCTTCTGGCCTGGGCCAGAAGGCGTTTCCGCGTGAACGTTCCCGGCTGGAACGGAATTGCGAAACCGCCGCACATCTATTAATACCGGCTTATCTTTGGTGGTGTGGGTGTTATCAGGGCAGGGCGTGTCGCCAAGAAAGCAGCCTGCGAACCGGCAGCAGCAGGCAACGTGACTACAGTCTTGTCCGTCGCCGCAGCTCTAGGATCCGCTTCTCTTTCTCTTTCTCTTTCTCTTTCTCCTTCCGTCTCTCTCGTTCGACTCGAGATTCTATCCCCGTCTGATCCGCGCATTTCTCTAACTTTGTCCCCTTCCCCGACTATCTTACTCTTTCCTTCTGCCTCGAAACTCCGCGAAAGGCTGTGGAAGTGTTCTGGCTTCGATACCAGGCGTTCTCGCTCATTCCGATAGCCCGGTATCGCTCGTTCGTATGCTGTTCGTGACACGTCTGTCCGTAACCCTTCCTTCTCCCCCAGATTCGAATTCAAATTTTGATCCTTCTTCGAGCCTCCTGTCACGATTCCGATCTGTTTCCTGATCCGTGAATTTCTGCTGTTATGCCTTTCTTCGCGGGGAAGCGAATTTTATGCGTACGTTCGTAATAAACGTCTTGTATCTTTTATAAAAATTTTTTAAAGGCAGGCTCGTTTCCCAGAGGCAGATTCGTTTCCAAAGTTTCATTACCGGGATCGGTTTCCCCGAGATCGTCGCTCGTCGAAGCTTTCGCATCTCGCGCTCCGTTCAAAATCGTTTCCGGCGTCGTGGTTCGAGTAACGCTGGAAAGAAGCCTGATCGACGAACCGCGATAGGCGAGTCTCGGATCGTAAACCGTCCGTCGCGGGTAAACATTGTAACGAGAATGCAAATTGATTCGGCGACGTTATCAGCGAATTACGCGGACGATTTTCACACGCTTCGTTGGGATGCGCGGAACCGGAGGAGTTTCGCAACGTGCGCACGGTTCTCCGTATGTATACGTGTCTCTCTCTGTGTGTGTGTGTGTGTGTGTGTATGTACGTGTGAACGGTACATGTACGTAGCGCGTCGGATAACCGGATAACCGGCCGTTATGTAACAGGCGAATATAATTATGCAGATCGCCGTGCCCGGCCTGGCTCTTTCTCTCTCTTTCTATTTTAACATTTACCTTTAGCCCGGCCTGGATCGCGACTTAAGAACGGGTCACGCATACGAATCCAGCCGGTTCCTAGACGATCGTCATCGTCATCGTCGTCATCGTGGACAGTTTCCACGGCGGCGAACACACGGGAACCAGAAACGAGTAATATGACAGAAGCAGGATCCGAGCAGTGTAACGGGTACTTGACGCCGGACTTGCACTCGGCGACATTTCTGCAGCTTCGCGAATCTGATTAGCACTTTAACTCGCTACCGGTCGCTGATTCAGCGACATTTTGTAGATACGACGATAGAAGCTGGCAGAGGCTGCTTAAAAATATTTTTCTTCGGCAGGGGAGTAGAGTTCGTCCGAAAATTCGCCTTTGTTCGAGAATACGGTGTGTAGCACAGTGAATTCTCGATATAGTATGTCAAAAACATTACCGAGGCTTCTCGAGCTTCGGTGGTGGGGATAATTTCGCGACGCTTACCATCCAGGCCTTGGCGAAGCGTTCTTTTTCCTCCAAATATATCGATCCTCGTCAATCTCCGTACCAGCTCTAGCAACCGCAGGAGTCAATTCATCCTCAGGATCGTATAGCGCAATTTCAGTGCATCGTGAGCATCCGGATCCGAGTACCCATGTCATTTCGATCGCTCGGCGTTCAAGGCTCGACATAAATCTCGATCGCGGGAACGTCGGCAATCACTTAACGTCGCGAGCTTTGTTTAGAGACTCAGCGGATATTCAATTTATGACACATGGCTCGTTGAGAATCTCCTCAGACCCTCGGCGCACGTTGGATCGGGCGCACCGGGCGCGCACGTAGACGCCCTCGATCCTCTCGATATGGATCCCGATCGTCGCGTGATCCGCGAGCCAGCCGGCAAAAAGGCCGCTCGTGCTCGCACGCGCCCTTCGGGGTTGCATCGATCACCGACGCTCCGTAAATCTCGATCCGGCTCTAGGCGGAAACGCTTTTATTCCTCGTTGCTCGTCCTAGATTCGCCGCGGAGCCCTCGCGCCTGCCCGCCGTGGGGGACGTTTCACCATCGTAATTTTCGCGTCGCAAATCATCCGCCGTGTCCTGGATCCTCTCGCTCGGCAACGAGGATCCTCGAGGAACGAGTGCCCCGCCAGGGATAACGCTCTCGCATCCTTTAACTATCGACGCTGAAACCCGCCTAATAAATGACTCTATACACCTGGCTAGGCCTCGTTACCGACGTCATTGTGCCGCACACTCCCGCGAGGGCTGAACCAGTCGCCGAGCTATTTATGTTTACTGCTTTGCATCCATTTTTTCTTCCGCTCCGTCCCAAACAAGCGACGACGCTCCGGACTCCAAATAAAATTCAGTCTGTACGTTTCTTAGGGGCCTAATAAATTATGTTATTCTTCTTTTTATATAGACTAGTTACTCTTCCAGTTATTAAATTTCTCTTACGGACTGTCTCGAACGCACTCTTTAAAATCCTACTTGAACTGCAGATTTTTCTGTGTAGTACAAATTGTTTCATAGTTTAGTCACGGTTTGTCTGAAACACACGATGGAGCTCGGTAAATTCAGTGTCCAAACCTCGGTGTCCAGCGAGCAGGGCGCAAAATCAGTGTGGCTCTTCTGCTTCGTACTCGTAGGATTCTCCCTCATTTATTATAGTCAATATAGAGTTGTATGGAGCCTCTTTTCTCCGCCTCCTCGGCCACCCCCTCTCCCCTCACCCATAGAATGGTTTTCGCTCGGGCAAACCAGTTCGATGAAGACATCTCGGGACGGTGTTGCGGGTTCGCCAGGCCCCTGGACAATGTTGCTCGATTCCTGTCGCAGGAGGGAGCCGGGGATAATGGAACGACGTGTATCCTCGTTGTTAGTGAGATATGGGGGCGGCGACGTCTCATTAATAACCGTTTTCACGTTCGATCTGCGCCGAAGGGCGAGCCGCGTGCGCGCGAGAGGACCGGTTCGCCCGGCTCTAGGTTCGACTTTAATTGGCTCCCGGGGAGAGCTCTTGTTCGCATTGTGCGTTCACAATGGCCGCGGAGAATAAGAAAACCGCGGCGAAGAAGGACGGCCCGTCGAACGCGCGCGAGTCCTCTTCTACTCGCGTGATTCGATCCCGTAGAAATCGGCCAGGAGAAACGCTACGCCACGCGCGGGGATAGACGGAATTTTAACGAACCGACGGTTTCTTCGATCGGGCCGCGATTTCCTCGCCGGCAGCCGGGTTTTGCCTCGCCTTACGCGGACCAACGCGAGCCGAACCAGCTCATATAGGTCTCGGTTAGGTTCCCGATTAGATGGAAATGCCGGCCGACGACGGATCCCCGACCGATAAAGCGGAATTTTAACGAGACCCGAGCGTTTCTTCGGCCGACCCTTCTTCCAGGTTCCCGGACCGTTTAGAACTGAATCCGAGCGTCTGGACACTGTCAACGAGGTGTTACCCAAGCCCTCGGAAGATTGCTGCCCGGTGGAGTTTTACTTGGAGCCTTTGAGCGATCACCGTTCGCCTTCTTCAAGTTCTCGGAGCGATGGGACTTCACTGGGGTCGCCGGATTTTGGCGGTGTTCCAGAGTTGCGTTTTCGAGATCCCTGAAATTGCGATCTGAATCTCCTTCGCGAGTCTCCCATTCTTCCTGGTCAAAAATTCAAAATTCCTGAAGCCAATAAAATCTATTGCTGCTGCCAAAGAGTCTCGGTGATCTAGAGGATCCTCTGCCCCGGGGCCTTCCCTGCAGGATCCAAGTTTCTTCGCGACTAGGATCGTCTTCCTGGTCGGGAGAGTGTGCTCACCGCGAGAACTCACGAATCTTCAGGTTTGGTCCCTCGATGATGAATCTCGGTGTCACCCGGGGAGCCAGAGGGTTGCGCAACGGCAATTCGCAAAGTACCTACGGGTCACAAAGAGAGGATGCAAGCAGCCGGAGCGCCGGGGATGTTGCCGATACGGTGACGACTCGTGATTGCCCCAAGAAGGGAAAGGTGTGGCGCGGTGCAGTCATGTTGCTGATTTATAAGGCTAAATTCCTTTACTGCTCCGGCGCGGCGGCGGCGGCGGCGGCCGAGGTGGCTAAGGCTGAGGCGGTTGAGGCTGAGGCTGAGGCTGAGGCTGAGGCTGAGGCTGAGGCTGAGGCGGCTTGCAGTATAGTCTATAGTGGGTCGCCGCCGCGCAGCCAACATAACCGCCTACACCTAGTCCTGACGCGCGCGATTCGGTTCTAGCGTTCAGCTAAATTTATCGCCGTTTTGCCTCCTTTTCCTCTCCGCCTTCTCTTGTCCTCCTCCAGCTGCGTAATCCTTGCACGAGACGCGGAACGCGTTAACGAACCCGGGAAACCTCTTCTGGACTGTCCTCGCGAGTCTTCCTACCTCCGATCCTACGGAACTTTGTATCCTTTGCAAGGATCAGCGACATCCGAAGATCCTGGTGCTGGACAATTTTGAGTAAAATTCAGTCAGTGGAAAAGTTTGTGACCGATTCCTCGTTGCGTTTTAACACGCACCTGGCAAATTACCGATTTTACAATCATTGAAATTACAAAGATGCTTCTGGTGGAAATCATCAGATAATTTTCTTCGTTCATAATCGTAAAAAAATTTCGGGAAATCGAAATACATTCGGTCTTGTAATTTTCATAATATAGTGTGTACCAATCGTGTAATCGGTACGAGTTTCGCACTGACCTAATATATTCATTGAAGGCATCTTATTTTGGAAAATAATCGATGCAGAGCTTTTCGTAAAGACGTTGGAGGCTCTTCATGATCGACACAAGGCCAGTCGTTGACGGATGCTATTGAAATTAATTGAACGATCGCTCGATTGTCCTCCCTGTTCCGCGTCGCGGACTAAAGCCGAGCGCGGACAACGATAATTGCACCGTGCAGCCTAGAATTACCTTCCTACACCGGTGTCGCTCTTATTGTTAGATCCGGCATTGAGCAAGTCGTCTGTTTGCTATCGCGACTATTTATACATCCCTTCTAATTAAGTAGATGATCCGATCTCGAAAACGGAATTTGTTATTTCACAAATATTGGAATTATAAAATTGCTCGCATAGGAAATGATCGAATAACTACTCTATTCGAGTACGTATCGTAATAAATTCATTGAAAGCTCCACAAAACGATAAAAAAAAAAAAATTGTACATCAATTACTAAAGTGTCGTTGTAAAGAGGAAGCTTGAATTTTCAAATCAATGGTAGATTCCAACCCCCCACAAAATTTTCATCCCCCCGAAAAATTTCTAGAGACATTTCAAGTTTGAATCAGCATCATTTTCGACTAACATTCATGCCCTCCGGTTTCCTTACATTTCTTTTAGAAGCATCTCCACGGAAAATGAGCGAAGTATCGCGAGAGTAGAGACTTCAAGGTTTAAAACGAGTGCAAGTTCGTCGTACGTTTCTTTTTCACGAAAAGACAACAGCTCGACTGGGACCAATGTGTGCTACCATTTGGGACCACTGTGCGTTTCCGGTTTAGGCAAATCATCTGGATCCAGCTTCGCGGGGGTGTGTTCCATCGTCCGAGCTCCGGTCGTAACGCCTACGCGTGCTCATTGAACCAAGCAAATATTTCGGAACAATGGCGAGCTGCAGGCACGAACCTAGCCGATCCGAACGCGAACGGTGGCCTTGGCGCCTCGGCGATCAACGTTTAGCAAAATAATGAATAGGTAGCAACGATCTCGCGGAGTTATCGGCTCGTTCCTCGTGAATAAACCGCGTCCGTGCACTCTCTCCTCCTTCTTCTCCGTCTCTCCTCTCTCGTTGCTCTCGCTCTCGCGCGCGAGAGAGCTGTTCACTCTCGGTCCGCGGCGAGATCTCTGCGAGTAACTGGGGCGGAGTTGGGTTGCATCATCGTGCCACAATACCCATTGCCCTCCTCCTCTTTCTCCCTCTCTCTCCCCCTCTCTCTCTCTCCCTCTCCCTCTCCCTCTTCCTCTCTTTCTTGCTCTCTTCGGTTCTTGTTCTCTTCCTTCGAGGCTTTTCTTCAGCGCGACTCCGATGACAGGACGCCCTGGATCTGCGTCGAATCGTCTGATGACGAGGCGCGTTGCGTTCCGCTCCGCTCCGCGATCCTGTCGCCTCTAGAGATCATCTACAGTCATCTACAGTCATTCCGTGTCCTTTCGATCCTTGCCTGGCTCTCCGCCTTCGGGCCATGTCATTTTTTCAACCGGAAATTACCTAACCACCGATGGCGTTGCCCGGGGCCATTTTGATGGGTTTAAATTGCAAGGAACAAAAACACATAAACGGTTAAAAGTATATTCACAGTTAAATTATATCGATTTTGGGTTTTGGGAAGACCTGTAGCTCCCTTGGCGACTGCTTTGCCATTTTTAGGTCGCTTCGTGTGTACTCCCCCTAGCACGTGCGTGTACCGAATGTCATCAAATTAATTAAAATTGTCATCTAATTACTCAGGTTCTGGCGATTAAATTAAATGAACAGTTGTTGTATTAGGATCAACAGAAATACAAGAGGTGCCACCAAGAATATGTTTAAAAAGATTGATAGATAAAGCAGTGAACAGTTCTCCATTACATCAATTTTACAAAATTGTAAAAATGGTCCCCCGTCCGAGAGTCAACATCAAAGAAGCGTTGCTCCTGGTTGCCGCGAAAGAAATGGCAGAACAATTCGTTAAATCGACTACAATGGACAGCATATCTCGCCGTTGTCAAATTCTCATTACCTCGTCCGGACCTGGTAACAGGGCCTTTGGAACGCGTAACAAGACATGGGTGTCGAGAGACGATAACGAATGATAACGATAAATAACGCCGTCGGAGCATCTCGTTTCGGGCCTGTCCGAGCCGCGCACACCTGACAAATTTTTAAGAAGACCGATTGCGCAACGCGTCCGTCATTACCGATGCGTTTTCCCTTTTTTTACTCTGGTTGCTCGGTCCGCCTCGAAGCTTACCTTAAGGGGTGACCTTAATGTTCGTCGACTCGCTCTAGAATCGAGAATCGAGAATCGAGAATCGAGACTCCGAGACTCGCTTACGTCACGTGAGAGAGCCGGGTACCGAACAGAAACCAGGGACAGACAAATTCGAGAAGACGTAGAAGAGCTACGGGACGTAGGCCAGGATGACGGAGCCGATTTTATTCGGCGGTCCATTAAGGGAGAGGCCCGACCTAATTACTGTGGGTAGAGGCTCTCGCGAGCGACGGGACAACGCGGCGGGTTTCTCGAGAAAACAGTTCTCCTCCACCTACACAATTGACGATCGTGATACCGTCTCGCTCGCTCGCTCGCTCGCTCGCTCGGCCGTCCTCTTCGGCGTGTGACGACACCTTCTCTCCTACGTTCGCCGCGGCGTGGCGCGGCGTGGCGCGACGCGGCGTAGTACCACGCCTTTCTAAGCCCAGGGGCATCCGACTGGATTAGATTCTGGATCGCTGCGAGGCTGCTCTGCCGCCGGATCGACTTACTCTCGCGAATATACACGGTGGACCGAATCGAAAGGGTCGTTCATGAGTTCTCGATACAGGAACTGCTAGGGAAGTCCTTCGAGATCTAACAAGTTTATTATTACAGGTCGAGGCACTGACGCTTATCCGAATCTGTTCGCTCATTCGTGTGTTCTGGCCGCAAAGAGGCATGCCCTTCAAGATTGGAGAGTTTAGGATCGCTGTTCAAGGTATTAATTAAGCCTTAGCACTCGAATGGTGCTTGTAAGGCACTACTAAAAATTGCTGTATCATTATTAAAAATGTTTTTACATTATTAACTATTTTTGTTTGTATTTAATAAATTACTAAAGATTTCGGTATTGTACGAGTAAGTTGCATCATTTTCGTTTGTATAGCATGAAAACAAAAATATATAGAAATGTTTCATTTTGGAGTTAAAATAGCTTCGAGTGCAAAGGGTTAAGAGGTTAAGTTGAGGGTTGTTCGAACACTCCATGGTAGGTAATACGTTACAGGGTACATAAACACTTGGGGAATAATTTTCCCCAGAATTGTGGTCACAGGTTGGAAAAGGTTCTAGTTGGAGGCATCAAGATGCCACGCAACATAACTGGTCCTTAGGGCTGTCGCAGAAAGTTGGAAGAGGTTCTAGCTGAAAGCAACAAGGCTTCGGATAACAAAAATGACCTCTACAGTTATAGTAGCAGGTTGGCAAAGGTCCCAGAGGGCGACAAAAAGTCAGACGACAACAGTGTCCTCTAGGACTATCGCAACAGGTTTCAGGAGGTCCTAGTTGAGGACTCTACAAGATCAGAGCAAAGGGTGCCTACAAAAAACGTTTCGTAGGGTTTCCATTAAACCTGGAAGAAGATCCTGTTTAAAACTGAAGAATGGTACCGTTCCGGAGGCCGTCGCACCAGAGAAGCCACCCAGTACACGGTCCCCAGATTACGTGGACGCCTCTGTGGTCAGCCGGTGACGTCTCGAACGAGATCACCGGGGAAAGTGATCGCGATCGAAGGGGAAACGCGGCCTAGCTGGATGTTTCGCCTCGGATATCGATCGCCGTTACGGTTTTCATTAATTTCGCCCGCGGAGGAACGGAAAGCGAGCACGCCTGGCCGATCAGGGCACGCGTTCCCGGTCCCATCAAAGCGGGAAACAGGATCGAAATGACCCGGCACTGGGGAGACTGTCGGCCCTCTAAATTATAGATTAGCGTTATCCGGAGGACGCCCGATGGGTTTCCCGGTTTTTGTCGATCCCTTGCGGATCGTGCCGCTACGATTCGGCTCGATCCGATCCGATCACGGTAATAGGCTGCCTCTCTCGGCCCCCGTTGATGCGGTTCCAGTTGCAGTTGCGGCACGGGGATCGATTTTCTACGTGGAAACTGCACGATCCAATCGGTACTGACCTCGCCGACCTCGTACCATGACTCGGATCCGCTGCTCCCGCACCAGACTAGCCCCTTTTTACGATAACAAGCGACCGAGTATTTATTTATGTATTCTTCCGCGTACACTGTCCTCCGCATGATACACCGCATTTTATTTTCTTACGCCAGTTGCTCGGTCTCCGTAATTATGGAAATGGTATAATAATTACATTCGAGCACGATTAAGATCAAAAAACGATCGCGATTGTGCAATGAATCGGATCGTCGGGCGAGCAGATAAATCAGACCACATCGAGGTTCGTTAAACATTCAATTTTGATTTAGACAAATTGTTTTTCCATCCTGCTCTTCTGTCATTTATCCGATGTAATTTGGAGCTGTACGTTTATGAGAAAAATTGGATGATTTGTCGATTTCTACGGAGAAATTTAAATAGAAGAAAGGGTGTGGCATCCAATATGGCGCTGGTCAGATGCTCCATCTGCCGGAAGTCATCCACTACGTATTAACAACAATTACTTTTTTGCATGTTTTCGTTGCTTGTTCGATGCAGTTCGTATTGCACATTAATGAGGCAACAATTTGACGAATTATTTACTTCTATGGAACATTTTGAAACGTAAAAGGAACGCGGTATACAATATGGCGCTGGTTAGACGCTTCGCCAACAGGCAGTCTACCGTTACGATTGGTAAGACAGATTTTAAAAATATTCTTTCGGATACGAACGAAAAGTTGATACCTTTTATGATGCATTTTGAAACGGAAAAGGACGTCGCTTATTTACAAAATCTTTTCTGAAGCTATTACGTTTGCTTTGTTTCCCTTTGCTAGCCGCGATATAGAATCGGGAAACCGCCGAACAGTCAAAGGTCAATACATACCAAATCTGGTTTTACCTTGCGTCTAGCCCGGGCACGATCCAGATCGAGGATCCAGGCGGATCCGTAAGCTAGAATTGCGGATGCCGATGCTTATCTCGCGCTATCCTACGGTCGGAATTCGAAACAAAGCGAAACTCGACCCGAGAGAGCGAACTAACCCGCTCGTGTTTCGCAAAATTTTGATCTAACGTGGACTCGCGAGTTGCCGTAATTGCGAGGACGGAGACGTCGCGAGCTGTGGATCGAGGCCATTCAAGGCATTCCGAAAATCCTCGCAGCGAGAATTCTTCGCGACGCGCGTCCGTCTACAGCGAGTCCTGATTTTTGTCGCGGTGAGACGTCATCGCCGAGGACATCAAGGTCGCCGAAACCTGCTCCGATTTCCGTGAAGCATCCGCTCCGATGGCCTTCTACTCGTCAGAAATGGCAGCGGCTCGAGGTGGTCCCAAATCAGGCTTTGGCTGATCTGAATCGGTATAAGTTACCTTTTGGGAGGCTCAACCCTTTCGAGGCTGTTTTAACTTCGAAATCAACACATTTCTCGCGCACATGAAATTGAGCTTGTTTTCTTAAATACTACTTGGATCGTTATCGATTCGTTCGGTACAAACGATTTTAATAATGGTGTGACCATTTTTAGTGTCTCTTTAATATCGAAAGCCTCCATTCGAGTGCAAAGGGTTCAAAGAAGCAGGGCAAATGTTTGCTAAATGTTTACGCTAGTCAGGTTGGCTCTCATGTTTGGGTGTGAAATGGGGCATAAAACCGAAAAACTAAAACTTTTTGGTAAAGTAATAGAAAGCAATATTTCTCCATTTGTTAATCACCGTTTCTGAATCGATCGAAAGCTTCGCAAAATTTGGGAAAAAGTCAAGTATTCGTCCTGTCATCCTCTTGTCCGTCCCTGGAAACTGTCGTCGGCCATAACTCGGACACTATAGTTACTCGGTTATTTACAGAAAGCAAAGAAGCCTCCTCGTCGAGCACATCCTCGATCGAACAACCGGTTCCCTTCGCTTTCTTGTCTCGTTTCTTACGTTCCGTCGCAAGGATTCTCGGTTCCCACTGACAAAAACGTCCGAGCTCCTCTTTTCGACTGTCATTAGGCCAACTGTCGCGAAACGATCTGGACAGGGCCCTGGTGACTCATCGTCGGAAGATGAAAGACGGAGTCCTCGATCAGGCTCGCAAAAACCGTAGAAACGAAGGAAATTGCTGTAGCTGATCTGCTCAGACATCTTTTACCTCGTGTCAACTTCAAAATGATGTACTTTTGTCAATTCTGGACAGACGTTTACATCGTTTAGAAATCGAAGATGTTAAAACGGAGACACACACACTGTTTGTTTTTCGTTTATTTCCTTCTGTCCTTTAATTCTGGATGACTAATCTTTCGTAAAAATGGCGATTGAGTTTCAATTAGCAAACCGAATTGTACCAAGCAAAATTGTTTCATTTCGTGTCTCTTGTTACTGTTGTTAAAAAAAAGATTCCAATTGTATTTGTTTTTATTTGTTGTTAAGTATAAAATCTGTAATATTCGCCATTTCGACGAGACCAGTAGTTCTAGCCGAAAACAAATGAACAGAAAAATTATTTCATCATTGAGAAGAGACAATAGACATGGCGGTTGGCTACTAGTTCGAATAAGGCACCGTTTGAACCACTTTGCGCGTCATTTGCATCCACCCACGAGCTCCCGCGATTGCCTAATCATCCTAATTGCAGTGCCGAGCGATTCACGCGAGAGGAGAGGCGATTTTTCGCGAAACGCGGCGCGATCCGTTAGCTCCGATTAATTTCGATCGGCCGGCTGATCGATCACGCGGCCCGTTGCTCTTTTTTTCATGATTTCGAACGAAAGTACACGCAACAGCACTCGCTCGTCCTCCTTGTCCATCGGACGAAGACTTACGACGCTGTCGAACCCGGTTCCGTTACGCTTCCGCTTAAGGAGCAGCTAATGCCCGCCATCCATCCTCGGTACCTCGCGAATTCATTGGTCTGTGACCGTCAACGGGGTCATCGACGACGCTGCAGTCATCCAGCGAATCCCCCGATGATCGCTCGTCGGACGCGCACGAGAACTCGTGCTTTGATGCTGCGCTTTTTATGTAAACACTTTCGGCAAAGAAACCTGTTCCTCGAGAGAGCGCTTTCGGCTCTTTTCCTCTCTTTCTCTCTCTTTCTCTTTCTCTCTCTTTCTCTTTCTCTCTCTCTCTCTCTCTCTCACACTCTCTCTTTCTCTTCGACGAAGTTTGCCGAAGTTTCGTTACGTAAAGCCTCGAGGAAAGTGGCAATGATTTTCGGCGACCAAAACGATCCGAGTAGCATTAATCTCCGTTTCCGGTTTGTGGGACTTACACATTTTTGAGTGACTGGGAAATAAAGTAATAAAAATTGTAAAAAATTATATTTCTTCAACAAAAATCAATCACGTACGTCTTGTTACGTGATGTTTCAGTATTGCTGAAAATTTGAGCTGGATATCTTACACTGGAACGTGGCAGTCACTTTCCCAAACCCATTTCTGTAAATTGCACGTGTTCCACCGTATATGCTGCCAGACATGTATATCTCCGGGTTAATTTAGTAAAATTATTTTTAGTTTTACAGCGAACTAGAAGAAGGTAGTCTTTGACGAAGCCGATTTCGAAAGAATAAATTTTGAAAGATGTTACAGCTAGTCGAACTCGAATATGTAATTTTGGATCTAGCACGTTGTCACGGTGACAAGTTCGAGCGCCGGTTTGATCCATCGCGGATCAATTCGAACGGGATCGGCGCTCGAAACGGAAGATCGAGCAACGGACAGACGCGATCCAGACGAATTCCGATCCGCGCGCCGATACGGACCCATCTGCCCGATCGACTCCTCCTCGTCTTTACAAGCGAGTAACGGAACTCCGTCCACGGAATCTCAAGTGATTCCCCCGTCGATCGTTGATCCCTAGAATGTAGATCATCCCGGGCGAGCATCACCTCCGGAGCTATTAGAATGCGATTATGCTGATCGCATTCGGATCCGGCGACGAGCGACTTGCTGCAACGCAGGTGTCTTCCGGCGGACGAACGCGCGTGATCTGAACGGCTCAAAATCCAAAAAGAAATACATAGTTTTTTAATCTGTCGACGGATCTTGGGAGAATTGGCACGTTTTTGAAAACCTAGGAAGTGGAGCACGGTGGTAAATTTATATACAACGTTTTTAACGCTGAGTAATCTTTAAATCTAAAAAACTATTATGTATGAACAATTTCTTGGAGCGTTATATGAGCAATTTACGAAGCAGTACGTGCATTAGGATGATAATTAGAGTGCGGATTTTATGCATTTATAATACAACAAGCTTGTTAGGTCGCGTAGTATGAAACATCGGATATCGTTTGCAGTCTCATGATCGAATATGTATTAAGAAATTGCACGTCACGATTGCATTACTGAAAAGTTCGAGCAATTCTTCATCGATTACTTCAATCCAAAGACGTACGACCTTTTTTCGCTCAAAAATCATTCGAACGATCATATCGCGATCGATTTGAAGACCGACATTTCGCATTGCGCTGTCTAATGCTTTACGAGACACGATTACGGACACCTCTGAAAGAAGGCTGAATGCCCGACAATTTGTGTTTTGCAAGATAATGGACACGGACGGTCAATTATTATGATTAATTTCTTACGGAAGACAGATCCTTCGGGCAGGAAGATTGTAAAGGATCGCAGAAGAAGCGAACGAAGAAAAATGGAATTATAAATAATGAGAGTATCGAACCGCGGCGATTTTTGCTCGCTGAATGACTGAACGGAAACATCGGTACACGGATCGATCGCACTCTTGACGGAGTAGAAAGTCCTCGGAGATGTTCGTGTCATTGTCGAGGATTCTCGCGTGTCTCGTTCGCGCCTCGTAACGATTGTGTCAGAGTCGAAACTCGATCGAGGGGAAAAAAAATCCGCGGCTCGTCTATCCGCGTATTTTTAGCCGGTCTTCGGCTGTTTTTAGACTGTCCATTAAAACCGGATCGATGTTGATCGGGAGGAAAAAAGCCCGATGCCGATAATCTGCTCCGTCACACTTTCCACGCTCGAGATTCAAATGACGTATAGGAAACTCTTGGAAGACAATCGATAATGCTGAATTTATCAGGCCGGTTGCGCAACGCAAGGAGCCTGGAGTCAGCAGGATACTTGGCTTTCTTTCGGTGCATCCATTGATGTTAATCGTGCGAGGTTTATCGATGTTAATCGTTTGGGCACTTTGTGTTTTAGTAGGGCTATTTTTAGTTGCGGTTTTTAGGCGTTTAAAAATGTGCATTGGGCAGGTGGATTGTTTGTATCTGTTGCAAGAAACAAAAGCTACTTTCTCTCTTCAATCATTTTAATAGGTTGAACATATTGATACTGTCAAGTTCATTCAATCTTTCTACCGTTGTAAATTCCAACTACATAGTTTTAATATAAATGCATAAAATCCGCAGTTTGCTTATGGTCCTGGCGGAGATTTCAAAGAAAATCTACTAGACGCGACCGTTATGCCTTTCCATTGGGACCGTATTAAATTCTCTATTCTTGGGTAACCAATTTATAATTTAATTGAGAATTATTTTAGCTAGCCCGAGATCGCCATGCGAATATCACGCGATAAAACGTTTATGGTTCTAATCTAGACAGCGCCGTAGTCAAAGGGTTAACGATGGAAGTGAACGCCGACGAAAACACGCATAATTAACAGGATTTTGTAGAGATCGAGGATCGAGCGTCCCACGAGAGGAGAAAAAATCGCGATTCGTAGTATCGCGGCCGGTTCGAAGATGAAGCCCCGCGGATAAGAAATGTCATCGGGCAACGCGAGCCTGGTTTCGGTGGCAGCGTTTGGAAATCAAGCATCGCTGCCGATACGAAACCGGGAGGGACGATGTCGATCGTTATCGGGTCTCCTTCTCCTCCCTGAGCCAGGCGTGTCCTTAGGATGGCCTTTCTTATCGCGATAACACTCGAGGACATCGTCTCTCTCTCTTTTCCTCTCTCGTTCCCTGTTGAGCAACGAAGCTCCGGCTCCACCCACTCTCATCCTACCTCCGGTCTAGACGCCTCCGGCGATCAAGGAGACCCCGATCGATCCGGCGATCGATCGTTTCGTCTCGTTTCGTCTTGTCGGGCTGCGATCGGAGGCGATCGATCTCCCCGGCGCGTGTGAGAACAACCTACGAAATTTACTGTAAAACGCCGCGCTCGAAAATCGATTTTCAACTTTCAATTCCTCGTGTTCTCGGAGCTCTCAACTCCCAATACTGTGGACTCTTGGAGCAGAGATTTTATATCTCAAGTAAGACATACTCGGTTCAATATTCTCAGTCCTGGATCAGCGATCTTAGGGACGACAGGCTTCCAGTGTGCAGCGGCGCGCGCGATCGCACGGTAGTTCCATTGATCCCGGGGACGATTCGGTCGTTCTGGATCGCGGGATCGATTAACTCGTGAGAACTTGAACACAGAGAGAAAGAGACGAGTCGTAGACGAGGTTCGAGATCGATTGACGCAACCCATTAGAGGATCCGAGGCGTTTAATCGGACGCTCCGGTGGTGGTGGCCTGGAAGAGGGACACAGCTTCGATGCAGGAACAATGGATGCACGGAGCGCAGAATTTCGCCGTTCCCGATCGTTGCGGAGCTTTCGTTATGATTACACGTTACGTAACGGCGCTCGTGACGCGCGTATCTCTCGACGCTCGGTGACGTAATTGTACCCTTTAGCTACCCGTGAGTTTCATTCTCGCGAGGCGTCTCCACGGCGACCGGGAACCGATAAAGAACCCGAGAGCTGCATCTCGTCTACGTGTACCTACCTCCTCTCTGTAATATACCTGTGTGGTGCTTACCTGTACGTGTCTCTATGTATGTACGTGTGGAACGGAACGGGAACCCCAGGCTCCCAGCAGATGCGCCTCGTCGCGGTTTCGCAATGCGGGAGCTGAAGACGCCCGATGTTCACGTAGCCCGATCCTACTGAAAGGCGAAGAGGACACGTTCCCAAGGCGTATTCCGTACCGATCCTATAATACAGTCGTTCGTCCCGATCCGACCCGTTACCGCCGGCAAAAATCGAGACGCGATCGCTGAGACAGCCCAGAGATCGCTTCTGCATCGATCGAGCCCGTGTGGAAACAACAATTAGACTCCGCGATTAACCCTTGCGTTACACCTCGAAAACTGGAACAGTAGGTCGGATAATAGAACGGTTACTCGCAGCGCAGATTCAGAGCCACGGTTGTCTACCGAGCTGTGCTGTGAATCGTATTGCACATCGGTAATTTTAGCCTTAAATTAACCCTTGAATTAGGCCTCGATTAGGCCTTGCGTTTAAACTTTGTACCGCGCCTCGAACATACAGCAGAATGCTAGCTCGGATAATGGAACAGTTACTTGGAAGAACCAGTAACCAGTATTTTTAAATCTTTTAAAAATTACTTCTACGGGTTCTAATGTTCTAAATTTCTTATTTGCGACCGCCGTCAGCCGTGCGATGCACCGGAACAGAAATGCGTTCCCGTTTCCATGCACCAACGCCGCTTCTTTGAAACCCTCCAAAAAGTATCTTCTATCGATTCTGCATCGGTAAATTATTTAATAGGCCTACTGTATGATGCAACGAAGCAGCTATGCATTCCGATGCACTCTACTAATGTCTTTTCCCTTAAACTTCTAAAAAAAAAAAAAAAAAAAAAATACCTCTATCGTATCTAAAGTGCTGAATTCTGATTTGGGGCAACTACGATCAGTTCGAACCCTCGATAAAGCAGCTTGTGCCAATTCTGCATCGCAAAATTCAGTTATGGGACCACAGCGCGATGCAACGAAACTGCAACTCGCCCTCGTATGGGTGCACACACAGTCACGCGTACAGTTCGTTATGAGAGAGCGCCGGATTCTGCGATCGGGGAGTCGGGGAACGGCTCGATGCCGGACAGAGAGAGGTTCTCCTAAGAAAGAGAGACAGAAAGAGAGAGAGGGAGAGGGAGATAGAGAGAGAGAGAGAGAGAGAGAGAGAGAGAGCTCGCGGCCGAGTTCGTGGATGGCCTGTTGCACGTGTGCCGGCACGTGTATACGAGTAGGTGAGCGTCTCTGTGCGGATACGCGCGCGTGCTGAGGGGCCAGTCGCCCTTGCCGAGGAGCCCGAGGCACGGGCGTGGGCCTTTCACTCCTGCCATCCGCATCGTTCCTTAACTATTGAGCCTACGGTGGCCCGCGAGCCTGTGCCAGTGCACGTCCGTGTGCCTGTGTACGCGTGTGCAGCCACGGTGTACGTTCATGTGCACGCCTCGCTATGCGCGCGGATAAGTACAATCACTCTCGCGGACCTCGCTCACTTTGCCAGCCGGCTGCCATGAGTGCCGTGCCATGCTGCTGCGCGGCCTCCCTGCGACCCTCTATCGCTCTACCACTCGAATTGCCAGCGACAACCACTTTCTGAATCTTATCCGCACATGCGAGTTTGACCGCGACTTGGTCAAGTGACTGGACCACGCGTCAACTGGAACTGCCGCCTCAGGACAGTTAGGGGATGCTGCTGTATTTTTTGCTCTTGGAAATTCGGCAGGGTCTCTTGAATATTTTTGGTTGGTTAAAAAAGGTTTTGTAATTTATCCAGGCTTATTTATCTTCGATTTTTCGTGTTTCGGTTAGGTGATTCATTGTTGGAACTTGAGACTTCAGTTTTAAGATAATCAACGGAGATGCTACTTTACTCTTTGCCCTTGGAAATTGGACAGCCACTCTTGACTGCAGCGTGCTGCACAGTTAAAAAAGATTTTGTAATTTATCTGGGCTCGTCCTCCTTCGATTTTGTCTGTGGCTCGGTTAAGTGTCTTGGCGCTGTTTAGCAGATCCCCGGAATCATCGACACGCGGCACGTCTGACCACAAAGTCTTGACTGCCTCATGCACTACCGATTTAGGTACTCCGAGAATGTTGGATACAAGTTGAAGAACGCGGATGGATCCTCGAGTACTTGAACCAAAAAATAAGAAAGAAAGAATTAATAGAATTCCAGGGAACAATGGTTGCCTAACCCCCGATCCTAGAGAATCCTGTGATCCCATCACAGCCGATCCGAAACAAAAGATCGAAGAGCGTGCTGGCGCGGTAAGTAGACGGTCTAGCGGGCGTTATAATAATCGTCGGTCAGGTGTGAGAGAAGTGTAACTGTCATCGTTACAATGGAATCGTGAGAAGTAATTATGCTCCTCCCTCCCCGGCACCGTTTGAGAACTGGCTTACGCAACGGCGTTGATCCCATCATAAATAGCAATTACCCCGCATTACTTCTGACAAGTTAGCGTACCCGGGCCCCGTTCAACGACGCTCGTTTAATAATCTTTAAATCTTCGTCCGAGCAGGAACGGGGCAACTGAACACCTTCGCTATCATCCTCCGCCGTCTTCATTGAGCCGAGGGGATCGGTTCTCATTAAGCAGCTGGGCAGGTCGAAGACGCCTCTGCCGAGGACCGACGCCCTGACAGGCGACGATCATTGTGACATTAATAGTTCCCTCGCGCATTCGCAGCCGCGGGTCCCGTCGCCGATTACATCTCCGCTGAAAGCGGACGTTCATAAATCGTAATTAACCGAATCGCGGGGACGCGGCCTGGCGCAACAAGTGCTTGGAATCCGGCCTAAGGTTTCTTGCGACTGCCTAAGCATCGCGTCGTGCGTCGTGCGTCGTGCGTCGTGCGTCGTACTGTGCGCCGGGACCGCAAAAAGCTGGACGAAAATCGTATCTCTCTTAATTATCGTCGGTGATCACTGGACTGCCGAGTTTCAGACAAAATAAAAATTTTCTACCCGAATTACGACGAACTGGGGTGAAATGGAAATTTATTTTTTAAACTACATAGACATAAAATGGCAGACCGCTAAGCTAATATGCGTCGACAGTCACAGTGCATACCATAATCTTCTGCCAAGCTGTTTTAATTAATATTTTACGAAGGAGGTTGCATTCATTTAAATATTTTTACAAGGAAGCTGGCCAACGAAAAATTGCTGGTGAGCGAACGAGTTAATAAATATCCTGTTTAAAACACGCAGTTCTTCGGACACGCGCTGGTAATTTTCAATAACTAAAGTTTGAGAGACTGAATTACCACGGTTTTCGTGTTCACAGATTTACACCGACCGGTTTCCCAGTAGGTCCGGCGTAAAAATCGTTTGTGCAAGTTATCGGCGGCTTATCAGCAACCGCGGAAATCCGCGGAAAGCCCGTTCCACGATGGTGGATCTCGCTGGAAAGCAACCAGACGCGAGGGACGCGTAATTTATCGGCGCAGCGACTCTCCGGGAATTTTACGGAGAGCGGCTCTTTATCTCTCGGCCGCTTAATAACCTGCATAATCGAATATCTCGTTACTTATGTCGCCGCGCGGCGTCTTGTACGCTCTCGGGCAGCGTTATTCATCATTGGGGCTCGCGCGAGCCCGCGCGCTCGCTCGCGAGTGTACGCTATCGCGCGATTTACGCGTAACGAAGCCCCAGTTTGCGTGCCACTGATACACACGGAGAGTCAATCGTTCGAGGGAACGCCGGCGCACCGATCGTTACATGCACCATTATGTTGCGGCACGGTGCACCGTGTGTGCTATCGGTAACGGCAGTGCACGCGGCTACGCCGTCAGATATTGCTTATTAACTTTGTTTGGTGGTGGAACAGAGAGGAGAGAGAGAGAGAGAGATAGAGAGAGAGAGAGATCGCCGAGCAGCCTGCACGCTCATGTGGGACCGTAGAACGCGGCGGCTCTCGTGTGTCCGAGGTCTAACGGTCGTGGCTTGCTCCCTAAGACTTGACGATCATGTAGGACCGGTTCACCGAGGAATAAAACGTCTATTTGCTCCGACTTAGGCCGAAATTTTAACTCTTCGCTCTCGGGAGACAGTTCTTGGGTCGCTTAGCAGCAACTCGGACGAGTTTATTTATTTATCATTCACGGAGAACATTTTTCTCGGGGAAATTAACAATGGGCTCTGAAAGGATAGTTTTTCTGCTTTAAAACGAGATCGGGTAGATTGTGTTCCACGATTTTTATTTGATCGGTGGTGGCGAGCGGAAGCTGATCTTCAAGTAGAAATTTTCTCGACGATTCTTTCGGAAACAAAACGGAGATAATTGCTCGCTGTTCGCTATACGGAACGCAAACGCACAGCAAACGCTGAGGTTGTTTTTAACGAATTTTTCCAGAAAATCGGAAACAAAACGCGGATAATTGGCATGTCCAGTTATGTTCCCTGCTCGTTTCGCCATCGTGCTGTCCGCGGATAATCGGCTAAAACCGATCGTACCGGCGTCGGCTGTACAGTTAAATGCGTTCCTTAGGCCGACCCATTGTCGAGCAGCACAGCCTCGTTTTTAAGACAATGCCGTGGAATGTCCGGCCGCGGACGATCGACGTGGACGATCGCCCGCTGAAACGGACCCCGGTCGACTACCTACCCAACCGATCCCAACGATCCTGCACCGTTAACCGAGCTACCAACGATGCGACTTCGATTTAATTGAAAGGAGACGCGGCTCTCCCGGCCGGCTTCATCTCGCGCGGAAGCCAGCCGACTTCCTGCTTCGGGCTCTCATCCGACTGAACGGAATCCGCGATGTCTTGACAGCTGCCTCCATTTTTTACTATTCATTCTTTAGCCCGGTAGCTTCTCTTGAATCTCCTCTGTAGAAGAACGCTAATCCTGCGTTTTAAATAAGGATTCTATTTTACATTCTATTTCACAATTACTATTTTACACCAGCATTCGTTTCAGCAACCACCTCTGTAGTTACAATATTCCAGTAATAGCATATTCCAGAATAGTATATTCCAGTATTGGTCCTCTTGTAAAATGTAAAAAAAGATACTATCTCCACAGACGAGGTATGAAATAGACCTATCATCCAATGTATTTTTTAATTTTCGTAAATGGCGGAGGTAATTAGGAAGAAGCTCGATATTAAAACGTAAAAATTGCAAAGATTTTTGGGACGATCCAACACATAGGGATCCCGGGAGGAATCGGGAGGGATCGGTCCCTATAGGGATTACCTTCTTCGTTCATTTGTACCGGAAACGCCGGTCCACCTTGAATCGACCATTGACGACAGCATAATTTTATACGGTCGTTTCCGAGCGAAGCTCATCACGATTGTGATAACAGGAAGGCATCCTTT
This sequence comes from Seladonia tumulorum, assembly GCA_913789895.3. Taxonomy (NCBI): domain Eukaryota; kingdom Metazoa; phylum Arthropoda; class Insecta; order Hymenoptera; family Halictidae; genus Seladonia; species Seladonia tumulorum. Next base: position 16,934,796 of record OU565277.1, on the reverse strand, counting down.
CGATCGACCTTCGTATTGCGAAAGACCCAGCACGAAGTGGGTCCGACGGTGTTTCATATTTAGGTCATCTCGCGAGCGGAACACGTCTCGAGCCACGGCGGTCGTCTCGAATTTCGGAAGAGGCTGACGAGTTAATAAGGGATCGACGTGGCTCGATCGTCTCAAGGACTATGGCGGCTGCGATCCTCTTTTTCTTTTTTCTTTTTTCTTTTTTCTTTGCTCACCGGTTCGGAGCATTGATTTTTCCAACGATCGGAAGGCCGCGCGGGAAGAGACGACAGAGGCCACGCGGATCTCCTCAAGGCGATCGCCCCTTGGCATTAGGCTCCGGAAAAAGTTAATTAATTCATTCGACAAGAGTGTTTACAAGCGAACCGAACCTTCGCGAGTCAAACAAGAAGACGGTCGGTGCCCCACGTCGGATAACCCGACAGAAAACTTTACAAGTAGTCCTCAGGGCTGGGAAAAGTGCAGATACCATTGGTTTACGAGCAGAAATAATTTTGATCGAAGCGAAAGAACTTTCTTCCAGCTGTAGTTCTACATTTCACTCCCTGATTTAAACCCTAATGTATTTAAACTGTATTTAAACGGCATGAAATTTTATTGATTCTCTCAGAGTAGACGATGCAGTGGAAAGGGTTGACTAACTTACGTTACGAGTAGACTGCGGATCACACGAGGCAAATAAAGAATTTGTTCTTCCTCTAATCATCTTCTTAAACTGGAACTAATACGCTGGTGTCCTTAAATGTTTTCGATACGACCGCTGCTTCAAATTGTGCGTACCTATTTCTATCATAAATGCATAAAATAGTAGTCTGGTTAATAAGACCAAGGGGTTGTTCGAGGTTCTCCGCGCGTCGCTCGTTCCCGGCCGCCGAACTTCGGAGCTTTCTTTTTCGCGGAGCTCGACAAAAAATCGGCCGGCGAACTCTGAAAGGACATCAAGGGAAACCGGGAGAGCATCGTCGTCGATAATGACCGGCGTTTTGCCCCGGCACGTCATCGCGTCCGTTTAGGAAGTGCACCTTGACGAGTCCGTTCGTCGTCCGAGCTTGCCTGTCCTTCCCACGATTCGGCTGGCTCTGGCAAAAATCCGAGGACCTCGAGAGCCCGCTGAATCACAGGTGGCGCGCGAAATAATCGCGTTGCGCGGATTCCCATCTGCGAAATGATAGGATGTCGATGATGCGCGTTCCGCGCGAGCAAGACGTCTCTCCGGGTTTCTCGATCGCGCAGCAACGAGAGATTCCAACGGTGCACCGAACGCACGGACACGGACCTAGAGGTTCGCGAAGATGCTCGTCCGCTGATTATATTACACGGACACCGTAAAACATCGTGTAACAGGTGAGCGTGGCCGGTGCACGTCAATCAAAAGTCGAAAGCCATTAATTGGCGTGTGTACGTGCACGCACGTCCTCGACCCGGGACCGTGAGACACGCTTCCTCTTCATCTTCTTTTTGGAGGAAAGGTGGTCCCGAATGCGTCGGGGGAAAAAAGGAGAAAAGAAAGCACGCGTTTCGAGTGCCAATAATTGCCCGCTGCGCTTCGCCGAATCGCATAAGTAATCGGGAGATGTTCTTGCTCGAGCACTACTTCGGCTTCGTGCTTCGCTAATTGACTGAACCAGATATTGTCCACAAATGAAGTTCTTGACACAAATTGTTGGTGGTAGAATGATTGTCTCGTAGCATGGAGCGCCCTGATTTTCCTCAAATTCGATTTCTAGCAATCTAATCGTTTGTCCATGTGTAATCCATTTTGTAACGTTCGTCGGAGTCGGTATGATGCATACGAAGAGTTAATTATTGCGGAGGAAACGGTACGACAACTTCTTTATCCGGGTCTGTGTAGAAAATTTGAAACATCTGTTTACCGTGAATAGTGTCTAATATAAACCCGTAGGCACCCGACAATTTGTTGATGTCATCAGCTTTCGAAACCTTGAGAACCAGCAATTTAATTCCGATAAGAGAAACTCGAAAACTGATGCTTTTCACTGGTTTACTTCATTTTAATGCATATTAATATTCCATATTTATGAGGAATAAATTGAGACCGTCGCCAACAGAATGTTTAATAAGAGCCAGTGCGCGAGACGGTCTCAATTTATTCTTCACAAATATAATATATTAATATACGAGTTAATTACAGCAGAATTCAGCTTTCAGGACAATCGAGGACGATCGAAGTAATTTTTCAAGAAGACGAATGCTCGGTCGCAGAGGTAATGCGTATCTCCGAGACCCCCGAAACGGAAAGGTCGATCATAAAGCGAAAAATTGCAAGATCTCCAGAGACAATCGTCGAAAGAGCCCCGTGAAAGAGAAAGAGAATAAAGGGACGTTAAGAGAGTCGCGTAACCCAAGACGCGCCTCGTGTTTCCTGACGTTTATCTCCCGCAAATGTGGAGGATTTGTATGCAAAAACGCGATGTTCCCGGGAAGAGAGACACCCACGTGCCTCAGGGGCCAACGTATATCTTCCCGTACCGGCGTAAATCATCTCCGTGATGAATGCGAGATCTATCTCGCCGCTTTTTCCCTATAAATTTCAGGGGCGATGCGCGATGCGCGATGCGCGCGTCAGACAACGCGCCGCGAGCGCGTGGGCGTCGATGTTGGACGTCCTACGGTAATGGATACGAATATTCGCAACCCCTTCGTAGCTTCCACTCCGGGGAATCTGCCATTAGTCTTCGCGACCCGGCACCTACAGTCCCGCGGGGACCCTTTGATCGGTCAGCGACTAATTTCGAGGGAGTTGCCGCGATCCTCGCGATACCGGTGATTAATGGATCCGTGGCGCTTTCCAGGATTAATCGCGCGAACCGTGCTCGCCGCTGGAGGCGATGATCGCCGTGATTACCGTAAATTGCCCGCAAAACCGTGCAAATTTCATTTCGAGAACTTCCGGAGAATGCGCTGCTTTTTGCCGAATAACTGTTTGCGATTGTTGCGCGAGGATTTCGCCAGGCCGACAATTTTTAATTCGCACGGAGATCGTGCAGACCTGTTTTCAGTATAGTTTATGGCAGTGTTACTACATCCTTACAAAACATGGTTTAACTATTTTTCTTTAAGCAAATCGACAAGAAACGATGTTGGTAAAACAGTATTTTAACGTATGCGCTAGTTTCTCAACTGTAAATGTTCTAGCATGAATGCGCTGTTGTATGCACCGCAACCGATTGTTCTATCCTCCGTGTTTTAATCTATGTTTCACTACTTTTTTAATCGTCTACCTCTACCTCGATTCAGTGTTGATATATAAAATTAATGACGATCGTTAAACTTTTGTCTTCGCAAGAAATCGAGCGAAGTCAATGTTCGTTTGCTTAAAGTTAAGTAAGCTTAATGTAATTTTTCTTACCTAATTTTGAAGAGCAAAGTGTGTACCGAATGTTGCCAAAGTTTAGAGTCGCCGAAGCAATCCTTGCGGTGGGAGCGATACAAAATGTCTGCGAAGGTCCCCTAACGCACAATGGAAAGTTTTAGTAAATATTTGAAATTCGAATATTTTCGAAATCGTTAAATGTATCACAGGCCTATTTTCGTTTGCCGCCTTCCAACAGAATTAACGTCGCTTCCTCGAGTAGCGTTTTTCCCCGCAGCACACGCACGAAACGCAGCAACATCGGCAAACGTAAAAACAGAAGTCCATATTTCATCGTCGCGCGGCAACAATGCAACAATATTATCGCGGGCGCAAACGGTAATCGTGATAAATTGCCGTGATGGCAGGCTCGATCGCGCCATTAGTCTACTATTATTATCATCTTTATAGGAATACCATTAAGGTAATGTCTTTATTACTTAGTTTATTACTTTACTGCCTCGAAGCAAGAGGCTCCGCCGTGTGCACAACAGGCAACCGAAGAAAGAGGACGAGGAGGAAGAGAGTGAGGCCACGCGGTGACCGATGTTTTATGGAGATCGCGAGAAGATGTTTTATCGAGTAATATTAATGAGTCGGCAATTAAAGATAATCAAGCGAATAATTCATGCGCTCGCTCGGTTTTCTTTTCCGAAAGGAACTCTCCAATTAACGAAACGCGTTTCTGTCCCTTTGATCGAGCGACGCGTCGATCGATCCTCGTGATCGAGGCTGACTTTGGGCCCGGGGAGAGAAGAACACTCATTCTCCTGCAATTCGCGATTTCACGCGACATTCTTGCCGGTGCTTGTATGCGCATTTATAATTTGCAAACATCTATGCTTCAGAAATTCTTCTACACCTCGATACTTCGTAGAAAGATGATTCGGTGTGACTAAACTTTGAGTTAGAAATTGTTTTAACGTAGAATTATCAACTTATGCAAGTCGTGACGCACATGGTTCACAGATTGTGTATACCGTGTTTGGAGATTCCGTGTAGAGTTACGGAAAAATTGCAAGGATTCTGCACAGCTCGTGTCGGAGGAGGAGGAGGAGGAGGAGGAGGAGGAGGAAGGAAACGTATCGATGTGCAACGTATCGGTCGTAAGAAAAGGAGCAGGATCCCACAGGAGCTCGATTATTCGCGACGGGCCCGTTCGGGCTTAGACGCTTGCAAATCAACCGGCTATCAGATAAAATTATTCAAGGAACGTCTCGCTTTCTCGAACGGGAGCAGCGAGCTCGAGCGGATCCGTGGAGGGACGCTCGTTGTTCTCGTCCCTCCTGGACAATGCCACCGTTAAAAGGAGCAATAAAGTGGCGTGGCCGGGTGCAGCCGGTGATAAAGAGGTTGCAGAAGGCTCTCGGAGGCTGCTGGACCTCGTAATAAACTAGCACCGCGCGTTTATCTGACGCCTCTGCCCGAACGGAAACTATTTCGCCGGACATCGGTCGAAATTTCGATTCTACCAGCAAACCGGACTTAATATCCATTTATTGTTTGCAAAAATAATTTTTATTGCAGTGACCCTAAATCTTTGCTGAACGCAGGTCTTCAACCTTTAAGAACGATTGTTGGAGAATTTAGTTTTTGGAAGCGTCGGTATGCATCCGCGTTAGGTCTGACTACAAAGTCCTCAGGATCTTACTCTACTTGTTATTCGTTCAGCTAGTCAAGCGAGTTGAAACTCTTGCTGTGACGCACGAGGAGCACGCCCAGGGTCAGTAAGTTCACAACTGACGTCTCTTGCGTTGCCACTTGCGAGGAGCAGTTTAGGGTTAATGTTGAACACCTGACATTTTCAATACTTCTCGTTCTCGGGAACTTTTAAGGATTAATTCGCAGCTCTTTTCAAGAAACATGCGAGTGCTAATTTTTCCTAGCTGACATTCTTAGTGCAGCTCCGTTTGATGAATATTCGAGGATTAATGATTCTCAGCTGACATTTATAGCGGTGCTCCTTGTAAGGAACGTTTGGTGGTGAATTCCTCACACGTTCATCCAATAATTAACACTTCCAGGCATTATGTCAGTTAAGATTCTGGTTGTTGGTAAATTCAGCGCGGAGATAACGCGTGCAGACCGTTCGGCAAAGCGAGGCACGAGTTTTGCCGAGATTCCTGACTGGAAACTGTACTCGCCCGAGCGATAGTAACGCCGCGCTAATGTAATCGAGGCTACGGGCGTGCAAGGTTGCCGGCGGATGCATTTCGCATAAATTAATTTCAGAAACATCGTGACCCCTCGTCGCGGTTCACCGACACGGAACGCGAGCGAAACGCAATAGATCTCCGGGGCCGCGACTCTCCGAGGAGCCCATTCGCATTCCACGATTCGTTTTCCGCGCTTTTACTTGAAAAACGCTGCAAGGAGGCTTGGCGATCTTATCGGGCCCCGCGAGCCTAGGTTTCAAACGCTTTCTGCCGATCATTTAATGATCGATACTTAACCGCCGCTGTTCGGTTTTACTATCAACCGAACGCCGGATCACGAATAACTGTCCGTCGATTCGATGGACGCTTTAATTCGACGCGTTTCTTGTCCCACTTTAGAATGCATCGTTAGAATGTTTTTATTCCAAACAGTCCCTAACCGTTTGAGCATAGGCGTAGTGGGTTGATGAGGAAATGTGGATTTTATGATGCGCGGCTGTCGTTGATCAGCATTGACGTGGCAGATAGTAAGTACCGATGAACTAGACGAACGTTAAGCGTTTTGTTGTTTGTACAGTTGTTGTTACTCATTGTTTTCTTTTTAAACCATACATACTTTTCTATTATATATTATATCCTTGGTTGAAAGGCTCGTAGCGTTTGATGCAAGTTGACGAAGGTTAATAAAGACTTCGTCTATCCCGAAATGTATTGCGAATGCAATCCGCAAGAGTGTACGTCGTCGTCGTCGTCGTCGTCGTCGTCGCTGTGGCGCTGCGCGTTCTAGAATCGCTCGAACGCGCACCGAACGATTTTCCAGACGATCTTTTATCGGTTGCCACATCGTGTCTGGATTTATCTGCATCGTTAAGCCGCCGATAATGCGGGACCGTGCACGACACGCCGCGCCACGCCACGCCACGCCACGCCACGCCACGCCATGCCATGCCACGCCGCTCCGTGCACCAGGAAAGAATCCTTTCTCGACGTTTGCACACACCGTCGCCGGTGTTCCGACGGCGCGGGAGGGTGTAGTCGCCGCGCGGAATTCTCTCGAGGAAATTTTTCACCGGCGGATCTTTATGCATCGCCGCGCTGCACTTCGTTGCGCCGCGCGCGTTGTTGCATTGAGCCGCGCCGCGCCGGCCCCCAACTCTCTCGGATCTATCGATCGCCGCGGCGGATACGGGGACTATCCAGGCGCCACGTGACACCGTTAACCTTTAGCGATCTGGTCCTCGTTTCCGACGCCACCGAGCTGATCCCTGTTGCACTCGACGTCTGTCCTTTGATCTTCTGGAGCGCCACCATCTGTTTAACTCAACCTCGCTCTGGTCTCGCAGAGAAGCTTGGCAGATCAGTTAGAAACTTTACAATTTACAATTTTTATTTTAGCAATTTTAGCCATTTTTTGTTTTTTTTTTTTTTTTTAATTCTGGGAAAGTAGAGATTATAGTGCAGAAGTGACTTATGTGTCTTGCAATCGTTTGCAATTTTTAGTTTCATAAAAATCCCGCAGTTTAGTCATCACTCGGGTACAGTACTTGCATGAAGCGTACGAAGACATTGACTGTCGCGTAACAAGGGTGGACCAGAAACGAAGGGCCGCGATAAGGGCTCGGGGGTATCAAAAGGATCGAGACGGGAATTGATATTTCACGATGAACGACGGCTCGCGTCACCCACACGCGACCCACGTGGCGGACAACGTGCTAATAGCTAGCTGTCGGACGTTAAAGCAGAATGATCGCGTCGCGGACACCTTTATTAATGTCGAAGGGACGTGTTCAAGGCGACCTGGCGATGGCCGGCCGATAAAAGGACACTCGCACGGGCTCTGGGCGACATTGCCACCACGGTAAAAGAAACAACAAAGTTGATCCGACCTTGCCGAATACCTAGATAACGCCTCGAATTGGTTCGCTAACGATGGGAACATAAAAACGATCACAGTTTCAATACTTTTTTAAATCAAATACAATTTTACAAAACACAATATAACACCCTGTACGTAATCCGATATTATATAATATGTATAACGTAATCTTGTGCTCTTTACCTATCAGATGTATTAAGAAAGAAAATAAATTTCTATTTCACTTCAATTTGTTGCAATTCAAGTAGAACATTCTTATTTCGCGTAAAGATCCGTTGTGTTTAGTCATACGTAACAAAAACTATTCTAGATCGGATGAAGCGTTCGAATTCTGGAGTCGGTATTGCTTCGAGCGCAACGGATCAGAATCGACTCGGATTGGTAAGCGCATTATCGAGCTTGATCGCATCTTCAATTGCAAGACAAGAGAGCAGAACAAAAGAGGAAGAGGAAGAAGGAAAGAGAAAGAGAAAGAGAAAGAGAAAGAGAAAGAGAGAGAGAAAGAGAAAGAGCCACGCCTATCGAGCAGCGACACGGCGCGCACAATGCAACAGGCTCGCCTCGGAGCGGCGCACCGTTTGCCAGGGCAACGTGAAACGCAACCGATGCAACGTGCACAGCTTGCAACTTGCCGGTGTAGAACGTACGGTGGAGCGCCCCGTGTCTGCGCAGCCGATAGATAGATGCCGGCAGGATATCGCCGCCTCTGTGTAAGCGCAACGAAGCAGAGCGTGCGCGTGCAACTATCACGCTTCGAAAACAATTTAGCGGCGCTGCACTCCGCGCTGCACCGGTGAATGGGGCACCGGTGACTCCTCCTTCGTGAACCAAGAAGATCGAGTCGGCCAGATTAGTTTGACAGGGGTGAGAGACACGCTTCTACGAGCCGGGGACGACAGCGAGAGGGCGTTTGACCTGCATTATGCAAAACACGCGTGCACCGCTCTCGACGGGAACGTGAACCGATCCCCGACACACGATGGGACCTTACTCGAAGATACGGGACAAGACATTTCCCTGTCGGAGCCGAATCGAACGTTGGTCTCGTATCAAGACTTTACCGTACACACAAATTGCCACAACAATTGTATTAGATCATTAATAGTACCGATGAACGTTCTCGCGATGGAATTCATCTTCTAAGATCAAAATGAATAAACGTACCGGACTCGAAGCTTCTGTACAAGGAAAAATATTATATTTTTATAAAAATGATCTCAGCGCAACGAGTCACTTTCCAGAGCACGGCGCATCGTTTCGATGCACGGATAGAGCTCGGGGACCGTGTTATCCATGCATCTGCAGAGCATCGTTATACCGTCGGCGGCTTCTGGACAGTCGGGGTGAGGTCGTATCGTTGTTCATTGCAAATTGGCATGACGAGGACTCGTGACCGAGCCGTATCGGCCTCAAAAGTTTATGGAGATCGGTATCGGCTCTAGCCGGTAGCCGGGTCAATCGTTCGGCCAATAACGAGCGTCGTTAGGAGAGCGCGCGCGTATTACCGTTGTCATTGTGTTCTGTGTCGCGTGGACGTCGCAAGGCGTGACAGTTGGCACCGGTGAAGCGACCGATAGCTTCGCGGTGATATCGAGCATTGCCGCAGGACTCCGCGTTGTTATCCTGCCAGCGGGAGTCCTTCGGTGTCCTTTCGACGCCGGTGATAAGCATCGGACGCGCCACGACATTCTTCGCGCTCCGTTATGCTGGATTACGATTTTATACACTGTGGAACAGAATTTTGTTGCACGGGGTTCCAGTTCTGAGAAAATCGAGCTCGAAGAGTCCACGATTATACAGTTGTTGTAATTAGACTGCTGATTTTTCATAATTTTCAACACACTTTTAACTTCTTCCAATGTCTTTACAATTCTGTACTTCCGAAGAGTTAATCGTAAGAATTAAATGACGAAGACGTGGAGTGTCACGAAAATTTTCGGGACGATGTTTGAGAACAATCATTTTGTTGTTGCCCCAAAGGGTTAAAGCTCTCGGAGGAGAAAGCCGGAGGGGGAGGCAGAGAAGCGGAAAAGGAGAAAGTGAAAAGAACGATAAAGCGAACGGTCTCCCCGTTTCCTTGGCGACGTACTCTGAATTAACAATGACAGACCGGCGAGAGGAGCACGCGACTTTCTTTCCGTAAATCCACTTATCTCGGCGGATCGTGTCCAGCCCAAGCATCCAGTCGAGGAAGGCGGGACACCATAACTCCTGGGCCGATAGCAGGCCGCAAAAATCCCGCGGAAACACGAGCCGTTTGCGGCGTTCAAAACCCGCTCGCACCCTCTCCGAAACGGAGCAGCGCGGAACAGATCAGAGCAGAGCAGAGCAGAGCAGAGCAGAACGGAGCAGAGCGGAGCGGAGCCGGAGAACGCGGACAAATCAAGGACGACGCGATAACGCGTTCCCAGCCGCTGTCCTCTCTCGCCTACCGGTTCGTTCGTCTTCGCTATCTCTAACTGTAGTTGCAAAATAAGCCGTGCACGCTATCGGTGACCCGCCACGCAAGTCCCCCGATTTACTCCTCCCGAGAACGGCCGGCGACATCCCGGACGTCGCGGATGCACGACGAGATCGACCTCCTCCGCGTGCGACAGCCAGAGAAAATGGACCAAACGGCAAAAAATCAGTACATTCAACTTATAACATCGAATAACGTGTTTGCACATTTCTGACCAAGTTACTGGACCAATTCGGAACGCGATATAATTTTTTTTTACGCTTTGAATGCAAGCGATCTGAAAATTACTAAGAGATGGAAGTAATTTATATATTTATAGGTGTAGGTTCGGTGCGTTTCAAAGAACGATCCGAATCATATTGCCGCGCGTAAAAGATAAACTTTCGTGCGCGGCTGTGTCGTTTTCCGTGTGCCTTCGTTCCGCGCGCGTTCGGCGGCATCGTGTAATGTTTGTCGGCGGGAATAAAGGACTTACGCGGACCCAGGCGGCCCGAGCGATGCGATAGCGTTTCTATAATAAACATTGTAGACGAGCTGACGAGCTGACGAGTTCGAGAAACGTTCGGCATCGGGCAGTTCTCGTCGAGACATAGAGAAGCGCGCGTCGAGTAGTATTTTGTAATATCTCTTTGTATACCTTGTTTTGTCTTTTGTCTTTTTATTGTTTAAATATATTCACGTTTTAAAATACCAACGGTTCTTTGTCCTTCCATGGTCCGTATGATCCTACATAGGTATACAACGAATATAACTGAAATCGTAAAATAAATCGTAGTGCAAGGGGTTAACATAGTTCGAGCACACTGCCATATGTAGCTTTGGAATAATCACGTTATTACATATTAAGTATCGCGTTCGTGTTACATAAATTTCTTCTATCAATATTTCTCTCTATTTTACCCTGCAAAACTTTAAAGTTCTGATAATAATAACGAACAGCACACGGCTAGGCAAGACACGAATTTCATCCAGATTTTTGAGCGAATTGACCACCGGCGCGGCACAGGGTATCATAAGGCTGATGAGAGGCCGCTTTCCGCGTCCTTTGATGTATAGGCCAGCCCGAGTGCCGGAGAAGCGAAGAGCAAAAGAGAGCCAGCCGAGGCATAGCCCGATCCACCGTTCCGATTCTCACGTCGAGACCTTCGAACCCAGAACGCCGCCTCGTCTTCCTGGTTCGTCTAAAATCATGCACACGTGAGCGCCGGGTTCGCTTTGTTCGGTTCCCATGACGCGCCCGTTGCTCCCAACGTTGCGATACTCCCTGATAACTCGTTCGGTTGTGTTTTGATAGCACGGGAAAATAGAAAGCTCGACGGTGCGGCGCGGCGCGGCGCGGCCCCGGTGATCCGGGAGAGCCGCGCGCGACGCGATCGTTAATGCTCCGGTTAAATATTACGGTCGTTTAGAGAGGCGTGAACACGATGATATCGAGACGCTAGGAGGATGTCGGAGTCCGGATTGAAAGGGCTGATTGGTTGGAAGCTGGCTCAACGGAACACGGTTCGAACACAATTTGTTTTCCATCTGCGGTAAGTAGCAGCGAGGGTCCGGGCACATTTGAAACGCGGTAGTCGAGAGACAGTTCTATCTTAACCCTTAGAATTTTTAATTATTTACTTGGTACGTCAGTAGATAACATTAAGGAGGCACAGCTTCAATGAATCAGAATAAATTCAATCTCGTCATTTTTATTAGACAACGTGTTTCAGTTACTTTTAAGGCTCGGTAGGTTTAGCGTTAAAAATCCCTAGCCGTAGACTTTCAAAAATTATGGAACAATCGCCGACAGATAATGTGTCGAGCGTTGCGGGCAAGTCGATGTGCTAAAAATCGTCCCGAATCGTTTCGCCGATCGGCTTGCGCCATCCGCAAAGAATAGGTGGCCGGTTTTTGCTTGGTTTCGAAAGGCGTTCGCGACGGTAATCGCGTTACGATTAGCCGGGTATCGCAATAATGCGTTCGCCGGGCACGTTCACCCGCGATAATACTATCCTTCCGCTTTTTGTCGCGCGATTACACGACTGGCGCACGCACACGCGACGCGGCGCTCCTCCGTTTAGCCTAACGGGTCGATACGTAAAGGTTGTCGCGTGTGTCTTCTCCTCGCCGGCCCAGTTCTCACGCGTCCGCATGCCTGTGTGTCTCGCGTTGCCGCGACTCGGGGCACAGTCGTTTCTATCTGAAAACTGTATCTAGAGAGACTTCTTCCATCCAGATTCGTCTCGTGTCGCAAACCTTGCCGCCGCGGATCGTGCCGGATTCGACGATAATTAATTATCTTCAGACATTGCGGACCCGCTTGCGACATATCCAACCGTTGAATGGTCATTTCGGCTGATAAATCGTTCGCAACAAAGGCAACACCGAGTCGGATCGATCGAACGTCCATGCGGGGCAAAGAACCAGGAAATCGGTCGCAGTTTCGGAACAGCCAATGCAATTTCGATGTTACGACGTTGCCGACGTTTCATGCGCGCCGATCAGCAGTTGCTATAATTGCTGGCACTTAAGTATGAAATTCATGATTTGGGCGTAACGTCTGTTACCTCATGCTGCTGGAAAAATTATCGGATTTTTATTCACCTTGCCTGGAATTCGTTGCGAACTTTAGACGGATATATTTCTCTGTAGAGGACTCGGCCAGTGGTTGTCGATTTGGGAATAATTTTGGGCTGATCTTTTCGATCTCTGTCATAAAATAAAAATGTTCGATTGCAAGAATTTTATCGGCACCAGGCATGCATGCGTTATTACAAAAACTGGTTAAAACTTTGGATAGACCTATTCTCATGATTTTTATAAAGTAATGTGAAATACTTACTTTTAGTGCTCCGTAAATCATAGGTATCGAATAACCAGCGACTAGCAAAGCCACGAAATTGATCCACGATTTTCGACAAATCGACCACCGTCGGAGCAACCGATCGCTCGAAAACGTTGACAAATAGGTTCGATACACTATGGCAGAGCAGCGTACCCGTAATCGTTGCCTGTCTCTCGTAACTGTCGGCCGTTTCGCGCTTACAATGCATCCGGTCGGCGGCCGACACTTGCGTAATACGGATTCGATTTCTGCTGACGTGCCTCTCTTCTAGATCGGGCCCGCGCCACTCCCACTCTCCCCGGCGCCGATCCGAGGAAACGCGAATAATAAAAACGAGAGGAAGAAAAGGGTGAAATCCGACGTCCGCCATTTGCGCGACCAGCACAGCGTTCTCTGTTCGTTCCGTGGCCGGCACTCGCCTCGTGGGAATGCAATCTCGCGGCCGATATTAATATATCCGGTGGATTTTTAAGGGCAGGCCGAAACGGAGGAAACGCTAACCTTAAACCAGTATTGCGTTTAGCAACGGTTTGCGCCGAGTATTTACGACGTACAGCATTTACGCGTCTTCGCGGCTTGCGAGGGTAGGCTCGCGATAAACGATCGGAGCACCGATAAAAGAGAAAGAGAAATGCAACAGACGAGCAGAAGTTGTGCAATAAATTTAGAAATATTATTTACAGTCGGTACTGTACACAGATGTCCATGAAGTAGACTGGGGATCTTGGTGCAAAATAAAAATTTTCCACCTGAATTGCAACAGACTGGAGCGACGTTTAATAGGTTGAAAATAATGCAACAGCATTTTGAAATTTTTCTAATGTTTTTACTATTTTTGAATACGCCTACCCATTTTTGTTCGCAGTCTACCCTGAAGCGTTAACGTCTCGCTCAACGTTCGTCAACTGCCGTGACACGAATCGTCTCCGAATGTTTTCCTGCGAACAATCGTGCGACGCGACGGTGAATTTGGACCAGGCTGAAAAGGCTCGATCCGCTCGTTAACGGTCCCGAAGAAGACGTAATACGAAACAGCTCGCGACGATCCCGATCCCGATCCCGATCGCGAGTCGGATACCGGTTCAAGGAAAATCAAGCAACGAAGAGGCTACCAGATGATCGGCAAGAGGGTGTGCGAGGAGTAGCCCGAACCAGAGGCCGAGAGGAGCAACAACCAGAGTCCGTTGGTTGGGCAAAGCGAGCCGAGAAGGCTGCCGAGCCACGACTTGACACCGTTGACCCGTTGCGTTTCACGATACATGAAGAGGTCACCGAGGAACGTCGAGATCGCTACTTGAACGAGCGTACCGCCGGTTAAGTAGGCGGCACGAACGATCCCGACGGATTAATCGCGGAAAGTGTGAAGCGATCTGTGCAGCCTCTATTCGGCAGCGAGCCGTTGCCAATTCGCAACCCGATGCAACAGCCTCCTTCCTTCTGCTATAGTCCGACAATCGGATCGCAGACTGGCCCTTTGCTAGCTGTAAACATCGACTCACTTAACAATCTTTCGCACCTTTTGCATGCTTTAACCGAGAGGTACTACGTCGGCGAGATAATTATTTGATAGACTCTTTGCATTTATACCGGGCTTGCTGTTAGACAGAGCTTGGTAGATAACCAACAATTTGGTAACAACTTGGTAGTGAACCAACAATTAACCCCCAGTAATATGATCTTGTAATGTCTGTTAGGATTATTCGAAAGAAGATACTCAAGTTCTTTTTTATTTTTGATACAGCACATGCTCTATCAGTACTTTCCACAAACATACGAACGAAGCACTCGACTATAAATAAAAGGTGTCCGACATTTTTTCCACAACTTCATAAGAGAAGAAGAAAGTTTTTCATCGTCTCCATCAATGAAACGATTGCACGTAACACTTCGTTGTCTATATTCCAGCAGTACAACAGCGTCTTCGTGTTCGTTTAACGAATACGTCAGGTAATGCTGTTAATGTATTCCGTTCTTCGGAGCCAGTTTAAGAGAAGACGCCCGAATTCCCGGCGGATTTAAGCGTGTTTACCCGCCAGGAAGATTACAGGGTAGCCGGTTCGCCGTTTTACCGGATCGGAGGAATCGGCGTGTATTGGAAAATGAAGTGCGAAACCACGGACCGATCGAGTCCGATGGCGGAGGAGGCAACGAACCGCGGCGTGTTTGTGCAACAATATCGTCGGCATGGTAGTGGGTGCTCGTTGCCCGGGATCGAAAGTGCATCCTCGGGCCTTAATCTCGGTGGATGTGTAATCGAATCGAGCCTCCGTGGCTCCTACCCGGCAATTTTCATAATGCGGAAACTCGCGCGTTTAATAGAAGCTAAACGCGGTCATGTTTCAGCTACGGGACCCGGCGAATTCGCCTCGACGGAGTCATTTAGTGCGGCCAAATTGTCGGACCGTGGTCCCCCGCGGGTCCTACGCTTATTTCTCAAATTAAAATTTCGTCGGTTACCTCATTTTATCGCGTATTCTTCGTTCGAGGAACGAGGCGGCATTAAACGTTCTGCTACTTGCATTTTTGATTCTTGTACGTGTGTACAGCGTCACGCGTTTGTTCAGATATTTTGAAAATCACAATCGAGTGTAAATGTTTTTATTTGCTTTTATTTTATCGTGACAACTTTTATTCTGCACAAAAACTCGCAGCCTAGCAGTCGTTTATTATTATTCATGAACGAATCGAATACGAGAAACTTATATATTTATTGTCATAATGTGTAAAAATGGTTACACGTTTATTTGTCCTGGCGTAGAGACCTCGACGCAAGTCGAAAATAAATTTCTAGGGCTCCAACAAAATACACACCGTACAAAAATGGTCCAAAAATTGTTTAGTGTTACCCGAGGGAAGTCTGGTTATTTTTATAGGATCACCCGGTACATAGCCGAAAGTGTCGCCCATGAAAGTTCACCGAGAGCGGACACAGTTACGAAAGAGGAAAAGAGGAGGCTGCCAGCGCGTCGATTAAAATGAATTTTTCAGGTTGTCGCAGGCATAAAGTTGTTACCGGAACGAAAGAGAGAGAGAGAGAGCGCGAGGGATTCCGGTGAAATTCGGTGAACCGAATCCGGAACGTTCGGACCGCGACTGATTTGTGGGGCGTTCCTGCGTTCTTGCCGCCGCCTTCACCTGGAAGAGTGGACATCCTTGAAGACCTCTCGCTCCCTTTCTTTTTCTCTTTTTACCCAGGCTACGTGTCAATTATCCCGCGCCGACACGGGATAAGCTGCTCTCGCGGCTCTAGTTAATTCGCGAACGAATTAATATTACCGGCCTGGCTACTACGTAGCGTTCGAACCGAGACGGAACTGTCTCAAAAAAAAAAGTCCTTACGAATTTTCTTTAGAAAAATGGACAGACTTGCTGTCGAATATTCCGAAATAAAAATAGTTGCTCCCGAGGAGAAAATTTATGCAGAAACCCACACGAAAAGCTTTCCGTTGAACTTATACAGCGAGCAATCAGAATTCGAACGAATCGTTTCGATATTGAAAAGACCCGGTGCATCGACAATTTCGTAACCGGACCCAGCGGTCTCTGTCGGAAGTGTGTGTGTGGGTCTGAGAATAAAAATATTTTGCGTAACGTTCCCCCTTAGTCATTGTTGGCTCGGCCGATCGTCGCCATGATTTTTTAACGAGTGTTTTCACCGCGCTTCGTGCTGGTCCTGAGGCGAGGCGCTTCGAGGCGTCAAGTCACGAAGGCTGGGACGGCGAATCGCGCGAGTGACGTCGTTGACCTCGTTAACTCTCTTCTTTTCGAGTTCCTTCCCGACAGTATGTTTTTCTGGCTTGTTTGTGCAATCGTAACGAGATCAACCGGCGCGGCGCAGTGCGTTGCAGCGCGGTGCAGCGGCTGCAATGTATAAATTATTATCCGCACGCGAACACAAATTCGCCGACTCGCCCCTCTCTCTTTCTCTTTCTCTTTCTCTTTCTCTATTTCCTCAACTATAAAAGAATCATTGCCTTTTACACATCCGCGTGTTCGAGGAATCCGCGATTCTAGGGATCACGCGTTCCTCGCGTTTCGAAAGCACGAGATCGTTAACATATTTAACGCCACGGAGTCATTGGTGACTGGCACTGCAAAATGACTTGAAAACAATTTCACTAAAATTGTGTGACCACCGTCACACATGTGTCACGTTCACAATTCACTTGAAGATACTCTAATTAGTTTTACAATACTTTACCATTTAAAATCGTAGTACGTAGCATAACGCACTCCGTCATTTTTCCTGTTTAATTGTTTTAGTATTTCGTAGTGGTGGTGGATGGCATTTAATGAAACATTATAATAGTAAAGGTAGGCAGTGATGAAATTGTTGGTGGCGAACGTGTTATTACCGAGTATCAATTTATCTATGCTGAAGTTAAGTGTTATAGATTGTAGTGCAAGGTGAGAACTTCATTATCCAGTAACTAACGATTCCCATTGATAACGCTGTTTGTTTCTACAAACGAGGTAGTCGAAGCTTACGAGAAATGCATAAAATTCTCGCGGCAGTGAACGCGTTAACGCAGCGAGCGATCTTTTGTTGCTGCAGCCGCGCCGGTCACTTTCATCCCGTCCTGCAAATTGCACACCGTTGCGATAAGTTTCGCAACGAATTTAGAGGAGCACCAACCACCACGATCGCAACCTTTTCCTTCCCTGGACAAGGAGGCAATATAAATATCATCCGGACGTTCGATTACCGGCCCCGAGAAGCACACCTGCCCGTTAATCGACCGTTCGCCGCGTGCGCGCGCGCTCGCGCTCGCGCCCGCGGTTCTGATTAATTCCGTTCATCCCGGCTCCTTTTTGCTTCTTCTCAGTTTCACTGCCAAGGAAAGCGGCGCCTAACGTTCATCCCGATAGAAAGTACGTCCTCCCGCGGATTCGTTAACCGAGATACGCGCGTTTCGACTCGCCGGAGACCACCTGCAATCACTCGCTTACTATTCCAATGCATGCGACTGATACGCAATTTCAAATGTTACTGCTCCGATCAGAAAAAGAAAAAGAAACTGTAACCAGCCGAACATATTAGGAATATGGAGAATATTTTTAGATGTCGATTTTTGTTCTGAAAAATGTTCGATCTCGTTAGAAGAATTTTAGAAAATTATTACTCTTATTTCCATATCGTACAATTAACGCAGAAAGCTATTATTTTGCATGGACTCTACACTCCATGCCAGAAAAGCAGGAGCTATTACACTCCGAAGGAAACGCGCATCTTCTTCCAGGACATACTCTAAATTCCAAAAGGCCGTGAGCGCTATAAATACACGAAATCCGCAACCTACTATTCGGCGAGTTTCTTATCGTTCGAGGCTCGTAAAATCGTACTAAATCTGTCGATAAAATAGCAGGATGTCTCAGGAAATGAAGGATGTAGGCCTCGGGTAGTAAAAAAGAAAACAAACCGATTTTCCTATCGAGGAATCGACGCGGATTCTAGAGCTGGCGCTCGGTCGCGCGCGCGCGCGCGCGCGCGAGCGAGCGAAGCGGAGACATCGATGCCTGGAGGGAACGGACCGCGCTGCGCGGTGGCCAGCTCATAAATCATTCGCTCGATCCGACCGCTTTTCTTCTGGCTGCTCGGCTGTTTAATTGGTCATCGCTGTCGGTGGATCCGCTGCCGCTGGATCATCGATCTGGCGATAAGAATTCGCCCGGGGAGCAACATTGCCTCGCGGTGAATCGATAACAATTGTGCCGGTCGTTCGAAAACAAACACGATAAAAATTAATTTCCTGCAAGGGAACCGACAACTGTGAATACTGTCAATCTTTATGCTGAATAAACATTTTCAAAAATTAAACAGCTTCTTTCTGTTCTTATACAAGTTGACGAATATCAACCTCAAAGGTTCCTACAATATCGGAGCAATTGTATCGATAAAACCGAAATTGGAAAGATTAAATTTATTCTGGTGGATGCTAATTAATTCCACAGTAGAACTGCATAATGTTACGGATGTTTTTATAGTGTGTTCATTAATCAGAGTTGTCGATATGCTTCACAGCTGTTTTCAAACTCTGCAGAGTCATTCTTTAGTCAGCAAAGACGTTGTCACAGAAGATTTTAAGTACAAATTAGGTACGAAATTTTTATTTTTAAATTTTTGTTCTAATTGGTTAGTATTTATATATTGAGGATAATTTACGCTGAAAGTTGAGCTAGATTTGATAATTTAATTATTCTTAGGATGCCCTGAAAAAATCCTCATTTAGGAATGGTGGCATTTGGAATATACTTAGTTATTTTTACGTTACAATTTAGCGGAACATGCGCATGATCCGAAATGTATATTATGGTATGCAACGTGTTAAATCATTCGGCCATTTTTCCTATTTCATCGACTCTCTGTTGCGTTAATGGCACGAAATCTGGTCTGGTCTCTGATGTCCCCCAGAATGTCGGATTAAGATCGCGGCTCGAAAATCGTTTCGGAGCGATCGACGGTTGCGCAACGCGGTTTTCTCCGTTATTTCTATGCAACGCTCACCGATCGCCGGCTCAGATCCTTTTTCTAGGCGAACGCCTGGTCCTGCAGCTAGGACTGGACGACCGTTCCTTTCGAGAAAACCTGCAACGCCCTCGTACGTGCGCTTATGCCAAGGAGAGAACCGCGATAAGCGTCGACAACAAGCCACGATGCAATTACCGATATACATACAGACTGGGGCCACATAGAGGTATACATATATATGTTGGCGGCTTTTGCGAGTAAGCGCGCGCGCGTGTGCTCTCTCTCTCTCTCTCTCTCTCTCTCTCGCAGAGTACGCGCGCTCCCGATCATAATCGATCGCGCTTATCGATCCTCCCTCCAGCCAACACGCGGGGCTCGTTTCTTTTGTCGGTGGAGGCCTGCGTTGAGAAATCCGCGCGCAACGTACGCAACGCCGCGGCGGCACACACCAGAAGAGAGAAAAAAAAAATAGTGTCGGCGCCGGGTGGGGTCTGGCCTTTGTTCCGGATTCCATCGCGAGGTAATCGCTCGTTCGAACCGCGTTTCCATTTGATCGTGCTGATCGCGGGGAAAGGATTTTCTTATCTAACGTAGCCGCTTCGTCGTTCGGACCACCGTGGACTAACAACAAATCCTGTGCAGCGATGCTTAATCACCGGGACTGCTGATTTCACGAATTTATGATAAAAATCGGTGAAACACCGTTGTATAATTCCCGATACGTTAATGGCAAATTGAAAATAATATATCGACTTTCTTGCGCCGTTTTCATTGCTCTGCTGTTTTAATTCGCGCCAACTCGTTTTTGTAAATGCATGAAATCCGCGGTCATAAATATTCAATCGTGGAGATGATTAGAAAGTCTGTTTCGATGAAATATGCAGATATCGAAAATGCAATGGTCAATATTATGTAAATATTATCAGAAATCCACCCGTGGCGATGTTAAGTAACCAACTTTTCATTACCGACCAGACATTCTAAGGATAATGAAGTCGCGGGGAACGTAAACTCGCGAGGCTAATAAAATCGGGGATTTTCTGGCGGCGGAATTCGCGGATCGGTAAGATGGCGGATTTCTACGGGGACCGGAAATTCTTGGGCCACGGATGGCGACAGAACGAAGTTGCGTGCAAAGGTCGCGGTTTCGCAACGGTGGTGGCGGAATTCGCAGGCGTACCGACCCGTTTTCCTCGCTTATCCGAGAACCAATGCGAAACCGTCCGGTTTTCGTAACGTGGATCGACACCGCGAGCGCCGCCGCGTGTCGACACGTTAATCGTCGCCGACGCGTTAATGAAATTATTCATGTTTCCGGCGGTCACTCCCGGTGAATAAATTAAAACCGTCGAGAGATCGACCGACCGAGAGCGATCCGCGATCCGCGATCCGCGATCGATCCGATCGATGCCGCAGCGTCTCGTTGCGCAAGCGAACGAGTAATCCTACGCCAAGTGGGAGGAGAACGTAGCCGGAGAACACAAGCCGATGAATTGCTTCCTCTTAGTGGAGCGACAATTCGTGGGCAAGGATTAACAGGACCCCCAGGATCTCCTGCAACCTTCGCGGACTTTCTACTTTCAGCGTTCGAACCGGGAACTCGATACCACGCCTATGGTAATCATTAGACACTACACCACCGCACCGCGCGGCCCGAACCGGAGACAAGTTATCTCTGATAAAGTAGTCGGAGGTCCGTCAAGATCGGCAGAGCTATACTAAATACTCCGGTTAGGCGCGGTGTGTCTGGGCTGCAACACCGTAGAAAGTCGGCGAGAGTCTCGAGATCCTGGAAATCTTTTCTTGACCCCTCGCCGAGCGGTTTCTTTCGCAACCTCGCCCGTTTCGTCGCTGACAATTTGATTAATGAGAACGCTAATTCCTCGTTTATCTACTCGCTAAATCTGCGCGGGAGACGTTGCTCTCTACAGTCGCAAAAACGTGTGTATCGCGTCTCTACGTCTCTTTATATGTACACCCATGTGAAAGATAAAAGAAGAAGATGGGTGTGGACAATGCTTTCTCATTAATCGTCCACGATGATCGGCCAGAAGAACCTATGGGTTTCACCGAAGTTGCAGAATAGAAAACTGTGCTAATGGAAATATCTTCGATCTTTGATGGATCGTTGGGACTGTAATCAACGACGAGTAAACTGCTCGATGACGACGGCAGTTTCATTCAGAAATCGACAATTTTGCATAGTAATAGACAACTTGCATAGAAATCTACAATTTTACATAGTAAACACATTTTAATAGACCGAATATAATACATTGAAATTCTGAAGCTCTTCTACCTCTATCCAAGACAACCGAAAATTTCAGATAAAAAAAGAAAAAAAATTTCTTAGTACCGATCAAAGTTGCGAACGGTTGATCGATCTTCCCGGTTTCTCAACACCGAACACTTGCCTCTCGAGAACAGGTTGACCAACCAGGAAACGGAACAATTCACCGGCGGTGTCCGCGAACGTTATGAATATTAATAACGGCCGTGGGTGAAAAATAGTTTCGCTTCGAGAAGAGGAACGCCTACGCGAATTCACAATCTTCGTCTCTGCTCGCGAGAGGAAGCCGAACGGACAGGTCTTTCTGCTTTCGTTGTTGACACAAAGGCGACGTATCAGCCAAAGTCATCCTTTAACACGACGAGAACCGACTCTAGAATAAATTGAAAGTTACTCGTTATCGCGAGCAATTCATGCCGCTTTCTTGCGAACGAAGCACGGTCGCTTCGAAATAATTAATCGGCCTCTCGTCGCGAACGCTTTTTATTGGGATCCACGTTCCTTACGGAGATCGCGACGCTGTCCTCGATCCAGAATTAATCGGCCGAGTAACCTTGGGATCGCATATTTACAGGCAGAAAAAAAATTCGGCGACGATCTCCGAGGAAAAACGAGGATGTCGTTCAGGGCCTTTGAACGGACCTGTCCCGTGATCGAGATCAGGAGAGATCCTCTTTCTCTCTTTTTCTGGTGGATTTATGGTGGATTTTCAATCGAATTCGAAAAAATTCAATCTCTGTGCAACTTGAAGCTATTCACGGCAACTTAGGGACAATTTGGTGTAAGCTGCTGTGCTCGTAAGCCTGCTATCCGATCGCCTTGCCACAGGCACGATCGGACCTTGAGCCCGTGGAAATGCTCGGGGATCCAACAACTCGATCAGCCTTTCGTCGTGCTTTCGATGGGCGTAGTAATTTCAGCTTTGGTATACACGATTGGTTCATTTGCATCTGTTTACACGGGGCCGGGTCCTTTTCTTCGTATTCTCGAAAGCCAAAAAGCCGGGTGAACCTTATCATTACGGTCGATACTGACCTAACGTAATTGAGGAACCCGCACGGCCCAGCTGCGAGCCGGTCGCTTCGTCGCTTTCCTTAATTTCGCTTTACGATTGCCGGTAATTGCGCGTCGATAGCGGGACCCCGGGCCCGTTGCACTGTTCGCGTTTTTCAGGGGGCGATTTCGGGGCCCGTTTCGAATTCGCGGAGGCGCTTTCTACCTTAAACGAGCTATTCGAAAAAAAGAACCTTCTTGCATACGGGCAGAATGATAAAAATCCAAATAAAATTTAAGGTCGAAGGTGCATTTTATAATGATAACCATGGGGGGGGGGGAGGCCTTGGAATGAGAAATTAACGTTGTAATTTATCGTAACAGGACCGCTATAATTTATCTGTAATTAATTAATCCATTTATGTAATGGTCCTATGCTCACAGTATTAAATCAGACAAATTAGTAGAAAATCTTCGTGAGATAAACCTTCTGTTGTCTTCAGACGTTGCATCGTTAGTAGCTTGTTCTGGCTAATTAAACATTCCCATTACATTTTGATTGATTTAATAATAGTACTGCAAAATCTATATGCATCTATATTGCTGTATACTAACGACATTAGATTTATTCCAATTTTGTACGATTTATCTTATAATTTGTGTTTGAACAAGAAAATTTCGTGGTAATTACAGTGACTCGCAATAATATTCGGACGCTTTTAAAAATCGTATAACTTTGTCAATATTGAACTATACGACTTGGATTTTTTTTTTTTAAGTGAGCACAATTGATTTGGCATATAAAATGAAAAGAATTTTTTACAAAAATTGCAATTGGTCGAAATTGCAGAGAAAATACTTATTTTATTGGGTATATATTATTTAAAAAATTGATACAAATGTGAATAGACACGTTCTTGTTATTTTTGTAAAATAATGTTAAGTAGTCAGTTTTAGTGCTTTGTAAATCTAGTGTTAAAGGGACATTGAAGTTGCAAAATATGAAAGAAAACCTTGCATCCAATATTCTACATACGAATAATAAAATATAATACTAATGTACTACAAACTACATTATAAAATACTAATGTAAAGTGTACTTACTTCTGAATCTTCTGTACCTCCGTCGGATCCACAGCACACAATTATTGACTCCTCTCGCAAACATTTCCACAATGTTAATAATCGTGAAGGAAAAATCAGAGACAAGCTATTTAAATCCGTCCAGTTCCTCCGGCATTAATATCAGCAATTTGAGCACTTATACCGAATAATTGTACCAAAGTATAATCCTATTGCATACTTTACCGTCTAAATACATACCGTTCTCTGTTCTTTCGCCGTTTCTCCACTGTAATTTTGTGTAATACACCAACATTGTATTAATAAATCGTTTACGAGGTTGAAAAAAGAAGGAAATTATCGAACGGTAGGCGGTCGCGCCTTAATTCGTGGCTGGCCGCAAAAAAAGGGGGCCGAAAGTGGGGGCACATGAGGCTCGGTATTGTCGGTAGGAAGATATACAACCCGTCGATGGGATCTGTTTTCGCGGGGCCCGGGCCCTGGGCCCCGGGCCCTCGGGGGCCCAGAATTGCCACTCGTTAGCCAGAAAAACGCGACGCTCGCTGCATTCCCGGGATTTACGTTCGAATTTCGTCCTAACGAACGCCACCCGTTTTTTCGGTGTTGCAACGCACTCGCAACACCTCCGCCAGACCGATTTACAATCGGCGCAACACACGCAAATCGCCGATTGTTTTTTCGTACGGCGAAATTACAGTCGCTCTCTCTCTCTCTCTCTCTCTCTCTCTCTCTTTCTGTTTGCGGTGAACGCGACGCTGGAATTCGCGTCGCTGAAATTCCACCGCGATCCACGGCTTTCTTTTGCAACCGTCGAGATAACCCGGCACACGGTTTTTCAACCGTTGAATTAATTGATTCTTTAACGCAAGAAACGCCGCGGCCCCCGCGGTTTCGCAACCTTCCAGAAGCTTCTCGATTCGGTAACTACGCTTTACCTCAATTATGTATTTGCTTGTTTCGTGTAGAATTCGACTTTTCGAGATGATGTGCGAGAACATGATCGCGATCGTCAGAGCGTTCTGATAGAACGATATTGAACTAAATGAATCTACTAACCTCCATCGATTGTTGGACTGTGTTGATCCGTGCACTAGAAGTTGAATCAACTGCGACGACAAAGAGTCGAAACCGGAGATCCATTATACGTCCACCTCTATGCGAATCGCCTAAATCCGGGTCGAGTACGCGTGCGAGCGAGAGTATCGACAACGCCAAACTGCAAGTCAGACCTGCGAACAATGAGATCGGGGTTCGGAGCGACCGTAGAGTAATATTTGTAAACATGCTCGAAACACAATATCCACGTTCGCGCCCGACCGTGTAAAAAAATTGTAAACATACATGCAGCTATTCGTACGATCGCTTCCATGTAGTACCGTGAGATCGATCTACCGATGTTGATGGATCACAGCAAGCTGACCTCTGTCCGTGAAATATTGTCGTTCTACAAATCTGATCGTTTCGTATTGCATTTAACGCGTATAAGTGTCTGTAACTCGTTTGAGTCTTATTTTTATCGAAACCTCTTTTAACCCTTAGGACTCGAGTGGCAACTCTGAGGCGACACTAAAAATTGCTGTATCATTGCTATATTCAAACTATTTTTTACATTGTTAAGTTTGTTTGTATTTAATAAATTACTAAACATTTCGGTATTGTACGATTAAATTGCTCCATTTTCGTGTGTATAACATGAAAATATATATATATAAAAGAGCAATATTCTAGGTCAGAAGAAATGTTTCGTTTTGGAGTTAAAATACCTTCGAGTGCAAAGGGTTAAAGTTTCAAAAGCATAAATTACTAAGCATAGAACACGAAGTCCAGCCTCTACGGTGACTGAAAATATTTTCCACGTTGAAAATATGAATAATGAGAGACGCTCGATTGGCTCGGTCGATTAATTTTTGCTAGCGCGAATTAATTGTGCGATTTAATTGGGCGAATTAATTTCTTTGGCGTCATTGACACGCGCAGCGTTCCGTCTGCAGCGCAGCGAGGCTGGCCGAAGAAATGAGTATTACGAAACACAGCCTCTTTCTCCGGAATCGTTCTCACGAAGTCGCCGGTTAATTAGCGATCCGCGGATAATGAAACGAGGTGTAAGCTGCGAACAACAAGTGCCTCGAACACTGATCAATTTTGCAATAGTACAGATTTCGCCGTGTTGTCTGCTGGCTGGATAACTGCTTCGGGTTTGTTTCCGCTCGGCCACGTGTAACCTGAACTCTCGTAAGTAAAGGCGCACTACGGTACTCTCAGTGCTCGCTTGCGACCCCGGTTTAGCTGTTCTGCGATCGACTTGACAGTACACCAAAGCCTGTCATAATCCCTATCATAAGCTACACCTTCGCAGTTCGGTCCCGGTGCGATTGTGATCGGACCTTGTCGATTACCATTAACCCCTGGATGGCTAGGCTCATGGCCATTTTGATTCATGCTTCGAAGAAGTCGTCTCGGTACTCAGCTTCTGCCAATTCCTTTCAATTGCACTAGAACTCTTCCATTTCCGGTTCCAAGGTACGGTAACGCCTCGATTATCCTAACCTTCGATGTCTGGAGTTTTTGGTATCTCGACAAGCCTCGAATATAGAATTTATTCTCGTTTATTCTTGTATAAATCATTAAACGTAGAATCTAGTATCTTAACAACGTGAAAATAACGTGTTGGCATTATTAAACTATTTTTATTCCCGTATTGTTTTAACTCGCGCCGGCTAGTTTTTGTCATAAACGCATAAAATCCGCACTCTAGTAATTAAGTAACTGTTCTATTACACGAATTTCCATATTTCCTGTTTACGGTAATCGTGGCTCTACTTGCGAAACGTTTGATTTGACTTTGCTCATGTCGAAAGATGGGTTTCTCTGAATAACGAGGTTATAAACGAACTATAAACTTCTTTTAAAGATTGGTACTTTTAATGGTACTTCCGAGGAGTGTGTGAGGGTTGTTAAATACTCGGACATGATTTATAGACTCTTAAGAATTAAGAAATAATCGTCGGTGCGTAAAAAAAATGTACAAATCTTTGGGCACTAGCACGTTCAAAGAATTCGAGCATTTCTGTCTTGACAATTAAATTCATTTGTTCGCGGTGAATATTCTGTAGAAGATTCTCAACTCGCGTGTAACGCGTACGAATTGTATGTATTAAATTAATGTCTGTATTTCAGCAAGAGAAATTGCAATTAAACGCAAAGGTCTGCGCAGATGCATAAAATCCGCTAGTCTGCTATCCATATTGGCGATGCTTTATACGATTCGAGTTGATTTTATATGTTTCGTATGAATGGATACTCTTACGCTATTGGGACCACGCGGTGGACCACCGAGTGCCGATCTGCATCGATCATGCCACCCGCCTAATCGATCCGATCTCCATTCTACACAGAAAATTTACGAGACCCTAGAGTGAAACGCGCTCGAGGTGGTTTCCGTCGTTTTAGCTAATTACTGCGGGAATGAGCAGCGCTAGGAGACGAGCGGGACGTCGCGTAGGTCTTTCCGCTTCCTGTTTGCAAATTAGCACGGGTTCACGAAAGCGGCGCGTATGCACGCGAGTTGTCTGCGACGCGGAATGCAGTGCTCCCTTGGACACCGCATCAAGGTAACATCGTCTTTCCTCTAATAACATTCGTAACACACAGTGCTCATTTTATTTCTCTATTGTAAGCAAATTATCACGCTCTGACATTACCTTTGACTACAATCAGTCAATGACTACAATATTCTGACTAGAATTTATTTTTGTACAAAGTTGATCGCTGAAGAGGTTGAGGACCACCCCACTGCACGTGCACGAATGCATCGGTGCAGGGGTGTGCGATACGTGTGCCGGTACAGCTCGCGGTGCAGCTTTTGCTGCAGCTCCGTGTGCCACGCCGCGCCGATCCGCTCCGATCCGCTCCGCACCGCGCCGCTCCGCAGCGGTTTGACATCCGCTATACGTTCACTATTGCACAAGCGATAGATACCTCCTTGCACCGGTATCGCTGTCTCGTGCAGAGCGAATTCTTCGTTATACGGGCGCTGCACACGCCTTGGTACACACCCTCGCGAGTAGGTGAGCGCCGACTCTCCTCGATCTCTCTGTCCGTCCTTCTCGGGATCAGCCGACAGAGAGGATCGAGGATCGAGAGCGAGGAAGGAGATCGAGAACGACGATTTTTACCGCGGCTTCACTCCGCCGAGCAGAGAAGTTCAGCGACGTGTGCTGCAGCCCGTTGCAGCCCGCTGCACGAAGGTGCCAGGATTTATGCAACCGTGGATTTATTCCTGGCCACGAAACTGCATCTCGAACTTTCGGATGCCGGAAACTCTGCAATCCGACCCGCCACGCACCCAAAAATTATTTCACTTTTCCCTTTACCCTTTTCCCCCTTGGGAATGTTTGCAAAATTTTGATAGGAACAACGATATTGCGATTTATAAATACGGTAGGAGCCTCATTATTAATTTGTATTTGTTTAGTCAAAATTGGCATCCGTATTATGGGGGGGTTAATTATATTTTTCTGAATTAAAGACACGGCATTTATGCAACACCAGAAATATAATAATTATTTTTTTAACAAAGTTCAACTCCTATTTTATTTGGAGGATTTAAGCAATTGCACGGGCAACTCGTACATAAATGCAAATTCGAAAATTCGTCGGCAACGAGAAAGTGCACGCGAGGATTAAACTTGTCCATGAAACGCAGCGTCATTTTTAAACCAGACCTAAATGGAAGATCAAAAGCGACTCCTTTCCCGCGTTTCACGGCTGACCCTGAAATCTTTTCTGACCTCCCAACGACGATAATCGTCCCGAAGATATGCCCGTGTCTTGACTCCAATTAACGCTATCATTTCCCCCAGATCTCACAAGTTTTCTAATCCGCCGAACGGACCAGATTCCACGTGTGTTTTCTGGAACACGGAATTTTTCCGCTTTTTCGGATCGGTTGCATTGCGACGGTGTGGATGCTGTGCGAAACGGTTCGGAACTTGAGCTCCGGACCGACAAAATTGATTGCGAAACCCCGATCGCGAGCAATTACTCTATCAATTCCCTTCAATCAAGCCGGTAGGACGTGTTATTACGGCGTCGCGTAGACCACAAATCTTGTCCTCGTTCAATTAGGTACTTCTAATTATCGTAACCGGCTCGCGACACCGTGCCCCACGGTGATCGCTTGTTCCCAGCTGTTAGGAAATACGATCCCGACGTGGACCGTCATGTTTCCCGTTGATGATCGACGTTGTTGATAAATTCCGAGTTTTATGCATTCGCACCAAACACGAGCATGTAAATCATTAGTTTTCACGCGGAGCCCTATTGCTCTTTTTGCAGTCCACCGATCACATTATTTGCAGGAACGAAACGAAAGACACTGCAAGATAGAAGAACGTTATCCGATAGAATAAACAACTTGCTTGCAATAGATTGTCCAATATAACTTATTTGTAACGATTGAAACACGCGAAAGGTCTTTCTGGTCAACCTAATATAAAGTAGGAAACATTGTAGAAGAATTTGAGGACATTACTGTTTTATTTTATTTACTAAAATTCTTTTGTACGAGTAACACTAGGACTGTAAGGAAACACAAACTTTGACACTATTATTTTACCTTCGAATTGCTGAAGTTCTCGGGATGAAGAGAATTTTCTTGCACTCGCAGCAGAAAATTTTGATTTTGCATAAAACCTGGCTCGGACAACGCCTTCGCTCATAAAATTTCGCGAGAGAGCGCGTATTAAACTATTTCCTCGTGCCTGTCCGAGGTGAAACCGCCTCGCAAAATGAAAGCGATCTTCCCCGCTCGTAAAACACCTCTGCCGCTCGTTATTTTCCAAAAAACAGTTCGGCGGACCTGTTCCGATCCGCTCGCCGGCGATTGTTGCACTCGGCCGCGGTTAATTACATGCGAATGACTCGTTCATTTTTCCGCGATCCGCCGTCAACGCGCCGACGACGACCGCTCCGTTTTACGACACTTTCTTTTCCTGAACCCGAGCGTTTCAAGAACCGGCTCGCGATTGTGTCGGAAGCTGCTTCGGATTCCTCTTCGAAGTAGCCGGATTTTCATGCTTCCTTTGGTCTTTCGGTTACGCTAATTTTGCACCGCGAAACGAAGTTTATATAAGATTAGGCATATCATCGTAACGAACTAGATTTTCTGTCACGATATCATCAAAATTTGTGATCTATCGATAACTATTTAGATTTTCTTTGCGGAAGCACCATTGCGCCGCCTGGCGGAGTACTGTCTGCACCATGCGTTGAAGTCTGCGGACCATGCTGCGCCAACTGTCCCTAACATCACGGGTAAGGCTTTCCTCGTGCACGATACAGATAATAGTAAACCCAAAAAGTAGTATGCTCTTCGCACGACTTGATTGTACATCCAGATTCGTCGAAATGCTCGTTATATTTCATTTTATATTTCACACATTTTAAAACCAACTTCTGTGCGATCATCGCTGCTCGCCTTAAGAACTAATACGAATACTAATTAAATAATCTCACCATCGGAGTGTTAATCGTCGCATCAATTTGAAGGGATCCTCAAGTATCTAAGTAAAGCTTGAAAGTCAGCAGTTGGTCATTAAATTTCGAAGGACTTTCAAGTAAGTAGATGCAGCGTTAACTAGGTCGGACGAAACAGCGAATGAAGCTCAATTAGTTAAAGGAAGGAACGAGTCGAGTCCTCTAGTGTGCTCGCCTATATTCTGCAACGACTCGCCAACTTTCTATTTATTTATCATACGTATCCCCAAGACCAAATGCGTCCAACCGAAAGCGTTAGGTGTAGTTAGGCTCCAGGCCAGGTCTTTTCGAATCTTTTTCCCTGTGGTGGCGACAATACCGTTTCCATTGTGGAGGTATCGGGCCCGGTTTGATTTACGGCCGGCAAGCGGAATCGATGACACCGTAAATCGGCGCGGGTTTCGCCAGGGAGTAACGAGTCCGCGGTTTAACGCGCGCTCGCGCCCGAGTCACCTATGCGCCCGCCAATTTACATAAACCATAACGAATGTGCGCCGTGGTAGGTAGGTACGGCACTGTGTAACACGATCCGCGCTATACATTGTAAGGAAATCAGATCTTACACACGAGGAAGGAAAGGATAACAGGGCCGATGTGCAACGTCGTCACACCCATATATCGATCGGCCGCGATCCAAGAATTCGCGGGATCTCTCTCCCGTGGATCGGTTCTAAATCTATGCGCGTATCGGCTTATCTGCGTCGTGGCACCGATTCGAATCCGATTCCCGGGGAAATGAAATTTATATTCCCATTCTTTGCTTGATTCCGCTTCATCCTCTCTCGACGATCCGATCGACAACGTTAAACTTTTTCATTGTCGAGAATATTAGAGGAGGATACTCGGGGATAGCCCAGAAAATAGAGAGAGAAAATTTACCGAAACGCGAAGTTTTTCATCGCATTTTTAAATCTTTTTACTGAAATTATTAGGCAGCATTGGTTTTCCCAATTCCTTAGAGTGCAAACGCGTTAGCGTTCACCTTGACACCGCACACCGGTGCATCGCGTTTATTGCATAATTTCGCTGCACGGACACGCGAATTCGTTTCCTGCGATCGGTAACGAGCAGCGGACAAATTGCTGGTTAATTGATCGAGTTCGACGGATTCCTTCCCTCGAATTCAGGGAATACTTCTCTCTCTCTCTCTCTCTCTCTCTCTCTCTCTCTCTTTCTCACTTCTCGTCACAGATTTATCCGAGCAGGCTACGATCCCCGTTACGATCGTGATACATCCATGTGCGGAGCCGCGAGTCGCGCTCGTGATCCTCGTTTCTGTATTATTGCCCAATTATCCGTGTACACGGCCGCTCTAATGATCCGATACTAATCATTTCGCCGCGGTCCGATCATTTTTTCGATGCGCGAGGAGCGCGCGCGCGGACATCCCGCGCACGAGATGTCTGGCCGATTCTTTTGCCCCGCCCGGATCGGCCGGTCTATTATTTCGCTTTCTATTACTTTCACCGTCGAACGCAGAACGGAGACGCTCGTTAATGTATCTGCACTACCGGTGTCCGCTGCTCGGCACCCTCCGTCGATCGCTATTATCGATTCCGGATCGAACGAGGTGTCCCAGCCGGACGGAAGCCGAGGAACGCACTATGCTCGGATGCCTGTGATTCCGTTTGGCAGTACAGGACGTCGGGAAAGCAATTTTTATGTAGAATGATTCCACAGTCTCTTAGAATTACGACGGTGTATTTTTTTTTTTTTTATAAGATTGTAAAGTTTAGAGCGTGTTTAAATAATTTTTTCGAGCGGGCAGTAACAGCGCCGTTGAGGAGTCAATTTTGTTGAACGTTTTTCAACTTTCAGAATTTTTTCTGTGTTTACAGTGGAAGCTATACGAATGTCTCCTGTGGTAGAATACGTCTGTAGACTCGTCCAAATACGGTAGTATATTTTTTATAATATTATTGACGTTTAAACAAAATTGAAAAATATTCAGAGAACAAGGCACCGCTAACTAATTCTCTTGGTATCCCTCTCCATTGACTCTGAAAATTAAAACGACACAATTTGAAGCAAAATCCAACTACATCGGGCGATGGAACAACGTTCCCCTTCTTCTTGCGATACAAAAAAGAATTAACAAAAAGAAAAAACTAAAATTCATACAAAAAGAATTAAGAGTGTCTAAGAATCGAAGTTTACGGATTGTCAAAGCTGTAAATTGATGCAGGACGTGGTCGATGCCTCGGATCGGTTCGCTATCGATTGTAGATCGTCCGAGCAGGACGATGGATCAGGATGCAGACGACAGAGGCGTGTCGGTGGGTGGAACAGCTCGGAATAGCCGAGGTCCGATTGACTGGGGCCGCGATACGGGCAAGGGAGTGTAACGGCTTCAAGGACGAGCGTGCATACGCGGCAACTCTCCCAGGAAACTGCTAACCGACATCCGCGAGGACACAGCCGCGTGCATCTGGCTTTCTCGTCTCGGCTCGGCTCGGCTCGGCTCGGTTGCATCGGCAAAAACCAGTTGCCGGTATAAACGCCCGAGTTGCGATGGCCATTCGATACGATTTCTCGCTACCTTCCGAACCAATCGATCAACGATAGACTTTGAACCTATGCAGCATCTCCTGGGAACGATCGATCGTTTCCTCGATCGGCCAGGATTCGTACACGCCCCTCTCCGAGATATTCCATGCAAAAACCCTCGCTAGCCTTGCCGATTAATTTCGCTCGATAGCTGGTCTTTAGATTTAATATTGGACACGTTACTTGCATTTATGTTGAAACTATCGATTTCAAATAGGTACATATGTCCTTATGTTGAGAAATATTTGTTGAAATAGGGGCGAAACGTTTTAGAGAGAAGGAGCTGTTTAATAAATAAATTCATAAAATCATCTTTCGATGAGATTTTAAAAATATACACGTGCTCTAAATGCACCAGAATCCGCAGTACACGATTGGCAAGAGCCTCGCAAGGTTTCCGGAGGTTGCAAGATTAAAAGGGAGAGGAGCCGGGGCCAGAAGGACACGCACGCCGAATGGTTCTCGAAGGAAGAAGGGACGAGGGCTGCGTCGCGTTCCTGACCTAAAAAGCGTCTTCCTTTTTCTCTCGGATTCGAACCAGATCCGCAGACTCGTTCCCCGAGCCTCGTAGTCACGCGTAAGACGAACACGCGTCAACACGTGTTCTAATAAACCTCATGCTCCGCTGTTCGTTCCCCCCTGTTTTCGAGACGCCGCGCCGGTCATCGTACCGCGTGCAACCCCTCGTGTGACATAACAGCGTTCGTTTGCCGGCGGCTAACGATCGCAAAACCGGACGATCGCGGCTCCGGCTGCCGTTTCGTTCGGGGACCATAATCATTTCCGAGGAACACGCGGACTCCTCCAAATGGAATCGTTACCGCGACCGTTACGCTCGCCGTTAACTGTCGTTCGGGGAAGAAACTATAAAATTCTGTTCCAGTTTCTTTTTTCCGCTGGGAGACGGAGCGAGAGAGAGAGAGAGAGAGAGAGAGAGAGAGAGAGAGAGAAAGAGATAGAGGGAGGGAGAAAGAGAAAGAGATTGGTCATTCGAGACGCATAGAATCAATTAACGGGATTCATTAGGACGTGTTCATTAACGAGGAAAGGGAGCCGCGAAGAGTCGCGCGCGGTGAAAGTGAATAAAAGTAGCAGGACATTCGCGGAATCCACCGGATGCGATACGATTGAAGGATTAACGGCTCGTTTCACGCTCGTTTCTCGTCCCCTTAATGCACCGAGGCTTCGATTGCCTTCCATTTGATAAACTCTCTCCTTCTCTCTCTCTCTCTCTCTCTCTCTCTCTCTCTCTATTGCTCGATCGTTGCCTAGCGTCCATCCCAGCGATGCCGTAAAACAGACCGATCTTTTTCTAGAAGTTCGGGGCAGGAGCCCGAAGAGCGGCGCGCGATTTCGTGCCGATTATCGGGTTTTACGAGCTTCGGCGATCGCGGAAGAGAAACAGGATCGTTCCTGGTTCCAGCGAATCGAGATTTTCACTCGTTGCAAGGACTCGAGTTGCACCAGCCGGCAGCCCTGAGTGACGCCACCGCTTCTTGCGGTTTTAGAAATCGACGGCTAAGGACGGTCGCTCGAGCGGAAGGATTTCCTCTGCAACGATCGTTACAGCCTGATCGAGATTCTCCTGACCTCTCTTTTTCCTCGGTTCTTGCTGCGGGAACAGTTAGGCGACGACCGAATAGCGTTTGATCTAATACTCCTCGGTGATTGCTGCAGGATTTCAGAAATGAGATTTTTGATCCGGTCCAAGGGAATTTTCGAACAGAGACGAAGCAAATCTTCGGTAAAAACCAGAGTTTGAATTAACAATGTTCAACATTCTGTCTAATGACCGGTTTCAAAATTTTTATTTCGCAGTTATTGCAATTATAAGGATCCTATCGTTACTTCTTTATTCAGGAATATATTGTACTAATTGTATTGCCATTTTTATTAGGCTCGCCAGTTACTTTTAAGGCTTGCTACTTGAAGATGCACTAGAGGCTGTATTTGTTACATAGATTAAATACAAAAAGTACAGTTAAATACAGTTATAAATCGTGTAAAATGTTGGATTGAAATTCGACGTGAATAATTAACGCATCGGCGTTGATCCTCGGAGGGCCAGCGAAATTAATGTCCGCCTGGAAAGTTAATACTCTGCACCGCGTACTCTAAATCATGCTCGTGTGATCGATAAGTGGGACGTTTTTAATTACGCCACTCTCGAGATCGCCGTGGCCGATCGAGCCCTGTCAAAACGTCCTCCGAGGTGTCGCAGCTCCTTAATGTGCTGTTAACGATAGCGTAAATCACGATCCACCGACGACGAAAATAATGACTTCCGTTCCTCTTGAATAGTGGCCCAGTCGGTCGGTCGATTATTTAAAACCGCAGAAGGACGTCCACCTACAGGT
The DNA here is from genome assembly GCA_913789895.3 of Seladonia tumulorum. Lineage (NCBI taxonomy): Eukaryota > Metazoa > Arthropoda > Insecta > Hymenoptera > Halictidae > Seladonia > Seladonia tumulorum. The sequence goes on along the minus strand of OU565277.1, from coordinate 16,899,818 downwards.
AGCGTTATTTAAGACGTTCTCTCGGAGACAGGGTGGGTGTTACTTAACATTTTTGAAACGAGCTATAGTTTGCGAAATATTTGCGTGTCGAACTTCAGATACTCTTCTATCTTCGAAACTTTATTCTGTTCTACGTCGTGTGTATAGCTGGACGGATGCGAGTAGAAGAAACACAAGACAGTGAGAACACCAGAAGAATTTAGAGCTATTGTTATATTATTATATATTCAATCTACCGAACCTATTCTTAATTTGCTCCAGTTTGTTGCAATCGAGGCAGAGTATTTTTATTTTCCATAAAAATTCGTATAGGCAATTATTAGAGGTTTCTATTAAATTTAGATTTGCACGATCTCAAGAACATCGTGAAGAAGATTGTGTGTTGAGAAATTCGAGCTTGAACTCTACAGTGATTATCACACCGATTTCTTTGATGTAAGCAGGATTGGGGATGATTGTTCGGCAAATTAGCGTGTGAAACAATTTCCAGGACCGTTCGAAGCCGCCGTTGGTTGACGTGCGCGACCACTAGCGCGGTCTTGCAGAAAAATGCGGTTACGCAAATGAAACGATAAGAATGGCCGGGAATCGCCGGTGATCAACGAACTGGGGAGCGAAGGCTACTTCTTTCGGTCGTTCGGCCGGTTAGGGGAACGATTTTCGAGCGGTTCTTGCGACGCGTCGGTGCAACCAGAGAAACGGAGGAGGGGAACGACGTCCTTCGTATCACGGTCGTCGGTGTTCTCGCGATCTTCGAGCTTGAAAAGTTTTGCGTTCTTTTTGCCGCGGCGTTCGTTTCCGAGCGGTGCTGGGTCCGCAACACGAGCCAGCGCCGTTTCTCCAGTCGTTTATTAAGCCCTCGCGAATCGATACGTCGATACGCTTTAACGACCCGCCACCGCGTGTACGAGAATCGGTACGACCACTTGTCGCCTCGCAAGAAACATCTCGTCGGTGCTTTCCGCGAATAATTACTCCGAATAATTGATCGCCGGGGTTAATTAATAAGCGAGCTACATCGGCTTGTACCAGGGTCGATAGGCCGACGACGATAAATAATCCTACCCTTCTCTGCGAGCTGGCTTGTCTTACGCGGACCGTTGGAAATCAGCCTTGCTGTTTGCATATCGATTGCGGTTCATTTTTCTGGGAAAAGAAAAAAGTTCCTTCTCCTGATTATTAAATTCTCTATTTCAGAGCAACGTACACGAGTTTACTTCTTTTGCCAACTTCCAAGATAATAATGGAATAATCTTATATATGTATGACGATGAATGTACTATGATCCAACAAACACGATCACAAATTACTCCAACCCTCGAGCGAGAGGTCGGCAGCTATCGATAAAAACGATTGACAAAATAAAATCAGCCATCAACGCGTCAATAGCGCCAAACACGACGACCTGTTATCAAGCTCGTCGATAACGGCACCGTGCACGAGCCTAAGAGTCAACGAAGGTCCAAAGAAATGGGACTCCTACGCGCCTGAAGGTACCTCCACCTTCTCCTCGGAAGAAGAAGAAGAAGAAGAAGAAGAAGAAGAAGAAGAAGAAGAAGAAGAAGAAGAAGAAAAGGAGGAAGAGGGAAAAAGGAGACGGCCCAGGATCGATGTAAGGACCGAGCCCGGGGAATATATATCGACGCCAATAAAGGATCGATAACGATATAAATCGAGATATACGGATGGGTACACGGGCGGTACTTGTACGCGGAGGATCCGACATGAGCGGCCGCTTATTATGAGGCTGAAGAGCGGGTCCGTTGCTCGCGCGCAGGGTCGTAGCATGGGTGGTCCGTCTATATGCTAATCCGCGGCCTTGCGTACACGTCACCGGCGGGAAATCGAGCTGGGCGAAAATTTCCAGGTGATCCACCTTCTCTTCAGGTGGAACAGAAACGGCCCGCCGTTATAAAACGCGCCGAACACCGGTCGAAGTCGAGGGATTCGCTCGTCCTTGCGTGAAACCCGGCGATCGCTCGCTCGTCCAATCGTAATTCCACCAATTTGTTCGCTTAACAGCCTCTCCGGAGGACGTGTAATGTTTTAATTAATTTTCGACCAGCCGCCGCCGCCACGGGCGTTCCTCCTGAGTTATGTCCCATAATTACACTGGCCGGTGCCTGTCGCGGGACCGAAATGGCACGGCTAATTGCACCAGTAATTTTCGACGGTAGCCCACCGCTTTACATCTCGGGATCAAGTGTTGCGCGCGAACCAGTGTTTTCCGTGAGACTCGTCTAATTGTGACGATTCTAATAAGAGTCGTAGACGGAGGGTTTAATTCTTGAGTATTTTCACTATTTCGCATTTGGTCTATCCATTTTTGCGACAAACGCGTAAAGTCCGAAATCTAGCAATTATCGATAGCAAAGACATTGCGGTATTCTCGTTATCAAACTTCGGGGACAACAATAATTTTTCTAAACTCAAAACAAACTGGGTTTCGTTGAAAAGGCTTGCAAAATGCCTGGTAAAAAGCGTGATATACGCGCCGAAAGGGTCAAAGACGAGGGGAACGGCGTTCGGTGTCGTTCGTTTCGACGAAACGCGGCGGAGCGGACAGAACGGCTTGGCACGCGAGTTTTCTAAGCGTTCGAGCGCGGATCGGCTCTCTCGCGGATCGGCGTTTCCTGAACGAACGCATTTGCCACGGTCGTTACGTAAGCCAGGCGTTTAAATGCAAATTCCAGCGCGATGGGAGACGCCGTTTCCAGCGAGAGAAGCGGCCCGCTTTGCTCCAGAAGCGATGGAAAAGAATGTCGCCCCGTGGCTCGCCTGCTTTCGAAAGGAGCCGAGAGTCCGCCGCGCTGGGACCTTCCTGCGAGCGCGGAAAATCTCAGACGAACGGTCGTCCCCTCGTCGAGAAAGTCCGTAGGAAACCTAGGGAGACAGGGGACACGCCGATTATCCGCGTCCGGTGTCGAAACACCTAATTCCGAGGCAGATAGCTTCGAGTCTTTGCGGAGATTCTTGAATTTTACCTGAATATCGAATAGAATTTACTCTTAGAATAGAACTTCTATTCCGTATAAAAATTTGGACTCTATCGATGATGTTTGATGTTGGAGACGACTACTTAAACAGTTTAGCGTTGAGCGATCGTCTGCATCGTGACGTTCCTGGCAGCTCGATTCGCGTATCGGGACCGCTATCGAGCGATCGGAAGCGCGAGATCTCGATCCCCGCGGAGCAATTTGTACCCGGCCGGAAACGGACCGGTCGTTCGACTAACTCGATTAAGAAGATTGCCGCGCGTTGAAATTCGAGGAAAAGGAAAACAGAGAGCGGCGTTAAATAGAAGCCGAAGAAAACCGCTGGGCAGCCGTGTGTACCTATACCGGTGTTGACGATACCGTGAACGCAATTACTATCGGCGGATCGATCGTGGCAGCGGCGGATCGACTGGATCTCGCGTGCATATTATAATGCGAAACCGCGGAACCGGTTCTCCCTCGTCCCGCGTTTGACGCAAATACGAAATGTGTCGAAATTCTGTACTATCAGCGACACGCCTCTGATTGTTTCGCAAGCGATTCCGTATCAGAAAATTGCCTGTCCGTATAAATATACTTTATCCGTCCTTCTGCCCGCTTCTCCTCCTTCTCTGATATCTCTCGCTCTTCTCCCTCCTCTCCTCGGCTCGGATTCTCGCGTACCCGCGGATCCACGGGCATGCAAATTGGTCACTACGATCGCGAACCCGGATTCATTTTGCGGCGCAGCCCTCCCACGAGCCGATCTTTCGACATCCTTCCGCGTTCCTAAGCGACGTCGCTTTGTTCAGCCCACGTGCGATCGCGACGATGACTCGGGCAAATCGACGACTTAATTAAATCGCCGCGACGCGTCGCGAAGACGCTATCTTCGCCTGCGCATCGCGCGCATCGCAGCTCTGAGTCACAAGGTCTTGGCTGCGGCAATTGCTCTCCGCTATTCGGTCGTTTCGTGCAAAAGCGGTGCAAGCCAAGCCAGCTAATTCATGGATATCGAGGAATTCGATAACAGTTCTGTAGAAGACGATATTACCGAAGAAGGTTATGTCTCTTTCATCTAGCAGACGTCCTCAACTTTCGGCTGGGCGGATGCTTAAAATCACCTATGAAATCAACTGGTAAAGTTTCAATTTTTTTGATTTAAACAGCCTCTATAAGGGTAGTCTAGTAAAGTTTCTGAAACCGTCTGTTCGTAATTAACAGAGATTTTGCAATTCCACTGGTCCAGTGCGCGTCGAGAAAATGTTAAAAGCAGTGAAAACTGGTTTTTCTGAAAAGAACAGCAGACGAGGAAAAAAAGGACCATAATCCTCCTCTCCTCGGCAAGTCGTACAAAATCGTTCGAATCGGCCGGTGGGCAGGTTAATCGGTCAAATAAACTGGTGTACACTTGGCGCACGTTCTATCCGAGCTCGTGGCGTCCATATGGGCGCGTAACGGTCCGGAACGCTTCTTTGCCTCACGGATTCTGGTTCTGGTTCTGTCGCGAGCGGTGTCCTGTCCGAGGGCGGAGCAGTGACTCAGAAACGAAGGAACCGAGTTCTCTCCGGGACCGGACCGTAGCCGAGCGTGGCCGAGCGGACGATAATCTCGAGTGGTCGAGGAAAAAAATGGTCAGCCCACCGTTCTGCACTAGGCGCAGCAGTGCACCGAGAGATCGTGTAGGCAGGCGGCCAGTGTCTGGATCGGTTCGGTATCGGATGCTACGGACACCGATCGTAATGTCTGCCGCTGGTAATAGAGAAGCGAGAGAGGAGGCGAAGGTGGAGGAAGAACGGAATCCTCTCCCGTTCCACCTTCCGAATCGTCACGTGGGTGGGAAGACGATAGGATCGCCGAGAAGAGAAGATCGACTTACGGCTTCCGTCCCGTTCGACGCCATGTGTTCGACGCCCCGTAGATTTTTCGTCGTGCAACATTGGCATTGCTTGAAATCCTAGATCGCTCGCTTCGAACCGGTGAAACTTGCCGAAGCGGGCTGATCGACGTCGGACGTGACTACTTTGCGAACCCTTCCGCGGTATGCGGAGGAATGCGGGCCTCGTGTAGCTGTACTTGGCGCGAAATTAGGGGGGCTTTCTGTCGAAGCATCATCGAATCGTCATTCGTTCGCAAAATGCAAAATACAAATTTCGATCGATCCTAGTCTCGTGAAAGTAGAATCCGTACGTGGAACTCCATTTTTTTGGCAAATTTCAGCTTGAAATACCCCGTATATAAAAATTGTTAAAAAATATCATTATATTCTTTTAACTCTTATCTACTGTATGAACTTTGTCTCGAGGTGTTATCTCCAAAATTACCTTCGCAATGCGTTCTCAAAGATCGGAAGGCAGTTAATCGTGTATAGACAAGAATCGCTAAATCGAAAAGTTGCTATTTCATTAACAAGCACGAGCCCGGTGAAACTATAACTTAAACCACCCTTAATTTCGTGTATAGTATCTTGTATCTGATTTTGGGCAGAATCGTCAGCGTCGAAAACGGGGAACGATCGATTTATAGCGGCCGTTCGAACAAAGCGAGCGGAATAATGGACGAGCCTTCCGTCGATCGCGATCCCAATTTCCCTCAAGGATGTCGGCGATCGTGTCGAAAGCGAAACACAATTGGTCACTCCGATATAAATACCGATGAGGCAACTGTTTACCGGCGGTCTGTCTACTCGAAAATAGACAATGAGGGTTTCGCAACGCAGGGGCGTGTAGACCGGGGCCGGTCGCCTCGGGGGCGAAATCGGACGGCGCTCCGCCACTGCAGCCGCTCGCCTTTTCGAATCCTTTTCATTTCGAGCTGGCTAAGAGTCCTGGCATCCTGTTCTCCGACTCGTGCTCCGCGTCACTATCACTTCGAACCCGACGAAACTCTGCATCCGATCTCGCGCACGTGCCGCCATTCCAGTCCTGAAACCCCGTTCCTTTTGTCTGCCACTTCCCATCGAATCACTGGAAAGTGATTCTTGGGTCTTACACTTGATCGCAATACCTACGAGATTATCGTCTTGCTCATCTTATGCAAAATAAAAATTTTCTTCGCTAAAAATTGCACACCGTCGAAAGTATTGTATCGACATCATCAAATTTCTGTGATCTCTTGTTTCAAGGTTTACGCTTTCACTCGTAAATGCATAAAATCCGCAGTCTATTCATCGTGTCTTTTTGTTACGGTGATAAACGTTCGGATAGCAAAGTGTACACACAGAGAGATATGTACATTCTACCGACTCGCAATGAAATTGTTTATATTAAAGCAATCAGCAGAGGAATGCTTATCAAACAACCAACGATGCGAATATCTAATGTTACTTGCTAGTTTGCTACAATCGTCGTTCTCATAATTAATTGTCGAGCTTATCGACGATGTAGAGAAATTAATGGGCAAATGAAACTTTAAGATTATTACTGCTGCAGTATAAACATGTCAATGAAATATACTTTTGAGCATTTGTTATCGCCAATCTCACGGCTTCTGTTGCACTTCCAGCATAAATGTGTGAATAAAATGTAGTCTAAGGGTAATATATGGATTGGTACGAGTTAGGTCACACAGTCGGATCGGTTGGCCGAACGGTCCCCTGGAATTGCAGAGTATCACCGATCCTCGTATCGATCCTGGGTCACGCCGGGTTTTCCAGTATCCTGACTCGAGGCTAGACTATACCAGTCTAGGGATATGTTAATCGTAAGCGACTCTAGGACTAAGTTATACGCAGATAACGTCGTACGCCTTCCTACTTCCTGGTTATGCTAGTCCTAGGTCATGCCAGAAGGCGCACCGATCCCGGCCGTGCTTAGATTACGCTGGACCTGGACCGATCTCGGGTTATACTACCCCTAACTTATACTACACGATGACTATACATGCCCCGTGTCATCTAATCTCAACCACAATTTGCAAAAGTGCCGTCACTCTTTTCATTCTTTATTTGGTTCGTTCCGATGTTGGTTGTACTGTAAAATTTTTTCTAAAATAGGTGTGAAACTCGATCAGAATTTTTTCACAATTTCATAAAAGAGCATACAGGACGTAAATGCGAGGCTAATTTTTTCATCGTCGCGGTAGAAGAAGTCCTCCAAACTGAAGAGCGTCTGGTACGCTACGAAGAGTTCAGTGTCCGAACAAATACAGGATCTATCTACTTACGATGAGTCGCTGTGGGCACGTGGCTCGATCGCGCGTTCATCCGATCTGAACAGCAGGATTCAACTCGGAGAGAGGACTTCCGAAACCCAGAAAACATTGCCCACCGATACTTTGTGATTGATATTTCGTTTGCGCAGCAGTGCAGCTGCATTTAAATCGCAAGTAATTTTAATTGAAATCTGAAATCACTTCTCTTACACTTTGTCAACGCCTTGAATTTGACGAAGTGATCTCGGTGGGAAAGAGTAGAGAGAACGAGTACGATGAAAAAGGTGTATTTAATATGTATTCTGTTGTCTGTAATAATATACATGACCCACCAGGAGTAGGCTATTCTAGACCGATTATACGAAACAGTAGCCTAACCCAACGACAACCGTCGTTTGTAACCCAGTTAGGCTAGATGGGTGTTCTATCGCGGACGGCAAAAACCCGACGGCGAGCTTGACGAACGCATGCAAAAGCCGAGGGGAATGCTCACCATCCGGCATTATGAAATTTACACACCACGCCTCCGATTAGCACGGCTCGCGCTATATTGTCGGTACGCTCCGGTATTTCCGAAGGATTCGAAGAATGAGCGTCGGCACGCGGCGCTATGGTAGCGAGGATCGCGGGGAAACACGACGCCGAGCTGGCTAGAGATCGCACGAGGGAGGCGAGATCGCTAAACAAGCCGCTCGTGAAATTGCCGTACAAATTGGCAATCCGATCCGCGAACCCGAACACTTCCGGTTCGCGTTACTTCCCTGCCGATCGAATCGTTTCGCTGCCGACTGATTCGCACCTTTCCTTCAGCTTCTGCAAACCTTGTCGGACATTAGGCATCCTTCGAACGTGCTGGTTTCTGCACAACTTTCTTCTTATCACACAATTTTTCTGTTATTAAATTTCCTTTCTGATCATCATTTGGTTAACCTCTGTAGAAAGAGGTTACTCTGCAACAAGAGAACACTATCGTCCCCACGAGTCTCTCATTTGCCAAATCGATCAAGTCCTATCAATTTTTGCCATTCGGTGGTGTTAAGGGAATTTATTCTAAAAATTGAATCAAGTGTTTTGGCAGTAAAATCTGTTAAAATTCCAATTGTCGATCAATTTGGTCTATAAATGGCTTATACATTGTGGATAAATCTAATTTCGAAACACTGCTTCGAGCGATCACAATTATTTAAAATCGCTACAGATTCAAATTGTGTTCAGCAATTCAGAAAAACAAATATTTTTTAATATTAATTGCACAATATCCGTCCGAGTAATGTTTGAAAGCTCGATCTCACGTTTGAGTCAATGTTTGAGCAAACCAAATTCGAGATCGATCGATTATGCGATCCTTCCGAGTCGGATTGCGCAAGGACCGTTTGAAAGTAGCGCACGAAAGAGGCGGTATCCTGCAAGCCATTTGACGAGGATATTAGCCAGCTAGCTATTGAAGACTACTCATTTTTTGCCGTCATTATTCAATTTCAATATCTCGGTTTACGCAATGCGTGTGTGCTCGTTGCACGGCCAGACGATCGGCTTACGATGCCGATTATCCTGGACGAGGATCGAAGTCACCGGAAGCTCGATCGAAATTAGCCAGAGTAATTACTTCATCGGCACCGGGCCATTATGTGTGTTGCTTTCCGGTAGTTATCTCCGCGAGTTTGCGCAACCGGGACAGTTCTAGTTTGGACACGTTCGGTATCGTGCGCGCGAGGCAACGCAGACTTGTGCCGGTGTTTCATAATTGTAAGAACATAATCCGTAATTAAACGGTTGCGAGAGGCACTGCTCGTCCACGGAAACGATAAAATTATGGTGCTGGGTCGATTCGTTTTATTATGGTACGCCCCTCTTTTTGGTTCATCAAATTTAACTTGTACCGTGTGTGGTATGCCAATTAGTAACAAGAAGCGATTTCTGATGGAATATTTATATGTTTATATTGTTTTTTTAGTTTCCAACTGTTTGTGCAAGACGTTGAAACGCGACTGGTAATCATCGAGTGTATTAAAATTCTTCGATTTTTCGATAACAATATATTTAACTAGAACCACGTGACGTGCATAAATCAGTTGCAGAAAAATGATTTATTTCTTTGCTTAAAATAATTAGAATGGTCGTCGATGCTTTCTGCACAGTTTCTACTGCTTTAAAATCATTTTTGCTAGACGTGATTATTTTTCAATTTGAATACCAAAAAGAAACGTTTGACGCGGTTGCTCGTCGGACGTGTTTCACAAACCTCGAAGTTATCATTCCAGAGTGATAATAATTCTCCCTATCTGTTCGTTTATACCGTAACGATGTTTTACCGTTGAAAATCGACAAAACTCTGTGATATATTGCAAAAAGTAAATGTATCGCGTACAACTAGCGAAAACAGAAAACCGTATAAAGACTCGTGACCGTAATTACCGATGTTTCTATTTATTAGCGCTGTCGTTTCACGATAGGAATCCGACCAGCGACTGTTTCTTATTAATTACACGTTGCAGCAGCGATCCTAATGGTTCGTATATCTCCGCGATCGTGGCCATTAACCCGATGAGCCGGTCACCTAATGGCCCCGATCGATTCGAGGCGAAGAAGCTATTAGTTCGTGGACCGATAATTAATGGGATCGGGTCGAATCAAACCCCGCCACCGGGTTACGCCTCCCGTTGCGATATTCCGGTCGATTTTCGAGCAATGCAACTTCATCGCATCCAACCCATAAACGGAAACAATGGCTTCCTCGTAGCCTTCCTCGTAGAAAACCTCGGGAAAAACTCTAATTTTCTAACAACCGCTTCAAAATCATCAGCTTCTTCTACGTTGATCCCAACGAAAAGAGAATCGATGAGTAGACTACGGATTTTATGTATTTATGGCAACAGTGGGTAGGAGCAATTCGAAAGAGCACAATGATCGAAAGAATTCAAGAGTATCGATGTACTGTTTTCAGCTTTTTGAAGTCATTGAAAAAGTTAAGAAACTTCAGCTCGGTACCAGTTCCAAGAAAATTTTTATTTTGCATAAAGATCCGAGCTCTATACATTATTCGCAACCTATTATTTATTAAGAGAAGAAATCAATTTTTATATATTACGATTCCCTGTTCTTTTAATCGATGCAAACAATTATTATTTTGTATAAAGATCCACAGTCTGTCGATGCACAAAGACTCGACTGAACCCGAAGTAGAGTATACTACCATAAAATTGTCGGAATCAGTTACTCAGAGTTAACAATCCTGAAATCGGATCCTCGTCGACGAATCTCGGGTAACGATTTCAAAACAGTTTCACAGTTCCGTCTACTCCAGTTTTTAGGGCGCTCGGAATAAACGATACAGGCCTCGGAGGGTCGAAGGTCGCCGATTCGGTATCGGCAGACGGAAATTGGAACCGTTCGCTCCAATTAACCGCGTATCGTTGCCGAACGGAGAGACGCGGCTAGAAATCGGCTTCGGAATGAAAGTTCCGTGGCCACGTGATGCCACGGGGACCGTCTTAACTCCAGGAAGCCCGCGAAACCAGTTTGCGTGCCTCCCTAATATCGCCTCTCCGTGTCTCTTATCAATAATCGAGAAATTACATTATGATAGCAGGATGCATGCTCGCACGCGATACGTCTCCTTATCGGAGCTCGCCGATTTCCGCGAGCGGCTCGCTTTCCAACAAATCATCGCCGCTTCTATCGACTCGGTTTTTTATTCTCTCCATCTTTCTATCGCTCTTTCGTAAATATTGTACATTAGTAAATTTCTGAATTTTCATTCTTCATTCTCAATTTTCAAGACAAAATCTTTTGTCTTTCGGTTTCACGATCTTTAGAACGTTCCGTGCCTTGTCGAGCGTCTTCAAAGACGTTTATTTTGTATATTCATACACTCCTCGTCAAAAAGATAGCCCAGGTGTGCCATCTTTAATTTCTCAATGACACATGTAAAGTTTTACGTTTGCGACGCTTAAAGTTACAAGCTCGCATAAAAGGCGAGCGTCCCTAATGGTCGGTATAGTGAACGATTTACAACGAGAGACCACCGGGAGGAGGTTCGTCGGGCGTCGACCGACTTCGCAGGCGAAAAATCGATTTTCCCTAGAAGCTGGAGAACAGTTTCGCGTCCACGTGCGTGCACGTGTGCACGGGACCGTTCGCGAGATAGGAAAGCCGCGTTATGCGCGGGCAGGGCGCGTGGCCGAGCGTTACTTTCACTCGATCATGCTCGTACCCTGCCCGGCCCGGCCCGGCCCGGCCCTGCCCTGCCCAGCCCTGCCCTGTCTTCCTCGTTTTGCCCGCAGCTCCTTCGACTCTGGTTAACGGTGGTGTCCGTCAACCTCCAACCCTTTCCACCGATTGTCTCTCTCGCAAACGGGTTTAATAACCGCCGGGGCTTCTGGAGAAGATGGGAGTCTAGAGGATCCCGTTATGGCAATTTCTCGAGCTAACCCGAGGAGATTTATAGAGTGTCGAAATCCTCGATGAACGCCAGCTGGGCCACTTAATCGCCCGTGGATAGTTTTTTCTAGTCCACCTGACCTGTGTTTAAGTATGTTCCTTCGTTGGGAGCGCCTCTTCGAAGCGTTTTTTTCTTTTTTTTAATCGTGCAGGCGTTCTTCGAGTATGCTTCAGATTCTTGCGTGGCCGTCGATTTTCTACGCGATAGTTGGGAAGAGGATTCCATTGGTTTAGGTTTCGGTGTTCGTTTTTTATGCAATTTCTCTGTTGATTGCAAAATAGAAATTTTCTTTTCCAATTGCTGGAGCCAGAAGCCAAATTAGAAAGAGTCTTCTATTTTTTTCATTATTCTACGGAGTTGCAAAAGAATCTGTTGATGTGCCTAAATTCTGTGAATCGTTCCTCTGTTTAAAATTGTAGATACCCAATTTTCTTACCAGTGCATAAAATCCGCAGTTTAGTTGAGCGTATACTAGATTGTGTTTTCTTAAACGTATACTTGCAGATTCTTTCCTTTGCCGAAAGTATTTAAAATTATTTGACTTTTTAAATGGTTTTTGCAGGTTCCAACGGACAGGCCAGAGGAATTCCATGTCACCGGTGTGAACGCCGCCAATAAGGCTGATTCCTTTCTCTCTTTCTAGCGTATCGCCACCGTTCCGGCGTGGCCGATGCCTTGGCGACCACATCCCGAAGTGATCTAGTTTTAGTCTCCTGGCTCGGCTTCGCAACGCTCGTGAAGATCGAAAGTCCCGATGGCCGGCGGGCAGCCATCTTTTCATTATGCTGCTCAACCGCTGTCCCCCGCAGAAAAGCGTAATTCTTCTTAAACGACCAACCATCGGGATAACGAGGAAATCGTTAGCTCCGGAGAGACCGGCAAGAGGCTTCCTGGTTCCACCGTGTAGAAAAAGTTAGCAGTCATCTTTGTCGTTCCAAAAATTTCACAAAAAAAAAAAATTATATCTCTGATGAGCAAGCAAAATAATACAAATCGGGGCTATTAGTTGTACAGAGAAGCATATTTTCAGTGATTAATTGCAGAAAGAGCAAGCAATATGCGCAGAGAGTTTTCAAACAAGAGAAATAGGTATTTGATGATAAAAAATCTCCAAAAACCCCTAAGAAATTGTCAGTTTTTGAATTGACGCACGATTCAAGCGCGCTTCGAATTTCTATATACAGGAAACCGGAGCATGGTTTCCATCTTCGGTGTTCCTAACGGGAGCCGAACGCCTAAGCATTCCTCGGAGGCTACAAAATTGGCACCGCGTCCATCAAACGAAAAATTTACGAAACCTTCGCGAAGATCAGAGCGAATTCTTGCAAAGCCGTTTCCGGGCATTTCGCAAAACCGTATCGTCCGGAATAGGTTGTCCAAACCGTTCGTTCAACCGGTCCATCGATGCGAAAAATCGCGATTTCTAGAATTTCCGGTAACACACTATATACTCTGAAGATCGGGTGTACAGTCGACGAGGACCGAAATGTCAGAGGCAGGACAACGCGGAGAGTCGGTCCATTTAATTGTCCATCGGCAGGCTCTGTCCGGTGCTCTAACGGCGAGTGGACACGAGGATCGAGTATCGAGAGCCCGAGATCGAGGATCGAGAGACGGAGATCGACGATCGTTAGAGATGGGAGCGAGCGGGCGCCGAGACCTAGCTCTCGTGCACCTAGAGGATTTTCTCGGACCGCAACTCTTCGCTTCAAGATTATGCTACTGGACTATCGCATTAATACGTACGGTAATAGCGGGATCGGGGTCCATTTTGAGCCAGTATTTTATAGCTATTATCTAATTAGTCTGAAGGACCGTGGATTCTGTCTAGATCAATATGACCGGTGGATCTAGATAAAATAGCATTGAAAATGTTTAAAAAAATTGGGAAAGGACTGTCAAAATGACACCCAAGTTTTCCACGTATACAATCATCAAAACTTCTTTCGAGTGATAAGAAATTTTCACTTTAATCTCGACATTTGGCAGGATTCCACTAGCCTACAGCGTGGTCTAAGGTGAGGAACAATGCTGTCATCAAAGAGTCTAGGGATCTAGCTCGCAGTCAGAGATCGGCTCGATCCCATCTCTATCGACGCGTGTATACGGCCGGGTGGATACGGGACACGGTGTACGGTATACGTTATACGTTATACGTTATACAGATTGTGGGCGGGGTGGTCCAGAGAAAGCCTCGACAAGGCTCGCTCGCACGCGGTCTCCGCTCTGCACCGCTCCGCACCGCTCTGCACCGCTCCGCACCACTCCGCACGGAAAATATACACGGCGTTCGTGCCACCGCGAGGCGTGTGCCGTTTTTTACCCGTTCGCTGCGGAATAGGCTCCCCGTTCGCTTGGCTCTCCGGCGTTTCAGAGCCCGGCGAAAGAGAGAAGCTTACTCTTACCGCCTCGGCGTAGATAACGTCGCAATAGTGCCCACTTAAATGTCATTACGCGCTCCTTCCCACCCCCTGCCAGCCCCCTCGTAGCCCCGCTCGACTCTATCCTGTCGCCTCCTGCCAACGAGCGCTCTCTTTCTCCGAGGGGTCCGTTTCCGACGGAGGGGGCCCGGACCGAGGGGACCGGATCGATCTCGAAGACGTCGACTAGAACGACGTTATCGGCCACCCGGACCGTTTACGTAAGCTAGTTAGCAGCGGACCCGATACGAAGCTACCTATTATAGGAGCCGTGATAACGCTCGATAGTCTCCTGTGGCTTGGTCACGGAATCGCCGGGACACGCCGATTCCTTTGCCGATCGAACGCGGCGATTCGAAAAATAGTTTCTTCGGCAGAATGTCCGATGTTCCCGGATCGGATTTCACCGAGGACAGTTTCGATCGTAATTCCCTTTTATGAAGGACGTGGACCGAGGTCTTTATGCGGAATCCAAATTTCCTGCGGAAAGTGGAAGAGGAAATACTTTTAATATATGATTTAATATTCATGATCGAGGGACTCTGAGGCGCCACTAAAAATTGCTATGCCATTATTAAAACTATTGTTATAGTAGAAGGAGATATTATTACAAAGTTGTACAAAGGGTTAAATTCCAAAATTCAGACAACGCGTAAGTCGATACTCGAAGCAATGATCTCTCTAACGGCAACCAGGGGAAATTCGCACAGGGGATTTCCCGGGATCATCGTTCACCGTCGAAGGCACGCGCATCGGTCTTGTAAAAGTGGAGATCGAGTGTCCGGTCGATCTAGTTTCTTCTTCGGCTTCGTCGGTCCAGCACGATGAAAGCGAAGAGACTCTCTCGTCTGACCGTGGAAGGATCGAGTGATACTGGATACGTCGCCGGCCTCGAAAGTAATATCGAAAGTGAAGCTGCCGACAAGCAGCAAAAAGTCCCCCGATACTCTCCGGTTTCGATCATTTATTTTCAATCGACGCGAGACCGGCGCGGCGCGGCCGACGACCGTCTCGCGGATTAGAGAGAGGACTCTCAACGACGACGACGACGACGACGACGACGCCTCGCGAAACCGATCGCGATTCCACCGACGAAACCGAGAGTTTCCGATCTGAAAGTTCGATCGGATCGATGGCCACGAGGTCGACCAGTTTTCCGCGAGAGATCTGTCTTTCTCTTCTGCGCGCGCTCCGCCGAGCGACATTCGGAAATCCTAGACGGATGATAGTCTTTCGCGGGGATGCGATACTGTATTTTACAAACAAACTCGAATCGGACCACCGAATCTGCCAATCGTACTCGAGCATGATTAAATCAAATGTTGGTATATTCGACGCAGAAAATATTTTTGCTAATCCTTGGATGCTAGATCTTTTTGGCTAGGACTATTCAAGGCTTTATTTAGCAATTTTCAAACATTTTTAGCAATCTTTTCAAGGGAGACCTTGTAAAATGATTCCCATTTGTGGACCGCGTATTTCGATTGTTCCTAGTGCAACAACATTAAATTATAAGTAGACAGTGGATACTGTTACATTATTTTCAACTTTCTAATCATATTAAGAATGAAAATAAATTTCTATTTCACTCCATTTTCATTCAAAATAGACCTGAACGTCATGATCGTCAAAGGATTAACGATAAAAGGGTTCAACCGAAGGGATCAACTATAAGCATCCTCGATCGTTAACCTGAAATTTTGGCAATCTTTGTAAAAATCAGTGTCTTTCTGCGTCCTCGGGAGCGATTCAAGACTTCGCCGATATAATTCGCAATTATTGCGCCACTTGATTCTAGGACAGTGGTGTTAGATGCCAGCGCAGACGCGAAATTACGGGCGAGATTGTTGAAATATTTCAATTGCTAGGTGCCAGTTAAATGGAGTGCCGTGGCAGCTGAAGGAATCCGTATGAAATGCGACTGGGACTCGCGATCGAAACGCACTCGGAAGTGGCTGCGAATCGTTCCGCGAACGGTACAACGAAGGAAGTGGAGTAGCATTTTCCGCGAACGTGCGGCAGTCTCTGGATCAACCGGTAGCCTCGTTCGGAGGATGGAAAGTGAAAAGCTGCGGAGCTGCGCGGTCGATCTAGATGCGGAAAAATTCAACGTGAAAATGATCCATCCGCAACGCTTGGATTCACACCTCTGCCTGCTGAAGTTGATGTATCCATTTTCCACCAACAAAAACACTCATCAAAAAAGACTACAGTCACTCCTGCATTAGCTCGAATCAGGTTATTTGTGCTCGAATCAGCACAAATTGAATTAAATTTGACACAAAACGGATCTCAATGTTTGCTCCGCGCTGTAGGAGGGTTTGCTGTACTGCTAATTCAGCATCCCCGCGAAGCAACGGCAAACAAGGAACATCTGTCCGCGATCATCGTGATGGTCCGGAACGGGCGGGTAACAGACCCATAACCGTGATGAATATAATCAGAATAACAAATAAAACGAAACGAAAAAGAAGAAGAAGAAGAAGCAGAAGAGGAGGAGGAGGAACAGGAAGAAGCTGGAGAGCACCGAGAGTAAAAAGGAGGTTCGTATAGTCGGTCATCAGAGAGAAAGGGGGCAGACGGAGGAAGCGTGAGGCGAAGAAGAAGAAGAAGAAGAAGAAGAAGAGGAGGAGAACGAGACTCTCGGCTCCCTCGCTCTCTCACTCGCTTACCGACTCGCTAAGTTCGACTAGCTAGCTCGCTCTTTCGTTCTCTAGCTCGCTCGCTCGCTCGCGACATTCAAGAACCGTAGCTCTCCGATCCATTTGCCGTGCAGACCGCACGTGCAGCCAGGTGTGGACGAGCCCTAAGCTGGTGTTGGTGTTTGCGGTGTGCTCGCGTGGCGGGCGGCAGTCGCGACCCACATCCTGAGCCCCGGAGATAAAGTGCTCGGAGAGTCCGCTCCCCGAGAGGGCAGCGGTTCTCATCGCGACCCCGCCTATCCGCTTCTCCGTTATCATTGAACGTTATCACGAACCGATCTCGGTGAACGGTACACCGTGATAGTCTTCCACGAATCGGCGAGAATCGTTGCGGCTCCGCGCGGGCCCGGCTCGGCCCGGCCCGGCCCGGCCGCCGGGTCGCCGCGAGTCGAAACGCAATCCGCCCATTACACCGCTATTATTTATGATCTTACCGGCGAAGTCGGCTAACGGCGAACACGGAGGCAAGAAGATACTCTCGAGGCTGTTCTCGCAGTCCTCCCGGTGTATCTGCGCCCGGTAATCTATCCCCGGCTCGCTTTTAATTAGCCGAAAGGCGTGTAGCCACGGGAGGCGGAACGAGCGAACCGATCGAATTTTCGCCACGCAACCTTGACCAACAGAGACGAGCCTCGCCCAGCGGCGCGTGAAAGTAGAAACTAATCGCCCCGGACGCGTCCGAGACTTGTCCGGATTTTTCGATCGACCACTCGCACGCTCTCCTACTCGCCTGGACCGAGAGAGCGAGCCTCGGGAACGCGGAGGCGGAGACGCTGCTGGAATCCGCAACGGAGAACGCTTTCTGCATTGGACTCCTCGACTTTTGCTGTCTTCGATCAAAATATTCGCAACACGGAAAATACGCAGTGGTTCCTCCACCCTGGATAGACTGAACTTGGGATTGTCACGAGAAATACCGATGGAAACTCTTTCTTTGGCTTCAAAATTGCTAAATTCTTAATTCCCTGCGCTCGGAGCTATTTTAACACCAAGGCTCGGTAGTTCTAGCGTTAAATGTTTCTATTCGCAATTTTTAGTCGCGCCGCAGAGTCGCTACTCTGCTAAGAGTTAAGACTTGTAATTTATCCGAATCACAGATTTTGGTTTCGCTTCGAAATGACTGCGGGTCATTAGATTTGCATATCGTGGGTGAAAGAGACCCACAGCAGCTTCTACCGCATAACACCAATGTTTTTTCCTCATTAGTCAACAAGATATACGATTGAACTAGTATGCGTGTACATGAACTCGCAAGGAAGGCATACACAGGACCACAAGTGGTATAAAGTGCCTTATATAAAACACCCACGCTATGCATCCTAGTTATACATCCGAAGTACATATAGGGTACGCGTGTAGGTGCGTCGGTAGGACATTCAGGCTACAAAGAGAATAATTATTCTCGAACACAGTAGGATCTCGATTATCCGAGCTAAGCCAGGAAGTATGATTGCACAAATATTAATCGGTTATAATACCAGATTCAATTTTTATTAATTTGTACAATAAAAACAATGCAGCATGCGTTCCTCCGTTTAGCTCTTAAAAATTCCTAGTTTCAGAATAAAAATAGATCCCAACAAATAGTTACACGAAGTTATCGACCGGAAAGGGTCGAAGAGCGATTTTCGACTTTCCTCGACGCATAGTCAGACCGTTGGGCGAGCAGTGTGCGTGCTCTCGTCGGAGAACGCTCCTGGAAGTCGGTGGTAGTCGGGTTCGCCGGGCTGTTGGCCGCTATCGATGCATCTACGCCTCGGATTACGCCTCGGTTTCTCAACGTTCACCTCCTCTTCCGTCTCCTCCCGTTCCCCTGCGATACTCTCACCCTTCCTCCACCACCTCCTCCTCCTCCTCCTCCTCCTCCTTCGCCACCACCTCCTCCTCCAAGCTTTTAGTTCTCTTTCACCACCGTAAACCACCTCCGTCCAGCGTGGTTTCATCGAGTGTCCCCGCGACGCCACAGGCTGAATCCGTTTCCCTTTTGCGATGGAACGCGTCAGTCAGAGCCTCCTCTCGTCTCGTCCCGTCCCGTCCCGTCCCGTCCCGTCCCGTCACCGAACATCGAGGAGCGTGGCACGACAGCTTCCGGTTGTTCTCCGTGGAACTTGTCGCGATTCGACGGCCGACGGTGATTTATCTAGCGGAATTTTACGGCGGACCCCGTTTATTGGCCATCGACCAACGGTGGCCGATGAATTTCAATCTGGACTGCTCGCCGCCGCCGCAACCGTAATTAACCGGAAGCGAGTAATCGATACGCTCCGAAACTGCTCTGTATCACGTGCCTGCCACTTACTTTCAGGCTCGAACGCTTTGAGCTTCTCCGCCCGTTTATTTGCGAAAGCCTCTCCGGTTTTCTCCTTTTGACACTCGTCGCCAGACTACGTTTAAAAAATGATTTTCATTCTGTGCAGAAAGATATTTTCTCAATTTCAAAAATACATTCGCGCACCTTGGAACAGGTACAACGCAAATCCCCCACGAAATTTCCTACCAACTTTCTATCCTTTCCTAAAAAAAATTGCTAAAGCCATCCGATTTTTCGAGCGCGAAGTGGTGCAACCCGCTAATTAATCGGACAAGCCACGCAAGCGAATTTCCATGGATCCCACTGCGCCCGAAACCGGACCAGCAGGGATTCCGCTTAATTGTTGCTCGCAATCTGCTCCCGGTTGCTCGAACGGTCTTCAGCATCCCACGGACCATCTGGAGAGCCCCGACAAACGCGTCCGTTCCATTACTTTCTCCCTTTTCTTTTTTTCCTCGAAGTAAGATCGCCTCCGTTCGCCGCTCCTCCTCCGCTTCCTAGGCAGTTTCATCCGGCAGGTAAGTCGACTTTTTGCCCGGTTGTCGGTCTATTCTCTTTTTCGACAGGCGCGAATCGCGAGCTGCGAGCTGCGTTCAACGCAGACAGGAAGACGCGTGCGCCGTGTGTACAGCGTGCGGCGTGCACTTCCGGGCTGCGCTCTCGAAGATACGCACCCATTACCGGAAGCCAACGCCGCCGCTCTGCGGTTTTGCGTACGCGTCTAGACTTTCGATGGTTTGCCGAGACCGATGATCGATATCCGGATTTTTACGGTGGCCCGGGGATCGAGCCGGTTCCGGTTTCGCCGCACACACGGAAGCGTTGCGTAAGATTTTCAGCTGCCACGGCGATCCGTGCTCGCTGCGCAGACAGACGCCATTTTTAGTGAATCCGTGATCGAACGGTGATGTCGTTGAACCCTTTTATGCACATTTATTAAAAAATACAAGCACAGAAAATGCCGTACAGTGTTTTCTCGACATACGTCTGAAATATCGATAAAAGTCCCAGAACTATCCCCACTGCCGCGAGCTCAAAAGTTCCGCTGTCCTTTTCTACGTAAAAGAATATATAATAGTATGTCCTGGCCAATATATGTCCCTGGCTGGGCCCGTGTTGTGAACATTTGTCGAGAAAACACTGTGTTCGATAATGTGTTTCGTAAAACTTCTTTCTTCTCGAATAAGCTTGCAATTAGTTTGGCCGTCTAGCTCAAAGCATTGCCAATGGGGGGTTGTCGAGATTAAAGAGAAGAGGTACTGATTGGAATCGACAAAGTTGATAATCGAAAAGGTTAATCGCCCAGCGTCCGCGATATATGGGTCACTTTCTACGAAACCTTTCGGCCATTCCCCCGCGGGGAACGTATAACGAGCGAATCGGCGCGCCGCGCCGCGCCGGCCGGAGAAGATCCATTCCGAGAAACAAGACCGCTGGAGGTCCAGCATTCCGCGACATTAGATAATTGCAGCTGCGTTCCTTCTCTCCGGTATCCGACTGGCTCCCCTGTTGCCCGGCAATTTCGCTGAGAAAAAGCAGCCTGGTCGGGAGGAGAAACGCGGAGTCTCAGAGTCGCAGCCGCGTCGTCGTCGTCGTCGTCGTCGTCCTGGTCGTCGTTCCTCTTCCTCCTAAACCCGCCGTTGGAACCATAAAAGCGATCGCGTCGCGGGTAAATAGCGGGAGAGGCTCGTTCGTCAAGGAGAAACACGCGATCAACTATGTTGTCCCGGGGAATTCGCGGCGGGGACGGGGAATAAAGTGGTAGCGGCGAGCGCAATCTTCGGCAACAAGGTGGAAACG
Source organism: Seladonia tumulorum (assembly GCA_913789895.3). NCBI lineage: Eukaryota > Metazoa > Arthropoda > Insecta > Hymenoptera > Halictidae > Seladonia > Seladonia tumulorum. Next base: position 16,879,017 of record OU565277.1, on the reverse strand, counting down.
AAACGCCCGCGGCGGCTCCTAACTGGATAACTGGATCAATTAGCGGCGTTTAATCGGATTTTACCTACGCCTGACAGGACTGCCGCGACGCTCGCGATGACCGTGGTTCGTCGGTTCATTTTTTCCCAGTTTCCAAATTTTGTAGAAGAATTTGTCAGGGATGAAGACAGGAGTTAGCGACGGGTACAAATCGGTTGAAACAGGGGCGAGTTGCTTTGCAATACCCACGCTGTTCCGTCTATGCTGAAAGCGGGGGCCACCGAACCACGCCCACTTAGAGCAACGCCCACGCTTGCACGATGAGAATGAGATAAATTGTTTCCTTGCGCTAACTTTGTATTTCTTCGTTTGCACATATTGCTGAAAAGAGCACTGCCTATAGCTTCTTTTCGAAAGCAAACAACCCAGAGAACATTTCTCTAGCTTCATAAGAAGCTGGAGCCACCAAGCCACGCCTTTTCGGAGTACTCCACGCAAAGTTAGCAAGGAAAATACACAAAATAATAGCGACAATCTCCCGTTTACGACTCGCAAATTGAAAGTCCCCGCCGTATCTGCTACCACTTGCCCCTGGGGGCAACGCAGAGAGCTCACAAACGCACAGAGCACTCTACGTCGATACCTATATAAATCCAGTTTCTGTTGCGTTCGTCGATCGCCGGGCAGGAATTGCAGCACGCGTTACGGTGATAGTTACCGGTCGTTTTATTATCTCGCTAACTTTACGAGCGTTCTGACCTTTTCTTTATAGCTCGGGCCAATTCGGGGCCTTCCGTTCGGCCGGGAAAAATCAGCGTGGCAGAAAAATATCGATCGGGTGGTCCCCGAGAGCGGCGTGTAATAAAAACGGACGGTAACGGCGACGATTAAGGCAATTTTGCGAGCGCTTCTGCGGCGCGCGCCCGAGCATGATCAAGGAGGGTCCGCTAGGTGGCCCGTCCTGTCCGTGGCTGCGCGATAAATCGCCGATGAAAATGGACTCGTAACGACCCGAACTTTATCTCTCCGCGAGGCGTCTTCGCCCGTAAATCCTCCTGGCCGCCGCGCCGCGCCGCACCTCGCCGCGCTATTGAAAATATTTCACGCGCGTATCCTCTCGGGCACAGGCATCGTACCATAAATAAACGCCGGAAGGAGGCCGCGCGGCCGCAGAAGGTGCGAACGTTGCGACAGCGGCTTTTGTCGCCGCCTGACGCGCCGACTTGCCAACGATCTCCCGCTAATGATATAATTTAAGAGCAACGATCTTTTCGAGAACGATCCAGCGCCGTCCGCCGGCTGCGAAAAATCTCCGGTGACCGAGGTGTCGCAAGCTGCAGCTCACGGTTCCTGGAACTGTGTCACGGATCAGCCACTTCCGCCATCGCCGCGATCTAGCTGTCCCGCAGCCTTTGCAAAACGATCTTCTCGTTCACCGCCCAGCTGCGTCGCTTGTTGGAAAAATTGGGAAACGTTCGTTTCGTAAAGAATCGAGTAAAATGCCTCGAGTCGTCCTTGTATTCGAAAATTGTAAATAGTCACTTTCGAAACTGTTTAGCCCAATTTTAGGAAGCTGTTCCATCGGTCGGTGCTAAAGTTCGCGTTGTCCGATTCCTTGATTTGTATTTTAATATTTTTAAGGCTAGATTGATAATGCACGGTGAGTCGCTGTTGCCAATTTTCGAAACATTTCTCAAAGTAAGAATGAAAGTGCGAGGTTCTCCGGGTAACACATCGATTTCTGTCGCCGCTATGGACGCCGCTTAACGGCAAGGGAAGCGATTCGATCGGCAAGCTGGATCGGTGATCCAGTTGAGGCTTCAGCCCGGCGAGCACTCCCATATTAGTCGCGCGACCGGTCTAGGCGTACACACTTTAAGCGACATTCTTACGTACGAAGCGAAGGCAGCGAGAGAGCGTGTTTCTGCCGCACGGAAGATGGAAGCTGGCCTATTCTGCTGTTTCGCGCCTAACGCCGCTCTATGATAATTAGTAACCGTAGATCGGAGATCGTTTCGATCTAAATCCGTAGTATTCAATTTTATTAACGGAGGTCGGTTGGATTTAATCCTTTACGCTTATGGAATACTTACACCGTACCTGATGCACTTCCTTTTACGCGTACGAAGTTTATTATCTCCACTCGGACTTACAGCATTTAAATATTTAGAAATTTCTTGGATACAAACATGGTAATGTAAAAATTGTTTCAAGCATAGAGCATCAATCGATTAGCACCGAGTATTAATTTACTCGTTCTGAACAGAACCAAATTATAGCGTAAGGTGCAAGCTTCGTTATCGTTTATACGAATGAAATAAACTTTTAGAAAATATTCAAAATTCAAACGGCGGCCAACGCGTTAAATAACGATACGAGAAATTTTTAGTGGCACCCTCGAATCGTCGCTCGAGCGCGGAGGGTTAATAAAACATTTTAACAGCGAAGATTGGCAGCGACACAAATTGTGGTAGCGATCGTGTTAAACAAACGAAAAGATAAACGCGTCGAGAGGCTGTGCGGAGAACCCGCCGCGATTTGCCAGATAAACGGTGCGGCCGCGGAACCCTGTTATTACCGGGGGACCCGATGAGATTCGGCCCCGAGATGCGTTACGATTTCATGAATGAATTATTATTAATTACGCAATCCCGTTTATTTTCGTGACGGCGGGGCTCGAGTCACTTTCTCCGGCGCGATAATTGGGGAGCGAACGATCACCGGCCGATACAGCCGTGCCCCGGCTGTAATTACATCGAACGAAATGCATCGACGACTCCGAGCATCCCAGGCCCTTCTTCTCTTATTCTGTCCCTCGGAGAAACGAGGCTCGGGAACTTGCAAAAAATTGCGAAACCGAGGCACCGAGTCGCCGGGCGGAGCCGGGAGGTCAATAAAATCGGGAACAAACAATGTCGGGGAAGGGGGGAGGAACGCGGGACAGGCTCTTTCGCCTCGCATAATTTCGCAGGGTTTTGCTTATCTCTTTGGTCGGCGATTCTTAATTTCGGCCCTGTTCGATTATGAGACGTGCATGCGCGTCGATCGAGGATATTTGCGCCATCGATGCATAAGATACGGATGGAAATATTAATGTTTATGTGGCTCGTGTCGATCAAGAACCGTCGGACTGTGCTCCTCGAGTACCTTATATTTCTCGTAAAATAGTTTTACGACCAAGCTTTACAAACGTGTACAATACAACACGAATAAAATGCGAAGACAGTAACGCGGGAACTGTTTTGAACCATAGCGAAATAATTATACTGGATTATTAGGCAAAAATGGGTGGTTGTAATCGGAAACGGTAAAATCATTCAAACTCTTCCAACCCTGTGAAAGCCTCGGGTTCCCCAAGAAAATCGGAAAAGTGATGGTGCCGTCGAGGAAACAAAGGTGGAGAGACCAGCTCTCGGCGTGCACGCTCGCATTCCTGTTCGCACTGTTACCTTCTTCCTATCGCGATTATTCTGCCAATGGACGCCGGTGTCGGCGCGAACGGTGTACGCAGAGTGGCAGCGTCTCGTATAAATGGTAACGGTACCTCATCCACTCCTCGGCGACCGACCGATCGCGGTTGCGTATTGGCGAGCGGGATTCGCGATCGTTTCCGAGCGCATCGATTGCGCAAACGCCGCGCGAAGACCGCAGAATCGAGCCGCGAACAAAAAAATCCCCGATCGAAATCGACCGAGCGCGATCGACTGCACGATCGATCGTCCCGAATCGGGATCCGACTGTTCCGAATCGGTATACCGCGTGTCGGTACACTGGCACAGATTTTTTGCAATAATGCAAGCTACGAGGGCAGCGTATCGATTTGATCCTCTTCGGATTGGTACTATTGTAGGATCATACGGACCATGGAAGGACAAAGAACCGTTGGTATTTTAAAACGTGAATATATTTAAACAATAAAAAGACAAAAGACAAAACAAGATATACAAAGAGATATTACAGAATACTACTCGAAGTGCGCTTCTCTATGTCTCGACGAGAACTGCCCGATGCCGAACGTTTCTCGAACTCGTCAGCTCGTCAGCTCGTCTACAATGTTTATTATAGAAACGCTATCGCATCGCTCGGACCGCCTGGGTCCGCGCGAGTCCTTTATTCCCGCCGACAAACATTACACGATGCCGCCGAACGCGCGCGGAACGAAGGCACACGGAAAACGACACAGCCGCGCACGAAAGTTTATCTTTTACGCGCGGCAATATGATTCGGATCGTTCTTTGAAGCGCACCGAACCTACACTACCGAACCAGTTAAAACGACTGGTTCCTAATTTTTTCTTCCAGAACCGCAGAAAATATAAAAATATTTTAATCAGAAATTAATATCAGGTGAAACACAAGACTGCGAAGATACTAGGGGTAGTTAACGCGTTGACTGCCACGCGTGGTTCCCAGAAATTCTTACAAAATCAAAGTAATTTAATTAATGAAAGCGAAACTAGAAATGTTAAATGTGTTATAGGGGATGCTGTTTTAACCCTCTTGAATTCTAAAGATCTTAATAAAATTCGGTTTATCCTAGTTTAACCTAGTTAAAAGTCACCGTCGGTCATATGTGACAGTTAACGTGTTAAGAATGTTGTTAGCTTCTCTTCGTTTCTGTGCACAGACTCCTCGCGCTGTTGTTGCGAGTTCGCTTCTGCGCCGATTTCGCGAGAAAAAAAAACAAGTTCCACGTAGAAGTCTTCGCTGAAAGAGACAGACACGCCTCGTAAAATTTGAAAGCTTACCGCTTGCGAAACAGCATCGCCGCAAGATCGGCCCGAGGTCGACGCGCGGTTGATTGAATATGAATCAACGTCAACGCGTTCCGATCGACTCGCTTCTCCTCCCCTCCCCCTCTGTCTTCTTCGCCAGCGATAATCATGCTCAAACCCGGCACACCTGGCAATTATTAGGTTGTTACGTGTCGAGTGGCGGATTTTTGCCTGGGATCTTAAACAGACATTACCTGTTTCAATAATAAGCTTCGCGAGGCGAAATCGGTATCGGTACACGTGTTCCTTCGGAGCAATTTTGATTCGCACGATTCGATAAGGGTAAGGGTCTTGTAAACATGGGAAACAGTCTCATAAGCATCAGCGGGGATCTCATAATTCGGCACTAATTTTGGTATACTTATTCACGGATAAACTCGGTACGGCTGGGGGTGATAATTATAATATTATTAGGATATCTTTTAATTAATATCTACGATGATAGGAAGACTTCGAATCTAAACGGTACACTTGTACGAAAAAATTAGAAATGTCATTACATCCCTCAATTATTATTCGCAAAAATTCTAAAAAAGTTAGATAAAAATAATATGCAGAGTGACAAGATTCAACGACTTACGATCCGAATGGTAAGTGTACCAAAGAATTATAAATGTCACCGTAGCGAGCTATTGTTGTTCACAAAAATTGCAGAAGAGTTCCAAGCTGATAAAGAATTCTAAAAAACAAGATAAAATCGGAACGAATCCTAACCGAATATACGAAATAATCGGGACAGATGGCACGAATAAGTACAGGAGACTTTCTGTCTCAGAGATAAGCAGGACATTTGGTGGAACACTTTCGCGAGCGTGCGTGAATGCAAGAGTCGAGTCAGCGGGGCACAATTACGACGTTTCACGGCCGTGATTGGGCCCTCCATCTTCCTCGACGCGACGACGCGACGCGACGCGACGGAGGACCGTCGAAATTGTGGGAAGACTTATTGCGGTTTGCGAAATGTCACGGTAGGTCATCGGTCGACGCCCGTCCCGATTTAATCCTGGTCTTCGGCTCGGCTCTGTTCCTCGGCTCCGTAACCCCTTTCGAAACTTTTCACTCGGGCGCGTCGCGCCGGGTATGATACTCTCGTTTAATAGCCTGTTTGATGGCCTGCTGCGCGCTACATTTATTTATTCGTTTCCTCTCGTAATTGCCACTCGGTTCGCTTTTCCATCGATAAACGTCCATCCTGCGGCGAGCACGCTAGATTAGGATCGGTGGCGCGTCGGAACCGATTTCCCTAATGTTCCGTTCAGAAGCCGCAGGAAATATGTTCGCCATCTTCGCGCGCGAATAAAATCTTCACAATTTAAACTGTGTCGCGGTATCGTTGTATTTCTTGTATAAGTGTAGGGATACGCGCGTGTGCGATCGACAAACCGTGGCGGCAACGGGCGATATTGTAGTTGCCGGCCAAAAGAACCGCCGATTCCGGCGGAACGCGGCGGTCGCCAAAGACGCCCTTTGGTAATCTGCCGACACCGCCATACAATGTATGAACGAATGAGTATAAGAGGACGGGATCGACCGAGAGGAGTCAGTCAAAATCTCGCCGTCGAACACGCGCCGTGAAAATAAATAAAACATATTAAACCCGATACGTCTAAGAGTTTCTCGCCCCTACAAAATTCAGAAGTGGGATATAGTGTACAAGTGAATCGCGTGTCGAGATAGACCTCAAGTTTGACATTTTTTTTCTCTTCTTACGGTGCGTTGTAGTGCAATATGAATTCGTATACTGTCGCCGAATTAAAAGACATGCTACGCGAAAGAGAGTTGCCGACGACCGGGACGAAAGTCGAGCTAATCCACAGATTGCGTGAAGCCGGCGTTCCGGAACCAACTCCCCTGGAGTACTCAGATGCCGTCGACACTGACCTCGAGGTGCAGGAGACAATGCAGACGCAGAAACAACCGGAAAACAGTGCTCTAATGTCCGAAGTGGACCTGTTACGACGAGAAAGAGTTTTAGCCGAGCGCGAAATACAGTTGTTAAGAAGGGAACTGGAAATCACACGTTTAGAAACGCCGCGTACGAGCAGTACAGTGTCAACCCGTACCCGTGAATTAAAATGGACCGAAATCAAAGACATGATCGGCGACTACGATGGAAGCAGTTATGCATTCAGAGGCTGGGAAAGTCAGATGCGTAAGCTGATCCGGAATTACCAATTGGACGACCAGGCTGCGAAGGCCCTAATCTGTCAGAAGCTAAAAGGAAAGGCGCTCCGATGGTTCCACTCGCGGGAAGATTGCATAGATCTGACATGGGAGGAACTGCTGCAGGAGTTATTCGCTATGTACGGTCAGCGAATTAACACCGTAGTATTGCGGAATGAATTCGAACGACGAACGTGGAAGGCCAACGAATCGTTCGCCGATTACGCCCACGAAAAAATAATTTTGGGTAACAGGGTGCCCATAGCCGCCCATGAAACCATCGATTACCTAGTGGACGGGATTCCAAGCGAAACGTTACGTGCAGTGGCACGCGCACAACGGTTCAGGGAAACCAAGGACTTGATGGAAGCATTCGCGGAAATATCGCTATCACCGGAATCACGACGACCGGGACAGACGCGGCATCGCGCAGAGTGGACACCGATGGGCAGAACCGGGGAGCCACTCAGGCCGCAACACGTCAGGCAGGCCCGCTGCTACAATTGCAACGGCATGGGGCATTTTTCGGCGGAATGCAGACAGCCAAGGAGGGAACGAGACATCGCTCGCAGAGACGGCAGCGTTAGGAAAGCAGACGACGAGCGACGAGTATCACCACAAGGGCAGGTGAACTTTGTAAGCCGAACAGCGGAGGAGGAGGATGATTTCTATCCGACGGTACAGCTGACGGTGGGGGACGAAGACAAAACAACAATCGAAGTAAGAGCGTTAATTGATACCGGTAGTCCAATCAGTTTTGTAAAACAAGGTCAGGTTCCGCGACATTTAGTTACAAAAACCGTGAAAAGTGGTAGATTTTCCGGGATAAACGATAGCACTCTGACGATTATTGGCGACATCAAAGCGAAAATAAATTTCCAGCGACGCGAGCTCGATGTATCACTGCGGGTTGTGACGGATGAGACAATGCGAAGCGCGTTAGTTTTAGGCCGGGATTTTATAAAATTGGCTAAGCTCTCGTTCACAGTAGACAAAGAGATCTCGGAGATAATGAATATCGAGATAGAATCAGATACCCGTAAATCAGCGTCGCGTCCCACGATAAATAGAGCGTTACCATACGAAACGAAAGAAAAATTCTACCGGTTATTCGAGGAAGAGTATGTTAATCCAACTCGTCCGAAACATCCGCAAACGGAAAACGTGCTGGAACTTAGACTGTCCGACAGCAAACCATTCCATTTCACGCCACGTAGATTGTCGTTTGTAGAAAAAGACAAATTAAGGGAAATTCTGGACGACTTGTTGGCAAAAGGCGCGATTAGAGAAAGTACATCCGAATACGCGTCACCGATTGTCTTAACGAAAAAGAAAAACGGGGAAACCCGAATGTGTATAGATTTCCGAGTACTAAATAAAGTAACGGTACGCGATAATTTTCCGTTGCCCTTAATAGAAGATCAGCTAGACCTATTACAAGGTAAAAAATACTTCTCATCGCTAGATCTGAGAGACGGATTCTTTCATATCAGAATGCACGAGGATTCGGTCAAATATACTTCGTTCGTTACGCCGTTCGGACAATATGAATGTACCAAAATGCCGTTTGGTTTAAAAGGGGGTCCCCTAAGATTCCAAAGATACGTGACAGGGATATTCAAAAATCTAATTAACAGCGGGGACGTGTCGGTATATCTAGACGATTTTTTAATTGCATCGGTAACGATCGAACACCACCTAGAAATCTTAAGAAAGGTTTTCCAACTATGCGTCGCAAATAAGTTGGAACTACGCATGGACAAATGTAAATTCTTGGAAACAGAAATTGAATACTTGGGATATAGGGTAACGAGCGACGGCATCAGACCCACCGAACGCGGTATCGAGAATGTACAAAAATTCCCAGTTCCGCGTAACGTACGCGAAGTGCAAAGTTTTCTAGGCCTCTCTTCGTATTTCAGAAAGTTTATAGAGGGCTTTTCAATCATAGCCAAGCCTCTGTATGACCTAATCAAGGAAAAATGTAAATTTAAATTTGGTCCCAAGGAAAAGGAAGCGTTCGACGCGTTAAAAGAATGCCTAGTACAGGCACCCATTCTGGGAATTTACTGTCCGCGCGACGAAACGGAATTACATTGCGATGCCAGTGCGATAGGTTTCGGCGCTATTCTGTTACAGAAGAAGGCCGACCAAAAGTTCCACCCGATTTTCTATTTTTCAAAGCGCACCACGGACACCGAATCCAAATATCATAGTTTCGAGCTAGAGACACTCGCTATAATCTACGCACTGCGCCGATTCCGTCCGTACCTATGCGGAGTGCCGTTCAAAGTAGTCACGGATTGTCAGGCGCTTAGCCTAACGCTTAACAAAAAAGAAACAAACCCTAGAATCGCACGGTGGGCATTAGAATTGCAAGACTATGATTACAAACTTGAACATAGAGCGGGAACAAGAATGAAGCACGTCGATGCATTAAGTAGGCAGGTTCTAGTACTGCAGGATAACACTTTAGACAGAAATTTAGCCTTATGCCAACAACAGGACGAACAAATTCAGAAAATACGTCAGAAGTTAGAAAAATCTGAAGACAAACTTTTCGAAATGATAAATGGGTCGGTTTACCGCAAGATTGACGATCGCGCTTTATTTTTTGTTCCGGCAACGTTAGAAAGCAGTATAATGCATCAATACCATAATGAGCTAGGGCATGTCGGACCAGAGAAAACAATAACAAACATTATGAATAGCTACTGGTTCCCTAACATGAGGGAAAAAGTTATGAAGCATGTTAAGAATTGTTTAAAGTGCATAGCATTTTCACCGAAGTCCGGACGGCAAGAGGGCATGTTGCACGAAATACCGAAAGACAATAAACCGTTTTCTACACTGCACATTGATCACCTAGGACCTATGTCAAAGAAACAGTCTCTAAAGTACCGTTACATTTTTTTAGTAGTAGATGGCTTTACAAAATACACAAAAATATACCCCACAAAAAGCACGGGTACCGCCGAGGTAATTAAGTGCTTAAAACACCATTTCGCGACCTACAGTAGACCATTACGCATTGTGTCAGATAGAGGCAGCTGTTTTACCGCGCACGAGTTCGAACATTTTTTGAAAGATCGCGATGTACAACACATCAAAATCGCAACCGCAATGCCGCAGGCAAATGGCCAAGCGGAAAGAATGAACCGTACTATCATTCCAATGATATCGAAATTAGTCGACGAACGTAACGCGCATTGGTACGAAGTACTCGAAGAGGTAGAGTTCGCCATAAATAATTCTGTCAACAAGTCGACCGGTGAAACTCCCAGCGTATTATTGTACGGAGTGCCCCAACGCGGAAAAGCGATCGACACCGTCAGAAATATTCTCGAGTCTTCCGGAGTTTTAAGAACTGAGCGAAATTTAAACAAGACACGTGAGAAAGCGGCTTCACGAATACGCCAAAGTTTTAACGCCAATAAAAAGTTGTACGATAAAAAGCGTAAACCAGCCTTACAGTACCAAGTCGGGGATAAGGTGATGATATCAAATTTTGTAAATTCCAGTGACTGCACCAAGCTGGTACCGAAATTTAAGGGGCCGTACGAGGTGGCACGCGTTTTGCGAAACGACCGATATATTGTCGAAGATATCGAAGGATTCCAGGTGACCCAAGTACCGTATCAGGGGACGTGGGCTGCGTGCAATATGCGTCCCTGGCTATCCAATTAAACATCCGTACCAAAGACCCATCATTTTATACGATTATTGTAAGATTTATGTGTTACTAGTATTAGGTATATAGTATAAATAGCTCCGGTAGTCATAAGTAGTTTAAGATGTATTAGTTTAATCGGGACGATTAAAAGGTCAGGATGGCCGAGTTGTAGGGATACGCGCGTGTGCGATCGACAAACCGTGGCGGCAACGGGCGATATTGTAGTTGCCGGCCAAAAGAACCGCCGATTCCGGCGGAACGCGGCGGTCGCCAAAGACGCCCTTTGGTAATCTGCCGACACCGCCATACAATGTATGAACGAATGAGTATAAGAGGACGGGATCGACCGAGAGGAGTCAGTCAAAATCTCGCCGTCGAACACGCGCCGTGAAAATAAATAAAACATATTAAACCCGATACGTCTAAGAGTTTCTCGCCCCTACATAAGCGACTTTGTACTTTTGACATCTGAACATTTTAAATAGAAGATACTCGTTCGTTTTATTAAATACGAAATAAATAAAATTACAGAAGGCGAATAACCCCAATGCCGATGGTGGCCCACGAAAAAGGAACTCTGTCCCGGACCGTTCCCGCCGAATTCTGTCCGAAACAGGTTCCCACCGGCACGAACGATCCTCGTGTTCGCTGGTTGTTCGTTTATTCGCGCAGAAAATTGCGATCCGCTCGGTTGAGGAAGGCCAAGAGCCAGAAAGGAGCTTGCGCGTTTTTCGAGCAAGACGTTACCTTCGTGCATTATTTATGGGATCGCATTATACTTTCATGCGGTTATTTCCAATTAACGCGTGTGCCAGTCCCGGCGTTTAAGGTTTCTTTTATGGGGGACAGGTTGCTTCGAACGAGCGCGTTAACGGAGCCACGGTGCTTGTCAGTGTTTGCACCGCTGCGCGGACTCCTTTTTTCTGGAAATACGCTCATCCGGTTTCCTTCGAATAGACCAGTCCGTGAGATCCTTGTAATTTCCTACGAATCGCCTCGTGCCTACGAACGATCCTAATGAAAACTCCCTAATAGACAGACTTCTCTAAGACGGACTCGAACAGGTTCTGAAAGATCTCCAGGATGTTTGATCCTCGACGACTAACTTTCTGGAAAAATGACGACCGGAATCTGCGATACCAGATGATCCTCTAAATGTTTACAGTATCCCGTTTTATTACAAGGTAACGTGTTCTACTTAAATCACAGAAATGTTTATTCCTGTTTTTAATCGATTTATTTTACTTTATTTAGTTGCATAGGATGCAGTGCGTTTGTTAGATGTTCGGTATATGCACAGATCAATTGTATATCGTTAGGGTCTCGAATTAATACATAGTAAACGATTCTATATTCGGACAATCAATTGTTAAAGGAAAAGCTAGCTATACCGAATTCTTCTCATTCCTGTATGGGGTATCGACGCTTATGCACTGTAAATACACATTTGGCAACGCTGCAGGTAATATTATTCGTTACGTGGATAAGATATATGGTGTTCCTACCGTGGCTCTAGTAATTTGATTAGAAACTGTATTTTAAGTGGTTCAAACAGAATTATTAATTTAGAAAAGCGACCGGAGAAAGTGTATGTTTATTCATGATGTTAATTCAGCATAAAGCAGTTTGTGATATAAGACGTGAACCGAATTGGAAAATCATGGGAATCTTCGAGTGCCTCTACGATTCTAACTCGTGTCGAATCATGAGTTTATACATACACGAGACTGTTCATGGTGTCATTGAGAGAGGGGGTAGTTTGTAAAAATCTCCACGGAGGTCGTCGCGAGTAGACTGCGGATATTTATGGAAAATAAAAATTGTCTGTATTCGTTACAAGACACAGGAACTATATAGACGCAAACCAGATTTGTCGATTCCTTAAATGTTTTTACATTTCATCTAGTCGTTCAGAGTGGTGTCCCGATATAAATGGATTTCCAAAAGTGAGAGAACCATCGGTGAACATTGAAAGGAAAATGAGTCCACCGTCACGATACAGTATCTTTTACCGAAACAAGGTCCTCCTGAGACAGTCGCCACTTTTTCACGAAACAGATCCTCCCTGAAACAAGGTAATCTCTTCCCCGCAAGATGAAACGGCGTGACAAAGTAGTCTCGGAAGGAGCAAGGCGGAGAAACGCGGCTGGCCGAGGAATGTTGAGGAAGGACACGGCCAGCCCAGCTGCAGAGAGTCGGCGTCGTCGTCGTCGTCGTCGTCGTCGTCGCCGGGCCATGGACCCGGAAAGAGAGCCTCCCATGTTGAACCATAGAAATTTATGGAGGTTCGATGAAGCCGTGGGACGTGGGCCGCGTCCGGAACGACGATATCCTTGCTGGCAGTTCACAAATCAGCCGCCCATTGTCGCTCGACTCGCTCTTCCCTTCGCGGCCGAGCTCTCGGCGCAAGATACACTTCGTCGGCCAGTTCCCATTCTTACACCTTCGGCCGACGACGGTTTTCTTTATCTCCTATCCGCTGTCCACTCCGGCCCTCTTCTTCCCCGAGATCGATCCGCCCGGCTGCGACCGGTGTAACGCCTTTCCGGGAACGTTCCTCAGCCGATACCTCTCGATAGTCAATATCGGCAACTCGGTGGGCGAGATTCCTCCAATCGTTAATACACTGTTGCGACAATGCGGTTCGTTCGCTACTTTTTACAATTATTTCGCTATTTTACATCGCCAGCAGTTTTACGCCACTGGTCTTTGATCCTTCGGCATTCCAGATCGCGTGCTCGAGCTCTGAATTCATCAAAAATACCGATGAAATTTTAAGACGTTTCGGTAGAAGAAATTTTAATCTCAAAATTCATACATTTCTTTCAACCTAGAACATTTTCTAATGTTTTATACATTGTAAGTATGGAATTGAACCCCGTGGCAACTTTTACAAGCCTCAAAGTCACCGCTCGAGTGCAAAGGGTTGCCTCTTAACCCAATTACTCCCTCAGGTACTATAGCAGCATAAACGTTCCAGGATCGTTTCCCTAGCTGTCCTCACGGATCAGAAAAGGCCTCGAGGGAACAGCGAGACTCGGCGAGTCTGCCGAGCGTCGTCGCGAACTGGTTCGGATTTCCAGCAAATTACGGCTCGTTTACACTTGTAAAACACCGAAAGTATCGAAGCGGTACCGGAGCCGCGGCAGGTATCCCTCGCAACAGGAAACGAGCCGAGGGGGCTCGTAAAACGGCGAGTACTCGGGCTGGTAATAAGGCAAAATCGCGAGCGGCCGGGGTCCGGAGCCGAAAAATCCGCGATCTATGTAGCGTGGCGAGGGTCCAGCGTCGGGCGCAGCGCCGATCTAATTGCCGGTCGGCGTGGTGCAACGTCTCGCCGTTGCAACGTGTCCCCTTTTTTTTTCTTCCCTCCTCGCCGCCCGCCCGTTCGTTCGTTCGTTCGTTCGTTCGATCGCCTCTCCCGGTGCACTTTAGCGGCTCTCTTCGCCGCTATCTTGCGTTCACGGTTGAACGGCTGCGGGTGAAAAGTACGCCGGCACAACATATAATTATTCCAGCAAAATGCCAATTGGTTAATCGTGCATCCGATATGCCCAGTCGTCGGTGACGAGCCGACGCGAAAAATTCGCGCGCCACGCCGATAAAGGGACTTCCTATTTGCTCGCGCGGTGCGAGCGTTCGTTCACGATAACGGGAGACCATCGATCGCAGTTTACACTATTATTACTACACTCGTTACACGTTACCACCGGGGAACTGCGAAAAAGAAGGATTCCATGTTGCATGAAATTCAAACTACAGTATTCATTACCTTCGGAGTCGCAGAAACCTTCGTACGACTTCTAGACGCTTTAGGATCAAATAGAAAATTAAAAATTTTGCAGAATTTTAAAATTCTGCCGATTTAATTTCACCCTTTGCACTCGAGCGACGACTTTGAAGCGCCACTAAAAATTGCCATTACCCAACGCAGAGTTTCCATTGTGAAAATGATCATACAGAATCAATATATTCTAGGTCAAAAGAAACGTCTTGCTTTTGGAGTTACAATATCTTCGAGTATGAAGGGTTAATAGAAGAATACGAGAGAGTTCAAGCCTAATGAAGCAATCGGCCGCGCACAGGACTGCGTCGATCTATAATATTATACAAACGCATAGATCCCGACACCTGCAACTGGTCGCGCAGGGGATCCTATACAGGAAATCCCGCCATATCGACGTCATGTCAGTTGGATCGATCGATCCTCCGTTCGGTCGATCCCCGCGACTCCCGGATGGGTAATTGCACGTTCGCGATGATGAATCGCGGCCCGGTAACAATGCGGTTACCCGCGACGGCGAAGCGGTAGGGGATACCGCGATAAACGCCGCGCTTAATTACTATAATTGAGATAATTAGGTTGTGTAATTGAAGGAGATGAATGAAACCTCGTCGGCGAGGTGAATCCGATCGGTCCGGCCGCTTTCGCTCAAGTTCGTGCCGCGGAAGGAAGGACACGCAGCGGGCGCGCGCGTAACTCTTCCATTGTTAGAAAGCGAGAATTATGCAATCGTAATAAAATTCGCTAGAACCGGCCCCTCCGATCGTCCGAGGCTTTTAGAAGACGGACGCGAAACGCGCACGGGGGCCCGTAATAAAACTGGGACGCGCGATGCCGATAATAATGGGCCGGTTCTTCCCGGTTTTCTCTCCTTTGCGGCGCGGAGCACGGCGATTCGCCGTTGCGTTGCCCGAAAGCGACCGCGATGGCTCACGGGAGTCCTCCGAAGCCGAAGCCGAGGACGCGTCTCGCGTTCCAGATCTTTTACGTAATTCCGAAAAGCGAATTTCTCGAGCGACTCGGCCGTTCGCTAATTAAGAACTCCGCTCGGC
This sequence comes from Seladonia tumulorum, assembly GCA_913789895.3. Taxonomy (NCBI): domain Eukaryota; kingdom Metazoa; phylum Arthropoda; class Insecta; order Hymenoptera; family Halictidae; genus Seladonia; species Seladonia tumulorum. The sequence goes on along the minus strand of OU565277.1, from coordinate 16,863,592 downwards.
CCGGGGACCCACTGTCGACGAAAACCCAGATACACCGGGTTCACCGAAGCGGCCGAACGCACAGCCAATTACCGTGCCTCGTTCCCGGCTCGTAAACTCTTTCCTCGGGGGTTCCATCGCTCGCTTTAATCGCCGCCAATTAAAGTCGAATCGTCCCGCGGCCACGAATTTTCGCCACGATGGAAATCCCAAATTGAGACATTCTCGGGCTGCCAAACGGTCGCCAACGATTCGCGACGCACAGAGACGTCGTCGATACACACTGAGATTTATCTTTCCCAAATTTCGCGACTCGTCTTACTTTGGAACCACTATGATCTTATCGGAAGGAGGATATTGCGATCTCGCCAGGATGCGAGCCGATCGGTTGTATTTTAATTAAATCTTTTTACGATTGTTGTGGGTGTCGATTCACTGATTTCTTGTCTCCGGGGACAGTAATTGTCCGGACAAAACTGTGCGTTCTTTCAAGACTCTTTGCGCACTCTATCGCACTACGGAGTTCTTTGGATTCGCGAATAAGGAAATATGCACGAAATTCTTTTCGTGCGGTAACAACGTACGCAAATTCGATCGAAACGAACGCGTTACGCTCGAACGATGCGCCTTCCAAGATTTCTCAGCGTTAAAATACTTGCGCCGAACGGAAGTACGACCATTAACTATTTAGCCGCTTTCGATCGGCCGTAATTCATCTACGTTGATCGGCGCGCGTTCGCCTCCCTTTCGACGAGACGAAGAAACGACCTTCCATCGATGAACGCGCGGCCATCGTTAGCGAAATATCACCGCCACCGTCTCGCTTTCCAACGGCAGCTGCTCTCCGATCGGTTCTAATGGATCTAGAAATCGGTGCATAAATTGAACCCACCGGGAGAAACGATCGAACGATTCTCGGCCGGTATTCCCGTAGCTTTTCGGGCCTGTCGGTCAAGCACAATGGGCACAATTGGCTCGATGCAACGCTCGGACCGTTATTCTCGAGAAGCACTTCGGAAATCTTGGTCCGGGATGTTTAGACTTTCCCCCCGGAAAGTTGTTTAACCTATTTTCATCCGCCTGTGGGACCTTGATTGAAACTTCTATTGTGCCGGTCGATGACTCGTTCGATCGAGCATCGGCCCTTTTTGATATTGGATCGATAAGTTAACCACTACTTCGATGATAATGGGTACGTACGTGTACGTGTAATCTTGGGTTTACGTATGCGAATATTGCTGGATTAATCTTTTGATGTACTCGTACGTCTTGGACATAGTACATATTACCCTACTACCTGTCCCTCGACACATTTTGAGAATTTAAAATTACAGTCTAAAATTATTAAGAAAACGAAATAAGCGTTCATATCGTTCTTGCGTCTTTCAAATTCACGAGGACAATTTTTATTCGTCGTAAATTATTACTCTGAAAAGCACGAGAAACGTTGAAAATTGCAGGTGGTCCTAAACTTTTGGACAGGGACTGTGATAGAAAGGATGTGCAGCAAGTTTTGAAAAGAAAGAAAGAGGAGACTCGGGGGAGCAGGAAGAACGGGCGGTTATTTCGAGCGGATAGATTTGGCAAACAAGAGAGCGGGACAAAGCGAGCCGAGTCGCCTGCATGCAGCGCTCGGTGCAGTCTCCGGTGCAGCGGCGTCGCTGGTTGTGCAGCGCGCTCGGTCCAGTGCAGCGCGGTTCGGTGCGACGAGGCGTGTTTCGTGTGCGTGCACCTTCGGCGATGATCGTCTCTCTTTCTCTGGCCGGCGGTGTTCTCCTCTTTTCCTCGTCTGGCCGCGCTCACGGTGAAAGTGAGCGCATTCCATGGCCACCGCGACCACGCCCGACCAACACACTCTCGCCCCGGTCGCTCGTTCTCTCGCGAAAGAGATCAGCGAGAACGTGGCCGACCGGAGCAGAGCTGAACAGAGGCTGAACAGAGCGGAGCGGAGCGGAGCAGAGCCGATCCGATCCGATCCGATCCGCGAGTGAGGAGAACACAGCGCGCGCTGCAGCGTGTCCGTGTGCCGGCTTGCTCGTCGTCGTCGTCGTCGTCGTCGTGCCGTACCATGCCATGCCGGTGATCGTCGGTAGGAAATTCTCCTTAGGCGCGATAGTGCTGGTTCGCCGGTTGCTCCACGCTGCATCGGGGTCCAGGACGGGTTTCCTATTTGCGCCAAGACCACCTAGGCGAGACGCGTTTAGGCGGCGGACCTCATCCAGTTCGCTGTCCCACCGATATATTATTTTACGCTTTTGCTGCCGCTGCTGCCGTGCTCGGCTCCGCGGACACTCCATCCTCGTGCCCGCGGACTTGTCTTCGTAGTCATCCTATGCTTCTTCCTTCCTCTGCAATTGTCGCTGCCCGAGATATCGGAGCATCGCTAGGTCTAGCCTTGCCGGGATTAAGTCGTCTGCCACGTTTCCGCGGTTCCCTTCTATCTCTCCCCTGTCGGTTTAACGCTTCGTCGATAGACTGCAACAGTTTATTTCTTATTTATTTTGCAGAAATATCCGCAAAATATTCCCAAGAACGATCATTCGCAACTTCGAAGAGCCGCTTCGAAGCGCCAGATAGTCTCGGCAATGACAAAATCGGAGGCCTCGATAATTCATCGGGAACGACACAGCGAATGCGAACCGGCCGAACGATAAGAAGACAATTTTCCATTCTGATCCTCGGGTATTATCTCCTCGACGTCGAAGTCTTAATTTTCCCTGTCCGTTCGATGTTCTCTCCCTCTATTTCTCCGTATCTGCCGGCATCTTTCCATCTTCTCTCCACGCTTGTTTCTCGCCCGTCCGCTCTCGCGCGCTCTTGTAGCCGTCTTTTTTGTGTCATTCGGCCAGCAGCCGCGATATTTCTTCCTCTCGTTCGGCGAGCGTATTGAGAGATTAAACGCTATCTGCGGGCCGAGGCGGTATTTATGCTCTGCGGCGGGGTGTACACGGAAATATCGTGATTTTTGCTGTGGGTCTCGGTGACTCTCCGAGGACCACCACCGGGGCCACGATATTCCCGGCGTGTACCAGACCCCGTACGAGTTTCTCCGTGGTCCTTTTATTAATCGGCCCGAGCCGGGTCGTTATCGCGCCCTTTTTTCTGGCTCTCGATCCGAAGCTCGTCGTATTAGTAGAAAGTCCCCGGCTGATTCGTCGGCTACGCCTGAATTATGATCGCAAGCCGCGGCCAACCTGTCTTGTACATCTTTCGAGCTTCGATTCCGAATCCTACGCGCCAGTCCTAGTTCCCGGCTAACTGGAGCAACGCGGACAGATCCGCGTGTCCCGAATCCTTCGGACAACGTTCATTCGCGACATTTTTGCTAGCCTCGGCAATTTGATTCAAAGTTTCGCAAAAATTATCGATTGTAAATTTTCAATGAATCTTCGCCATCTTCCGTATCCAAAGACAACGATGTTCAAATTCTTCTGTCTTTCTCGGGCTCGACTCGCAACTTAAATGATAAATGAGAATTGAAACGAAAGTAATTTCAGGAAACAAGAAGAAAAGCAAGCTCCAAGTCGAACTTTCGATGACTCGCTGCAAACTCAAACTGTTTAAAAATCCTATTGAAAAAGATTGTTATGGCAGCATAACGCGCAGCTCGCGAGCACGAAGCTTCGAGACGCGTTTTCTCGATCGCCGCGTCATCCAGACATCCGCCACAATTACCGGGTTTTTATTGGATCGCGATTTTACGAACCCGTTCAGCGATTATTCAGCCCGAGAACCACGGAGAGGGAACGTTAGGATTTATTAATTACCGTGATTTATCGCGGCGCGTTTTACGACCGCGACCAGTACAGTTATTCTGTCTCCCTCTCCCTCTCCCTCTCCTTCTCTCTCTCTCTCTCTCGTTCTCTCTCCCAGTATGCTCGGCCCTCGATGCAAGATTTTAAGCGGCCGCTATTATCGACACTCGGGACCGAGTCCAAGACGCTATCCGCCCGACTATCAGAAATTTATATCGTACATATAAGCGAGCTCATATTATTGCTCCTTTTATGCGCCGGTTGTGTAATTACGGTGCACTGTTATAATTAGAAAGCAACGCCGTTGTACGATCCGCGCTTACAACCGTTAGAAACGATCGTTGCGCGGTGCCCTCGCTCCGGTCCGAGGCTTAATTATCGCCCGGTTCTCGCAAATCACCATTTTTTTCGGTTAGGCGATCGCGGAACAGATCGACCGGTAGCCCGTCCGATTTACGTCCGCCGGAAACGCCGTTATGGGAGCGTCCGTGTACAGCGATCCACGCTGCAACAACAAGCAACTTCGTCTTCGATGCTCCTTGCTAATGGTACGAGTTGTTTAAAATGCGTACTTGCAATCTGTTAGCCTCGAAACATGGCTGTCGTTAACAGCTGCCGGACAGTGATTAGGTCCAAGAATCTTTATCTTCGAATTATCGTTACGAAGGTACTTGTTCGAAAAAGAGCAAATCCAGTTGGTATATAGTGTCTGTTGAAGAAACAAATCTGCACAGGAGCACTCGAAGCATCTGATTCCGTTCGGACTAACACGGTGTAGCAGAAGCTGCAGAAGAACGGTGGCCGAATCGCCGAGTTCGCGAGCAAATGTCAAGAACGAGGGAGGAAGGAGTTAGCGAAAGAGTTAACGGTGTCGAACGCAGAACAAAGGATCGCGGGGAGCAAGGTCGCCTCGAATTTCTCGAAAGCGATCGGGATCGCGGCGAGGCGTGGATTCGCGTGCAGTTCGTGGCGAAAATCGCGTTGTTCCCGATGTAACGGACACTCGGTGCATCCTCCGAGCATGGAACCGCAAGCGGCTCGCTGCTGCGCCAGATACAGCATGATTCACCGGGTGGTGCAGTCAGTTTATGCGTTTTGTCACTTTATTTCGGAGATTGGGATGAAATTGATACTAAACCTACCTTAAAAGTAACTGGTACATGTTGTCTTATAAAAATGAGGAGATTGAATTTATTTGATTTGGATTTTGTGCATTCTGTACTAAATCTATTCGTTTAAGCATTTCCACGAAATCATCTTTATAATTTCAGTAATTGTAAAATAAAACATCTGGAACTGGTCAACATGACCGTTCCAAATTTTAAGGACATGTTGGTAGCTGGCACTGTTACCAGTGGGTGCACTGCCAAGTGAATCGGCCTGTAGGATCGTCGGGGACGGATTATCCGCTCGGTAACGGTAGCTTTCCGCGCGAGGGCAACGCGAGAGGGTACCGCGCCGGGGTTTGACTTAATACAGTTACGCCAGCGGTAATTTTCAGCGGCGGAGGAGGATCCTGGCACGGACGAGGATGCCTCGGCTGCGATTCAGGTTCAGCGCAGAGGTCGAGGGCGCAGCGATCGAGGATGAGGCGTTCCGCAACGCTCCGAGTACTCGCTGCTGGGAGTTTCTCCTCGTCCGTTGGATGAAACGGCTAGGAATGCGAGGTACGCGGCTCATGCCGTTTCTTGGACAGTGGCGATAATAGAGATCCGTATCTCACAGTGCGGTCGTCGTGCCGACCGATCGAATTTATCTCGTCGAAATGCGAACAGTGACCACCCGGAGAAATTCGGTTCGATCGATCGACGTACCGACGTTCGTGCGTCATTTACTCGCTAGTCCAACTTCAAACATTTCTTTCGACCCAGAGTATTTCCACTCGATATTTTGTATTGCAAGAGCAGTAAAATGCAACAATAGACCTCGGCGAAGTATCTAGATTCTTTTCCGCTAGAGTACGTTGCATCGCAGCAGCGCGGCGGCGCGGAGAGAAGATAGCATAATTGCCGAGCATTAGGCTGTAACAGCGATGTAACGAGGACGTAACGTTCGATGATTCATTAATCGATCCAGCGAACGACGATAATCGCGGCGCGAGAACAAGCTCGATCTTCGGAACGGCGCGGCGGGGATAATCGCAACAGGACGAAAACAAGAACGATGATGGCACGGTATCGGCACGATCCAGATTCGCGTTCTGGATCGCCTAAATCGTTAATACGATCCCGGGCGATCCGGGAACGAATTCTAAAATTGTTTCTCTATTGAACGGAATAGCGGTTGGTTATGTAATCTTTTGTTCTAGATCGAGTATCACAAAATCCTCAATCTAGTTATAATTATACGCGTTATAGCCAGATCTAGTAATACCGGTCCTAGATCTAGTAATTCCTAATTCTGCGATCTAAATTATCGAGCGCGGCGTGACGCCGATCTCGATCAGCGGGCGAGCGATTCGCGGAAGGTATCGGTCTACTTTTCACGGTCTATCGATCGGCGATCTTCCGTAATCGCATGGTCGATCGAGAAGGGAGGCACGACCCGCCGCGGGCCGACCTTCTTCGCGGCGAAGCGCTCGCTTAATTTCACTTTCGCAACGACGCGAGGCGACGCGAGGCGACGCGACGCGACAGGACGCGGCTAAGGTGGTTAAAAACGGCCACGGCGGCCGCAAGATTAATCCGTCGCGTGGTCGAATCTCGAGGACGCCCTGTTGCATCGCGTTTCGAAGGCAGGCGAGGAGACGAGGATCGAGCATCGTCGACGTTGATCGCTTATTTTCCCAAGCGGGCTTTGCTCTCCCAGCATACTTTACCCGGCAGCCTTTTCCGCGCATTCTAACCGCCGGGATTATTAAATGATATTTAATTGGAACGGCCGGGAACGTTTAATATCCTTAAGCCTTATATCCTTAAGTGTTGCGAGCTACAAATTGGCCGGCTAATGAACCCTTCGAGAGGCGTGCTGCTAGAAACGCCGAGAATCCGACGAAAGCGGTCGAACACGAGACTTGTGGGATCGACTAACGTCGATTCATTTTTCAATCATCTTTCCAGAATCCCTGGATGTCACGGTCTCACGGTGGAAATCACGGTATCGTACAAGTAATACAAACAAACTAGTATTTAGTCGAAATACGCTTCGTAGTTTGTTTAGATCGTTAATCCTCGTTTCGATAATTTCCTGCCGAGGAACTCTGTTCGTGTCGAGGTAATGGGACGGATACCTGAAACTGCCGGTACTGTACGGATTGAAAGACGGTGTTATCTGGTCGAGGGAATTCGCTGAACGGGATCCGAGGTCCTGGGGGTGAATTGCACAAGAATCCGGGGAAGGGTCGCGGAAAATCGCGGGAAACGGAGGCGCAGAGTCTCGCGGACGTGCTCGTGTAACCGGCAGGAACGCTCGCGATGGAAATACCAGGTCGGCCGTCCAGATTGGTCGAGATAGGATCTGGCGGCGCGCGTTTCGAGGATTTAGCAAGCTGCCGGGAGAGACTTTCGTTCCGGTGCCCTAGGAACACCCACGTAAGGTAACGCGGCTCGGTGTATCGATAGGAGAGGGACACCGCTCCGCTCCGCACCGCGCCGGTACCGTAGCGGATCGAGCCAGCTATCGACACGTTTCGAGAGGAGCAAACGTAAGTGGAGGCACGGAGAACCGCACACGTACACGCGCCTCGGCCACCACCACCTTCGTCCCTCTCTCTTTTTCTCTCTCTCTCCCTCTCTCTCTCTCTCTTTCTCTCTCTCTCTCTCTCTCTCTCTCTCTCTCTCTCTGTCCTCCTCGCGTGCTCGGGCCGACTAGCAAACGTGCACTGCCGAGCAACGTACCGAACGAACGAAACGAAACGAAACGAAACGGCAGGGCAGGGCGTGGTCGGCTCTGGTTTATGTAAGGCGTACACGTTTTTTCGTCACCCGCCGCCGTTTCATTTCGTTTCGCGGTCCCCAGCGCGATTTATCTCGACGCGCAACTCCCGCGCTTCGATCCCCCTCGATCCGCCTCGATCCCTCGCCACGCTCCGAACACCGAGCCTCGTTAACCAGAGAATCGGCCGTTTCCTTTTTTATTTATCCCGCTCTCGGGAAAGATCGGCCGCGGCGGGGTGCTCCAACGCTGCTCCACTTTCGTCCGCCTGCGTTTCCCGCCAATTGGGCTTTGTCCCGTACTATAGGAATGCCGCGATTAGCCGAAACGACGCGTTGCGAAACCGTCCGACGTCGTTTCCGCTCCGCGAAGCTGCGGTTCGCTATGATCCTATGCGAGTAGCTGGCTGGACAGGAAGATAATCGTTCACTTGCATTTTCTTCTCGCAAAATTTCCCAACAAACGCTCCTAATCCTCTTTTTCTTCTTCCAGTGACTGCGACGTTTAATGAAGCAGAACTTGCCTGTAAAATCTACCAACCTAATAATTCGATAACACAGTGTATATTAGGTCGTCCTACAAGTTCGTGCCGTTTACTTTTGTACCAATTCTAAAAATAAAATATATAATCACCCTTTCATTCCACAACCTCTTCTGACCTTTTTGCATAGACATCGTACCGTCGCTATAACATTTCTGGGGTTTTTCCATTAAAACGCTTTTCGATAATATTGTAGAGTGGAAGGGTCTTCTCAGGAGATTGACTCGTGTAATCTATAAAAATGCTTTATCGACTGCTCTCTACAAAGTCTAAACGTTAACTGTTCCTTGCCGAACGGATTATTCAAAAACGAAGACTAGTGTCTGTGGTTTTTATATGTTTGTCCTTATAGCGCGAGTCGTCGTCGATCAGTTATTGTGTCGAAATACGGGGCGACGACCGCGCGTCATAATACTGTTTGAAGAACGACACTTTTTACATGTGTGTATACATGATAGCGCAAGGTCTTTCTTTTACAATATAAATATATCCACGGCACGAACTTATGGGACGACCTAATATTTGTTTTATATTTTATAAGGGGACGCGTTGGAATTAACAGAAGATTATAAGAATGAATGTGACCTACTGTACGGACATAGACGCTGATAACGAACGTGTATTATCTGTGTGCGACGTGTGCGAACGAACGCACAAAAAACAAAACAGCGAGCAAAGTATCGCATGCTTAAAAGGTGATATATGTACCCTTAGTTTTAGTTTGTATAGATTTCTTCCGCTGTATTATTTTGTTATGCGCATAAAGTTGTAATAAATCTCTTATGAGATTTCCTCGATAAAAAGGAAAAAAGGTACCGCATGCGACACGTGTGCATAGGAAATGGCGTATGGGAAACGGCCCCGGACGAGCGGGGAGCCGTGACATTTTGGGCCTCGCGGATGTCACCGTCTCGCTCCCCATGCGAATGGGATGATCTTCGTTGGTCGGCTCGATTCATAGGTTCTCCGCTGACATTTGCCGGCTGATAAATGTGGAGGAGGTTGGCGCTCGTGTGTCAGGTACCAGGGTATCGTGCTCTACCCACGATCGTTCCCCCTTTGATCGGTCTCGGTGGGCCGCGAAAAGCGTCGCCGAACCTGGAAACAGGAAATCACGCTCGAGAATCGGCGTGCTCGGCTCGCGTTGACAAATTCGATGCCGGTTTGGTATCGATTAGAAATCCCGTAGATCGTGACTCTCCGCGGCTTGTCGGCCGACAAGGTCCTTCTCGGCGTTTAGCTCTCCCGGTTTATTTTCAGAGCTGTTGGTACTCGAGATACGGATTAGAGCCGATTTCACCGGTAATTTCCATTCGATCGCCGCCACTTCCGATTTGCTCGTTTGCTTCTGCTCGGCTTCGGACCGGCGCGGCGCGGCGCGGCGCGGCGAATGCCTCGGATTCCTTGAAACGCCTCGCGTCGACAAGGCTACCGTCTTCCCCGCGGGAAGATTTATATCCTCGCAGCTCCTCGGCCGACTTATCTGATCCGTCGGCCCCAGCCCTGAGCCCATATCCCGGCCGCCGATGTCATCGTCGCCCGCGACAACACGATCTCCCCGTGTGAATGGGACGATCTCCGCTACGACTTCCCCTACCACGGGAATCCGATTCATAGCCTAGCCTGACATTTCAGCGCCGATCTCGACCGACGATCGATCCTGTACCTCGCGATCCACGCGACCGCGCTGGATCCTCCAGTGCACCCTGCGGCCCATCGAGCTGGCCCATCTACGGACCCAGAAAGAATATTCTACTTGATTCCTATTTTTTTACGATCGATGCGGATCATTTCCAGTAGCCACAAACAGAGCTTGGTAGCGATTTAGGTATTTTTAATATAATTTATAGACTGCGGATGTTTGTGCAATCTTCAAATTTTTTCGGCACATTTTAGGAGAGCGGTAACTAATAAAATCTAGTTTTCAGTCGTAGCGGCCTTTGCAGATCCGAAGTAATTAAGAATCGTACACGAGGACAAAAGCCTCGTGCTGTTTCTCACGCGTGATTAAAAAACGTTCCGCGATCCAGTGCAAGCTAACGCTTTAATTTCTGAACCCGATGGGCGTGGAGACCGGCAGAAACACGTCGATGATAACAGAAATCGGTTCCCGATGCACAAAGTTTCTCTCCGGGCGTGCAGCCGTTAATTTTTCCGCAAACGAACCAGTTTCTCGGCGATCGATCGACGGCCGCGCGGAATATTATTCCAATTATCCAGCAGTTTGTTGCTTTACCACGTTCCTCCCATTCCTACTGCGCCGCGCATTCCGGAAGAGAGAATTTCGATCGGCGGCACTTTCTCCGGCCGATCATCGCGGATTCCTTTATTTCGCGTTTTCGCGGTGCGGTGGTTGAACGGGGGACGGGTGTGACTCTTGGCTCTCGCCTCTAGTCCTTTGGCATTTGCTCGCCAGTTCCTAAGCGTAAGATCCCCGCGTGGCCTCGCGACACGCGTCGCCTCTGTTGTCCTCTTCCGTCCAATGCCAGCTACTCCCACTCCCTGATTTGTTTGCACTCGGGTCGCAATCTTCCAGCCCTGTTTTTCACGAAGGAGACTGTCGTTACACGGTTGATGAATCCAACGATGCGATGCAGCTTCGATTTATAATCACTTTTCTGCTTGTTTCCAGGACAGCATGCTTCTCGATCGAGCCATGTCTAATCAAATTACGCGGCTCGGTTCTCCGGCAAAACGCTCGCGAGAATTAATTCGCCGACTTGTTAACACACTCGAGTGCTGCGTGTCTCGGGAATGGGCGGTGGAATTATTTACATAGATTTACAAATGAATTTTATTAATTGCTTCGATCTGATAAACGCAAGAAGATTAGAGGACTACTCTCGGGATCATAAATCTTAATATTTAAATTTTTATTTCATCGAACACGTTATTAACTCGAAGACAGACTAAGGACTACGTGTAGCGGCATTTTCTATCATCGAAACGAGAATTTCAATAAAAACTGATATTTATGTTCTTTGTGAGAAAAATTGAACCTGACAAGTTATAGCGTCTACTGGCAAAAACTAGTTAGTTTAAAAACGGAGTCACATATTCTCTCGTCAGAGAAGAAGAGTGGAGTCCGTCTTCGCGATGATTGGAACAGTTGCCTCTTCGAACCGCCCACGCGTCGATCGTCATCGATCTCCTTGCGCGGCGAGGACATCTCGATCGGTTGCTAAGGTGATAGGTCGTCCAATTCCCAAGAAAACCGTGTCTTGTCATCCGCGGCGAGCGCGTATCGGCGCGACGCGACGCGACGCGATAATTTGTAACGATCCTGCACCGCGATAAGCGGCGCGGTCGCCGATGGAAATTTCCCGATGCACCGGACTGCGTCAAGCGGCTGATGCACGCGCTTCAAGGCGCGTCCCGCTGGATAAAGGATCGATTACATAAAGTATAGTTCTTCCTCGGCCTCCTCTGACGTTCGGCATAGAATTACCAGCAGCGGCTGGAGTTACGATCGCTAATGAATTTTTAGTGGGAGGAAGAATTGTCCTGCGCACTTAACGTTTTTAGTCGAGGAAGAAGAATGGCGATCGGGATCGATTTGCTCGAAGGACTTCCAGTTGATGCACGAGGCGCTGCTGAATCTCGCTATTATGGGAATGCTTGCCACGTTTGCTCGTTCATTGATAACACGCAGACTCCATTTTCCATTAATACGGAGATATACAGGGTCGTCGTGTTATTATTTTCCAGCTTTTTTCAGAAAATTGTAGACATAAGAAAACATGGGGGAGTAAAAAGTAGCATAGTACGCAACAATTTTTTATCTTTACGGCAATAAGAACATCCTGTGTACTTGTTGTATACCCGATAACCCTAGACCTTAGGTAAACGCCAACGCATCGATGCATTCGTCGTTGTACCTTAACAATTTACCGTGTACGTAACCTAGATAAAACTCTTCTCGATTTTATTATAATCGGTTGTACTCGTTTTCCAAAACCCGGAATCCAACGTGTACTGTCTTAGGAAAATGATGAGATTGAAATATCTTAAAGGGTGAACGCTAAAGGTGTACGCTGTGTAGAATCAAATGAAAATTAAACATGTTTAAATGATAAACGGAGATTGTACAGTGTGTCGAATCCAGTGAAAATAAAGTGTTTAAAATCCAGCGAGGCGGAATTCAGTTTGCCGCCTCGTATCTCACCCCCTGATAAATCCTGGCCGAAGTAGATCTCTGTGCCGGACGATCACGGAAGCAGCCGGGTTTTCGAGTAACTGTGCATCGCGCGTTCGCGGTCCGATGCATCGGCGCGAGGCGAAGAGGAGCGGCGCGGATGACGGCGGTCTCGTGTCGAAACCGAGGCGCAGATAAGCTCGTTTTAGCGCGAGATAGTTAATCTTCCGCTTAATCGGCTTGTTTATCTCGACGTGGTACAACCGGGAGAACGCCGGTAATGGACCGTCCGGGCTTCGGAATCGGGCTTCTTCATATTCGAGCCCGCGCGCCGCGCAATTTGTCCCTGGTCCCGCGATATTTCAATCGACCGGTCGAATGCTGGGGAGCTAGAGGCCGAGATAAATATCGGTTTCTCGCGTCCGAGAAAATCCTGCGCAGCTCGAGCGAGCGGCCAGGAAGAGAAAAACCTTGAATAATCATCGGCGGGATCGCGCGAGCTTCGTCAAGCAGTGAAAGTAATCTGAATTCATCCTTTTGGCTTAACGAGCTCGACGGAGATTTCACGCAGACACCGCCAGTTCACCGCTCCCGATTCCCGCTCGTTCCAAGCGGACTCTTGTAGATCGCCGCTCGATCCTCGGAAGAAGAAATCGATCTCGGACCCTCTTTCCCGCGCGGCGTCATACGATCCGTGGAAAGCGGAGTCGCGAGACGGTCTTCCTGTCGATCGTAAACGACACGGGAAGAGAATAATAACGGGCAAGTAAATCGACGGGTAGAACGATCTCCACGAGGCAACTGGTGTACGAGTCATTGTTCCACGATCAGACAAAAAATCAGAAAACAGGAGAATGTACATTCTGTCGCAATAAATCGTGTTCTCCGATGAAACAATTAATCGACGAGCAAAAGGATCCTCTAATGGCAACAAAGAAGTAGAAAGTGTCACGAACATAGGAGAGATCGGGTCCCAACTTTGCTCTGTCCTCCAATTAAAAAATAAATTAGTATGTTTATGTTGAGAGGAAAGAGGCAACGAAGTTCAAGATAGTATACGAATCCTATTATTTTGTTAGCAAATGAATCGAGAAGTAGCAACAACGAAGTAGAAGGTCATGCGAATAAAAACATTCGAAGGATTTCAAAGTTGCAACAGAGAAGCTGTAGATCGGGTACGAGTTCTATTGTGTTCTCCGATGAAAAAATAAATTAGAAAGTAGACGGATGGCCGCAAAATGGTAAAGCTGGATAAATGCGCAATCTTCGGATAAACGAACCTGAAGGATGAGCGAATCCTGCGTCTTCGAATGAAAAGACGAACAAAACGGCAGAGATTTAAGTAGCAACGAAGTTGTAGACCGTGTAGAAACCCTATTGTTCTTGCGTAAACAAATAAATCGGGAAGTAAACGGATCTTCGTACAAGGTACACGACGAAGTTGAAGGTTGTACGAATCCTAGGGCGTGTTCGAACGGAAACAAGACGCCTAGGTAGCAACAAAGTTGGGGGATCGTGTACGTCTCCCATTGTTCGCGAGTGATTAAATAAATCGAAAAGTAAAAGGATCCTCGGGCAAGCAGGAACGAAGCTGGAGGTCACGAGTGGCATTGTTCTCGGGTAAAATCGAAAAGTAGATTTTCGAGCGGTAGCGCGCGAAAGTCGAAGGTCGCGGGGCCCGAGCGCTATTGTGTTCTCGAAAAGCTTGTCTCAATTACGATCTTCGTGAACGGGCCCCGATCGAAACGCGGCGTTGTCGAACGTGTGTCTGCATGGTCGAGCAGTTGCACAGGTCGGCTTCGTTCCCGACGTTTTCTATTCCCCCCGCAAGATAGACGAGGCTGGAGCGCCGATGCGTACAGCGTGTAGCAGCGGATTAGAGATCGGTGGGTGTGTTGCGCGGGTCGGATCGGATCGGATCGGATCGGATCGGGTGTGCGATCATGCGTTAAAATGAAAGGAGACGCGCGCGACGTGGCGAGATGAGAGACGAGAAAAACGGACCGCGTTTCTCGGCTCTCTGCTCTCGGTTCTCGGTTCTCGGTTCTCCTTCGGCTCCTAAAAGGACAGCCGCATGCCATCGCGGAAACTACCGTGAGACTGATAGAATCGTTAGCGCGAACGCTTGCTACCATTTTCGAGCCATTTGCCACTTCCACGAGACCTCGGAGACGCGTTTCTTCAAAACCGAAACTGTCTTCCCTGTTGAAGCTTCCGACCGTAAACAGTAAAAAAATAAATCTGTGGGCGTCATGTACGAACAAATTGCAGTTCCAGGTGTTTCGCTATGGAAGCTATACACACAGCCGATGCTTTCAACACCCTGCGAAACTAAGGAAAATTAATTTACAGCTCCGGGCATTGTGTGCGAATGAATCGCAGTGCAAAAGGTTAATTCGCAGTGAATTCGCAAGAAGTTCGAGCACGATCGCGGCAGAGACAAAAAGCCAGGGTATCGCTATAATCTCGAACGATAAGTACAGGAAGTAATGAAACTCATCAGGATGAATTTCGATCGCACTTTGCGGCAAGATGTATCGGTAATCAAGACGTAATGAAATCCACCGGCACAAAATGATTCGGCAAAAACCCGCCGATCGATAACTATGACTATGACGGATTTTTCCACTTTCTAAACTCGAACGACTGATCTCGAACAGCATGGAGTTTTGTAATTAGATAGACGGTTTTTGTCAAAGTCACGTTGCCAGTAATGTTCGTTCGCGCGTACAATCGTTGCCTCACCGTCGTCGATCTGGAGATTCGATTAC
The DNA here is from genome assembly GCA_913789895.3 of Seladonia tumulorum. Lineage (NCBI taxonomy): Eukaryota > Metazoa > Arthropoda > Insecta > Hymenoptera > Halictidae > Seladonia > Seladonia tumulorum. The sequence continues at coordinate 16,848,538 of OU565277.1, read as the reverse complement.
GCTGACTCTCGAGTGCATCTATTGTGCAGTTAGATAACACACCGTGGCCCAGAATTTGAAATAGTTAGAAGACTCTCAGAGACTATTAATATTAAGCACAATGAGTTCTAAGTGGATTCAATAATCGAGTATCGCTTGTTATGTACTCTGCGGAGCGCGTGGGCGTGGGAGATCGATCGAACGAATCACAAATCATGGATACGTTCGGTATCCATTAATTAACCGCGACATTATAACAGTCAATTGATTGGCCATTATAACACTCGGTTTATGATCCCAGTATAATTTTTTTCACCAAGCGGATTGTTATCGTTAACGCGCTACAGTCTCACATGAATATTACATTCATCAGGTATTATACTTTCCGACGATTTTCAAATTAATTTAATGATCTGTTGTTGCTGCTGCTATATGTATTGAATTTTAAAAATCGCGATACTCGGCAAAGCATCGATGCAGCGCGATCTACCGATGCTTGTAGGATCTCGTGATCCTACGGTTGTCTTATCTGTCGTCGATACAGTTGCGTCCTGTAGAGTGGGTACCGGTGAATGTTTGTTAATCAAAATCAGATTATATTTTAACATTTTCATAGTTTTGCAGAATTGCTTCGTTCACAAGAAGAGGACGCCATTATCAGTCAGCCAGGCACTCAACTCAAACTACAAAAATCCATAAGGAATTTATAATTTTTAAGTCGGTCGCTAACACTAAATCAACCAAGCAAAGTGACTGGTTTTATGGAAATAATAAGATTTAATTTATTTAGACCCCACTCCATTTATGTTATGATCAATGCTCGAATTAAGAGATTTAGTGAAAAGTCTTTATGTCAACAATTTTCAAAAAATCTGGAACCGCCGATAGGATTTCTGGTTAAATAATATCGAGCGAGCCGTTGGAGGCGGCCAGTAGTCGTGATTGAAGTGTAATATTTTAATAGTAATCATAATGAAGTTACAGGATGCTTTTATACAATATGTATAGATAGAGCAATAATATAACCGTTCTTATTTATCTCGATCGACGTGATTACGCTTAATCAATCCGTAAGTTTATTATCATCTATTAGTCAGAGAGAAGGAGGAGAAGAGGAGAAGGAGGAGAGATATGTAGAGAACACGTATCCGCAATAGTCTTAGGTGGAAAAACAGGTGAAGCCCTACGTTCCCGTCAACGCCGTTTACCGAAAAACGCTATTCGAAAAAATCGTTGTCGTGAAGTGTGTAACGAAAAGACTGGAAAAAGGAAAACTCGCATCATACTCGGTACACAAAGTGTGCCAGCCTGTACAGTGGGTCTCTCGCGAACGTCTTCGTTTATTGCTTCCCTAAATACCGTTCGCGGGCAGATTGAACGTCGAGAAACAGGGATGGGGGTACACGCGCAGGGTGATTCCCATCGAACTATCCGAGCCGAGTAATTTAACAACTATGCGTGCTGAACGAAGAGCGTCTGTCCCCTCGCTCGCTCGCTGGTCGAATCCGCGAGACCGCATTTAATATCCTCGTATAATTGTATATCTATAGTCTATTTATATATTAATAAAAATCACGAAGAACTTCCGTATCTCTCTGTCTCTTTACAAACGTTATATCGCCTAGTGGAAATTTGTACACAGTTTTTTCTTTTCATACAACATTCCTCTCTCTCTCTCTCTCTCTCTCTCTCTCTCTCTCACTCCCTTAATTACACGCTTGTTCCGCGAGTCGTCGTCGTCCTCGTCGCTTTGGCTTCGATCCAGAACACGCTCCTCCGCAACCGAGCTAGGATCCTCTCGTCCTCGCACATTGTTCCAACGATCTATCCGCTCGCAAAACGCGTCTGCGATCCGGAGATCGTTCCCCGGTTACGGATCTCCTTATTCTCGCGATTACATCGGCTTCCGCGAATACCAGCGATCGAGTTTTAGAAACTCAAACTGTCCTCGCCGAGAATTTCACCGTGACTTCGTCGCGAATAAATAATACTACAGGGGAAGGGGAGGGGGGTCCGGCTTATGCGATCTCATCGGTCGGATCGCGATTATCAGTTATGTGCGCGTGTAGAACGAAAACAAGCCTGTAGGAACTACGCTATGGAGCCGCTCTGGGTAATCGTCCGCGAAGAGGTATCCTCCATCGATTTGTGTGACCTTGAAATTCGTTGTCAAGGTCCTCGTACATGTACAAGTCTCACTTGGTTTCCAACAAATTCGCCAAAAAAGGGTTCTCGATGGTATATATTGTGTATTTCCAACGCTTAGGATGTTTGTATCAATTTTCAGTGCACAGAACTATAGTCTGTTCAACGAATCAAGTCAGTGGAGACAAATAAGCCATTTTGATCATTTTGTCCTAATAAAGTAGCTGTAGCTCGGCCTTAGTTTCCGAGATACACAAAAAAAGATATTTAACGCTGGATCTGTTTAGTACTACGTAAATTAGAATCCATGAAAATTGATTATACATTTTTGCGAATATCTCGCAAAGCCAAGACCCAGCGATCGTCACAGGAGAAATCTGTTCACAATGACGTCATCCACAACATATCCAAGGTAACCTAACAGGACGAGGATGCCTCTGCGCAACCAATTACTCAGCTCCCCCTTAACGTGCGGTTCTGCTCGCCCAAGAGAACGAACTGTTCGTCACTCTGTTCCGCGTTCCCGCAGCCGAGGTGCAAAAGAACAGAGACGTAGGACGTAAGAACGTATCCGATCCGAGGACGCATATAAAACAGTTGCCGCGAGATCGACAGTTGCACCGATCTCTGACGGTTCGCTGTCGCGAGCGCCGACACTTCGCTACGAGTAACTTCAAACACGATCGACGGAATCTAGCTACGGTTAAAAAAAAAAAATGTTACATCGAGACGAACATCCTCGTGAGAGTCTGAACTAGAAGGGCCGGCCGGTGGTCCCTTAAACGGTGTCTCTGGCTCGACGCGAACGACCTAGGGGCTATGTGGAAATCTCGATCACCGGCTCGGCCGTGTTGTTGTTCAGCAGCTCCTGCTTCTCCCTCAGTTTCAGATCGTACCGAGGAGGCGGAGTGGACTCTTTGGTCTCTGCAGGGGACAATCCGTCGGTCTCGTCCAGAGGAGACACTCCCTCCTCGCTGTCCTCGTCCTCGTCGTACTCGGTCTCCATCTTGGACTCGTGCATCTCGTGCAGGCGACTCGGCAGATAAGCAGGATGATGCGGCAGACCGTAACCGGCTTCCCCTCCGTAGGTGACCTTCCCCATGAACGAGCGAATTTCATCGAAATACGTGTCCTCCCTTTCGTTCTCGTTGCTGCTCCCAGGAGAGTCCGCAACGGACACGACGCCGCTGCCGTCGTCAGCCTCGTGCTTCTTCAAGTGTCTGTCCAGATTGGTCTGCTGGCCGAAACACCTCTCGCAGAGGGGACACTTGAACGGCCTTTGCTTGTCGTGGATGTTTCGCACGTGTCTCTGCAGGTTGCTGGAGATGCTGAAGGATCTCTCGCAGTACTTGCACTTGTACGGTTGCTCGCCGGTGTGAGTACGCAGATGTCTGGTCAGGTTCGCCGACCTGGGGAACACCTTGCCGCAGAACTTGCAGGAGTATCGGTCCTTCATCTTGCCGTGGGGATGATGATGGTGATGGTGATGATGGTGGGGAGCGATCACGGCCTCTTGGAAAGGCTTCACGCCGGGGAACGGTCCCAGCGGTGGCCTGCCCAGCAGGTCGAACCCTCCCGCGCCAGGCCTAGCTCCGCTGAGCCCGTTCATGAGCGTCCCTAAAAAAGGGAGGCCCCGCGGAGGACCGAAGGGTGGCAGCGGTGGCAGCAGTCTGGACTCTGGAGCCGCGCCTCCGGGAGGCGGGGGACCACCCGGGAACCCGGGGAAACCGCCAGCGGGCCCGCGATACATCGCCTCGAGGAACATGGGGTGTATTGGTCTGGGGTAAGCCATGTGCGGGGGAGTGCTCGCAGGTGGTTGCTCGGCGGATAAACTGGTTCTTATGTGAGGACTGCTGCGAACGTCTTTGGGATCGACTTCCATCGGCGCGGAGGACTCTTCCTCGTGCTTCGGAGGTTCCGGAGGAGGCGGGGCTTCCTCCATTGGCGCTGGAACCGGCGAAGGACTGTGACTCTTCCTCTCGGCCAGGTTCGAGCTCGACTCCTGCTTCTTCGTTTGGACTCTGAGATCCAGTGGCTGGTCCGTTGTCTCCTCGTTCGCGGCGGATGAAGTTAGATCGGAGTCCAGCTTCTTCTCGCTGGTTCTGCTGCCCGACTCCCGCTTCTTCGAAGGATCGTCGTCGCTGTCGGGAGTGGGTTGGACAGGTGGTCTGGCGGGAGAGGGCCTGAACGACGAGGTTGCCTCTTCTGCGGTCGATGGAGACACTTTGCTGTGTTGAGGAAGTACTCGCGGTGGTGTGAAGCGCTCTTTCTTCGGACTGTCGCTTCTCTTCTCGGCCTCCTCGACTTTCGGCGGGAACAAAAGGGGAGTGTTGAGGAAATTCGGGGCGTTCGGGAAGATCCCCGGGTAGGGGCCCATCAGATTAGGTGGGTAGAAGGGTAGTCCGCCCGGCAAGCCGACCGGGGGACGAGGATAGACGAGGAAGGGGCTGCCAGCCGAAGTAGGCAATTGCGGCATGGCTCCCGGTGGGCCTGACGGCGGCGTCGAGTCGCAGAACCGTTTGTGCTTCGACAAGGAGGTCACCGTGCTGAACGATTGTCCGCATTTAACGCACTTGATCTGCATGCGACAGTCGGCGTGCATGCGCTTGTGCCGGCATAGATTCGAGAACTGCGTGTACGCCTTGAAGCAGACCTCGCACTGGAACGGCTTCACGCTGCTGTGGATGTGGGTGTGCTGCTTCAGCCCGGAACTGGTCGCGAACGTCTTGCCGCACTCGGTGCACGCGTGACTCCTCGCGCCCACGTGATGCGTCCGGATGTGGCGCTGGAGGTTCGACGGATCGGTGAAGACCTGCGGATTGTCCGACTGTTAGCGAAACTTTGAAGATGTTACTCTGAGGGGGGGACGTGTAGGGTTTGCTCCGGACAGAGATAGATGCGAGGCTTACCTTCGGACAGTTCTCGCAGGGATAGTTGCGCAGATCCCCGTGGACGATGGCACGGTGACGGACCAGCAACGGTCGCCAGGCGTACGCGCGAGGACAGCTGTCGCAGCGATGCTGCTCCGCAGGGTATCTGTGACAGGTCACCAGGTGGCCGTCCAACCTGCGAATCGGACTCGTAAGACAACCATCCAGCGCTCAGAGATCTTACGAGCTAGGGTAGGAATCGTTAGGCTAGGACTGTAGGTCCACGGTTCTTCAACGACTACCGTCCAACTCTATCCTTAGGACATTCTCTCTCTAGGAGCTGCTCCTTGTTCTCTGTCGCGATCGTCGCGTTCTCCGGCAACAAGAAGCTTTGGAACTGGCGGAAGATACAAGTGTCGAGAAAACAGTGACGTTACCGCTCCACTATGAACACTCTTTGTGCAACGTGAACATACCCTAAGGGATCCGGACTGCGGTGTAAGAAGACGCTCGAGGATGTTACGAGCTAGGACAGTGGTTCTACCGGCTGGTTCTCGAGGACTATGGTCCAACAGAATTCCTCGGACCTCGCGGAGCTTTCGGTTGTTCTCCGATGCGATCGCGAAGCTCTCCGGCGAGCAAGCAGTCTTCGGATGTAATCGATCCGCACCGGGGGCAGCGCACCGGCGAAGACTGCGCTCGGTGCAGTCGAGGATGATGACTAAGTGACTCCGGTAGCCACGGCGGCGGACAACCTCTCGCGTAATAACGGTCGCAGGAGGAAGGGGGTGGTCATCGGGGGCCGTTAGGTGCACACGAACGCTCCCTGGCCCGTTTTCCCCCAGAGAGAGGGGAGGGTGTCGCGAGGCGGTCGCACACGGGTTATGGTCACAGGATGTGCCATGGTGTGTGCCGGCATTGATTTTACACCCTCGAACACACGTGTCGCGTGAAACCTATTCGTGGTGAGATAGTAGGCTCACGGTGACGGTGCGCCGTGCCAGATGAGCTGCGGGCACGCGACGCCTTCGATGATGCATAAGGGGGTGGCTCGATGCAACCGAATGCGGATCTCGCGCGTACTTTATGCGCCACAACAGGTGACTCTGCCGTGCCCTGCCCTGCCCTGCCCTGCCTTGCCATGCCTTGCTCTCTATGTTCGCCAACCGAGCTGCACGGAAGCGGCTGGTGTTGCGGCTTGTCAGGGAACCGGGAAACTGATGCCGGAACCAAACGAAATGGATGGCCGAACTTCGAGCACCCGGGCCAACGGCGAGTAAAAGTCGTGTCGGAAAACCTGGCAACTTGGTGGTCCACCGAGTGCAGATTTCCAAGGGAATTCCCTTTCGGTTCCAGCGAAACTGACCCGTTAATTAACAATCGACCCTACATCGTTAAGCCATCCTGCGAGTAACAACAGTACTGGTTCAAACAGTTGATGGTAAAGCATGGTTCAATTTTCTGGCCAAGGTACACCAGAGCGAAGTGTTTATTTTCAGGAGATACCGCCCTGGCAGGCAATTAGAGCAACACGTGCTCCGATTTTTCGAATCGTGGGAAGGAATCGGCAGTACCGGACGAGACCTCCATATGGCAGTCAGATCGGACAAGTATTTGACTTTTCGTTTAATGGCGCGGCGCAAACAGCACCGACCCCTGAAAAAGCCATCGTAGCTACCCCTCGAAATAGTTCGCGTGCTCGTGACCCCTCTGTATTTTCGTATAGAGCGCGACCAACGCTCTGATTTCGAGAGGATAACCAATCGTTCCAGTATTTTGTCGGACGATGAATAATTTAGCCGGGGAACCAAGAATACGTGAGAATCGTAAGACACTTGTGAACGATGTATTGTAAACACTAAAAATGTCGAAGCACGAATCTCGTTGCGAGAACGTAACGTCGATTCGTGGCTTGTCGTTTTAGGAGGCAATTCCCGACGATCTGATTCGAAGAGCACAAGCTATGAATCCTTCATGAGCCGGGCCGTGTATCTTCTAATCGACACCGAGTAATCCTCGGCTAATAAAACCGGCGTGATGACAAGGCTGTTTCGCGTCGATGCGAACGCAAGAACGGATAAACCTTAACGATTGTGCGGTATAGAAAAGTTTGGATAATTTTTGCACCTAACGATGTCTCGAGGAAAAAGAGGAATAAGGTGGTTTTTTTTTTTATCATGGAAAATGTACTCACAGTTCGATGTCCTGGAACGGCTTGTCGCAGACGGTGCACCTGGTCTCGCCCTCCTCGTCGTCCTCTTTATCCTCGTCGATGGTACCGCTGTGCTGCGAGGCTGCAAGCACAAAGAAGAAAAGGTTGTTGAAACAACGTCGTCTACAGCCGAGAGACAGGGTGGAAGTCGTAATTCCGTTCCAGGTTGTGACGGGCTGCGGCCCTATAAATTACACCCCCGTGAACGATGATACGTGACCCGTCGCGGTGCGGGCGAATTACGTGATCGAGAACTGTAAGGCGGGGGCCAGCGGGGTGTGGCGTGACAAGTGGACGCCGGGATTGTTCTTGAATTATTAAATCAAAACGGCACTATCGTTGCATCGGAACCGCGAAGAGCTAGCCCTATCTGCGAGCTTTCGCGATCCTGCAATTCTACTCCCGAGTGAATGCCCGCGAATTTTCTGGTGAAATCGATGCTCACAATTAACTTGAAATTGATTCGTCGATGTATTATGTAGGTCTTCGCTTGGCGATGGAATGTCGGAACAGTTCGGAGGATGATACTGACACTAGCCTCTCCACTCGCTAATCGGTCACGATGCTGCAGCGAGCGAAGACAATGGACACAATGATGCACTGACTCGGCCGACGCACGTTGTCCGCGAGGGAAAACCCGAACGGGGGTGCCAGGGACCGCTTTCTATTGGTAAAAGCTGAACCCGAGTCCGGCCAATCGCAGGTGAGCCTCCGGGTTGCCCCCTGCGGCCTCGCTTTACCCCCGGCGGACAGAAGCAACGGCAGGTAAAATCAGGAGCCGTGAACCAGACGGTGCATAATTTTTATCGTCCACGATCCTCCGTCGAGGAGCGACCGTTTTTCGAATGTTTTATACAATTCGTCGAGAACGGGCAACATAACAACCCTTTACTGTCCGAAATCCTCCTTCTCTTTTCTTGTAGATTCTACAATATTCAATTCAAATATATATGTTCACATACGTAGCTTGGTTAACCGATCTAGAATAGGTAAAAAATACTGCATTTGTTGCTATGCACCATGTAACTGTGGCAAAATTTTTTGAAACGGTTACAAGGAGCAGAAAATATTAGAAAATATTATTAAATACCCCATTCCTTGTTGTATTTTAATACAAAATCAGGCGCGAATCTTTGCATTGACCTAATATATGAAAACTTCTATATTTCTTTAATTAATTTAATAAATTTAATATGATAATATCAACGTCCTCAAATTCTTTTGGTTTATTTACTGTTTTAAATTGCCCGTTTTTGTTGCGAATCGCAACAGGCCGGTCGAGACGGATCGAATATTCGAACGACGATTGGCAAGATCGAAACGGCGGCACCAACGGTTATTTAAATCTGCCGCTACACTTGTCCCGACCATATGGTCGGACGATGGCCCCCAACGGACCTTCATGGGAACCGGGCACAGCCCCTACGCCACCAACTACGCCCCACGCCATGAACCAACCCCCTGTAGAACGTTAATCGTTCCTCCATCCACGACTAATTTGAAGCGGCACGCCGTGAATTTAAACAATAAAGGATGCGGTCGGCCTCGTGATCCGCTAAACGGGGTCAGCTAACCAGCCCCCGAAAGAGGACTACAAACAAATAGAGAAAACCCCATTGACAGAGAAATAGTAGAAGAATCGGCCAGTTCAAATACCGATTCGAATACTGGTTCGAAAAGCAAAATTTCAAATATAAAAGTGTAGGAAATTCGGAAAAATTCGGGTCGCCCATGCTTTTCCTTTGAAACGATTCAAAAGTGAAATTTTTTCCTAGACATAGCCGACTCTGTGTGCTCGCAGAGAATTGAGTATAGAATTTGAGACTAAATTATCGTATTGTTCTAAAATAGTTCAAGAAACTTGGTATTTGTGACAAATATTTTGTAAGGGTTAAGTAATATTCAGGGTATATGAAAATAGAAATTTCTATTCACCCGGATGTTTTCTTGTATCTATAGTTCGACTAGAATTCTTGCTAAGAACGAAAGATGTAAGTCCATATAAGTCCTGTCCATATAAGTTTCTGCCGAGAGTTAGACTCGTCCCATTGTTGTCTAGCACGTCTCACGGTGTCGACCGTTTCAGGTGCGCAATTAGACGGTATCATACAACGTCCGAGCCCTCGTTTTCGGCAACGAAAAAAGCCGCCGTCAGATAGTGGAAAGTCAACAGGTGGGATCAACCGGCTACACCCCCTGCGGACGCGTCAGTTGGCGGTTGCATGGGAAAAAGTAACGGAAATCAATGTTTCCGTGGCATCGTGAGCTACCAGGATCCAACCAGACATCCTGAAGGAATTCGAGCGAAGCGGCGGACAACTCGAAGCGGAACCGAAAGCCTACTTACTCTGCAATTAGGCTCGGCGAACGGGGTTAGCCTCGAACGAAACGGAATGTCGTCGCTTGGCTCTCGCAAAAAAAAAAAAATATCCATATAACCCGCCATACTTCCAGGAACGACGCGACGCAAATAATTCACTATACATGCCAGCTAATTGCGTGTTACAGAACGCCAGATGAGCCTGCGCGATACTTCGCTTGATTGATAGTAAAAGGCAGGAAATTATAATATTAAATATCAGATTAGGTCAGAATCGTGCACGCATTTTCCCCGACTCATTCCAGCCTGTTATAAATAAACGGCTGACATTCTATGTTTGCAACCTCGCGCTCCAGATTGTCTCGAATTTTTTCACTCGTGATCTCTATTTATTCTCTCCGAGGAGGAATCATCCCTCATCGTCTTTCAAAAATCACCGACAATGTTTTCAATTGCGCGATTTTATTCTTCAAACGCTTACAACTACGTCAGTTTTACGGATTCCATCAAATCCTTTTGTACAATACTTGACAGGTATTTTTTTAACCGGTCGACATCCATGTTGAAGAAAATCTAGAACCAGCATTTTTGGGTCCCGTTTCGAGCAACGAGCGACTACCGTATTCGTCTCACGCGGTGCGGAAAACGCGCCGGAAATCGGCAAAGTCAAACGTCAAACAGGACGTGTCATTAGTCCGATGAATCAGATAGGGTTGCATGCAGGGTGTCACGCGTTTTCACTCGCCCCCCGCGCGCGTGCCACCCCCTCGGAAAATAGTGTCGCGTGCCCTTTTATGCGCGGATACCCCTTTTTTCCGTGCCCTTTCCTCTCTCTTTCTCGGTCGAGGTCACCCCGTAGGCCAGGTTACGCGCGTGCTAATCGACAATACCAGGCCATAAATTATCCGCGACCCTAAATAGAGCCATCCGGACAGCCGAGAGATCAGCGTCTCTCCCGAGAACGGAACGAAAAGCCGCGGGGTAGGGCGCGGGGGAGAAGCGCCAAGGGGGCGGTAAAAACGGCCGCCGCGAAAAATCAAAACCATAACTCACGCTAACTGCCGTCGCCAGTTGCATCGACGCCCCCCGATGCACGGGAGCGCGACGTGGTTTACCGAATCGTCGGAAAAAATGCGTCTGTCCTGGGATCATAAAACGTATGGCTTGTCATTCGGGAAAACTAGCGCGCCAACAGAAATAGTCTCGCTCGTTTGCAGTCGCCTCCGTGACAACACTCTGCACTCTGCATGAATCGGATTTTTAGCCGAATCGTCGATCTGCTGATTGATACAGTGTTCGGCGACGATTAGAATTTTTCTGATCACTGGAAATCCACTGCTTAGACAGCAAGATGCTAATTCTACTAGGTGGCTCTGTATTGACACTTTTATTTTACGGGACAAAGCCGTTGGGAGGAATCGACGGGTAGGGCGACGCGAAAGCAAAAACGACAAGCGTTTTTTGCCGAATAGGTAGTTCGCGAATTGTCGAAAACAATAAACACGGCGACAGGTGAATGTCCCAACGAACGAATGTGAGAGAGTGAGAGCGCTGTGATGAAACTAAAATAAAATATAACTGTTTCAGATTGTAAATTAACGCTTAGACTACTTTAACCCAGAAATAATTAGAACTGACAGGTTTTAGCAAAGTGTGTTTAAAAAGATTGGCAGCAAGGCAGCAAGTTGGAAGAGAAAGGGCTCACGTTGAAAGATCGAGCACCAGCGGGTGCCTGATAAATGCGGTAGTAAAACGGATAAGAAAAAGTGTTTGAACCGAACGGTTCAAGCCGTAGGAGGTATGTAGCCGCCATTTTAATGCGGTCGTATGCATACACGACCCCATGCACGCACGTTAAAACGATTCCCTTCCTGCCTCTGTCGCGCGTCCTCTCTCTCTCTGTCTCTGTCTCTCTTCCTCCCTTCTCTCTCGGTCTGGAAAAAAAAATGATCCGCTCAAAGGGAGACAGGGCAGAGAGATATCCCTCGGAAGGGCTGGTGTACCGTACAGGGTGTACCGTTTGTTTGACATCATTATTCTCGCTGCACGCACCAGCTTGCCGGAGATTTCGCGTGAAAATGGCCCCGTTGGATTAACGACGGCGCCGTTCTGCCATTTCCGAGTACTTTATAGACGGCACTTTTTTTCACGCTTATTAGACAACTCCCGGGGGGGGGGGGGAGATCACCGGGGTGACACGGATTTAATTCGACCCGAGGAATCTTGTTATTCGGCGAAAACGATCACGAATTTAAGCTGGAAACGAACAGCAGAAAATTCTTTTTCCACTGTAAAAACATTTTCTGAAAGTAATAAACTAACGTCATTGCGAAATCACGCGTTCGCAGTTTCTGACAAACGTGCCAGCCTCGAGATCCGATGTATGCAACCCCTCATTCATGATGGATCACTTCATTTCAGGCTGCGTTGAGGAAAACGCATTGGGGGACTTTATGAAAACTTTATTTACCGACTATTACTTAACGATGTTTTAAGAATCAATAATCAAGACCAGAGGATTTTTAAAGAAAATTTTTCTATGTCTATATCAGTGAAGCAACCTGATTTCATCGTTTATACTGTGATTTAATCCTCGTTTATTGTTCGGTTCAATTTGACCCACAAGTACTGACAGGAATATATGTATAAACTGGCTTGCTATTAATATAGTTGATTTACGGGACTTTTTATAGCTGAAGCGTTAAAAAAGTAGCTTGGGCATGAAAGAAACTAATTTACCGCAATTCTCAAAAACAACCAACTTAACAAACGAACATGAACGGCGTCTGAACACAACCGACAGGAAAAAAATCGATGAGCTTCCGTAATTTCGGAGGAAACATTCGCCCGGAAGCGTCGAACCGGGTGTTTCCGGCGCAGGGCCCCCTTCCGCCGGCAATTTACAACAGACGAAATCTTTGAAATTTTAATTGTCCCCGGAGGGTGGAAACGATTTAATTAAGAAGCCCGGAGTCGCTGTCTTCTGTCCTCCGTGAGACGTTTACGAGCCGCGAGAGTTACGGGGAAAAATCCTCGGCGAATTAACCGTAGACACCGCGCGGCGAACTTCGCTAATAATCCCGGTTTTAATTACCGCGACATCTGGGTGTCGCTTATAAACCCCGTCTATAATCTCCGGCCGGCAGTCGTCCGGATTCTGACCATCGCGCAGGAGTTACAACCAGATAATTGTCGCGCAGTAAGGCACCTAAGACCCTTCTCGAAAATTTGGTTATACATACGTAGCGTGCACTACGATGGTTATAACTTTTGTTCAACTTTCTGTCTTTATGTATTTCTTTCCTTTAACCGCTTGACGAAAATTTCAAACAAGGTCTATATTTTCTAATCGAATGCAGCTCGTACACTGTATATTTCGTAATGATCACCGTTTCGAATTCGAAAATATCAACGGACTTCTCTGAAGTTGTCCCGGAACTTGGCGGGGTTAATGGAAGGGCAGGCTCGTGCCTCGTTTATTGGTCGAATCGGGCTCGGGCCGGCCCCCGGCGAAGGATGTTTTACAACGAAATTTAAAGCGGCACGAGGCCGGCCGGGAAAGCCTCTATCTCGAGATAATCAGCGCTTATTACCGAACAGGACAGGGGTTAATACGCAACGGCCTGCCGGCCAGGTGAATCACGCCAGGAATCACGGGTGCATGACGGAGCGGTGGCCTGCAAGTCAACGATTCATGATTTACCCCCCCCCCCCCCTATGTCCTCCCTCGCATCGGCCTTCGCAGACTACCCTGTACAGAAGACACCTGCCCACCCCTCCACGCGTTCCCGAGTTCTGACTCGCACACGATCGCCATCCCGCAAACAAGCACGAGTCAGCGCGATGCGTATCGGCCCGAGAAGTCGTAAAGCCAGCTTGCGCTCTGTCCGCTAATTCGACCTATCGTAACCGGTTCGATTATCTGCCCCGATCGTCCGCCGCTTCCGGTCTCTTTATCCAAAGTCGATTGCCCGCTCGAAAATTACTCCATAAACTAATTAGCCCAATCGAAGCTGCTCTAACTTCGAAACCAAGAAGTTTCTTCTAAAATATTTCCGTTTTAAACACGATTTATTTCGTGCTTAAAACGATTAAATTTTCTTATCAACTTCTTAGATACAAACTCTCTAATTATTTGCTTGAAACCCAGCTCGACAGGAGCTTACACCGGTACAACAGAAGACCACTCTCGATCAGCGTGGATCAATGGAGGATCGTGAAGAGAGAAGGCTCGTTAGCGGCACGAATAATTGATAGAATGGAGGCCGAGCCCTTCACGCGACAAGATCGTAGCGATACTCACCGGTCTCTCGATCGCTCCTATCCTCGGTTGTGTTTTCTCCAAGCATGTCCTGCAGCTGAAGAGGTTCTCGAACGCCGAGAAGAAGCTCTTCACCGGCCGCAATGCCCCTCACCGCCTCGTACACCATCTGTGGACAAAATCGCACCCTTGAATCTTCGCCCTTCGTCGCGAATCATCCCGAGATAATAACAATAATAATGCACATAATGCTAATTTCGAATATCTCGATAATATTAGGTCGTCCCACAAGTTCGTGCCGTTTGCCCTTGTACCATTTAAATTCGAAAAATTAAATATGTAATCACCTGTTCATTCCACAACCTCTTCTGACCTTTTTTTTTCATTAAAATACTTTTCAATGGTGAATAATATAAACATATCCACGGCACGAACATATGGAAGGACCTAATAATGTCCGCGAAAACAAAAGTATTCTAATATTTTGAAAGCATTTTGGTGTCACCCTCGAGAATACATAATCAAAAATAAATGTGTCCACTAAAAATTTCAATTGCACCGGATGCGTGGTTGAAAGTGGAAATTGAAAGATTTTTTCACAATATTGTTTGTTACTGCAATATCACACAAGTGTGCTCCCTTCTTTGTGCTACAACTTTCGTCGGAAACATTGCTCCATATCGCCTATAATGTTCGAGTAATGGAACTATGCCCAGAAAACGGGTCTTTCAACGCACTGTGTGTCGCGCCGATAATCGCGATCGTTCCCGTCCCGAGAAAGAGCCGCTATCGAGCCATCGAATCGGCGTTGCAATAATTTTCCAGGGCCATCGCGCGCGGCCATTAAACTCTCGGTTCCGGGCGACACGTACTTTACATCCGAGTCCATAACGTTCGAAAGCGATCAAAGGATCTTTATGGTGTCCCCGAAAAGTCATTACCACGGCGATAGCTGCAGCGAGAGAACCGTGTCCCCTGTTCCCACAACGATCGCGGGGCGTGCACCAAGTCGAAACGACTCCGTGGGGTGACTTAATAACGAAACACCCTGTATACGATTTTGCTTGGGGCGCGAGGAGTCCACAATACCATGTGCAGTGGTTCGCACAGATAGAGCATCGAAAGGACGCCCACGTCAGGATCTACCACACATCCTGCGACCACTATTCGCCTACCCTTGCGCGGCGACAAACATGTTTTCGATCTCGATGAAATCTCGTCTGTGACGCTTAGATGAGCAAGTGAAATTGTAGCCTTAGGTTCTTGTATGTATACGCCAAGTGGTGGCAAGTTTGCAGACTACTGTTAATTACTAGAATATCGTTAGGTAGCCTTGAAGACAGAGGCATTTTCTGTCGAAATTAGTGAACTAGCTGTATTTTAACAGTGGTGAGAGTTAGAGCCGAAGACTGGTCTTTGTACTATGTGTACTTAAAAAATGAAAAAGATAGCTAGACTTTAACCCTTAAAAAAAAACACTACTCTGAATCTTTACTTTTTCCGACAGAGATGCACCTATGAAACGAAATTTACACGAAATTAAGATCAATATTCACAAAAATAGCCTGTACATGTCAGATTATAATTATTATTATACGAGCTCGTTTTTGAAGCTCGACAGCTGGAGGCACACCCCTTTAATTTGCAAATTTACATCGAACCGATCCCGTGAACTCTCGCCACTATTTAATCGAACGACAGCAAAATGCAAGGTACTAGCAATATGGCAGTTGGACGTGCGCCGCGAACTTGCTCGCGGTTTCCGTTCCATCGCTCGTTAACGAGTCCCGCCAACGGTCGCCCCGGTGTGTTTCTTTTTTTTTTATGAGTTTCGCCGCATGTAAGGTACGGTCGGGACTGCCTCTGACACACTGTAATTATTCCTTCCTATTAACTGCAACTGTCGATCGCGAGCGTGCGCGGCGTCAGTTGGGCCAATCGAACTCGTAAATGGTTACGAAACGATACCGAAGTTCCGAAACAATTAAACACGCCCGCGTCGTGTCACTGAACTGTGACCGGAAGCGCGTTGGAATCGATGAGAAATTTAGGAACATGATCAGGCTAATTACCTGTCCACCGATGAGCACGTGCCGCATGTTCACGGCGTGAGGACTGCTGGTGCTGCGAACGTATTTCAGCCAATTGTTCGTCTCGTGCGAAGCGTCCAACCAACCCCTCACTCCGCTGCCGGCTGTACGCACCTGCAAATCGTGGAAAAAGTTGCTAAAAATTCCCTTGTTTCAGCCCCGGTTTTGTTTAACGCGCGCCTCGTTCGATTCATCTAACGTTTCATTTGATTCCACAAAAAGAAAAGAATACAAATATTCTAGGTAGGATGAAACGTTTGATTTAGGAGTTAAAATAGCTCCGAGCGCGAAGGGTTACAATTTTTGAAACAGAAAGTTAATTTTTATTTTGCATAAAAGTAGACTGTTTATAAGAGAGGGGAACAAAGTCCCGAATTCTCCGCAGCCACTGTAAAGTGCTCCACGCACCTGACGCATTCGCAACGAGAATAAAAGAGAAGTGCGAGGTCCGTTAAGGGATGCATCGCGCCCCGTGCACGTGCGGAAAATAGTTCGAACGACTGTCAATTTCCGGAGGCAAACCGCAATGTTTCGGATCCGGGACATTGCGTTTAACGGACTGACGCCCATCGGCGTGTCGCCCTCCTCTCATCACCCTTGCTCTGTCTCTCTCCCTGTCTCTCTTTCTCGCTCTTTTACTGTTACTTCCCGCCGCAGCATCCAATAGGGTGCTGTCTGCTCCCTACTTTTAGGGCGAGACAAGTGATTTTTTCAATTGTCTTGCGCTCGGCCACGCAACGCTCCGAGACGCTTGGCCGGCCAAGCGTCTCACCCTGATACGCCCCTGGACACCCTGCGCCTTTCGATGGGACTTCTCCCAACTAATTCCACCCCTGCCGACACCCTCTTCTCACGCTGTAAACACATTTTGCACTTCCACCGTGGCGTTCGTTGTCAGAGCATGACACGATGCTATACGACTCCAACACTATGATATTTCACGATTAGACTGTGGATTTCTGCGTAAAATAAAAATTGTCTGCCTCGATTGCGAGACACGGAAGCCAAGCGGGAATCAATTCTCTCTTTAGTGTGTTTATTAACACTTTGCCAAACTATAAACCTAAAAAATTCTGGTTATTAAAAAATACTGGACAAATAATTCCGTCATTCACATATGGGTGACATGGCAGTCAACGTGTTAAATTGTAAGAAATGTGTGCGCATTCTTAAATTTTTTAATTCTTTCCACACTCGTCGATCTCTGTGATATACGTATAAAATCCGCAGCGAATTGCATCCTGCAGTTTCTATTAAAACAATAGACGCTTCGAAGTGTCCTACGCTAATCCAGCGGTTATCATAGATGGATCTTAGAGCATATCGCAAGTCTGCGACCGGTGAATTTGCCGTACCACCTGCCGGTAGTTCTCGCAACTAGCTCTCGCTGCGGCCATAAAAATCAATGAATCCCGCAGGTGGATAAGCGTCTACCTTGCAGGTAAGTAATCACGGTTACCGAGCACCTGAGAACCGGGAGCTGTTCTCTCCTGGAGCGAGAGAAAGAGAGAGAGAGAGAGAGACTCCGCTGATCCTGGCACCCTGGATAATCCTCGCAGTTCGAGTAAACTGTGAAAACATCGGATGATCCTTCTGGTATTTACTCGCGCATCGACACTTCCCGAATCGTGTTCAACAACCTTCGATAAAACCGGTCGGTGTCGATCGCTGTCGAACCGTGCGAGCATTGCCACCGTTTCCCGAGGAATCGAAATCGAGGAGAGGAGCCCCGATGACCGATTTTCGGCGAGATCAATGATTTCTCTCGGGAGCCACCGTCGAGTATCAGTGATCGACCCACGGTAGCTCAGGTAGCCGACAGTCTAGTAATACCCTGTAATGCGGGAATATAAGAAGTGGGACAGTTTGGCGAAAGGGAACACGAAGAAAGAGGGTGTGAGGTGGCCGAACCATAATGGCCAGTTTAGCAGGGCACGGCCGCTAAGGAGCGTTTCCGGAAGATGGGCACGAACGACCCGCCACAATGGAACCCTGCGACGCGACAGATTAGGATCTCCCGCGAGCGACACCTCTGACAATGATGCGCAAAGCTCGCCGGTCCGTGAAACAGTATTCTCGCGGAAACACGTAGACCGAACGGAGATCTGGAGTTCGCGAATCTCTCCGTTGCTCCAGAACGAAATCGAGCGTGCCGAGTTTCGATGCCGCGAGTTTCGAGCTTTCGAATTTCGATTTCGTGCAGGCTATTAAATTTCACCGAACGACGGACGTTAATAAATGGATCCTCCAGACTGTAGGAGGGGGGCGAGGTCTTTCACGGTTTTCGGGAAGAGGCTCGTGGCCCCGGGCTTGTGAACCCCTCAGCGGGGACTTTGAGCGCTTTGTCGGCGCGCTTGGACATGTGCTAACAATTCGTAGGACAGATTTGTCTAGCCGTGGATCCCGTTCGCTCCCATAATCGTGGCACAGAGAAGCTGGTCTCTCGGAGGACCGGAGGGAGGGTTCCGAAGCTTCTCCCGTTGCAAGCGGAACGCGCATTAACGAGGGGATTCTTTGAAACCACGGCAAAAATAGTCGGGCATCCCCGACGCTGTGTTCCTTTCGCGCCGTTGCCGTCGCGAGGTGGCGGAGAATTAATTGCGGGAGAGCATTATCTCGGCACAATGTCGACGGACACGCGGGAAAAGCGATCGCGGAAAAGGGAACACAGAACGCGGGTAACAAACGAGGCCGAAGCGGAAACAAACGAGCAGGGAGAAACGGGGAAGGAGAACCCGAGCGACGCCGCTCCGCTCTGCTCCGCTTCGCTCTGCTCCGCTCGGCATTGCTCTCTGCGTTGCTCTGCTTCGCTCCGCTTCAGCTCGGCGCTGCTACGAAGCGCGCGCACCACGCGAATAAATTATAATTGCATGATTCCTTGAGCCTCTTTGCCGGTTACGGCGCAGCACGCGCCGCCGCGGAATTGCTAAAATTGGCAGAAATGCGCGACCATTTTAATTACACCCGCGCGGCTTTCGCACCGATTTCTCTCTGCGAGAACACGCTGGCCTCGTCTCTCTCTCTCTCTCTCTCTCTCTCTCTCTCTCTCTCTCTCTCTCTCTCCGTCGCCGTGCTTGGAAAATCGACGCTTGGCCGAGGCTTGCGATGATAATTGAACGACGAACCTCGCTTCGATACCGCGTACACAGAGAACACGGAGGAAATGGCGAAATTGCGGGAACGTAAACCCTTCTGAGCTTTCTGTGCTAAATGGGCAATCACCAGTCGCTGGGAATTGTCGGGCAACGAGAACCAATTGTTTGAGAAAGCAAACTGAGTTTGTGTTTACCGCTGCTCTGCAAAATGTAGCCAGGCTTCCATTAAAAAATTTAGCTGCGATAATTGCAAATAATTCCAAAAGTATGGAAGCCTGCGAAATAAATAATTCCAAAGCCTGAACCACGATTGCCGAAGCTTTTTAAAGGTTTCGACACGCTCGGAACTGAGACATTCTGGTCTTGGAAAGCCCTGGAAAGGACGAAGATCCGCAGGACGTTCTGTCAGGAGAGGAATCCTCTTCTGCGCAGCATGGGGCCGGCAGGACAGCCGTGTCTCGCACAAAACACGCGATCGTCTCCTTTTCCATTGTAACCTCACACCTCCAACAAAAACGAGTCGACGAAAGATCGCTCCACGTCGGTCCGGGTTTTACCGAAAATACCCCACGAGAAAGGAGAACGTTGGGCCGGCAGACACCGCGCGACAGATTCTCCAGGATCTTCCTGAATGGACCCTCATAGCCGGCGAGGTTCCGAAGGATCTACCATCGAGCAACGACCGATCCTTGATCGTGATCTTTGCCGTCGAACGACACCTCTATCCGGCCAGTTGGCCCGTCACGTGGAACGTGTCCATTCACAAAATATTAAGATATCCTGACGCAGCCCTACCTGGATCCTCGATATTCGGCGATCCTTCCCCGGACTTTGTGAATGGGACGCCACCATTCACACGATTCGGAGACGAATTGTGTAGCAATTATGGACAGCTATGTGAAATAAATGCGATCTTATAAAGCGATACGAATCAGTCGATAATTCCAGTGTTAATCTTCAGATTAAATCTTTCAACTTCAGATTTCGCGGCGGTCTTCTCAGGACCGATTTTCGGATCGAAAATCGGTCGATCGGATCGATGCAAAGATCGAGCGCCACCCACGAGAGGAACGGCGCAAAACGGAGAAGAGTTAAACGGGCGGGAGAATAAATGAGCGGCATTCATTGTCCACGGCTAACTTATGGCAACGCCGGGAGGAGAGGGCGAAGCGTGTCCGACCAGGGACGGAAGTTATGAATAAAACGGATCGATAGCGTATGATAGTCCCGTGATGGCCGACGCAAAAATGCTTTTAGCCGACACAGCGTGTCCTCCCCCGCCTGGGAAAACCCATCTCCCGGCTTCTTTCCCGGCGCCGTCAGCCACGAGTCGCAACTTTGCGGAACCGTTCTCGAGGATTTTTCACGCATCGGAACGAGATCGATAACAATTTTCGAAAAAGCATTTTTTACAGGAAGTCGATCGTACGAAGTGGCCAACTCGATGAAAGTCCCTTGGAAAATGTCCGAATTAATCCTTTTCACTCGAAGCTACATTGACTCGGTTCTATTTAATTTAATATATGTTTGTTATATGCAACCTTTCTCGTTTTATCGCGGATTTTATGAATTTATTACAAACACGAATACGCGAAATGGAAAAGTGTGAGAACATTAAACGAATTTGAGAGCATTATATTAATTTCGGCTTATTAAAATCACCAAAAGAAATAATACTCGTTCCTGCGATCAACGAGAGGATGATGACCGGGGCGCGGCCGTTATTATCGTCATTGGACGCAACAATGGCGTATCGAATTCTATACTACTCTCCCCTGACTCTCGAGAAGAGAAAGAGGAACAAGCTGCGCGCCCCGTCGAATTTCCCAGAGTTTCCAGAAATTCGTTGGGCGTCCCGCGGCGGGGGAGAGCCGAAACGGTCAATTATCATCCCCTAAATAACAGGACTGTTTACGATTCCGTGCGTCGTGCAGCTCGAACGCGATCCCCCGACCGAACGCGGCATTAAGCGTTGGCGACATCTTTGCTTAATTTCCTCGCGCAGTTTAAAGCCCTCCCCCCGAAGGGAGGAGGGACGATTCCCAGCGACTGACGGAGCCTTCCGGCAGTCTTAGTCACTCCTTAATTAATTTCTGGGACGAGCCAAGCTCCTGGAACCACCGCTCCATCCCGTTCATCCTCGGGAGCAGCGACGACGCGGCCTGCACGAAATTCACTAATTCCTACACCGCCAGAAGCGGATTCGACCGATTCGCCGAGCGAAGGTTAATTGCATTTTTGATAACCAATCGCGCCGTACTCCGTCCGCCATAAATCAACCTCCTTGTTACGCAAGCGGCGGCGTATCGGTACTTAATCGATCGTCCGACGCCAATCGGAAGACGATCGACGCTCGCTGCAGATTAAATCTGTTTCTTGCGGCGAGTATAGTAAGGTCTCGATACAGGTGTATAACATTTTGTGCATTTGTGACAAAAGTGCGCCGAACGGTAGAAAGATAAATGGAATTTCAGAGTATCGGTACGTTATCGTCAACTTATTGAAATTATTAAACGAGGGAATAAATTTTTATTCGGTTCCAGTACTTTGTAAATCATGCAGAAAATAGCGTCTACACGATACAAGTGACAGCTCGCGGTCCCCAAGTTTCCATATTATCAAGAGATTATTGCAGTTGATTTACCGTGTTTCCCGGAGATTGGACACGCGTTTCCCCGTACTTGACCCACTTGACTCGTAGCAGGAAAGTAATGCAAGTAATGACGGAGCAAACGGTGCCCTCCGACCCGTGTCTAACGCGAAACAGATGCCACCCCCGACCGACTCGGAACCTCTTTCGGCCCCATCCAGCGTGTTTCTAAGGGAAGCTACCCTCGGCGTATCTAGCGGTATAAATTATATCCGAGTCGCGTCACTGCCAGCCCCTTATACGATCGATCATTAGAGAGGCTGGCCTGCCAGAAAATTTGCCAAAATCGGCTGATTCGATTTTCCTCGAGATCCGAAGCCAGGCTCCACCCCCTAAGCCGAGACTCCTCCGACCAGAGAACGGCGTACAGTTAAGAAGAAAATACAAGACTTAAATCAAAGATATTTTGTAATTCTCGTGTGCAAGATTCATCCTTACAACGTATATTTTATGATTTTTGCAAGGGTCAACTTTAACTTGGCACAACTAATTCGCTACCAGCGTCACACGTGTAATGCTAAGGTTTGTCATATTTGTCCCAAATATCTAACCGATAAGAGTCCTAGAACTATCCCCACTGCCGCGGGGATAGCTTCGCTGTTCTTTTCTACGTTTGGCAGTGTATCGAAGAATAATATCTTCTAGCCGATACATGTCCCTGGGTAAACCCGCGTTGTGGACATGTATCGAGTAGACACTGTACTTCGAAAATTGCATTTTGACCAGCTTCTCGGCTAGGCTATTTCTCCTTTGACGAATGATCGGGTCGGCTAAGTTTCTTGGAAGCTGGCGAACAAGCCTCGATATATGGCCGGGAGCCGTACAAAGCCCTGATCTAATTAGCCGATATTCGTGATTAGGAGTTGCGTTACGCGATCCCGGTGTGTTCCTCCACGCAAGTGCATCCCGATTCATGAATCCCTCCGGAACACAGAGGACAATTAAGTCGACGGTCGGAAACCGCGCAGCTCAGGCTTACCGGCGGCGTCGTGATTAATGCAGACCAATAGCGGAAGGCACACACGCGAAACGCCTCCAGGCCGCAGTGTATTCCTGTGTATATTGAACTTAGGCTACCTCCCCGTACCTGACCAGATTAGTTCGGTCATTGTGGCGGAACCTGCGCGCTGCCCGTGTGCACACAATCTGTCAAACCGCGCGAGGGATCGCAAGCTGCAAATTCTGCCGATCTCGCCGGTGATATTCGGAGCGACGCTACGCTGAAGAATTCAACGGCTCCCGTTAATCCGAGAAATCGTCGCAACCCATTCGCTGGCACGAAGTTTCAGGTTTGCATCGTCGCGACGCGACGGTCGCAATTTCGCGAAAACCGCACGGACATCATCGAATTGATCGAACGTCCCCGTGAAACGCGATTTCTTCTCTTCCCCCCGTTCTTTCCCGCCCGGGGCACAATGACTGGCCCCGTTGATTGCTTTTCGAGTTGCGGTCGGGATTGAGTTTGCATTTTGAATGCGCCGCGGCGGGCAAGCAGAACGCACGCCAGCGATGAATATTATCGACAACGACACGCAAATTTAATGATAGGTTCATTAACCGAACCGGTGCCGAAAACTGCACCCCGGTTTTCGTAAATTAAACGTATTCCTGGCCGCCAACCACTGTCTCGCGTTTGTTCGTTGGAACTGTCATTGTTGCAAGGATTCTCCAAAATAAGGTGTGAGCTCCTATTACGATCGAAGAGATTTACCGTTACCCCTTCTGACTCCGAGGAATATTTGAAAATTAATTACGGAAGGTCAGATTATCAAATGCCGTGTGTTTTAATGCTTTCTAGAATTTTTCATAAAGCTAAAGAAGCGTTCCCAAGAATAATAATTATTTTTAATTAAAGTAAGCGAGGGGAGCCAATTTTCGAAAATCCCGTGCAGCTCTGTAACCGTTAACTACATCGTTACCGCATCAAACGGCCGAGACATTGTTTCCGTCAAAGGGCAGAAATTCGCAGCGGTGGTGGGGGGATCGGATCTGCGAAAGATTTCGAAATTTCTTGGGAGGAGGGGTCGGGTAATCGTCTCCGTTCTACGTATCCGGGCGCGTTGCCCCCCTTCTTCTTCTCCGGCCAAAGAGTAACCGGTCCCGCAGATTCGAGACAATCGGCGGCACATCAAAGGCGGCGATTGTTTCCCGTAAATTATAACCGGGAGAGAGCACTTGCTCGACTTCTCGTTATGAGTTGGCGAACAAGTTCAATTAAGTTCACACCGGCGAAGACGAGAAACGGCTTCCTACACACGCCGAGGCCCTATCCGGCGTCTGTACCGTCGTCACCAACCCCATGGGACTACCTAAACGCCGAAGACAGAGAACGCCGGGAAAGACCGACAGAGGGAGAACGTCGGCGAGGGGACAGAGAAGCGGAGAGACCGGTGACAATGAGAAACCAGGGAGCCAATGCGTTTATTATCAACTCGGCAAAGTTTCGGAACCGCCCCTTACGACGCAGGCCGTTTCAAATTCGCGACATTAGCCGCGTCTTAACGATCCTCCCTGTCGAATAAAAACGGCATACTCGTATTAAACGTATTACGAAAGAAAATGAACTTCTATTTCACTCTAGTTTGTTACAATTCGTGTAGAGCATTTTTCTGAACATTAACTGGAAATTAATTGGATTATAGTGTAATCGTCCTCAACGCTAGGTTTACCGAGCAGTAAAAGTCACTATTTTACACTGCGTTGTGAAAATAAGGAAATTGAATTTAGTTAGATTTTCAGCCGTTTTTATTGTAACGTGTGCTCAAAGAAAGTGCTCGCAAGTTCTTGCACTCTTAATAATTGTAAATTACAAAATTTCGAGTCCGTCATCCGTAAGTCTAGTATCGATAACGCTGATCATTTTTAGGAACGAAATAAACGAAACTCGCGCGATGCACAGAAAATTCGCGCGGCGTTCGAGGTGTTAATTGAAAGGAGCACGTGCCCTAATAGTCGCCGAATAAATTTAATAAACTGCAGGCTCCCCGGAGCAACGGGATGTCAGCCGGGTTATCTTTGGTGTCAACTGGGGCGGTAGATTGCAACGGGTCGAAGGTCCGGGGGGACGAAGAGCGTCGAGGAGAGCGATGTCTTTTGAAGACGATGATTCCTAGGACGCGTCTCCATTGTACGGGACAGCCGGGTCAGACTGGCGACCGGGCAACACGTGTCTGTTATGTCTATTATCGACAGATAGTGGGGTAACGAGCGGACGAGATTTATCACCCTCCGGTTGCCACCCCAGAGAAACGAGAAGCCGAAGGGTACGATGGGGTGGCGAAGCGAGAGAGCAGCCCGGTTTACAGCTGGTTTCACAGAAAGAAAGCCCCGGTTAAAGCCTTACGGTTGAATCTCGGTGCGTGCCGGCTCCTCTCGGCGAAAGTGCACGCAGAAACCGTAGCGAGATTCGTAGGACCGCGGAGAGGACACGTGCAACGAGATCCAGCGATATCCGAGGGAACAAGACAATCGTCCGACGAAGAAGCAGAAAATTTCTCTAATTTTCTATAAAGTCACGGAGAAACGGAACGCAAGGGTTGCTCGAGGGGAGAGAAGCCAGAACTCGTTGCCGGGAGAATTTAAATGTCAAAATATACACGTTAACGATTCGGACCGTACAAAGCTGTGTCATAGCTGCATTAACATAATAGGAGAAGGTGCGGCCGCGAGCGAGCCTGACCAAACCCGTCAATCAAAAAACCCGGTCCTCGAGAAAAGGGCTAGTTAGCCGCCGGTGGCCCCTTGCGTTCTCGTCCTTGCCAAGGATAACGTATGCAGCCCTCGGTGCATGCCGAACGGAAATTTCGCAGCGCTCCGCTCCGAATTTCCCAATTTCGTTTATTTCATACTCTGCGAGCTGTCATTACCGCGTCCCGTGGCTTCATTTATTCTAACAACACTACTTATTGTACTATGTTGCAACGTTCTTACTCGTTAAACACGAGAACATTTTGCGAAAGAGTTTCAGATTTCAAGATTATAAGCAACAACTTCTGAGAAATTAGTCTGACTTTCCTGAAAAGGTTATCAATTTATCTAGCAGTAATTTCTTATATCTGCAGGGCTTCCGAAGTTGTGACATTTTGTTTAAAATAATGGTCTAAAAGAAACTATCGGACCACCTTACTATAGCGTTCATTGGAAGCTGATTGCGACTGCTATTGCCATTGAAATATTCACTGCAACAAATTACTGGCTGTAACACGCTCTGAATAATCGGTGGGTAGACTGTTGATACTCGAAGAGCGTAGCACCGAGGCAAAGTATCGTCGAAGAAATGTTTCGTCGAAGGGTTGCGAGTCCCGTTGACCGGTGCATGATTCGCACGATGACCGGGGGATCCTGGTCCGGTGGCACAAAGCCGGATATTCCCCGCGCTACTTGATTGTCACTTGTTTCCTGCCAATCTTTTTTCCCTGGCCGCTTCTTTCTCCGGTTACAGAAATTCAAATGCCGAGGATCACGGGTCCCCGCGGTAACCCTACGCCTTGAGAAATCGAAGGTCAGTCGGTGTCGAACCCAACACCCTTCTGTCGATTCGCGAAACTCGGCCGATACTCGCAAAAAGGAAAGGGAGAGGGAGAGAGAAAGAGAGAGAGAGAGAGAGAGCCGACGCGCGAATCGAGGAAGGCTTCCGTCGACGTAAGGACCCGAGTCCTGAAGGAGGAGAAGGTGGAGAAGCAAAGGGGGTCGAGCATAATGTGGCTCATTGTCGAATCACTTCCGGGGCTTGACCTCCAGCAACGCCCCTAGGACCAGTTCACCTGGACAATGTCCACGAATAATGGGGCGCCGGTGTTACGCATTGTGCCGACGGAACGACGGACACGTCGATTGTCTACATGCATACGGATCGGGCAAGAATTTAATAATATCCACAATAAGGGAACCACCTACGTTCCCCGAGGATACTTGCGGAAGCCCTCGCATAAGTGGTGGGCGTGCGAGGAAAACCAGTCCGGTTCGTTCTCCGGACATTGTTATTTCAATGAAGATCGTTTCTGGAGGAAACACGAGAAGGGTGCGCGCGTAATGCGCTCGTCGATTAACGCTAGATCTGCCCTAAATACCGTTGGTACGCGTCGCTTTATGCTGCTCGAATTGTTACAGCCGCTTGCACGGATCAAGAATTTGACAATCGAAGTGGTCTAACATTGCTAGACTGTGGATTTCCATGCAAACTGAAAATTGTCTGCGTTCATTGCAAGAAACGGAAGACACTCGGAAATCTTATTCTCTAAAAATATTTCAATCTTTTAATCCAGTCTACTACTGTTGCGTAGTTGGACAAAAAATGTGAGGCTGTTTGAACGTCAAGGTTCGTCATGAAGTAACGTTTTGGAACAGAGATTTTTGCGGAAAGCGAGCGAGGGTGGTTCGAAAAAGGCTGCCGCGCGCGCGCGGTCTCTTTTTGTGGGCTCGATTCCTCTCATTATTGGACAGTGGGGTGGCTCTCGTGCGGTTTACGCGAGGACACGCTTCGTCGAGAGTCGCCATTTATATGATTTGTCAGCGACATACGCCGCTAATGGCACGGCCTTCCAGCCGATTTCACGAAAAAGTGGTCCGCGCGATCATCGAGCCGCGTGCGCCCGCTTCACTATGAAAAACAACCGATCTTCCGCTCCTTTTTTCTCTGTCTCCCTCTCGATCCCCTCGCGATCTCTTTGCTCGCGTTCTCGAGGGGCCGTCAGCGATCACGCGGAAGAATCGACGATGCTTCCAATATGCCGATCAACGAGCAGCGAACGGCAATTTCGAGGGGGTGGCCGATTCTACGGATCGCGGAACCGGACGACCCACGTGTCCCACATACTCGGCATACAACGTTATTACCTTTTCAATAATAACACAAATTTACAAACTTCCTTGGGACGTCTGTATTCCGGAGATATGAAGAAGATAATATTTTCTAATGGTTAACCCTTTCGCTGTGGAAAATTTTGATACTGGGACACCAAGATGAAAATGATGGCTATGATTTCTATGATGGAAATTCAATTTCAACTTGTGCTATGAACAGCAAAATTTTTTAACAGAGACCTAAAGAGTACGACACTATCGAACCTCGGCCAATATTGCGTTAATATTGAGTTTCTCCACAATAGAAGCCTACGAGAGCGAATCCCTTTTTGCACAAAGGTTAAAATAGTACGATATGACCAATAAATGTAGGATCGCATCGGAAGAGAGTAACAAGGGCGACCGATGCAATAAACGCCACAAGATTGATCATTTGAGGTGGGTTCTCGAGATCACTCGGCAAATTGGAGCCGTACCCTCGACGCGAGGGTCTCACGGGCGAGTGAGCTAAGCCTAAGATTGGTTTAGTCGCCACGAAGGCACGCCGCGACTCTGCGGATCACGCGTCACCGAGCAAAACGCAACCGGAAAAAGAGGATCCTCCCCTTTCTGGGTCTTTCTCCCGGTATTCCGCCAGTTTCTCGTCGCCAGCCCTCCGCGAGGATCCGAAAAACGAGGATCGGCCGTCGTGGCAGGTGGGGTACCACCGATACCTCCCTTCCAAACCGTCTCCCTTCCGTTTCAGGTGTGTACCGTAAGTGTCCACGAAATGCGGGGAAAACGCTCGATTTAGGGGATCGTTTTTTGCACCCTCTTGCCGGGGACTGTTCACGCGACACGCCTAATTCACTATCTTCGCGGTCCAAAAATTCTGTTGACGATAATTAACCTGCGAATCTTATAGGCAATTTATATCTATATTTTTTTACAGGGAAATCAATCATAATACTATCACTACCTTTTTATTCTGCATAAAGACTTGCAGTCGTTACCTCCAACAGTAAAGCGTTTAAAATGAGATCGTAACACGATTCGCTTATTCGAGGTATATGACATATAAAAAATATTCCAACGATTGTTCCTTCACCTAGGAATTTAATACGAGCTTCAAAGAGCAACGCAATGTTCTCAAATTTTTGTAAAATTTCTGCCATCTCGAATCGCGCCCCGAGTTCCGTCGCAGAAAACATACCGACGATTCCGCTTGCATCCCCTTTGATCGCGCGAGAAGTCCGCTCTTTCCCTGGGAATGTGAGAAAAGGATTAGGCTTAGGGGATAGCGTGCGAATCGAGCGAAAGGGATCCCTCCTAGATTTCTCCAATTTCAGAAAAGGATCACGCTCTCGGTCGACGGTTGGGTTCGTTACGAGCACTGTGTGATGTAAATCGCGGTTTCAGCGATTCCACGGATTTCCAGCAGACAAAATCATTTTTTCCTCCCCTCGTAACCGCCGTATGTTTTCTCCCGAGGTATCGGGTCGACGACATACGAGTAAAAACATTTTCCCTATAACGTGAACACGGTGAGAAATTCAACCGGGGGGCCAGAGAGATCTCTGTCGGCGATGCTTTCCGCTTTCTCGTTTCTCCGGTCGTGCGCTCGCACGTTCGCGCGCGCGTGGGGTTGATAGATCGGCCCGACGAAACGAAGGGGTAGTTTGGCTTTAATCGATCCTGTAATCGCCGGCCCGACAGTTGGCCCCGGCTGCCTTTTTGTCGGCAGTTAGATGGATGGCGCCATTTACATTTTGTCAGTGCGACATGCGCTAACGTAACATAACGTTGCCGCTATCATATCTATCACACCCCCTGGACCGGTGCGCGCCGCGCCGGCCAGCCACCGGACTCGCTCACAGCCATAATCCCGTTTTATAATGGCCGACGTTTTTCGCGACCGGTCCCGTGCCTCGGCCGATATAATCACAGGAAAATTTTATAAATTACCGGCATTACCGGTGATTTTATTATAGTCGCAATTTCGATCGGTTTTCGGAATAATCGCGCCACCAGAACGCTTCCCTCTCTCTCTCTCGCTCGCTCCCGTTCTCTCTCTGCTGGAACGATTTCACGGACGGTTTCTTCGATTTTGACTCGGAGCCATCGATTTCACGGTCGACTTAAATGCGAGGACGGTCTCGAAAGAATTTTCAGATCTGGAACGTGAAAGAGAGATGCAGCGAAAGCGAGAAACTGTCCGAGGTAAGCCAATTGACAGATCTGTCAACATGGATGACACCTTCGACGAACGAGCCGACCAGGTGTATGCCGTCGGAGCGAGGAGACGATTCTGTCTGTCCGTATCCCCCTCCCTTTCTCTCTTTCTCTTTCTCTCTCGAGTCTTCGGCATCTGTCGGATAATACCGGGGATTATAGCAGGATAGCAAGCCCACTGACACTGGTTTTTCGGGCCGAGTATGCCTCCGCTCGACCCCGAGCCGTAAACAGATCGATCATCTTTCAAACGGTCGGAAGAGGAGCCCGGCGCGAGATGATATCGCCTGCGAATCCTCCGGTTTTGCGGGCGACCCTAAACGCAAGACCTGAACGGAGATTATTCGACTCGCTTTCCCGGGATACGGTCGCGTTTCTTCGAACGAGATTTCTGGAACGGTCGAGAGCGTGTCGATATACGCCCGGCTTCGTTTATCCGTGCCTCGAAAATCCGGGATAACATCGCGACGACGACGACGACGGGGCCGATAAGCAAGAAATGCAACTCACCTCCCACGCGTAGCGGGGGTTGAAAGGCTCGCTAGCCCATTTCCCCAGGAACGGGCCGAACCTTGCACCCCGTGGAATGTCCTTCCTCGCTCGAACCTGAGGACCCCCGGGCGATGAACCTCCCACCTCGACTTCCGGCACAGGTGACACCCACTCGAGGCTCGGCTGCTCCTTCTGCTCCTGCTTCACCGTGTCCTCTGCGAACGGCAAAGCTATAGTCACCACCAGACACCATAAACAATATCGTGCACCGTGTTCGACTGCGCGTGTCAAGCATTGTCGAGCCATAGTTTAACAATAAACTCGCCGGTCAAATGACAAGTCTATAACTTCCTGTCGATCACTAAAATTTTGCAAGACATTCAGTGACGTTATATTTTATCATCTCAATGCATATTTTTATGCCTCAAATGTAATCTGTAATCACTCGACTGAGGATTTTATGCATTTAAAATGTGCACGGTGAAATTTAAAACAGTAAACATATTATATAAATTTAAGAATATCGATATACTGCCCCCAAGTTATTAAAATAAAAATAAATTGCCTACTTGGCTCCCGTTTCTTGCAACTGATGCAGACAATTTTTCTTTCACATAAAGATCCCCACAGCTTGTTGTTCAAACCATTTACCATAAATCGTCGTTCTTAACGTTCGTCTTGGACTTGTTCATGGAGTCGCTCTTTACACAATCTGACACAAGTAGTCGAACACTTTGCATAATAAACCTAATTAGCATACGATCCAAGGAAACAATAACACGGAGAGCTACAAGAACGCTACTAGCAGCCACATCGTAATTTAGTAAATTAAATCCTCTCGATAACCGGCTCGCCCGCGATAACCTACTATTCTAATCCGGACAATTAAGCGCCACGTCTCGCGACAATTTACACCGTAATTCGTAACATTAACAGCCGCGGTTGACCCAGTATTCTAATTTACGCAATTAGCCGGCACGATGACGTGGCGGCGGTTCTACTTTCTCGGAAAGAGAAAAAATAAAATCCTTTTCGCTTACGATAAGAGTCGGTCCTGTAAGCGTCCCGGGACCTGGAGTAGTCCTTGCGGTCGTTTTTCTCGTACTCCCAGGACTTCTCGTCCTCCCTGGACGATGCTCTGTGCTGATCCTTCTCGTAGCTCGGTTGTTTGTCCATGGCCGGCGAGTAGCCTCGTTGATAAGCGGGCCTGGATTGAGGATTGTAGTCCTGCGGGACATCGTGGGCGCTGGTCGCGTGCAGGGCCTTCAAGTCCCTGTACACGGGGTTGCTGGCACCGCTGTTGCTGTTGCTGTTGCTGTTGCTGTTGCTACCACCTCGAATCGACCCGTTCTCCTCCATTTCAGCGTTCTCACCGGCACCGGTGCCGATCGGCGTGCCAGACGTCGACTCGCCTTCGTCGCTGCTTCCTGGAACGAGAGATCGCATGATCAGAGGACTCAACTTCAAGACAAATCGGCTCCCGTTTCACCACCAGCGAAGCTGACACACATTAAACATCGGCCACCCGTTCCACGATCATCCACGTGATAGTGACGTACTAGACCTAGTATTAACTGGGAAAAATACTGTAGCAGCCTGAAAAGTAGGTACACTTTTGCGAATTTTTTCAGGCGCACATTGCAAGTAAATCAATCTATAGTTTACCGTAGTCAATGAACATATATTGTACCGTGCACACAAAAATTCCCAGCCAAATTCAGCTATCCATCTCTTGTGTACTCCAAATAAGGGAGTTCCTAAGAAATAGGCACTGGCTTCCAGTTCAACAAGGTACATACATGAAACGGTTACTTCAATTTGGCTCAAAATTTTTACGCGCACTCTCAAATAAGTACTGTTCAATCACAGTAACGAACGGATACGTTCTCTTGCATCGTTCGTCTCAGAAAAATTTCTGCCTATCACTAGACTATGGGTTTTCCTGCAAAAGAACCGTGTAGGTTGATAGTAAGTAGGGTATAGAGGCTGAAATGTATTGTTTTTTTTTTTTAATGCTTAGTCTAGCTATCGTACAGTTAGATTCGAAGGATCGGTACGAGTCGCGGAAGATGTTGCTCGGTGCCCGCAGTTTCCGAGAGAGACAGTGGGCGCGAGAGAAGTGGATGTCGGAGTGGAACGGTTTGTTTGCCGAGACCCCCGTCGTTTTTCCCGCACGAGGAGGCTGGACGAAATCCTAGGCACACAAGGACAAGTGGCAATCGAAGAACACTATCTCCTCGAGACCGCCGGTCGGTTTTCACAGTCACAAGCTCGGCGAGCGTGCGATGCGACACCCGAGCCGAGGATGTTTGACGCGATAAGCCGAGAATTTTATTGTCCCCCTCCCTCTGTCCGAACCGTCGGTTTTTTCGTGAAACGTCGCGATGCAACCGCACGTAGAGGACCGGGGATTATTTCGACGGAACGATCGACGCCTCGTGCCACGTTTCGTTCTCTACGTGCGACAATCTCGATTACGGCCCCGGCGTGGTTCTCGAGAAACTTCGAGGGCCCGTCGCGTAGAGTCCTCCGAATCTGGATTTGTTTGCATAACTCCGGACCGGATACGACGGGCCCTTCTAATACCAGCCGTTATCTTCGAATCGAAAGATATCCCGGCCGGTGGTATCGGCTATCTAAAAGCAAACTAGGAGGTTTGCGCTCTCGTCCGCGCAGTGACACGGAGACCTGCGACGATCCAGAGTCCTCTGCAAACAGGCTAAGCTCTCTGTGAATCCGCTAGGCTAAGCAAATTGCCGACAAACTCGCGCAGGTGTATCCGAGGAAGAGGAAGAGGGCACTCGCATTGTTGAACCTTTTACGATGCTCCGCAACCACCTTCTCTCTCTTTCTCTCGAATCGAATCGACGTCTCTCTCTCTCTCTCTTACGCTCTGTGTTTTCCTCGAGCCACGGGATATCGCGGCTAGTGTAATAAAACCGTGGAAATTATCAATTTTACGGGGCCAGCTTCAATTCCGTTCTGACCGGGAGAGAAAGAATAAACAGCTGACGGATTAAGGATCCGCCGAGTTATGTGCGCGCGAACCAGTCGTAAAAGGAAACGGTGATCCCGAACAGAGAGCTAATCGACACGAAACGCGGAGACAGACGATAATAGCGATGCCGAGGGAGGGGACCTGAGCACGTGAGCATGCGGAGAATGATGCCTCCGGGGTAATCGGGAAATCGCGGGATCCTTTAAAAGAATAATCGTAAAGATATCTCTCGATCGGCCGGGGAGGGTTATGTTCGGCGAGCATTCGGCCTTGATAAACGGATATCCGGGTCGATTGAATAAACACCGTCGACAAATAAACAGCGGCAACGGAACGACTCGAGAGAATGACTATGTCGTTAGGTCTTAGGAGGAGGACGTCTCCCCACCAGGATAGGATGCTCCTGGATCCACTTGTGCGACTCGTCGATACGGATACAACAACAATATTTGGAAAAATCTCGACGCCCAGGGGTCTTTGACTCCTGTGGGACACAAGTGTTCCGACGTTTTCGTTCCCTTGACAGCGACCACGAGTACTTGTTCAACCATACACGATATTATCCCCGATGATAGCGGCTCGAGAGGCTTCCGACGCGATTAGAGCTCGAGTGCCCGCTCCCGCTCGCTAGAGAATCGAAACTCCTCGTGGGAAGAGCCTAGGACTCCCAACTTTTTTGCCCGGTGGGCCCTTTCGCCCTCCGGTAAACAGGTTGCCCCAATTAAAGCGTATTAACGCACTTGCGCCGCTTATTCGGCCCGTTTTTCTAACCCTAATCGCGACGTCAGCCTGATTAATTGTGAGCCGAACACCGAGAGACATTAGGAGAGGCTCCGCACACTACATCATCTACATATGTACATGGACCCATTTCATTGTTTTTTTTTATCCAATACAAAAATATACATATCATTGTAATTTATGTGTTTGCAGGCTTTTACTTGCGGTGTGCCAAGCAAGATTTTCATTTTGCGGAACACAGAATTAGAGCATAGTTAGAGCAATATACTCGCTGCTGTCCTTGTAATAACAAGGACTATGACCGACAGATTTCGAGTTTTGGTCTGTTGGTGTTGGACTCTGGGCGGAGTTTCGAGCAGTTTAATTAAGTAGGAATTAAGGAACCAAGAGACTGGCGGGGAGATATTCCCCAACGGATCCCGGAAAAGATAATTAAGCAAATTGCGAATCTATTCAGACGCGAGTAAACCGCATTGCGCCGACCGCACAGGACATCCTGGCGATACGGGGATCCTGATGGAATAAGGTCCCCATTAGCTCCTATCGTTCACCGAGAACGATTCCGTACAGGGAATCTAAAGTCTTTTTATCTCCAGGTCTAATTAGAATAGCGCGTCACGAGTGCGTTCGAATCTACTGAAAATTAGCCCCTCGATTCGTGTATTCGAACGCGTATAAATGCGAGCGATAACGCCTATCAACGTGCCACGGAATTAGATATAAAAATCCAAATTAGACACAGAAACGAATCCTCGTAAATTGTACTCCGGATAGGCTGCGGTTCAGCTTCCTTCTGCCACGAGTCTCTCGATTCGAACAATCTCAACGGACTCTCCGAGCGAAATACTCGTCGACAAAAAGAGCCACGCCGGCAACGGCCACGATACGATCTACAGCGAATCGATTAAAAACGATCGTCTCTAATCGGGGCGGAATACGATCGAAATAGATACGGAATGAATGCGAAAGTGCGCGGTATCGATGTTATTTCCTGCAGCGTGACATAAACGTTTTATCAGCCGCACTTCACCTTCGATCGTCTGTAGCCATAATTCGTTTGCCTTCTCGATCCGAGTGATCGTCGATGGTGTGAAAATCGTAATACATACACGCCGCTCGAAACCAGTAGCTTATCGAACTTACCGTTCATCTTGTAATCGACCATGGGCCGCGATAGATCGAGACAGCTCATCTGTGATCGAGAAGAGGGAGACAGAGAGAGAGATAGAGACAGTCCAAAGAATCTTGCAAATGAGGTTAACACTGTCCACACATGGTCGCAGGAGTCACAGGAGTCACAGAAGTCTCACACGTGAACACACCGGACGGCGGGCGACGGGATCGCGGAAAATCGCGTGCTAATCGTGTCCATGATCCGCGGATCGATACGCATGATCGTCCGGAGACGACGCGATAAAGATTCGCCCGGCGGGGGGTAAGTGCCAGCACAACGGTGGGTCGCAGGGGGCAATCGCGAGCGGGATTCAGAAGCGGAATGCGGCGCGGAGCGGAACGGAAACCCGAAGCGGAGCGGAATGCGTGGACCGCTTCGCGGCGCAGGCCCGGCGAAGACGCGATCGAAATAAGAAACGGATAACGGGAAGAGCGCTGCTCCGTGTCAGCTGGCTCTTGGCAGACTAGAGGATCCGAAATCTGTTGAGAAGAGGATGGCACGACGAGGGCTCCCGAGGGAAGCCAGGGACGATCCACGGGGTGTGGCGGAGCCGTTTCCATCGAGACCTCTGGTTGGCCCACGGGCGGAGCAACCCCTATCGCATTCGGATCCCCACCAGTCCCGCACAGCATCCCTCGAAAGTGCGAGCGAGACCGAGAGAACGAGACAAGAGACCGAGTTACACTGGTGGAGGAACCCAACTGCGAGCTCTCCCTCTCTTTCTCTCTCTCTCTCTCTCTCTCTCTCTTTCACTCTCTCACTCGGTCCCTCTCTCTCTCTTTCCTTCTCGGTCTAGAAGAGAGTCTCTCGCGGAGAGAACGACCGCAGGGGTGGGGACACGAGGAATCAGAAAATGTGACACTGATAACGAACGAAACGCGGCGGTGGTTGAACGTCAAAGATCGGCCCTCGACTCGACAACGATCCAACACTGGGAAAAAATCCTTTGTGCGACGGGCACCGAGGGTGATCGATCGAGAATATATTGACTGAGGATCTCTGGGCCTAACTACCCGTTGATCGGTTTCTAAATGGCTCGAACGTATTTTTAACTCCTTAACCCGTTGCACTATAAAGTATCGACTCGTGATCAACATTCCGAACAGAAATTTCTAAAATTTATCTTATTAATCCCTATAAACTGGTAAAAATTGACCCTTGCCTGAACGAAGTTTAAATGTTTCAAGTCTTTTTGATTTTTTGGAAGAAAAAATAAAATCATATAAGAAAAGAATGAAGCGAGGGTTGTGGTAGGTATGGCTTCACCCTTTGAAATGAGATGAGATAGATTATTGTAGGATTTTTTCCACGAAATTATAACAGATTGCATGTAGACAATCTTATAAATCTATTGCAAAAATACTTTCATGACGAAACCCCTATTGTTACGGACAGTATCGCAAAAATCAGGGGACAAAATTTCTTGAATCGATCGGAAACGAGTACTTCTGACAAACATGAATCAAATACACGTAAGTATGCATGCTTCACCGTATCCTGTACATATTTTTAAAAATGTTCACAGCAGAATCGAAAGAAAACGGAAACTTTCCGGACTTTCCCCAGCAAGGCAGAAGAGGCAGGCAATACTGTCGAGAAGAGGTCAAATGTCAGGGTGTGAAAAATTTTTTTCCACCGGCCGAACCCTCGATCGAGAGAAGTGCTCCAGAAAGTATGGCAGTCGGCGCGGACCCCACGCGGAGTCAGGGTCAGTGGAACAACCATCGAAATCTTTATTGGACAGGCTCGGTCTCCTTTTTCTTCGGAAAGTAGCTGTCACGAGCCTGTCTAGATTTCTCTCCGCGACCGCCGTTCACAATTCATTGCGGTCTGGTCGCGTCACTCTTGACTTCGGAGTCAATTCGAAGGAGTAGAATTTCGAAAAACGCCTTTTCCACCGCTTTGAATGCCGTCCAACGGAAAACGCGTAACCGAAACTGCAGTTAGGTCGTTGCGGTTTCGACCGTTTTATAAAAACACGGCTGCACGACGTTCGATTCTTCCGCGATTCCACGAAAAGAGAGAATCGTGGCTCGAATTTCTCGGAGCCTGTAAATCGCGAGGGAGAGAAACGGTCGCGAATAATAAGCGGCCGGGAAATCGCCGAAACAAATCTTCATTTCTTACCTTGAAAATCGAGTCGGGGGGGGGGGGGGGAGGTTGCGGGGGCGGCAGCGTGTTTCAGAGGCAGAAAGACATGTGTCGCGTACAGTTATATCGTTCTTTATGGCCGGCAATGTCGGTGCCCTTCGTTCATTCAACGCGAACGTCGTCCGCGCGATATTTGGCCAGGGGGTTGATTTACACCCGCATAAAAACGTCCTCGCGCCCTCCGATGTAGATCCCACCTCCTCCGTCGAGCTTTCGCGAAATCGCGAACTTTGACAAATGGCGGAGGCGGCTCTGATTTCGAACTTTCAGAAATGTCCGGACCAGAACAAAATTCGAGAGCAAAATCTGAACAAATCCGTATCGCTCTCAATTATACGTTATTAGCCTACATACGTTCTGTGGGATAAAAATTAACCCCTTCCCTCGTAATAACAACTCAGATTTGTAACGAAAGTATTCTTAAAATTTTGTAATAAATTGCACCTATTTTATGCGAATGACTGACAGTGTATGGGGGTCTAGGAGGATCGAGATGTTGGTCATTGGGGAAGCATACTCGAATAAAGCGGCACCTTGACACAGGCTGCGTGCACAGGCTGGTTCTCGGTTTGCCAGGCGTTCTGGCCGAGAACGGGGTGATCGATTCGGGGACGCGGGACGTCGACGTCGACGTCGGGCGTCGTCGATGACGGCGATGGCGGAGGGGTAATAAATAACGGGAGTATCAAAGGGTTATCAGATCTAAGCAGAGCTTCTAGGTCTAGCGCAACTTCTGACACGTAGAGTGACGATGCCGTAATGTCGGTGGCAAAGTGTGCGCATGTGGGGTGTGAGAGAGAGTCCTAGGGGTGGCCAGGAGAAGGTAGAAGGGAGGGGGAGGCGCGAAGCTATTAAACTGACAGAAACACTTGCCACCCCCTCCTCTGACCCAGCCACCCCCTCACGATCGTCGACTCTCTCTCTCTCTCTCTCCACGCCATCCCTTACTCTCGGAAAGCCCTTCGTCCCTTACTGCAATAGCGGTGGTTATTAATATTTTTCACACCCCCGAAAATTGTCTCCTGTGTGCCCGTCGAGCCCGGCAACTTTCGCACCAACGGAGAAGCAATTTTACAGGCGTGTCACCGCCTGTCGCTTGTCAACAAGCCGACGACAAGATACACGGGGATGTGTCCGAGGGCCATTGTTCGCTGCGACCTTTTCTGCGGCGGATTCCTCCATTAAAATTCCCGAAATCGAAGGGCTGCAGCGTGCGCAAAAACTTTACGGTGCAATTTCATCCAAGATCGCATCGTCTGATACACAGTTCAATACTAGGGGAGAACCAATCTAATAAAATAATCAAGGAGGTATTCGAGGACTATTGATTCATTATTTACAGAAATGGTTACTCTATTTAATATGTTGACTGCCACATCACAGAGAAATGCATTTTTCGACTAATACAATTATTGTCGACGTAACTTTTCAATTTTTTATCTCATCGAATGAACTACTTTGATTTTACAGAATTTTTGAGGTTACTGGGCCTGCAATCATAGCGTTAAACAGATATAAACAACTGTACAATAGAAACTTGTTCATCGGGGATTGTAGTTCAGATGGTCGGAGGCTAACGAATTCCGATGCGTATGCAGATGGGACAGAAGTTCGTATGGGGTGGCAGGACGAAGAGGCTCTCGAGGCGGGCCAGGATCAAGGAGTTCGATCGAACGAGGACTCGTCTCTCATCAGCGGAATTCGTCGACCGTTAACGGTCCAGAGAACAGAAAGAAGTAGCTTGCGCGCGACGAGCGTGGAACGGCCTCGTCGAGGAAGGAAGAAGAAAGGAGTCGGGTCCTCGATGCCGATCAAACAATCAGTCTGCTGCTCGAGTGGTCTTCCAAGAGAGTCCGCGTAGTCGACTTCTTGATCTACCCCAAAGCGATTCGCGCGTCCGTCGACAAAGACGGGATACCGGGAGAGAGAGAGAGAAAGAGAGAGAGAGAGAGAGAGAGAAAGGAGAGACGTCGTCGAGAGCAAAGAAGAAGATAGACAGAGAGGGATGGAGGGTAGAAGAGAGGAATAATCATTCGAACGCGATACGCTAGGTGAAAAGGATCGGGAGACGTGCGTGTCCGTGAATGCCTTGTCCCGTGTGCCCTCGGTACACGTTGCTGGCCTTTGGCAACGGGGGCACACGTATGTCCGTGAGTGCCGAGTGCCCGAAATAGCGATTGGTGAATCCATGTACGGCTGGAGTCGCCTCAACGGTCGTGACGGGAGTCTATAATTTGTGTTCGAGTCGAGTTGGTTCTCCGCGTTGTGTACGCACACGCGTTCGCCTGGCTTTCGTTGCGCTGCCCTCTAATGCGCCATTGAGAGCCACGTTGATGTGGCATAAGTAGTCGGACGCAGAAGAAAGAAACCGCGCGCGCTCGCGCGGAGTGAGCGAGCGAGAGAGAGAGAGAGAGAGAGAGAGAGATCGCGCGCGCGAGGCTCTCTCTATGAGACTCAGGAGCACCGCCCTCCTGCCTCGAGGAACTTGAGACGCGATTGTTGTGCGCCGCGTGCACACCGTGTACCAGAAAGCATTGTCCCTCGTTAGAGGCCACCGGAAGTCACCGGAAGACGATCAACTAACGGAAGACCCTGTACCAAGGGGCTCCTCCTGCCCCACGACGCGCCCCTCTTTCTTTCTTTCTTTCTTTTTTCTTTCTTTCTTTCGGACAGACTTTGCAGCTTGTCTACTAGGGACCCCCCTGTCACTCCCCCCGCGGAGATACGTTCCTTTCGACTTAACGATTTTTAAACGCGTGATCGCGAACTAAGACGACACGATTCTACGCCCCGCGGCACGATTTTATCAGCCCTCTTCTAGTTTTCCGGGCGCCTGAAGCGCGTTGAACCGTTCCACGACCGAAAGGGGACTTCTAGTGTAGCTAACTTACGGTAGGACCAATGGTAAACCGGTTAATACTCTAGCTCAACAATCTTCCTTTCTTTCGCTACAACGATCAGGACACGATCAGATTCCATTTCTCAATCACATGCAACTGTTGCAATTTAAAGTATTTTTACTCCAAAAAATAGCTCAAATGCAAATAGATATGCAAAACCCCAATTGAAAGCAGTGTTGTGATTGCCTTTAGAAAGTTCCGAGGAGAGCACACAATCCACAGAAGGAATTACTGTCCTATCCAGACTAGTTCCTGAGATATCCCAAAGAAAAGATTTAGCAACGTTTTCACCCCCTAGACAGGGAGCATTATGAAACAATCTTCAGCCAGCTATGTAATATAAATAAAAAATCTACGTGTTAGACTCAGGCAATGTTCTTCATTTACAAAGCGGTGGTGAAAGACGCGAGGCGAGGATTATCAGCGCGTGCACGTAGGAGGATACCGTTTTACGTAATTGCAGGCTCGCGCACGAAGGTGGTTTTCGCCTGACGGAGGATCCGTGTCACGGGGTCAAGATCGGCGGGAGGAACGTAGCAGAAGATCCAGATGCGGCCGATAGAATTGTGGCACGCGAGCGACCGGAACCGACCGAAGTAGGGAAAATCCGGTACACACATTGGGCCCTCGTGCTCGTGCAACACCCTCGCGTTGCAAGGTCTTGTAGGCTCTTTCCAGCCTGTTTCTCTCGTCTGGCGCTCGCATCCCGACATCCCTACCGAACCTCGACAATCGTTTCTTGCCATTTCGCAGAGGCGAACGATATTGTACGGGTTTATGCAGTCGCTCGACCGGTCTTCAATTTTTCATTAGGTGACCCGAGGAGTTGATGAAGTGGCGGGAGGGGGGAGGGAACGGGGCGATGGTATATTGATTTTCTGTGAGGTTACAAAGGCCGGGCTCATAATTTCGCGCAAAAGTAACAAAATTATTGGCTCGGTGCGCGCATTGTTATCGACAAACAGCGGTCGGGCTGGTCAAAATTCATTGGTAAATTAAACGTTCCGGCGTACGTCATTCGGCGAACGCCGCGGCACGGCAGGTCGCGGGATTAATTTAGGAAGGTTTGCGCATCAAGTTTACATCGCGGAGCGGAAACAACGCGCCGCGACTCGTCGTAAGCGCGTCGAAACGCGCGGCGGTGGACAGACCGGAACAGCACATTGGAGAACAGTGGCCGCTCGCCGTTGCTCGGCCGAACGAAAAGTGGGAGAAAGAGAAAAGGGAGGAGGCAATAGCGAGAATCAACAGCGATATACGCCGTAATATCGGCGCAACAAAGTGCAAGCTTATTGGAAAACGCGTGGCGAGCGAGCGAGCGAGCGAGCGCGTGCTGCTGCGGCCAGGAAGCCCAGGACAGCGTGCAAATATTGATGCATTAACAATGCAGGCTAATTATGTTTTGGTTCGGGCACGCTGTTCCCTGTCGAGGACGGTGCGGCGATGACGATACAACCCCGCTACCGCCGTGCTGCTGGTGCTGCTACCGGTGCTGGTGGTTGAAATTTGCGGTGCCCACCACAGCACGGCCATTTCGCCATTGTGATCCGGACTTCAGCAAACAGCCTCCGGGTGGCTCGCAGGCGTAACCCGCCGTTAAATTAATTTTATCTCATGTCCGACATTAATTTTCTACGGGCCGCTGCCGGGCTCGGTCTATCTCGGCCGCCCCTCTCTCTCCCGCCTCCGACGCGAGCCCTTTCGAAAATTCTCGCCACCGTTCGACAACTTTCCGTTCGATCAAACTCTCCTACAAAAATAAACCAGCTACTCGGTCCGTTGCACCAGAATTTTATGCGAGGTTCGACGGTTTTTGCAATGTACGCGATGTCCGATCGATCGCATAAGATTTCTCACCTCGAACTCGAGCTGCGACCGATGTGCACATTTAAGTACAAAGAAACAATCGCGAAGCAATCAGCGAGAATATACTGTACACTTTCTATCGAATGTACGTTAGAGTTCATCGAAGCGCGAGTCTTCAGAGAAGAAAAATATTCCGCGTTCGCCTCCGGGCGAATGCTAATCGGACCGATTAGACTCTAATTAGATTCGCATCGCATCGAGCTCCGGGCTGTTTAAACGAGCCACGCGTCGTCCTCAATGAATTCTCCACGAGCTCTTCTCGGCTGCGAGAACCGAAGATCGAAGGGCAAAACCCCAGCGGATATCAGCCCTTAACGGGAGGCAAGCTGCGCAAGGGTAGAGCCCGAAGGAAGGGGAACAGATGTTTTTGAGCGCGAGCTAACATCGTAATCTATGTTCCGCAACATCGTAATTAAGGAAAAATGGAAGGCCCCCATCTGATCTTTCTCCGCACACCTCGCAGCGCTCTTCAACCCTCGGACACTATTCTTAACTGTTTCATCGAGTATCAATACAATTTCCCTCGAGCAAGCTGTAGCATAAGGAAACTTAAAAATCTTTCAAATGGCGTTGGAAGAGATTATTCAATCTTTTTAATAAGGGTGAATATGAAAATGGAATTTTAAAATCTTCTTAAATAAAAGGAAGTTCAAAATCGTTTTTAAAATATTGATGCTGGAACAGTATTTCGAGAATTGGAGAGGGTATTATAAACTAGGAATATTGTATAGGTGGTTGTCCCCTAAACATTGTACCGTTCAATAATTTCTTAATTTTCCTAATAGCATTTTTCGACCTCGTTTGAAACAGATCAGTTAATCACAGACATTTCCCTAGTTGGATGCAAATTAGCTAAAAAATTTCGCTCCGTAAAGGGTGCTAATTGACTTTGCCGAAGATTAAATAGCGTTCTCTGTTATCCAAACGGCGCGAAGGCGACTCGGACCGCTCCGAGAGGAATCGATCGGGTTCAATTTTCTCGAGCCTCCCGACACGATAAATCGCGGCGGGAAAGAATCGAATCTGGCCGGTCGGATCTCACGCGCCGATCGTAAACAAGGGCAACAATGCTCCGCTGACCGTCCCTCGGCGTTTGCTCCCGCATTCACGCATCCCTTACGCCCGGACCGGTGCCGTTTCGAATCGGCGGGATCGTGGCGCGCGAGATAAAGCGGATTCGAAAGTTTAAATCTTCGGCCAGCCCGTGGCCTGACTTCCCCAAAGAGCAGCGAGAGGGTGGCGAGCAAGAAAAGCACGGAGCTGCAGAGGGTGGCCACTTCTCGCCGAGACACAGATACGATCTGACCGTTTACCGCCCCCGTTCGCCCAAGTCGTCACGACGAATGGAAATACGAGAAACCGTGAAGTAGGGCTGCCGTTCCACCGACGAGGATCGTCCCTGTCCCTCTATTTTTTTTCCCCTCGAAATCCTAGGACACCAGCCGGTTCGCCACGAAATCACGACTTCTGATTGATATCGCTGTTTTTTTTTAACCGTGGCTATCATTATTTATCGGACGGCGACGTGCCCGCGTTAGCGTAAACAGAACCTATCTTCTAGAGGATCTACCGTAATTTCCGCGGAAATGAACTCATCCGATAGATAACCGGCGGGCATCCTTATCGATCCTCCAATTACATCCTCGAGATAACGGGAGTCGGATGAAAATTTCTTTCTTTTCGTGGTTTTAACTCGTCTATTCGTGTTTATCGTAAACGCATAAAATCTGCTGTCGAGTGTGGCACAGTCGCGTCCACAATTCGAGAGATAACACATGTTTTGAGGAACAACGCGAGTACGTTGTCACGTATTTCGCATCCCCCATTTTTGCAGGCATTCGTTAGGAGTATGGAAAAACCCGGACAATCGACAGTATCCGACAGTCGCGTTCGCAATCCGAGAGATAAGAGTCCAGATATCTCTGGCAGTCGTCGTT
Organism: Seladonia tumulorum; assembly: GCA_913789895.3. Lineage (NCBI taxonomy): Eukaryota > Metazoa > Arthropoda > Insecta > Hymenoptera > Halictidae > Seladonia > Seladonia tumulorum. Next base: position 16,804,644 of record OU565277.1, on the reverse strand, counting down.
CCATCACGTGCGAATAGACTGCCTCCGGCTCTATTCACGGTAGCTGGAAGAATAGCCCCGTGATTCTATTCAGACGGAAGCTGAAGAGAGAAAGAGAGAGTGAGCACCGGGGAAAGAGAAATAAAGAAGGGCGACGGAATCCGAAAGAGGGGGCACCTAGAGCCATCTGGGAATCGAATATCTTCGATCTAACGGCGTCTCTCCCAAATATCCGCAATTGTGGAAGAGTAATCGATGGACAGTCGGCTGCGAGACGTTTTCGGGGGGTTGACTCGTCACGATGCACCCTTTGGGACCCTTACCGGGCGATGATGAAAGGGCGCGAAACGAGTGAGATGTTTTTCCACGCGAGATCGAGGAACCAGTTAACCTGCGCGCGTTTTGTCCTACGAACATTCCTTCTTTTTTTTTTTTTTTTTTTTTGGTGAGAAAGAACGAGGGGATGAAGAGGTCGGAGTTCGACGGGGAAACCCTGCGGTGGCACAGATCGAACGGTAATTGAAGTTACATTGCGATGGTTTTGGTCGAGAGGCGAACCGAGCCCGGAAACCTTCTGAAAAATTGTGCTCGTCAAAGGCGAGTGTCACACAGTCAATGGTTATCCGCAAGGTTTGTTGGAATCTTTAAGAAAAATAAAAATTTCGATCGTAGAAAATGTGTCTTACCTTTGAATACTTTTAATTATATTAAAAATTATTCTAATGCCTTTAAAGTTTTATTTTTCGCTGATCCACATTCGCTATACAAGATCACTAAATACAATTTGCTAAATAAAAATTGTTTCTTTTGCTTTTCAATGCATCTGATTGAAGGAACTGCTTGTATCCCATTGTTTTTCCGTTTCGCGGTTCAACTCCCGAACGAAACACTTCGAAACGTGCATCAGGGGTATCGGAGAGGGTTTACCCGGAGCCACCTGCGAGCGATGCAGCATAACTCTTGCGAAAACAGTATAGGATGTTCGTTAGAGGGGTCGGAAAGTCAAGTTACCCTTTTCACGTTTCCAGGAATAAAAGACGGGAAACTCAACAAAAAAAAAGAAAGAAAAAAAAACAGAAAATCAACGTTAGGGTTCCTCTCTCCGTTTTTCTACCAACGAAGATTCGTTCTTCTTGAACCGGCACTCGTCGTTGCATTGTCTGCGGTTAACCCGGCGAACCTTCGCGAGAAGCTCGATTAAAAAAGTTTAGATCGCGCCCGAGGCGTGAGAAATCGCTGCCTCCTCTCTCGACGATTTGCAGCCAATAACCGGGGATCTATAACTCATCCGTAATTGTTCGCTAGGGGGAAGAAACGAACTCTTCTTTCCGCCCGGTCTAATTCGTTTTTGATCGCGGTGACACTCGTCTCGGCCCCTCCCAGCTCGAACAACTAGGTCGATAAATAACTGACGAGAATCGAACAGTCGCGAGCGAAGAAATTCGGGCGGCGCGACACCCGCGCGCCCGGAAGCGCGAGAGAAGATTCAATTTCGTCGGCGGATCGAAACGAACGCTCATCAAATTCGAATTCGAACGTCTCCGACACGCGACACAACTTTTATGAAATATGTATCTCGCTTCCGCGGCGAGACGGCCGCGCAATTTCACACCTCAACTACTGGGAGCCTGGCCTCTCTGCATCTTCGTCTGATTGTGTCTCCTTAGACACGTGCGAAGATTACAAATGGGATCTACCGAATAGTAGATTTATTTATTAATTTATTCGTAGTCCATTCTTCTAGATACATAAACTATTTACTGGGTACATAATATATTCACTAGACGCGTAGACAATTTTATTCTAGATACATAAATAGGCTCTTCAAGTTTTCAGGAGATACTATCTAGTCAGGGACAAAATTTCAAACAGGGTACAATAAACGTAAATTTTATAAAAATTAAAAGGGTTCTTTATAAGATTTCTTAATATCTGACTAACAGGTTCTTCAACCGTTTGTCACCCTGGTGCAGATGCAGTGGGACTCGTGATGAAAATGTCAAACAAAGGGATGAAAAACGATTTATGCTCGATTTTTCCGAAACTATTCGGCAACTGCCAGCAAAGTGTTAGCGAACAGTGTTCGAACAGACGGTGGCTCGGGGACGTGGTAGCTAACTACGAAATATCGAATTCGTGATTTTGACGGGGCAAAAAAAGCGCGGCGGTAACAAGCTGCGCGAAAATATCTGTTAAAGCTCGCGTCCCATGGAAATTCAACTTCGATCCGGGAATTTGAATTCAGTGATTGGCGAACGGTTGAAATGGTACCGCGTGCGTCAGACATCAAACGGCCGGCTCGGCCCTTTGATCAAGCTCTGTCATTCAGATGACTCTGTCGGGCATGGCCGATCGGCATACTAGCACGGACGTTAAAAAATTGATTATTGTGTCATGGACACCGTGTGAACACCTCTATCGATGCTTGTTGCTTATTCACCGTGGCGTCGATTGGCTCCGATCATTTTTTTATCCGCTCGGCTCACCGATCCCGGAAAAAATGTTGCGTTCTAGTTTTCGGTTCTACCGTATCGTTCTCGACGTGTTTGCACATCCGATGCGGAGCAAACACCGGAACAGTAATTTTTCCAATTTTTATACTGCCTCGGCGTGTATGCGGAAATTTTTTCGTCGTACGATAGTTCTTTTCTTGCCCCGTGAGCGAGTTATTAGAAAATCCTCGACCGCTCGTCTTCACTTTTGGTTGTCTTTAGAGTGTTTACAACAGTGTCTTCTAAGTGTCTTTCTTAACGCTTTATCTACCGGGAGCTGAAGTAATCACAAAAGAAAATAAATGACGTTACAGTGAGAACTGATTTTGTGATGCACGATTAAAATCTCTCCCCGTGGACTATAGACTTTCAAAAATTATATAATAACTACCGGTAGATAATGCGTTGAGTTATCCAATTATTGGCAAAGAATCGCATCGATCGTCGCGTGGCTGTCTCCGAAAAGGATCTTCGGCATGAAAAATGGATTCAGGGAGGAGGTATGATCGAATTTCCGTTCCATTTCGTTTCGGGTCGCGATCGTTAACATTCATCCTGGCAGAATGTCGAGGCGAAGCCGCGGAGGGTCTAGAAATCCGTGAAGCGGTCATGGATGTCGACGGAGGTCCCAGAGTTCCGTCGTTCCCTTGGAACTTTCTTTTCAGCGGGGCAAAGTTTCGACTTTGTCGGTCAGAGAGAGAAAGAAAGAAAGAGAGAGAGTGAGAGAGAGAGAGAGAGAGAGAGAGAGAGAGAGGTAGCAGTACCGAAGTTCGATTACGTCGACGCCACGTACTCCCCCGGGACTCGAGGAGACTTCCGATTAAGCGACCAAAGATGGCAATGACGTCTGGACGTGGACGATTAATCGTTTCCAACCGTGCCGGTGCCCGAGACCCGCGGTCATGTAATATCTCTATACGTATATAACGGCAGGATCGTGGACGAGGTACCTGGGATATAGCGATGCGAATGCTCGATACCCACTGCTCAGCGAAATGGCTTACATAACTGAGCACTCAGAGAAGGGTACGTGGTTTTTGCCGGGCACCGAGGCCGTAACGCGATACAGAAGAGACATACGACTACTCGGTGCTTGCCCCCTGTATCCAATAAACATCTTTACACGATCGATTTTGCACTGCTGTTCAACTATCGTACGTATTGGTAGCCTATTTTACTGCTCCAGGCGTACACAAATCGGCGAGCAACGAATCACGCCTTTTCCTTGCAATTGTTGGAGACAATTTTTATTTTGCATAGAGATCCTCAGTCTAGCCATCACCCGTCGCTCATGAACAGCACTGGGCAAGAGTCTAGAAAAATTCTAGGCGTCTGGAAAACACAAGACGATCGCTGTTGCTTGAGAATTCGAAAATCGAGCCACGCCGCGCCGCGCTAAAACATCCCCCGGCTCTCATCCTAATGGGGACCCGTCTCTAAGGGCACTTGAGGGTGTGTAATTGCTAGAATCCGTGGCCCTGCTACTACACCGCATTTACGCGTTATGCGGGGTGCGTGTTAGCTCGACTCGACCACCTACCGGGTGTCTTGGAAGTGTACGAACAATCGCTTCTGAGATTGCTCCTGAAGCGTCGATAACTTTCGTTCGATATCCTCTTCACTCCTACGCTCTACCTCTTAGCGTCCACGTCTCAAAGTTCGAATTTTATTTCGCATAGAGACTAGCTGTTAGAGAGTCTTCTGATTAGCACCGCTGATAACTGGACTGCGGGTCTTTATCCATAATAATGTCAATTGTGAGACACGGGAAATTTCCTTCTCTCGTTAATCATTTTAAGACGATAAATATTACTCATCGACATCCTCCAGTTCGCTAAAACTATCTACTGTTTCAAATTCTTCCTGTTCAGCTTTCTCGCAAATGTGTACAATTCGAAGTCTACCATAGCTCTCAATCAATCGTTATCGGAACCGTAATTCCCAATCGATCACCATTAAACTCATGTTCCTCGAAAAATCGTCTATTTATGTATTTTGCATATTGTGAAAGATTGATTTCTTTTCATCCGTGTTGTGAAATGTGTATTTCTGTAAAATGTCACGTTATAAGTGAGTCATAATCAAAGAAATAGAAAATAAACGCTTAAGGTATCCAGTATGAGGCTCGAGGGTTAAAGTACTAGAGGGTGTAAGTGAATTAGATTTTACGGAGCGAAAGAAAGGTGAGTTTCCGTGTATGCAGTTTCGAAATGTAAAGTGGGCCACAGAGCGAGGACCCTGGTCGAGGAATATTATCGACAACCCCGTCTCGCCGGGGGCAGCTCTCGTCGCGAAGAGAAGATTGGAGGGGTTAAACGACGAGCCACTAGAAAACAATCCCCCGGCCGCATTTGCGGATGCTCTTTTCTTCCATTCTCTTCCCTCTCGGCGACGTTTTCTCGCTCATTTTCCCTTGCGGTTCTCTCTCACTCTCTCTCTCTCTCTCTCTCTCTCTCTCTCTCTCTCTCCTTTTCTCTCCACGCCTCCCTCAGGATGTCCCTCTTTCTCCCCCGTCTCTGTTTCGCTCTCGCGCGCTCGCAGCTCGACAGATGGCTCGGCCGCGTTTTTGTTTCAAGGCTCGCGCCAACAATCGTCGCATTACCGGAACAAAACGACTCGACGATCGGCCCTTTAAAAAAAGAGAAAAGCTGCGAGAGAGGCTCGAGAGAGAGAGGGGCAGGGTCCTCGATTGGGGGAGGAAGGGGATCTGCGGCGGTTCAGGAAGTACCGATCGGCCATATCATCTCGTTAGAAGCACGCACCACATGTCCAAACAGAGAGACAGAGAGAAAGAGGAACGGAATGATTGCCGTGGACCGAGAGAGGCCCGAGAGACAATGATACGATTGCCCGTGAGCACACGCGGCCCCGGCCCGACTCGTGTATAATAATATTCGACCGGTCCTGCCCGCCGAGTATACTTTGTCTATACGATGCTTGTTGCAAGTGCAACCGACCCGCGCCGGTACCCGGATCAATTGTCTTTGCCACGGGTGTAATCGTTGCCGATTGTTCCGCCGCGCAATGGACGCATATGCTGCGTTTGTTGGGCTCGCCGCGCCGGACACACCGATGGCTATCCCGAGCCGAAATCCGTGCGTCGCACAGCTATTGCTCTTGGCACTAGCTGGACAAAATTATTTTTTCATGGTTGTCAGCTCATTTAGGATTTTAATCGTTGGAACACAAGCCACTAGAATTACAAAAAAGGTTATTGATAATTTAAGGGTACCAAGACTCAAGATTACAAGATCCAATATTTATTATACGCTTAATAGCGAAGTGCGTTTTAATAAATTTACAAAATATTTCATGTGTTCACTGTAAACATTCACAATTAAGATTTAATGGTTTTAGTGAAAGAGTCTCGATATGTGGTTCTCATAGATCACATCGGCACAATCGGTTCTGGTTAATTTCAACGGGGAAACTTGTTATTGTTTCTAGTGATACCGATTGGTCCACGCGATTACCGAATGAACCCAGCCGTTCATACAGGTTCGACCGTATCGGAGACGTCCCCCCCCCCCGGGAAAATAACTGGGAAGATAACGATCGAAAAAATAAACAGGTCCGTATCGGTAGATGAAACTTGGCAATAAGACACGAAACGCTACTTTTATGATAAACAAGTCCGAAAAGTCGAAGCCCGTTGACTATCGTCAATGTAAACCATTGTGCTATCGCGCAATTGGAGCGCAGTCGGTTTTACGATAATTTCCATCGAAAACCTTTCCACAGCGAGCCCTTGTATCGGGTCCACGCGCGCGCGATCGTAAAACCCGCTCTTTTACGAGCTTCCTTCACCGTAGAACAAACATAGATAAACTCCCCGTCCTCGGAGCTGCACCTAGCCTGCTCTGTTTCGTCCTCTCTGTTTCATTTCATTACCGATTCATCGTTTGTAGCTAGGACGTTGAAACAGAGACTGTACAGAAATGCATCTCAAAATATAGGAAGTTTCATAGTTCTATTAAAAATTGTTGACATATCGATCGCACGGAACAGTAACCGTAAAGACCCTTCCTCTTTAACAATTTCAATTTTCCTCTAATTGCGCCAACCTGTTTTTGCCAAAAATGCACAAAATCCGATTTAATATATAGATCGCCGATTTTTGTGCGAATCGCAAGATAATGTTGCCTCGGAGTCGCGGTACCGATGCGAAGGGCGAATATTTTGAACGAATCGCAGCAAGTTCCGAGCCCCCAGCGATAATCGTTCGTCGTTTCTCCGGATCGGCAGAAGTGGGAAAACGCATTAACGATGCACGTGACGCCGCAGCCGGGAGACGAAAACTGCAAGCCGTTGACAGGTCGGCTATGTGTCAAACGATCGTACAGTGCAGGCTGCAACACCGTCGACTTAGAATTCATACGTATAGCACGAAGCGTACGTGTTCCTCTCCGGGATCGACACAGGTCAGAGCCACGGAATCTCCCCTCTAATGGATTTCACTCATTTTTCTCCCCCCTTGCGACTGCCGACACCAACCACCACGACATCTCGAAGGCCTTTAAGGTTTATTCATTCGATACCGAGGCGAAGGAGGCGACGCTCGACGACGCCGATCAAACGATTCACGTCGCCACTCGACGCCCGATAGATTTCTGTCGGGCTCCTGCAGCCTGACTACCCCCATCGCAAACCGTTTCAAACAATCCGCGTGGACCGGATGAAACGCAAAACTCGAACCCCTGGAAGATGCTAATGGTGGTTCTTCAAAAATAGGATACGAACTTTCTGCATTTAAATTATTGAAATTATTAACACGTTGCATCACAGATACGTAACGTTCGCAATCTCGCAGTTTGCTCAAATGAATTTTAATACACAGAAGTTAAATTGTTTCAATATTTTGCGAAAGATGTACATTGCGTTTCATAAAATATTTGAACAACAAAGGTGAGAAAAAAAAATTTCCATCCGGCCCCTGTTTTGAAATTGATGCAAACAATTTCTATTTTATATAAAGATTCACTGTCTATCCTTACGTAAACGTTTGGTTACAATACTCTATGCAATGTTTTTTGGAGCTCGATCGATGCGAAAAAATTTACAAGATAAACAGAAAATCTTTTCAGCGCTTGTCGACGGCATGTGGTTCTGGATGACGCAGCCATAACAATGAAACTAGTCGGTGTAATTTTAGCCGTGATTTTTCGTCTCCTAAACGACCGAACCGGAGATAAAGTTCTGATTTCGAACGAATGCCATGGTTATCTCATAGAGGATGTACTACTCATCGCTCTTACTACGATATGTATTTTCCTTGTACCGATTACGCGAGTCGTAGCGTTCGAGCCGGTCATTTACGGGATCGGGAGAAAATATGACAGGCAATCGTTATCGGGATTGTTCACAAACTTGGTCCCACAGTATCGAATTCACGCCGGTTAATCTTATCGTCCACGTCAGGTCGATACGATCTCGGTAACTGTCCTGTGACAATCGAAGACAATTCCATCGAAAGATGCCAGATACGTGCGCCTAATCGCTTATCAGGGGGATTTTCTATTGCGATTCAAGGATTACTCGCGAAACGATATCCAGCTCTGTTATTCCCCGAGCTTGGTAATTACGTGGTACGCGTGTCGTTACCGTTTTACGCGAGCGTTTCGGTGGATTATCGTCGACGAGCGGCACGAAACGTCGAAAAATCGAGTGTGTAGAGAGATCGAAGAACGTCGAACGGGCTGCGTGGAAGGAATGTAGGGCATCGTGCGGTCGCCTAATCAGCGGTCATCCGACGGCGATTATCGGCGTAATTCATCCTCTCATTATCAAGATGTCCGCGGAGGGTGCCGGGGCTTTTTTTTCTTTCTTTCCCTTTTTCTCGGCGAAAACGCAGTGGAAGCATGCGAGTTACGCGGCTCCGCGGGTTTGCGTGCCAAGGGCTGTTCCTCCTCGGCAAGGACGACTCGGCGAGAACGCAGAAACCGGGCGAAGGAAAAATGAGCGAGCCAGCAATGAGAAACAGAGGGGAAGCGAGGGAGGAGAGGCGGCGAGTCGATAAGGAGGGAAACGGGCGTGAACTACCCTCGAAACGAGAAACGACACAAATCACACCCCGGGCTCTTCGTTCTGTCTCTTCGACACCCTTCGGCACTCTGGGTGGCTTCGGGTATGTTTTAACGTGAGTTTTCGGCATCTGCTGGTACCATTATTAAACTCAATTGTCGTGTAGTTTTTACCCTTTCGATCCTGTTGGAATATTTCATATATTACAATGCTTGAAAAATATTCGTGACAAACATGCGCTTTATATTAGCATTGCGGTGGAATTTATCAGCGAGGTACGTATATGTTAATGAAAAATGTTCGAGTCAAACTTATGCTAGCACTGTAACGGGACCAATCAATGAGGTACGTATATTCTAATGTTTAAAAAATATTCATGGCGGAAATGTGCTAGATTTGTAGAATCCAAGATTTGCATGTACTTTGATCTCTGAAAAATATTGATGATAGATACTCTAAATTAAGCATAGGAATTGTTTGAAATAAAAATCGCACTCCTAGAAAAATATTTTCATTGAATACGCTGAGATAAAGTCAAGAGCGAACGGGTTTACTCTCCAGTGCAGGGGCTGGGTCATTGAGATCATCTCAATTTGTGTTTTTATACATCTTACGTATCTATCATGAATTTTTATAGAGAAATTTTGAGAAAACCAAGTGAATCGATATTTTATTTTCTGGATTAATTCTGGAACTGTCTTGAACTTTATCATTCCACAATTTTGCAAGCTACATATGCATTAAAAACAATGAGAATTGTCTGATGAACGTACATCGGAGGGTTGAACTAAATTTCTCCAAGTTAATTACAAAGAACTGGACAACACCTTTCAAAGGTCCAGAATAAATTCAACGTGGTCAAGGATTGCAAATCACGTCTTCTGGCTTCATCTGGACCGAGCATCGCGATTATGTTTAACCATCGAACAAAAATATGAAAACGAAGACAGTCACTTACGATTCACTTCGAAGATCATGTCCCCTGGTTAGGACCCTCGGACAGGAAGCGGTCAGGAAGCGTTCACTATGTTTTGCAACCCCTCATCAAGACGGGAAGAGAGAGTTATGCTCGATGAAATCAGCGATCGGTAGGAACGACGGTGTGCATGGGCGCGCGGATATTTACTGAGGGATCGAAATCGTTTTCACTAGAAATCGAACGGAGCTGACGACACATTCGCGATATCTGATTGTGTCTGTCCGGCCACCCTTTGTCATTATCATTTCGGGACACGCGGCGAGTCGACCGACTCGTACCTGTATTGTCCAATTGATAACACCTGACACACAAGGTTGCGTCATACACGCGTGTGTCATAGATTAGCCAAAAAGAATTCTTGTGTAACCGACTCTTTTCTCGCGATTACTTGCACTAGTGTGCGTGTACCGGGCTTCGATGTGTTACAAAATATTTTTGCCTTCGAACTGTTTGGAAAAGATAATTCTCTTAACCCAGACAGGATCAGTTATTTAATCGATCCGAACGTGTAGCAGGCTTTTTGAATAAATAATATGTTTTTCACTCTGAATGTGATTTTAATTTGTCACGTTTAAACGATCCCGGGCAGGACGAGATATTTAATAAATCTCAACAACGGTCGTTAAAAAAAGGAACGCAGGAAGATCTGGCCTTAGAAGATAAAATGTATCGCAACGGCAGGCCGGTAACCGCAACCAGCTATGACACCGGGAACGTATGTTAATGGCAACTAATGAGCAAGATATGATAGCGAAGGCTCGCATAACATCCCGCCTCGGCTTCGAGTACCTTTCCGATTCAAAATCCCGAAACATAACTCGCGACCTCAATGAGCTCTGTGTTATCTGTTGATGCGCAATTGACTCAACAAGTTTCAGCGGAAATCTCGCTGACACTCGGAGTCAGTTGGACGATACGAAAATACTGATCGTATCGACAGGTGCCGCGATCAGGGTCCAATAAACCAGATATCGGCGATTATCGCGAAAATAAAAACCGTCATAACAACGCAATCCAGTCTAATAATAGTACGCACTGATTCAGCTTGTTCCGATCCGCATCCCCCCGCTTTCCCTGTCTTCGAAATTTTAGGCCTCATTTTATTCGGTGAAAATGAAAAGATTCTACGATAATATCTCACGCATTATCGATATAAACTTTCAACCAACAAATTGTACTTCCTTCATCCAGACTGCAGAGCTTTGAGTAGAATAAAAATATTCTACGTCAATTACAAGCAACGAGAGTCAAATAAAAATGTCTTTCTTTGTAGGATTGGAAACAATATATTGGCTCCTAAATTCTGTCGTTTTGCACAAAATCTGCAATCTATTCGTAACATCACATTTTAAAGAAATAGGTCTGATGATCTAGATAGAAAGAATCAATGTTTTTACAGTATGTATAATAGTAAGTAGGTGAATTTTCATTTTGAGGAATTCAGTGTGAGTGCTAACGAATGTGAGCTTAGTGGAATTCTTGTCCAACTAGTCGCAAAGCTTGCGAAACATTGTCAAAATAATTCTATTGAGCTACAGCCGTCAACAGTGAGAACTGTATAACATGCAGGCTCGTGAAATTCAACCTGTTCCGATTGACTCTCTCCCTCTCTCCCTCTCTCTCTCTCTCTCTCTCTCTCTCTCTCTCTCTCTCTCTCCCTCAGTTTCCGAGATGTTCGTAGGTCGCACGAAGCAGAAGCGCAGGCCCGATTTTATTCGGCGTGTTGGCAGAGAGCGTTCTTTGATAGCCGAGCCACGGCCCTCACGGTTGAATGGGATCGCTCAAAGAGGACCTTTAATCATTTCGGACCACCTGTACAGCGTGGGATCGTCGGACTGCTCGTGCACGATGTTCCCGAATATGTCACGAGGGCTTCAACAGCCTAAACAACCCGGGCCTCGCGTCCAGAGAGATAAAGAAGCACACCGGCTCTCCTCGTCGTCGTTGCCCCGATGCGAGAAGCCTTTCGAGCTTAGAGACACTCTTGTTTGCGCGCCGAGCCAGATAAAGCTGAAGAGCTCGCAGACGGTAACATCCGGGGATTTTCGTGGACACCGCCCGGTCCCCTGATTATTCCCTTAATGACCTCTATTGTCCGGCGATACGGACCCGGGGCTTCCTGTTAACCGTGTCGTATTTCGATTCCATCTCGCCTGCGGTCGATTCCCTTTCCTCTTCCTGGTTACTCGGCTGTTCTCTGCTGTCGCTTCGTTCTAATAGCGACTATTCGTCTCCACGAATCTTTCGAATATTAATTATTCCGAGCACTTGTTCATCGAGCAGGTTGAGCGAATGTTGTATCTGTTACACAGTTTTATTTTCTCTCTTAGGGGTAAGTAGATTAAACATGTAAACGATGATAAAATTCATAAAAATGTGCACGGGTTAAATGGAATTGAAGTAAAGATGATCGAAACCATGTGAAATATTAAATAAGTGGATTAAACCTGTAACCGACGATAGAGTTCATAAGAATGTGAATTAATTAAATTTTCCTGAAGAAGGCAGCTGGATAAGTTCATAAGAAATTAAACATTCTGGAACAAACATATCTTCGATGCTTCCACAACTCGAGAACCCACCCTTCTTTCTTTCCAGGGTTAACGGGACCGAGTGCAATCGTCGCCATGAGAGTATCACAATTCTCCGATACGAGCTTCCTTCTTCCTGTCGATAGGAAAATCGAGACGCCAGTTATGCTGGAGGATGGGATATCAGCTTCAAAAAAATCTCCACGATGAGCTCAGTAGAACGGTTCTGGCAAACACAGAAACGTTTGTTCCTCGGTCGATCGAGCAGAACACGGAGTCGCATTCTCGTGGCCGTATTGCTCCGTGATTTATGCGAAGGACTCGTACAGGACTCGTGATCCTGGACTCGAGGCAGTTGTGTCGGCAGGCAGGCGTGAAATGAAGCTTCGAATTCGAGAGGCGCAGTCCTTGGTGCTTTCTCTCTCTCTCTCTCTCTCTCTCTCTCTCTCTCTCTCTCGGTTGTTCGGTGACACAGTAGCTCGGGGGGGCTACGATGAGAACGGCCGAGTTCTTTATGGGGCAACCTGAGACCGCAGAGACGAACGTAGCCCAGGAGGACGTCCATCAAAGGGTTCCAAATAATTACCGACTCCCAGACCCTGCGAAAGGATCGCCGACAGTCACCTCTCATTCCCGGTGATAAGTCAGTGAAACGTTTCTCACTTATTTCGTCCTTTGGAAAAACAAGCCCGCCAGACCCTAAGTCAATAACTTCGCGACCAATGAAATCCTCGTTTGTAAAGCGACACCGAAACGATCTCCGTCAACCTGTTCCAGACAGTTGACCCGCTCCGAAACTCGGGGAGGCTGTTTTTCTAAATTTCTGGGTACGATGCTCATCCACGGGATCAAAATAACCGAGCGTCCACCCCCGTCAATTTTTTTTTAAAGATACTATGGAAACGATTTTTTAATAATATTTGATACACAGCTTGCTCTATCTGTAATTATTCATGGGTTGGAAACGGAGCTAGAACTCGGGGATGAAAAATAGTTGCTCTTCGATACTTCGAAGAGAAAGGAGGAAGAGGAAAGATGAAGGAGAGAAATTTTCCATTAGAATTCAGTCTCCAGATCCCGGTCGCCGTCTCGCGGACGTTTTTCTTCGGGCGCGAGACGCTCGTTACACGCGAGTCGATCGTTAACGAATACACAGAGAGAGAGAGAGGACGGGACACGGCGCGCGGCGCGCCGCGTTTCGGATATCTCTGAAGAAACCACGTAGCTTCTTCGGGTTCCAAAGTGTTTGATCGATGGATCCTCGGGGCCTCGGACCGGAAATTATGCGTCAGCCTATCGTCCGCGCCGGAAGTGACGGCACGGCGCCACACACCGATCACGCCACTATCTGCTGTTTCGCTGATTGCGTTTTCTTTCGTGTATACGTCGGGAAAGCTTCCGACGTGTTTGTTTTTCGCACGGTCCTGGGACAATTTCCTCTTGCTTCGGACAAAACCGTTCCCCGCTATATCTACGTGGAACCGACACCGGTGGATAGAGGTGCGGAACCTTCGGCAAAACCGCCAATAAAACGGCCGATGCCGTTATCGGGCTTTAAACAAGAGGCTTCCGGTGGCCGAAAAATCGAAACGACGACGCCACGGCCTCACGAAAACGCGTCGCGTGCCGTTGGGACACACGCGAGTTCCGGCCGCATTCATATTCTAATGACGACATTGTGAGCTGGGTCAGATGTTGGCAACCATAAGCCATTGTGCGCGATCTTCCAGGTTATCGTCGTTAGTCGCGCCGAACGTTAAGACGTCAACGGGGGATCCGCCCACGAGAGAGATTCACCTTTGGGTCTATGGGGAGCCGAGTCCTCCTCCACGTGGAAACTAGATATCCTAGGGGGGTCTCGATTGAAAATAACGGTTAGTCCTCGGCCTACGACCAATCATAAGACAGCAGTGTGTCGAGGAGAAGGACGCGTGTCGTTTCTTTCTCTTCGATTTATTTGAGAGCACTTTTTCACCTGGGGGTGCAAACGTGAGGATTGGGGGTGAGTGAAGCTAGACAGGCTTAGTGTTTACTTTCCGTTGTTACGTGTACGTGTTACAGGTAAATTCTGCACGACTATTTCAATTGTTATAATTTGCACCAGACGAACAGACATTTCTGCTCTATGCGATACTCTTCGTATACAGCAAGATGAATGAGCACATAGCGTTGTGGGAGAACTTTTTCTCAGCGTTCGCGTCGCGCACCCATTCTCCGGTGATCACGCGTCGGAAATTATCATAAGGGAACGTGTTATTTTCTGTCTGGAGCAATCGGGCCGTCGTCAGCTGCCGCTAATAGAAATCGACCCAACGGATCGAACGTTCGCGGGTTTAGTCCCATCAACATTTCAATTTCACCTGGATTGGGTGCTCGAACAAGATAGCTCGTAAATAGACGGCAGAATATCGTCTGGAGGCACGGTTCCGCGCGGGGCTCGAACGCAACAAACGTCGAAACCCTCGTTCGAGGAAGCAGAAGACACGAGGAAAGAAGTTACCGAAGGGCGAGCGGAATCTCGGTGTAACCGGACAGGAACGAACTTTCGGATTAGGACGAAATAACTGGAATTACGGGCAATCCGCGAGCTTCGAAGGACCGATAAATCAAGGGTGGAAGCACGAGCATCCGGTAGCCGGTTCCATTGGCCCGGCGCACGCAACGAGAGCCGCCTCGCAAGTCGGCTCGGCCCAATAATGCTCGCCCGACGAAACGATGGAACGATCGGATCGAGAAAAGTCGGAGGATGCCTTGTCCCGGAAAATCCACCGGGATTTTCGAGAGCCGAAATTCGTCACGCGATTCGTGCCCCGATCGATCCACCCTCTCTCTCTCTCTCTCTCTCTCTCTCTCTCTCTCTCTCTCTCTCTCTCTCTCTCAGCTGTCAGACGCTCTCTGATCTTCCGACGACGGGCTATTTTCGGCGAAGAGTAAACAGTGCATCGACTCTGCCGGAAAGTTTCGTTTCGGAACTATTCATTTTTCTAGGAAACTCAAACTTCACCATACCGAACAGTAATTGTAGCCTGGAATGAACAAAATCTAATTATTACGCAGCCTGTACACTAATCCAGCCTAGGCACGTGAAGCGAGCTTGTTGAGAAATGAATCAGTGCTAAATTATAAGTGGAACGAAATTTCATGGAAGCGTCAAAGAACGACATTACTCGTGTGCACAGTCAACATAATCGTCTTCGATTCCGAGTAGCCTAGTTCATCGAAAAGCCCCGGAAGTCCGCGTTTCGCGTGAACAATGGCTCTCGGCCAACAATGCCGAGGCATCTCGATCGTCGAGGAATAACCCTAAATTACGATCAGAATCTGAATTCGAAGCTCAGGCGCTATCTACGATCGCGA
Organism: Seladonia tumulorum; assembly: GCA_913789895.3. Classification (NCBI taxonomy): domain Eukaryota; kingdom Metazoa; phylum Arthropoda; class Insecta; order Hymenoptera; family Halictidae; genus Seladonia; species Seladonia tumulorum. Next base: position 16,789,285 of record OU565277.1, on the reverse strand, counting down.
GCGAAGGACCACGAGCACAGGAGAGAGAAAGGAGAGGAGAGGAAAGAAAGAAAGAAAGAAAGAAAAAATCAGCGGAGAATCTGAACCGCCCAGCGGAGGGTAGATATGTTCCGTTGCATCTGTCGTCACGCCCTTTCCCGTGTGCACGCGTGTACAACGTTCGGTGCGTCGGTGTGCAGCGCGTGTCTCCTCGTACGTGTGAAGTCACATGTCGCTCGCACGGAGACAAGCAAGGGGATGTTTTTCAGTTTGGGGTCGACGGAGAAGGGCCTAAATGTTTTATTACTTAATCATAACGCTCGGGGGCGGGTTGCCGGGGGCTGAACGAGCATAATGCATTCGGGGGCAGGGGACGCGCGGCGAAATCATGCTCGGGACCAATTATTCATACGCGTCGAATAAGCGGAGAAGGATAAGACACGCGGGGCCTCGATAAATCACGCTGATATCTCGGACAAGGGAGAACCGACGGAGAAAAGATCAGCTTTTCACAAATTTCGAAACTGCAGTTCACGTGTCGCGCCTTCGCTGCATAGGCGACACTGAAAAACTGTTTGCGAACACTATTGCTCAGTATTTTGTTGGTCCAGTGTATGCTGCTAGAAAATCATTTTAGTCGGCACATTAGCAATGACAATACATATTTGCGCGGCACACAGCCTGAAACTATCAACTTTCGAGATTCGTTACATACTATTATGAAGATACGCGAATAGCACGAAGAACGACGGATAAGAGATGATGCTCGTGCAACTGTCTGGCTTCCGAGACCATGATTTCGGACATGCGAGTAGCCGAATACAGAGGGATTAGATGACAGGCCGATTTCTGCGGAAGATAAGCGACCCGATCGCGGAGAGGATATTCCTCGCGGCCGAAAAACACGAACAACTCAATTAGCCGGCTAAAGAGGGGTGTTTGCAGGGTATCCGGGCGTCGCGGAATAAAGAGACAGAGGGATGATAAAATGGGCGAGAGATTGAATGCGCATTGACGCGAGAACCGCCGTGACAAAAGGCTGAGGCATCCCCGCTTATTGTCGCGCCGGCTCCGCGTGTAATTCCGCGCGCCTGTGTGCGTGAACGACACACGTCTGTCTGTCTGCGTGTAGGAAAGTACACTATATAACTACATTAGGGTCGCAACCTTTCCCCGTAGCACGCGCCAGCTGGCTCATTGTTAAATTACGGCCCCACCGATATCTGTTTGTCAGCGGCGTAGCATCTCGGCCATGGAAATTTATTAACGCTGTTCACCTTTTTGCGGTTCTCGCGACTGGAGCTTACTAATTTAATGATCCGCGAGGACACCATTCGATGACGTTGAATCTCTTTTTTTTTTACATGGGATTTTATCACACACAAGTTCTGGAATTTTTTAGTTTGAAGATTCGAATTCGAGTCCTGACGTTTCGGCGTGCAGAAAATTTTGGTGCTGAAACTGTCGATGGAGACAGAGAAAGGACATGTTTAGAAGGGTTTGCAGGCGACGCCAATGGCGGGATCATCCTCTAATGTATTTACACGGGGTGTAGACAGCGCAGGGACGGTGTGCCGATGGGGTGAGATTTGTCACCCCGGGCACACGGGACGATACGTGTCGTACACGGACCGCGTTTGTATCACCATTGTCATCCGAGCTGAAAGATTAAGCTAATTTCACACATGTCCGCCTGCTACGTGTCATTCACCTACGTCCATCGCTCTGACAGTTGACAGTGTCGCGTGACATAATATGAAACTGTTCTCGACTGACGAATGACTGGCCCGCTCGTTGCAAGACAATCGAACGACGACCATTATTCTTCGCGCGAATTAATATTACATTTGCAGCACCCTTCGAACGTCACGCATCCGGTTGTTCGGAAGAATTCGAACATTTAAACATCCCGTCGAACCAAAGTCTCAAAAACAATATATCGCGGACGCATAAAATGTGCAATATCAACTACAATTTTAGGTGGTATTAGATTCGAGGAATCAGGAATCTCGCCAGGATCTCCGGAAGCCACTAACGATGCTCTCGGCCGGAGATAAAATCAAGCACGATCGGGACAGTTGTCCGTGGAAGATGGCAACATCTGCTCGTGTGTCCCGCTCGATTAGTTTGCTGCTGTCCGGCGAAAGCAGAGGTCCGAAACGCGTGGTTGTTCGGCCGTGTCGGAGGATCCCGCCCACATCCTTCGGGGTTTACGATTACATAAGGTCCTACACATGTACGAGGATGTTCACACGTGTCCTCGGCACTCGGAGCGAGTATATTTTTCCCTCGGCCTCTCGGCTCATCCCGCGCCGGGACCTTTTTACAACCTGACGCGAACGGACACCTGAAACGAACAGTCTTTTCGGACCTCGGGACGGACCGCCTTCGCTTCTCCGAGCAGCCGCATGAAACACGCTTATTATCCCGCCGAGCGGGATTACCGTTTCTGACACGTTGCCGAAAAAAAGATCCGATAATGCTATCCGCGCGCACGAACGACTATGAAATAAAGACTTTACGAGGGTCAGGCCGAATATTGCGGCAAAGAGACGCCGGGAAACGCGGCGTGTAATGAGTTAATCTTTACCCGCGATTGCCGCTTCCTCGAAGACGTTTCAGAATCCCGGCGACTAATAAATTTTGCAAACTACACTCCCTGTCACCGGAGTCCGTAACCGTTTCGCGGGACGCGAACTGTACCGCCTAGTTAATCTTAAAAAGTGTTTTTAAATCCTTTAAATGTCTTTGCTATTAAAGGAAAAGAGGATACTCCTTTGTCCTGATCCTCGTAAATAAATCTAAAGAAAAATATGAATGTGCCTGCGCAGAATCGTTCTGTTCGCAGTCATCAGAATCTCGCAAAGATGCAGCGATTTTCCGGTAACTCCTAGGGCATTGCTTGGGTCAAGAACGGTGTAGGTGAATTCCGGAGCGAGTGTCATTTGACACAGTGGTAAACCCGATTCGCGCCACAAGCTGATCCTCGCTCTTCTTCTTTACTACTTTTTTTTCTCTCTCTGTCTCTCTCTCTCCCTCTCCCCCGATTCTCTTTCTCCAGCGAGCTGCGAGTTTTTGTCTCGCAGTCCTCGTTCCCAAGCGGAGAACAAACGAGACGACGGCCACGCGCACGCACACGCTCGTATCCGCGCGCTGACAGGACAACCGACGCACGGTCGAAACGCTTGAGCATGTGCTTGTGCCACGTACTCTAATGCACGGAAACCAAGCGTATGTGTACACGAAGTAGATATAAATATGTGTGTGTGTGTGTGTGTGTGTGTGTGTGTGTGCGAGAGTCTCACGCGAAAATGCTTGCACACAGACAGTACCGCGCACACAGAACGGAAGCGAGTTTGTGCGAAAATGTAGGGAACCCGGGCGTCGGTGGTTTGCGTGGACGTACGTGTGAACACTGCGAGAATCGGGTGATCACGATTCCCAGAGCGGGATTCAATTGAAAGAGTGGTCCGCGAATCTCTCGTGAAGATAAGGAGGCCGGCCATTCAGGGAAGAATGGCAGGCTGGTGTGCGGACGGTTAGAAAGACATTCGGAAACGAAAGACATCTCGGAGTCCGTCCAGAAGATAATGAACCGCCCCCCTCCCCTTTTGTATAAGTTACTCGATAAGCGAGAACCGCTTTCTCAGACCTCTTATTTTTCTTAGCTTTGCCGATCGCACCGTGCGAACCAGTAGCTGACGATCGGCTACACGATCGAGTCAACGAGCCACGAAATTAGTCACCAATGCATCCATAGGGTCAATGTATCCAAATGTGAAATTCTGAAATTTTAAAATTTTTCGAAACTAAAGATTTCTCCATTCAAAATAATTGTGGAGAATATTTAGCCATTGGATAACACGTGGACACGCGATAAATATAAATTTCCTTTTTTTCCTGGCAAATTATGAAGGGTAGGAATTATGTAGTGCAAAGGATCAACTCGAGTACCAATACACGCCTGTAAGAATTGTTTTATATACTCGCAGGTATGACACTGGAAGAACAAATTAGTTGGCATTCCATATTTGGTCACTTTCCGCTCGTAAATCGGGTTTCCACCTTGCCGGAGGAGCATTACCCTCGCGCACGTACAAAATAGACGCAACAGCCGTACGTGCCGCGAAACGGCAACACGTTTGTTCTTTCCTGTGTCACTGTACACTGGTTTAAATATTGTGACGGGGCCCGAGATCTCGGAGGCGAGCGAGGCGAGCCGGCGTTTTCGATTATGTCTTTCCCGTGAGATCGTCCCGTTCAATGGGTCCGGGCACTCGAGATAGCGAGAAAGGAATCCCACTGGTGTCGCGGGAAAAGTGGTCCTAAGAAACCGGAGAGCCTGCGGTCGTAAAAAATCGGGGCTCTCGAGAGCCGAGGAAAATGTAATTATGTTGAAAAGTTAAGCGGACGAGTGTACAGTTTCCTGTCGATTTTATTACCGATCGCGAGGCGCGCATGACGCGTCACATCCCCGTAACCCATCCGAGAGATCGTAAAACGCGTACTCGCGGTCCCGATGCACAAACAATCGATACGAGGTCGATCGTAAAAATCTCCGGACGTCGATAAATCTCGCGTATCTGTCCAAACACGGTCGGAGCGGCGTCGCTGCTTCTATCGGGTGAGTGCAAAATTTCGTGCCCCGAAAAAATCAATTTCCCGCACAATGCAATCAAGGAAAATTCCCTAACGTTAAAAATCGGAAATCGGAAATGTGATTTCGTTCTCCACATTGAAAAACTCTGGATTACAAAACGATTTAAATCAACTGGTGTCTAAACGTCTCGCAACGGTGCTATCCTTCCATGGGTAATATAACATAAAAAGAAAATGTTTATATCAAATTCCAGCTGTGTGAAACGGGCAGAAACTATGGCACTCGCCCGATAGAAACGACATGGGAACGGTGTAGAACGATGTCTTTCTCTCTCGCCGTCGATTCCGTAATTGCGAATAGGATAAGCGGTTCTCTTTAGCCGGCCGCGCGGCGGTAATTTAATCGCCTGCCTCGCAGTCGTTACGAGATCGCGGCCGGTTTATGCAAAATTATGCGTCGGTCCTGCTCCAATGAAAATTCGCATACCTACGCACACGTCATGCCGTTCGGTAGGCCGATGCGGCACAACGTGGTGCAACGGCAACAACGTGGCACCGCGCTAATGCGATAGACGTGTGCCGGAGGGGTGGGTTTCAGGGGGGCGTGGGAGGGTGCTGTGTGTGTGTCGTGTGTAAGAGGTTTTCCTCCTTCGACGTTGTCGCAACGTCGTCGACTAGAAGTGGCAGCGCGAGGGAGACGAAGACGGAGACGCGGAGCACGGAAGGGAAGCTAAAGAGGGTGAAAAAGAGAAAAAGAAAGAGAGAGTGAAGGAGAGTGAGAGAGAGGGAGAGGGAGAGGGTGGAAGAGGTGAGCAGGGAAAGCTCGGACAGAGAGAAAGAGAGAGGGGAAAAAAGAAGGAAATCTGTAGAGCTAATTCGCGTGCGAGATAACGCGGTGGCCGAGTAAGGTTGTGTGTGCTATCGTTGAAATGGTCTCCGTCGAGTCACGGAGGGGGTTGGTCAGGGCAGGGAAAGGCCACTGTCGACTTATGCCAGGGGGTGGTAAGATGATCTTATCGCGTCTCCTTCTCCCTCCCCCTCTGTCCTTCCTCCTTCATTTTTTCCTCCGTTAGCTTTCGCTCCCCCGCCTCGTCCCGCATCTTGCCTCGTTCTTTCTGCGTTCTCTCTCTCTCTCTCTCTCTCTTTCTTTCTTTCAACGACGATGCCGCGCCGCGGCGACTACTTTTATCCCCTCCTACCCCTGATGACAATATCGCGTGGCCAGCGAGATAACCGCTCGTGTCATTCCTACATCGACTACCTACTTCTCAGTCCGACTAACACCGAGCGGGTTCTCCTCGTGCGATCGGTGTACTCCTCGGTAGGGACACTTTCTCGGTAGGCGCACGAGAGCCCCCGGGACGTACGTACACGGCCCGAGAGCCCGATTGTCATCAGGAAAAATCCAGCGCGGCCAGCAAGCCGCTTGGACACCGAGGAAATGAGAATGGAAGTTATTATGTTACAGGAACAGGGGGGAGGCGCCTCGACGTTATCGGGGATTCGATTCCCTTTAATACTGGATTCATTAGACTTTTATCAGATGACGCGACCGCGGCCCGAAACCCCTCTCTCTCTCTCTCTCTCTCTCTCTCTCTCTCTCCCCCTCTTTCACTCTTCGCTGTTCAAACTATCTGCCAGTCAGCGAAGTACGTTACATCTAAATTATCCCACGGCCGCAAATTATGCGCACAATGGGCCAGAACTGAAAAAAGTTGGACAAAAATCATGTTTCTGTTACTTTTACCGACTTCTAGAGATTTTTGGAGCCGCAACAATTCAATATTAATATTACTTTCTGCTAGGATGAGAAACAACCCTTTTAAGGGACGTTTAAAAGTCAAGATGACTTTGCCAGTTGATTTAAAAAATGGGGCCCCCGCGAGTGCGCGACGTGTCTGGCGTGTTCCGCGGTTGTCGCGTCTCCTCAAACTTGCACAAACACGGACCCGCCGGAGGGGGTGTGCTCTCCTCTTCGTGCAGGGTCGATGCTTACGTGACCAGCACGCAAAATTTACATGAGAACGTACATTATCGGGCGGTAGGTTTTTTCAGCGAGTCACAGGAGGCGTCAGATCGATTATAATCCCGGAATTCTGGCCCAGTTCAATGGAAGGCGAGTTCGCGAACTGACCAGCGAAAAGTGATGGCAACGTTGACGGGAGTAAAGTGCCGTTGGCGCTCGTTGTTGGTCGGGTAGTGTTGGTGGCCGGTGTTCGCAGTGGCGGTGGCGGCGGCGGTGGTCGTGGTGGTGGTGGAGGTGGTGGACGCTGATGGTGGAGGCGGCGGTGGTGGAATGACGTTGCGGGAAATGAGTCTCGTAAAACAATGCTAGACACGCGAACACCTCGGGAAAGTGGCCCCGAGTCCACCTTCCAGCGATCGCGGACTCGCTTCTGAATGCACGTTTCACATCATCTCCACCTGCTGTCCTCGACATTAATTAATGCCTTATCGATGTATCTCCTCGCCGCGAGTCGGACACGTCGAGTGTCTCGCGCAGCTATCGCATACATTTCGGATTAAATATCATCCGCGGACACAGAACCTCTTTTCTTTTCCCGTGATCGTTCTTGCTTCGATCCGCGTCAAACGCGACACACGGAGAGAACATGGTGCAAAAACGAACACGATGGCCTTAATATGGGAAGGCTCATGCGTGAACACGCGTGCTGCTCATCCGACACGGTGTTCTCAGTTTATATTGTACTCCTCCGCCAAAGACCCGACTCTCCTCGGACCCAGACAACCTCGCCTTACCGAGAATCCACGAGATAAAAGGGAATCTTTTGACTACAAGTACGGGGAACCTGCTCGAACCACCGCGAAGTCGCTTCTCGCGTGATACCTTGTCCTAAACCTGGGTAAATAGTTTCTCTCATTCTTCGATAAAGAATTTCCTTCTTCCTACAATCTTTCATCTACGGTTTTACATTGCTCCAACTTGTTGTTGTCAGGGATGCATAAAATGCACAGTTTGAGGATCGAAGAGGAGGTAGAAGAGCTTACCTTTCATGAAATTTACATAAAATTTTATTTGTTAGACGAGTCGATTCTTTTACTGCTGCGTTCATAAATTGGTTTGACGGCTTGCTGCAATTTTCACGAAACGTAAAATTCTTCTGTAGAGACGGGCTTTTATAAACGGAAATAATAATTGATACAATATTTATAGCCTCCGGCCACACCCATACTGGTACAGTATATTCTTTTTATAGTATACTAGTCTTGCCACGAACGCATTATATCCGCTAATAAAATTCTATTAGAAAGACCTGGACGTCGACGCTCTGCCAGCGCAGTAAACCTGAAAAATTCCACAAACTCCGATACAATGAATACATTAGCGTCACGGCAACGAAGTGTTAAATGAACGAATGTCTGAAGCTAAGGACAACCCTACTGCAAAACGGACGCGCAGCTAAACGCGCATCATTATGCATCAGTTTTATCGTTATAGCGGCGCAACGGTTTACTGCCTCGAGTAGGGAAACTTTCCAGGAAATCTTGCAGCTCGTTAAACGACACACGTCGTTCCGGCAAAACAGTGGTAACGCGCTAGACTGCGTATTGCCAATCGAATTCGACGCGGGCGTAATGGCGGCTCCGGTGTTGGAGGAACCTTTTTCGCGTAATAAACGGTTTTCCATTCGCGGGAGTTTCGGCTGCAACAGTTTCCGCTCGGTGCATCGCTCTCGCGAAAACGACCGGAAACGCCGTAGCAGATCGAATCGAATCCCCGGATTTTTCGTTCCGCGTATCGATGAGAACAAGACCGGCGTGTATTCGACACGGCTCCTTTTCAGCGTCGAGCACACCGTCGAACGCATACACAGATACGACGCGAGGCGAGGCGAGGCGAGGCGAGGCGAGGCGAGGCGAGGCGGGTCGCTTGCATCCAGGCAAATCGCACGGCTCGCCGGCGTGACGTGTCAGCTGCATTCAGGCGCATTCTCGGATACCTGTCTCGTGTCTGACTCGACGCAGAAGCACGACCAGCCGTCGATTGGCAATCGCGAGAGAGCCTCTACGTATCGCACTCTTCTGCGATTCGCCCTCTCGCGAATCGCGAGCTCCCGGCCAATCAGGGGCCGAAGCTGCACATCCTATGATCGCGAATCTACGGAGACACCCATCTTTACCGAGAGACCAATCGTTGTATAAGATGGGAATCGCAATACTTGGGACAATAAATCAATTGAATGATTAATTACACGTTCGGCAATTGCTAGGCTCTCTCCCATACTCTTCCGCCAGGTATTAACCAATCGGGAACGAGGCAACAGCTTGAACGAGCTCTCCGAGCAAGACACCGGTGTTTACCGAGGGAACAATCGTTGCGTCGGAAAGGAATCGCGATAGCTGGCACGATGAATGCCCAATTGAATGATTAATCGCGCGATTGACCAGCCTGACCAACAATGGCTGGCTTATCAGCCGCGCGTGCTTTTCGATGGCTACACGCTGCACCGCGAAGCCTAAGTTACGCTTGACGTCAAGGAATGAGTATCAACGATATCCGTTCCGATTTAAAAGAAACGAGTAGCATCTGTGTCCAGTGAATTTCGTTCTTTACCGATAATGTTCGATAATGATTTCAGAACTAGTGGAAGTTTTAGCCAATTGCCGATAGATGAAACGTTAATTAGGTGGCATCCAAGGCACGACGAAACAATAATTTGCAAAGACAGGTCCGCGGGGAAATTGCGCGAGGAATAATTTTCACGGTGAAGTTTCGATTGTTCACCGTTAGAGCGACTGGATGCCGAGGGATCTAGCGAGGTCTCGATGCGTTCGTTGGTCCGCCGCGGCTGATTGGCCGCGTTTGTTTCACAGGGCCGGCCTGATTGCATTCCACCGGAAACGGCAAACAAATGACAAACACACCGGAGGCCGGGATCGTTAATTGGCGGAGGCGAGAGCGCGAGAAGAAAAGAGTCAAGGGAAGACTTGCGGAATTATTGCTGCATCGAAAACTAGGGGGAAAAGGAGTGGAGGCTGGAAGAAAAGGGTGAAGAGGAAACCCGAAGAAGGAGCCGGAGACGATTGTTCGTACTTTCTGTTATCGGATTTGCATGGCCGCGTGCAGTTATTCGAGGGGGCATTGTTGGCATTTTAATTCACACGGATTCGGCTCGAATCGATCACGTCCGGTCGTCCAATAACTGCTCGCGGTATTTCCACGAGCATGGCGTCACTCTAACGCCGAGACTTTTCGATTTTCCCATCTTCCTTTTCGGAGAAATCGATAATTAGCCGTGCAGTGGCGAAACGGACTTCCGTAGTTAATTAGCAAGCAAAATTCAGGGAAAGCGATCGCGCGACAGTCGAACAAACGATACATTTTCTGTTAAGTCATGCTATAAATCGTGACGTTTCTTCACGCTCTCAAGTATAATATAACAACATTTTCAATCGTTCATGTGCCGATTGCCATTTTCAGTGATGTACAAAGTCTTTGACTCAATTCACTTGTTAATTCTTCAAGAGAATCACTTTCTTCGCGTTATAAATACTTTCAACGGAGTCTTTAATTCCATTGCTATTTTTAGATTGATACAGCATGCGATGTTGAAAATACATTTCGTTGACATTCGTCCTTTATGACTTGTTTACGTCATCAGACGTTAGACCGTATACAGAGACAAATCCAAGCGTCTTTACACGTACACGAAGTGCGAAACGACCTAACCCAAACCCATTTATATTCGGAACGCATGCTACGGGAAATCATTGAAATTCCACGCCACTGGAAGGATTGCAGAAGAATTGGAGCAACCAGGAGACAGAGGAATCTTATTATATCGAGGATGAAGACGCTTTTAATTGGGACTGTCCGGGGGTGGAAACCCCGTGGAAGGTACACGACGACGAAGACGAAGAAGAGGTGGGATCGGAGGTAGCAGGAGTCTCCCGCAAGACGAGAATGGACTGACCTACCTTAGGATCATCCGATCTATTCAGACTCCTTATTCAATCGTACCCTCTCTCAGGATGCGAGACAAAAGCACCGATGAAACAGAACCTCTGGCTCTCGCTCCACGGCACTCTGTGCGTATGTTTCTTTGGCTTTGTCTCCTCTCGGATACGACTTCCGGTGCCGCGGCTAGACGCAGAGCCCTCAATGGGATGATGCGCCTTTGAAACTCGTTGTAGGTGGATTCCGCGATTATTCCTGCGGTTTGTCCCGGCGATCGTCCTTCTGGCCCTCCGATCTGCTTCCTATCAGTTTCGACTAAATTTCCTGTCCGTGTGTTCCCCGGACGAGCACGCCACAATGGCCGACCCGCGTCGAGAAACAGCGACTCGACATTGTCTGACGGATCGGGGGAAATTGATAGCGAGCGCGCCCCCGCCGTTCAATGCCTAACGGAAAAACTTTTTTCCTTTTTTTCACCACCCTCACGATTTCATTTCGAACGGAGTCCTGGTCTCACGAGTCGCTGGAAGTTGCGTTTGCCGCGATCCGCTGTCGAAACCATGTCACCAGTCAATTTTTATTTCGGAGTCGGCCTCGCCGTTTGCGATTCTCACGAGCCGCCTGTAAGTTGCGTTTGGCGCGATCCGCCATGCCAAAAGCGCGTCGTGAGCACTCAATTGTCCTCGTACAGCAGCCCCGGAGTCCTCTCTCTTTCTACCGGCCGAGACGAGTCCGTTCTCGACGGGGACGGAGGGTAAGCTCGTGGATGGATGGTCGTCCATTGTTTCGTCGACTCGTGAGTCAAGCGTTAACGGATTTTGTCTTACAGATTACCAGATCCCTTCAAAGTACCCGTCGTCGTCCTCGTTGTCGGACCGTGGGAAGCGAGCTTTATTAGAAATCGCGATACAAATCGTACCACGCGATTCACGAGCCCGACCGACAAGGGCGCTACTCCGCACATGTTCCAAACGATCTTTGTTGCGATCTCGAGGCTGTATTTGTGCAATCAGAGTGTTGGGACACTCGAGTCTTTCTACGAGTTCAAACCAAAGACGCTGTATATTCGGATTTGCTCCAGATTTTCTGACCTAGATCTTCGCAGGAAAATTATTGTTATACGCAGTAAATAACTCCTTGTTACGACGAAGGACAGTCTATGTTTTACGAAAAGGAACAATTTTCATTCATTGCAAAACAGTGTTATCGTTAGGTCCAGTCTCCGATTCCTCGCTGTCTTTTAACACCAAATCGGGCACGAACATTTGCAGTAATCTAACATTAACCATCAAATTACGAGTGTCTCGATAACAGCACCAACTGGGTGTAAAAGCTTAAACAATGGCCGCTGCCCCGACCAACTCCAGATTGTTGAACCGAGAACATTTTAAACAACTGCTAATCTGTCTGCCCCTTGACTGTAAGCAATTCTCCAACAGCGCCACTTGCTTTCGCGTGCTTATTGCATCAAGTTGAAAGCTCGGTTTCTAGAAAAATCCCGAATCGTTGCGGCCCAGGGAAAAAGAACGCCGTGAAAAGCTCGCTAATCAACGGTTAATTTTTAATACAACGGGCACAATAATTTCGGAGGCTGGCTCTCGAGAATGTAGGGCAAGCAGAAGACAGATGCCAGTTTTTGGTCCCTTTAAAGTGCGCTATCAATGTCGACGGGCATTGTTCTCCGGAGAGACATCGGTCGATCGCGCAACGGTCCTCTCCACCGATTTGCCTATCGGCCCATCCGTGAATCGTCGGCGCGGCGTCATTCACCGATATAACAATAAATTAACGTTGGCTGGTTGCGTCGGCCGAATCTTTTGTCCGCGAAGCGATCCTGCATTGTTAACCGGCAAACAATGGGAGATCGATCCGCGTTCTTGTCGGCCGCGGCGTTCTCCGGTCCGCGCGGAAGTATTGAAAATGTTGCCCTTTCACGATCGAAATTCGTGCGAACGTACTTTTTTAATCACGCATCGGCGGAACCGATCCTCGGAATCGCAGTGGTGCTTGGTTAAATTTGAACGAGTAAGCCCCGCTCTTCTCTCATCGTTCATTTTTCGATGCTTTGAGTTCAGCGAGGCTACAGTAGCTGTTGCACTTACACAGGACAATCGATTGTTCCACGTAAACGGAATTCCAGGCAAGCAACGAGATTTTCAATCAGTCGCATAAGATTTCTCACTTGTATTTAACTCTCTTAGCGGTGAATCGAAGCCGCGGCCATTATATACGTGAAGGATTTTTTGAAGGCATTAAAGAGAACAACTTTTGTCTGAAAACTTTTTTCCTATCTTTCGGAACGCAAAATCGAAAAAATAGCCGAATTTTCAAGGGACAATTTCATCCCTTTAATTTCACCCCGCTACATACCGCGAAAGTTTTATAATTTTTTAAAGTCCCAGGTCTAGCATCCTACGTTCCTCACTCACAGAGTACTTACTCTACCTCGGTAAACAAGAGAATGAACACAATGCAAAGAAAATGTCCTGCTCGCGAAAATTGAGCTGTTGGTTCCCGAGCCGATGTAAATTTAGCCAAGCCGTGAGTTTCCAGTCGCGAGACGAGGATTGGTGTGCGGAAATGGTGTCTGCGAGAATGGGCGGGACTTTTGAAAGCAGATAACCGAGAGGTGGAGGCGGGAGGACGAGCACGGTGACTAGACAACGCAGGAAAGAAGAAATGATATCGACGCAGCGAGTGCGCCAGCGCGAGAACCGCCTACCACTCTTTCCGTGTCACCACGAAGAGACACGGACGATGTCACGAGCGATGACACGCGATTACGTTATCGGCGACAGGCCGCAACGACGACCAACCAGAATTCTCGCTCGAGTCGTCTTCCATGCTGGAAAACTTTCAAAGAGCTCGAACGTGTTCGCTCAAGTTTTGTTACCACTCTTCTCAGTCGCATCGGTATTCGACCCCATTGGGCGATCGCGAATTATGGTGCACGAAAGTGGGAACGCGTGTCGGTGTGCACGTACGTTTCAGCGTTCGGCATTAGCCGGTCACGCAATCTGTTTAGGAAAAATAAAGACTGTCGAACCGTCGACGGTATCGCCAGGATCGCGAACGGGGAAGACACGAGTTCGTTTTAAAAGGCAATCTCGGAAACGAGTTTTATACAGCCTTATTCCGCGTTTTTACAGCCCCCGGGGTTAGTTTCGCGGGAGAGCCTCGAACGTCTTTCGTTTTATTAGAGCACTTGCGAAACGCGCGGCGAGTCGGCATCTGTTTCGAATTGTCTGCACGGTCTTCGGAAGGTAAAACCTCCAGCTGTTAATCTATCCGCGGGAATAAGGGAAATGAAAAAGCGTCTCGAAATTGCAAACAGTTCACAATTTCACAACTTCTGTGTCGTCCGGTTAATTCTAATTAACGCGTACGCGGTGCGACGCGAATTCAGTACGGCCGGCGCGCGTACGGAGCTTTCCGATGCAATTTTAATTACAGTTTCGGAAGAGTGGCACGCGGACCTCGGTTTTCGGAGTACTCGAGCACTGGAATAGAAATAAAGGAAGATGCGTGGCGGCTGGTACTCACCCTGTGCCAATCTTCTAGCCACCGGCTTGGATCTCATCGCTGGACGACGGGTGGCAAATTCGAAAACAAAACACTAATCGCAAGAACGCAGCTGTCAGTCCTCCGAGCCATGCGAGTTTATGCACGATCGTTTTATCCTCTCGATGATTTCACTGTGTGTCTGCCACCCCCTACCCCCTGCGGTTGGAACCGATCCCGATCAGAAGGGAATCGCGCGACTAGGTTCTCTCGGGCCTGTCTTCTCGGTTCACTCGGATCAATGGGAAGACGAGAGGAGCCTGTCCTCGAGCGACACTGACGATGAGGAGGGCACGCGGAAAGAGTCCATGTTCCGACACGCGCGGGTTCCTCCGGCACACCGGGTGTACCCTGGTTCCTCCGTAATCCGACGGCACCCTCGGCCCGTCCAACTGGGATCCTGACGTGCGGGATCTGTCCTCCGACAGTGGAGGCTTCTCCTGTCCTCCGCGTCTCCTCCTTCTCCGCCACCTTGTCCTCCACCCTCGCAACTCTCTCCCTCTCCTCCTTTTCCACTCCCTCCAACCTCTCTTCCTCTCTCTCTCTCTCTTCTTCACCCTTTCTCACCCTCTCCGCCCTCTCTCCGCGCTCGAGCCAAGCTGCTCTCTCTCTCTCTCTTTCCCTTTCTGTCTCCGTCTCTCCGTTCGCTCCGCCGCCAACTCTGTCGGTTACACCACCGCTTCTTCCACCCCCTTCTTTCTCCTCTTTCTCCTCTTCGCTGTTGCTTCGTGTTACTCTACTGCTACGACTACTTCGCCTCCACCTCCGCCTTCTCCACCTTCTCTGCCTCTTGGCCTTCCCCACCTGCGGAGTCGACCTGGTGGCTTCCCCACCACCTAGGCGATCCGACTCCGCTGTCCACCAATGATCAGCCGCTGTCTCTCCGCCGCGTTTCTCTCTTCCTACGAGAGCGCAACCTCTCGTTTCTTCGCTCCCGGGCTCCTCTCCTATCCAAGCCTCCGTCACCTACCAGGCTACACTCGCGAGTCTTGTCCTTACCCTGGCATCCCCTCGCAGACGAGTCTTTGATCTTTACGGAGCTCCCATCGACGGACACGCTCGACGAAAGGATACAACTGGGGGATGATCTCTGAGACAACTTCTCGATTGTTCAGAGTTATGTCTTTGATCGTTTATCGAACACGATCGGTGATCAAAAGAGTCTGTAATCGGGGGATGATTATCGAGTGATTGAAAGTTACTAGACGCCAGACCTCCCAAACAATATTTCCATCGGTGGAGTTTGTTTTTTAGATTACACTCGCGAATCGAATTTGACCCCTCCTCCCAACAAATCTTCAACCGATGGGCACGTTCGAGAAATTGAACAATATTATAAGATGATTACCGGTTTGGGCGCCAGACTATCCGAACAGCTTCTCGACCGTGCAAAATTTAAGGTTGTTTAGACTAGATTACCAATGTTTACGAGCGATAAGGAGAATTCGTGCGCAGCAGCGCTACTTTTTAATAACAACGCGTGCGTACCCTCTCGGGTTTACCGATCTCGTTCGCAGCTCCTCGCTCGAGTTTACTTCCCGTAAGACAGATTACATCGTTTCTCGAAGCTCTATTATTGCAGGCGATGTAAACAGTCGTCGATTTAGGTGCTCCGTAGTCGATAGCCGTCGAGCAGCCGCTCCCCGATTTCAATTTCGACCACGTCTGCTCGAACGGACGTCGTCGTCTCACAATCGGTCTAAGGAACAGGTGTTCACCAGCGTTCGATCTCTTTCGCTGACGGGGCAGATCACTGATTCACAACATTTTCCCTCTGTGCCCGGGTTTTATCGCCCCTTGTTGCTGACGTGTAGTCTGGTACCGGCTCGATACGAGGTATCTAACGTGCGCACAGATTACGAACACACTTGTCCGATAAATCGGTTGTGTCTCGGCGGTTTCTCAAGTTCAACCATCTCAGTCGTCTACGGTGTTATGCAACGTTCGGATCGTTTAATCTACACCCATGGACCCGCGTCGCTTCAACGAATCCGCACTCGCTCCTTGGAATTGTTCGGTATCCGGAATCGAGGGAGCCACGTTGCCGAAAACACGTGGCGACGAACGGCCCCGGATCGATAGCTCGATCGACGCCGGGGCGGCGAGACTTTCCGCGACCTGCTGCACTCGTCGCACCCTTCTGCGGCTTTCGGGGATCGATCGAGTGGCTCGATCGGCTACGCGGGATCCCGCGGGGCTCTCGGCCGATCTGTAACCCCGTCGAGCGACGATCGTCCCGGTAACGGACGACGGAGAGGCGCGCGACGCGTCCGCGGAAAAATCGGAATCGCCGGTGGAAATACGAGCCGGATCCCGGCGCGTCGACTTCGAGGCTTGGCTGGCAACTCGCTTCGCGCCGACACTTCGACTTTGCATTTCTGGGTGCGTTCGCTCGACTAGGCGCCCCTCTTCTCCGTCTTCGTCGCACCTGAACGCGACCTCCGACCCCACGGATGGTGGTTCGCCGTGGAACGCGCCCGCGCACCCTTCCCAGCGCAGCTCCGCCCTGCTCCTTCGCCCTTTCGAAGCCGGGATCGGCACCTATTCTACCCCGATCTTTTTTTTTCGCCTTTTTCCTTCGCATCCCCTGCGTTACCGAACAACGCGGAACGCACCGAACGACCAGACCAGACGGGGCGAGATGAGTAGACGCGAGATGTAGCCGTCATTTAAATTTTCAGAGTTCAGGATACCGAAGTCAAATTCTTCCGTTACAGGGTTGTTGGGTTCTTACAGGACTCGAGCACAAAATTACGAAGATCGACATCGACTGTGGAATTATATCCCCAACGCTTCGCAAACATTGAGGAAGTACGCTGATACTGATGCGTGCCTTATTGAATTAAGGCTGCCACACCATCTTGTCGTACTTTTCGCCCGTGCAGTGACAAGTTGAAATGCAGGACGGAAAAAATCAACGTCGTGGTGATTGTGCTCATATCAGACGATTGACTGAACGTATACATAATATTAAATCACCGTAGTGCAAAACTGATGAACAACCCCTGTTGCACCAACTGACAGTTGAGAAGTCGATCGTGGACCGAGCCAGACAGATAACTTTGAATAATTGTATATTCGTGTAAATGAAGCGTTCTATTACGGTGCGAGGAACCGTCGAAAGTCCCAACATTGGGGGCTAGTCGGTTTTAAAAAATTGATCGATAAAATAGTTACTGGTTCTAAGCATCGTGAATTACGAAGTTACAAGAATGGCCCGCCTTACGAAAATTAATTACGATCTCGCGATCGAGTCCCTAGGCGTCGGATCCTTCGACGCGTTCTAAGGTAATCGACCGATCGGATGATCGACGTTTCTTTTCCGTGTGCGGAGGAGCATCGACGAGACCCGGCGGTCAACTTTTGCCGGAGTGGAATAGTTTGAACGGGCACTCTGTGGCGTTCGACGGTACAATTATACGTACGCGTACGCGCGGGTCGAGTCGGGCCGGGGCGGGCCGGGTCGCGTCGTTCAGATCGCGAGTAGCCATCGGTTTAATGAGAACTACGTGCGACTCGACCGATCCGCTTATTGGCAACGGCTCGCTCGGAAATCTCGGGTCTCGAACCGACCCGTTCGTGACACACGAGCCGCGCGCAGGCTGCGGAAATATTACGGGCGTATCGCGCGCCCGGAGCCGCTCGCCAATATGGTCCAGCGTTTATTTTCATCTCGGGAAATCGTGAAAGACTGCGCCCGCGTTTCAGCGGCCCCTGGAATGTATAATATAAAATCCCGCGGAAATTTATATCGCCGGCGAGCGTTCGCCTCGGTTTGTGCCTCTTTGTTCATCCGGCCGGTAAGCGCGCGGGGGCCTTTAATAACGATTCCTCGGGGCTAATGCGAACGGCCGGAGAGATTCGTCGGGATTCGTTTGGATTCTCTTGTGGACGCGCGTTCCTTTGTCCGAATCAGCCGAATCGCGTCCGAAGCCAACTACCGGGGCACGGGCGCGTAAACTCTTTCCCTTTGCCCGGCGATCTCTGCTCCTTTATTTCCGTCGCCAACCGAGAAGACCGCGGCTCTCCGCACACTTTCATATGGGTCTCGGCGGCGCGGCGTTCCATTTCGTCCTCCTCTATTTTTTCTACTCCCTCTTTCTCTGCCTTCTCGTTCCCCGAGAGTCACCTTCCTCCGCGTTTTCTTTCTTCCCCCCTCCACCCGCCGCTCTCCTCGCCGCGTTCCTCCTTCTCCGTTTGCTTTCTGCGACGCCTCCTTCTTCCACGAGACTTTCTTTGTTTCCCCGGTGCACGTGCTCCACCCGCGCGTTTCCACACGCATAAAAACGCGAGCGAATCGAGTCGAGTCGTGTCGTGTCGAGGCGAGAAAGAAGGAGCAACCGGAGGAGAGAGCAACAGCCAGCCGAAGGATACGCGCGACTCCATAAAGCATCCATGTTTAAATGGATATAGTATTTCGTGTGGGGGCGGGGGCGGGTTGCGTGCTCGCTCCGACGCCGCTGTGTTGGACTGCGTTGAGCTGCGTTCGGCTGCGTTGAGCCGCGTTCAGCTCTGCGTTCGAGGCTCGACAACGAACCGGGCAGGTGTTGTGCACCGTGCTCGTGTCGGTGAGGGTCAAACGTGAGCACCGGAGAGGGTGGAAACCCGGAGGCATGTACGCGTACGCGTATCTGCACCGAGGCGAACGTGCACACGTTCTCCGGCACAAATTGAATACGTGCCTGTCAGTGGCGTAGAAGCCGACACGAGTTTCTCTTGTCGCGTGGACAGATTTCCGAAGTGCAACAGTTCTTTACGACGATACGCAGGTCGACTCCTCGAATCCTACGGGAATCATTTAACCAGCTCTCCATGAAGAGATTCCAGAAACGAGCGCAAACTGGACAGTCTGTCTATTGAGTTGATAGGTTCCTCAGGTGTCTCAGAATACCGCGGTAATCAAATGACAGCGAATTTTATGTATTTTTAACAAAAATGAGTTGAAAATTGGAAGATACTGTTATATTATTTTCAGCCTATTAAAAAGATTAAAAAAGAAAATAAATTCCTCTTTCTCTCCAGTTTTAGATTCAAATTTTAATTATTTTATTGCACGCATAACAGTATATGACAGTATTCTATCATCAACTAAACCAAATGAGAAATGGAATATGTTTTCAGCAGTGCATCACAGCTTCCATCTTCAACAAAACGAAGCGCGGAGTACATACAAATCAAATTACTATCGAACCAGTCTCAGCCAACTGAAGATTACGACGCTTCGCAGAATGGTGTTCACAATACGCGCCCATAATTCACAACACTACCATATGAACAATAAAATACCGGACCCGTGCTAGCAGATAGAGTGTACATGAAGAATGTTTCGAGAAACGATCGGACGTGGCCGGTGAACAGATGCTTCGGGGAATAAACAAGCAAAAATATGTGTCGTTTAATATCGGAGGGAAAGCAATCTCTTCGGGGTGGTTGTACAGGCTACTCGAGATCTCGAAATCTATAAAGAGATGGAGGAAGTAGATTTGGCCACTTCTGACCGAAAGGAGAGAGAGATTCGGACGAGGAGTAGAGGGACGCAGGAAAGTACCGCTAACGGATGACGTATATTAGGGATACTCTGGTCGAGTAAGGCACCCGAGGATCCCCAGGACCCTCCCTGTCCTTTCGCTGGCTATAAAAACCACTCGCCTTCCTTCTCGACCCTTAGCTAAAAGGCCAATCCGCCCTACCACCCTTATCGATCCACGAGGAACGAGCGTTCGGTTACTCTTTGGCTTGTGGACTCGACTTCTTGCGAGCGACCACCCGGCTACACCCCCTGCCGTCGTCTCTAGATTCATCTTTGAGAGTGTAATTAACGAGCTGGCTGATTTTTTTCCCTTATTACCGGCTAAAATGTCGCTTCCCATTCGACTGGGGCCGAAAGGTTGCGTTCCCTCGCGGTGGAAATGTATCGATAACCCCTTGCGATATATCCAATCGGTGTTAAAGATTTCAAGCAACCGTCTATGACGACTCAACAACAATTTTTTAAATTTTCTTTGCGTATTATCTAGTGAACTTGAGCTCCTTCAAGTTTCGCAGGAAAGCTCGAGTCGTTTGGTACAATTTTTAAAGAGCTATTCCGATTGAAAGGGTAGTGAATCAATTATTGCTTGACCAATGAAGAAAAATTGTAGTTTACGTAAAGATGGATGTTTCGATGATAACCCTTGCTAGATTCTAGAGGGAATAGGGGATGATCGGTGGATTTTCGATCGGTTGGGGCGACATTGAAGCCCTCGGAGGCGTTCTCGTGACTTGAGCGCCGAGTAAATTCTATAGCAGTTTTTCAACGAGTCCGCTTTCTTCCACTGCTAATCGATAGCGCTTGAGACATTACCTGACGAAGATTGTAGGGGGAAGGGTTTACAGCGGCTTTTACATCCGCCCGTTTTCCGGCCCGGCACGACTTCGCGGAAGCGTGAAACTCCCGAATCCTTGTCCGTGGTTCTTGCGCCTAAAAGTTTTGCTGCGCGCGCGACCCTCTCCATATTCATCGCGAAATTCCCTCTTTCCTTTTTTCCCTCGTTTTCCCGGCGAACTTGCCACGACAGCCGCGGCTATCATATCGGCGGCCGCATGTACAGACGTGTTTTTCAATTAGCCGAACAGCCTTTGACCTCGCGATTTCCTTGCGCTCGCGCGCAATAATTCGAGAGTTGCAATTTAGCAATATATTATTAGGTCGCGCGCGCGGTAACGCGGCCCGCAGATTATGAAATAATGTTCTCCATGCGTGTGCGCCGGGATTATCTTAAAAGTATCTTTGAGTAAGAAGAATGAGCTTTTACTCTTAACATCCATTAACGCAGCAGCACCTGACCACCTTGAGTACATAACTTTTTCCTTTTTCTTTTTTTTTTATTCAAGTGCGTGACGCACCGCTATGCAGATCGACGGCGGGATAGCACCCGGAGCAAGACGAATCGAATCGCATTTGCCTTACGCTAAAGTACCGGCAATAATTGCTGAGAAAGCAAGGAAGCACGCTGCACTTTTAATACCAGTGATACGCGCTAGAGAAAGAGGGGAGGCTCGACACTGTTCTGCGTTCTACACACGGCGACGCTGCTGCCAGACACCAAGTAGAACCATATAAATCTTTGTTGTGATAAAATGTATGCACTTTCCGTGTGTAACATTGTTGTTTGCTTCGAGAGAGAGAGAGTTCGCTATCTCTACACTGTGATATGCAGCTACAAATTATTTTTAGCCGCGACAAAAGTATGAGCTGGATAACGTCTCCAGCGAAAATTGAATACGTGTACATCGTGTAGGCGGTACATTTTATTTTTATTAACAACTAAAACATTAGTTGTTGCAAGTGAAAGATATCAGTTCTTTTCTTCGTTTAATGGTTCTAATAAATTAAAAATAGTGTATGAATGTTATTAGATCCTTTTAAGCTTTCTATCGTTATAAATTGCATCAAATAGTTTCCGTCATAAATGCATAAAATTCGCAGTTTAATCATCGCGCACACGCAGGTAGAGTATCAAACGTTTAACCCTTCGACTTCCATGCGGAAGTGACAAGAAATAAAGATGATATAACAGAGACCAGCAACGAACAATAAAAACTGTACATGTTTTAAACTAGTTGAACGGACTCCCTGGAAGCAAACAGCAAGCAACACGGTGTAGAATCAGAAAGAATACGCGACACGGGTTGGTACGTAATGCCTGGTAGCATTGTCGCACAGCTCGTTGCTCCGGTACCGGGCGTTAATTTAATTCTCCGACTCGCATTTAGGGGGATCGGAGGAGTCATCGGGGCGAGGTTTATTCGAAAAGATATAGTCGAACAGCGGCGATAAAAGCGGTTGGTCGCGAGCCGATTACGCGTCGTCCATGTCAAGCGTTTTCCAAAGCCGATGGCGGGATTACGTGTAGGGTGAGAAACGAGGAGAAAGGGTCGCGGACACGGAGGCGAATAGCGGGTGGGGATCTTGGCGATGGGGGTAGTAGAAAGAGAGCGAGGCATGTCGTGCAGCCTATATCTAAGACGGTCGCATGTCATATCAGCAGTCATCGGGCTGGGATATAGGTATGTCTGTATAATGCCGCGATAGTACCTCGACGTTGCCCCTGTGTGTATATTACGGGGATTTAGCTCGAGGGCCCTCGCATGCTCGGAGACTGATGTGACCACGGAGACCGCCTCGTCGAGACATGCGAACCGACCTGTACGGAGAGTAGACCCTGTGTATCGCCGAGCAAAAGGGGAGAAAAAAATATCATAAATGTTCCCGATCGCCCTGGCGCAGTTCGCTACCGAGTTTACACAATTTCTTTGGGGAACATGTGTCCTGGCCCCGCGCGTCGCGTCGGTTCAACGCGAACGCACGCAGCTCACGGTTTTCTACGGGCTCGTTCGCTTTTAAAGCGCGTACGTACGCGCGCTTGCACCAGGCCGAGCGAACGAGCGAACGAGCGAGAGAGCGTTTTCTGCGCGTTACCCTCGCGCTATCGATGCACGGTTTTCCGAGGCGATCGCGATGCGAGAGGAAATTTATATGGGGATAACGGGCACGAAACAGAAGGAACTCGCGCAGCCCGGCCGGTCTTAAAGGAGAATACGAGCGAAAATATCAGCCGAGGATCGGGCCGGTGATTTTCCCTCGAATTAAGTACCGTTTTCATTCTGTCGTTAACGTATCTGATTGTTCAATAATCGCGCAGATATACGCGCTGGATATTCGCGTTACAATGTATATGAATGAGGGTGGCGTGTATCAGCGGCAAAAAAAAACTAGGTTGCCCCGGCCAGGCTGACCGAGCCCGCGCAAAGATTAAAAGCTTTTGATGTTTCGTATTTAAATTAACTCGTTATCCTGGATCCTTGAGAGGCGGCGTGGTCGTCGTGCCCCTGCAAAATCGCGGGAGAAACCGACGCGACGGCCGCCGGTCGCCGCGCTGCTGTCCTCGCGAAGTAAACTGCGTCGTTTTCCTTCGTTAATCTAACGAGAGCGTCGTCGTCGAGTTATTTCCATCCGGTGCGACGACGACGACGCACGCGTCGCCGCCCTGTGCCGCAGTCGATTTCTTTAACAAGCGATAAGCTTGTAAATTCCTACGTCGGCTGGGGAAATGCAAATTCGAAAATAGATAGGGGAAACGCGGAAACAGATTTTTATGGAAGAACTAGAACAGCCGATTTCCCAGCTTTCGGGAGACCACAGCTTAGTCACTGCGAGCTAAATCGGAATGATTAACGAGATACGCGCGGCGACCTTTACCGCCTCGCATTAATAAGTCTGTTCTTCGGCCCGGTGTTTAGCCTGAACAAACAAAAGGGTGATGCCAGCGATAGCTGCTTATCGATGGAACGCGACGCTTGTTTCGCGTTGGATCGGTATCTATCGTTGAGAAGTCGGACTACGACGACGACGACGACGACGGCGACGGCTTGTGCCGTTTGCGCGATCGAACGAAAATTTTCGAGCTGATAGCGATCGCCGTCTTTCGCGAGCTTCGCGACAAATCGCTGCCGACCTAACCGCGTTCCCTTCGAGGCCTGCATGACATTACGGTATGTACAACGTTTTCAGTTATTTCGCCGCGCACAAATTATGCGCGTTCAATAAGGTGGACAGAAGGGGCATGGCGTGACTCGTTACGTTTCAGGTCAAGACAATATATTTCGTTATTATATTATTACGCCGGCTGGATGTCAAGCGAAATTACGGATTTATCGTCCGAACGTTATTTTTATCGTATCTCGCATACCGGACGAGCTCTATCTGACCGTGGCCGCCGTGGCCCCGGGATTTATTTTTCACAACACGGCCGACAACGCCGACCTCCGTTTCGAGATCGTTCAGAATCGGCATATGCCACCGTGGCATTGATTTTTACAGACGTTACCGGCCTGCATCTGCCGGCGAAGCAACTGTCTACCAGACGGAAACGCATTTGTCTTGCGAGGGTGCCGCGCGAATTGAGAAATTGATAGCCAGGAGCTATGTAGCTACCGTACTCGATGGAGAAACTCGTTTCGACATTAGTCAAACGTGTACGGTCCATTCGCGTGATTTACATTTTATAGCGGTGAATTGGTCGCGAGGCTTATTGAAATTCTACTTCTTTGTTCGTGGACACGCTAGTTCTCGCGAGCTCTTTTGAATTTTCGCGCCAAATATTCGTTACGTTACGTCGAGCGATTGATTGACTAATTGATTAACTGATTGATTTTAATTGATTAACTTTAACTTCTTTTGGCGATAGTTTACTGAGAACGCTAATTTCTGTAAATCATTTTGAGTTTTCGCGCGAAATTCTCCCTACTTATACGTTACATCCCAGCAGTACATCGGAAATAATGGTAGATTAATAGAAATGTATGTTATAAGCTATGTTCGTTCTCTAAGGTGACTCATTAGCCATAAATCAACGTACAATTGATTGGTTTGAGCTATTACAAGAGTTTTAAACTTCTTAACGTTGATATCTTTGGTTCTATAACATACTATAGCTTACTGCAAGTCAATGATACCGATTTGTAAATTAATATGATCCTGTCGTTAGATAGTGATAGCAAGTAGTATTTGTTGTTTACAAAACAGTAAAATAATGTTTAATTAATGCGATGAAATTCATAACCTTACCTGGAACGGCAGATGACAATTGTCGTGGTGCCTCGTGCAACCTCCGAGCCAGGCAACGTTTTATCTTCTTTCTTCTCTTTTCGAAATACATTACACAAACTAATGTATGGAAAATAATCTCTGCAATGACTAGAAACACTTTCTAGAAGAATTGTAACGTTACAATGACCATTTCTAATTAATTTTACTAACTTTCCTACGCGTAACAAACGCGCCGCAGTTTCAACTGTTTCATCGAAGATGAATCAATACCGGAAACAATAACGCGATTAAACACTCGACGAATTACAAAAGTAAAAAAGTTGGTAACCATCACGTTATTATACTCAGAGTTCGATTAATTTAATTATTAAATTTTACCGATCATAGCGATAAAGCAGAGGCTTTTAATTATACATGATGTATAAATAATGAGACGATCACTGACACACGTAGTGGGTCACGGATGCGCAGAGATATTGTGTCTACAACGTTCGCGCGGCAACGCGAGCCGGCGCACGCGGGTGCTTGTATTTTTATTAATTGTAATAGTTGTTGTAAGTGCATGTTTATTTATTTATACATGAAGCGACCAGTGTAGAGGAATCTTCCGAACAAGAGTCGCATTATCTCCAAAAGTTGCTGCCGAACGACCTAGAAAATGAAAGTAAGTTGTTCCACTTATACAACAAACATTCAACATTTTCTTTCGAGACTCTGATTCTGATATCGTATTATGATCTATTTATCAAGATCCATTCTTAATTACACACCTTTTCTAACAATAAGGACACTGTATCGAATAACGGTGTATCGATCGGTGCAAGTGTGAGGTTATGTTCACCGATCGCGAACGTCGCGATTGATCATCACAAAGATCGTGTCCAAGATCATGCCAACAACATTGAAAACACTTTGAGTGTACAAACTTTGGCTGGGGTCTACAATGTGAAAAAGATGATAATATTTACAATCGTGAGATTCAATTTATATTCCATTAGATACGTTACGTCGGTTTTGTGATATTTTTATGGTTGCTGGTTGAGTGGTCAATCTGTTAACCCTTTCAGAACCAAGGGCGCCATATTGACATCAAGCCCATGTATTTAATTCTAAAAATTGCAAATAAATAATTCAATTACGTAACCCTTCAGGTATGTTATTCAATTTTTAAGCTGTACACCTGTATAATTTAATTACTTTTAAGCGAGGACGAATATACTGGCGATAGGTTACGTACTGACACAAACAACAAAAATGTTAAATAATAAGAGTTTTCTCTGTGTTTAAAACACGATTTATTTCCAGGTATTTTCAAATTGCGTTGAGTACATTGAACTTGAATGTGTCCTTCAAATCAGACAACGCTCAGAAAATTAAAAGTAAATATTGGATCGAAGACTAGGTGAAAAGCATGCCAGATTGATGAAAATCGGTATAGATCGCGAGGAAATCGACTCGTCGATCTTCTCGCGTCGAAATGCAAAGGTTAGACCTGCGTTGCCGAGGCGGACTTTGTAACGAGAATTTGATTGGTAATCCTTGGCGTGGCACCCAGTCAGTCAATCGTTACCCCTTGTCATATTACCGAGCCTCGCGCACTCGTGCGTTTGCGTGTCGTGTTCCATGTTGATGTACGTGCGCGCGCGCCCGTGTGCACGACTGTTCCGCGGGTAACACAGACGCACACGCACGAGCGGATCAGGTGTACGCGAGCGAGCGCGCGTGTTGGTAAGTGGGTTTGGGTAACTAAAAGCCAAGCGCGGGTCGAGTGTGCGAGTGTATCATAGAGAGGGCATTCGAGCGGAAAAACGCAACTAAACGCGAGTAATTGGAAGCCCAAGGGGGGTATATTCGAGCCGCACTGGGTCTGCCGACACCCTTGCCGGAGCCAGGGACGAATCCATGCCCGTTTATTACTTCTTTCGAATGTTTGCCCCGTTTTCGTCATACTAACTTTCACGCATTTCCTCAGACATCCGCCGGATACCATTGTCTGCAGACTTCCTTCCCGCATCTACATCAAACTCGACCTATCCCCGTCATCGAAGGTCATCCCCTTTTCGGAGGTTACAATTGTTTCAAATACAACAGCAAACATCGGAATTCCAACCTGTTCGTTACTTCCTCCGAATGTTTGCCACACAATTTTCTAAAGGTTAGTAGATTTCCTCTCCTCGACTGCATCAAATTCGAGATAGAGCCATTTTTCGGTGGATCCGATTTTTTCAAATACAACGGCAAACATCGGAACAAACCGGGAAGTTTCAGTAACTTAGTACCCGGAACGATGGTAGATCTCTGTTCAAACCAATGAAATTTAGCCGCGGAAATGTACCTGTTCCATTGTCAAAAGTTTTCTCATTCGAGCACTTATCCCTCAGCGAGTTTAGATAGGGGGAGGCTCCATTGTGCTATTTCGAAAACGCGGTGTTTGTACCGGGGATTTGAGAAATTATTCCGGGAGATCGTACGTAGCCGGCGCGTTCGCATTTTGTCTTTTTAAATTCGTTAACTGCTGCTGCCCTGGCGAAGCTTTCGAAGCTCGGCGCAAAGAAGAGAAAAAAGAATTTCATGTCAAACCTCGCTTCACGTTCCAGTTTAACGCGAGCCCCAGTCGTCATCGTTAATATGTTTCCGATTCTTTTTCTTCGCCAGCGAGAGAAATTTCCCGTGCACCGGTTCCCGCGTTTCGTCGGATTTTTTCCCTCTTCCCTCTCTTACCCTCTCTCTTTCTCTTTTTTCCCAGCACGCGCGTTTCTGTTTTTTTTTTTCGTCGGTTGTTCTCTTTTTTCGGATCCGTTGCCAACAACGGGGGTAACGTTGTAGCCGGTTCTGTGTAAATACACCGCCTTAATGTGTGCCTCCGTTCTCCCGGCGAAAATCGATTGCCTCGGATCGCCGATTCCGTCGTTGCTTCCGCGTTACAGCCTCCCTCGAACGATGAAATTCGTGAAAGCCCGGCCTTGTTCCGCGAAGACTGTCCGACGCCGGACAATAAAACGTGGACCTCTCGAATTTCACGGCTCGTGTTTTCAAAACAGAATCCAATATTACCGGGCCGGAGCCATTATCATACTCGCTGGACGGTGCTTCGGTTGATCGTAAAACCCTTCGGGACCGTCGAGGTTTCTCGCCTCGATGGAAACGCCTGACTCCGCTGTAACGAGGCCATTTTTCAAGATCCGTGACCAGCAATAACACGAATAATAACACGCCGCGGGAGACGAAGCTGAGACTCCGGTTTCTAATCACATTTCGCGAGCAGGAATCGGTTTATCGTCGTATACCGAGCTCTCGGCGCCGCGCTGTGCCGCCGGAGCTGCTATTCGCAAGTTCATGCCAGTGAAACCGAGTTTGATAAGGAGAGAGAGAAGTGATTTAAGACGACCTCCCTCACCCCCCTCACCGCTCCAGGTCCTCTGTGTTCTGTCTTCACCTCGATCGTTTCCACCCTACTCGGTCTTTCTCGCCCCCTTTCTGTTCATCCTCGTTCTCCCACGGCCCCCTCCGCCCTTTCACTCCTCCCTTGTATACATGCATCGTCCCCGAAGAGAGGCAGCAGCAGGGGGTTGTTTCGTGGCTGCCGTTGGCTTTTCGTTGCGGTTTGTGCGGGGGATGTTTCCTTCCCTTGTGAACATATCCATAGACTGCCGCCCCCGCGGATCCCCGCCTCCCAACTACTCCCTCGCTCTCACCGTGCTCCGTACGCTTTCCTCTCTCCTTCTCTTTCGACTCAGCTTCTCGACCGTAGCATATTACTGGCATGGCAGTGCCTTCAGTTCAGTCAGTGTAAACCCTCGAAGGCATTTGCTGATTCAAATTAATCACAGCCGAGCTAGCCCACCCGGCCCGCCCCCAGACGCCGCGCCGAGCGGAGTCGAGCCGACTTCTGGGCGGCTCGAAGCCACCAACAACTCCACCAGCCGGAGCAAACATCCGTAATCGCTTGCCGTTTTCGGCTCTCTTTCAATTATTCCCAAACATCTTCTCTCCGCCGTGCTTCCTTCCAATCGAGCTTCTCCGTCCCGTGTCTTCCGCTACTCCCTAGCGGCGCCCAGGGCGACTAAAACTAACATGTCCACTTGAGAGTTTCCTTCGAGAGTGCTCTCACATTGTGTGACCAACAAGAGAGAGAGAGAGAGAGAGAGAGAGAGAGAGAGAGAAGAAATGAATTTTTAATTTCTGTCCGACTTCAATTCTTGAGAAACCTTTTTCAAATTAATTAAAAAATATTTCTTCTTCTCATATGGTCACGTACCGAGCACTAAAAGCAAGTGCTATTGCCTTCTAAAAATGACAAGGTTAAGAAATCTTAGATTACTGAAATCAAGATTACAAAATCTTTTAATCAGCAGTGATAGATCTAAAATGCTTCTCGTAAAATCGTATCCCGAGCACTTCCAACAGCGTCCTAACGGGATAGGAAGACGGAAACGAGGACGAAGACCAAGGAGAGGAGCGATGAAAGGGAACAGAGGACGAAGGAAATGCGTTTTTCATCCCCATGACACGGCTACCGGTGGCCCGGTGAATTTTCGTCGCGCTGCGGAGCCCGCTCTCCCGCAAGATTGAAAAAGAGAGAAAGACGAAACACAGAGCGGTAAAGGAGGAGGAAGGAAACGGGCAGAGAGTCCGGACGAGAGTACTCTTTAGAATTAGAGCAGTGCCTGCTTCTGCTGTTTCTGTCTTTCTTTCCCCGCCCATCTCCCTCCATCTCTCTCTTCTCCACCTCTTTCTTCTCTCCTTTCCTCTCCGCTCCTCTCCTCGATGAATCCGCGAGGCGTCTCATCACGCAACATTACCCACAAGCCTCCGCGACTCCGGCTTTTCTCCACCCTGTCCTTCTTCATCCCCTCCCGTCGACCTCGAACAGAGCCAGACCTCCGACAGGAACCCCTTGCATCCCGGCCACGCAACATTAAGCCTACTCCTTCGCATTTTTCCACGGATTCTATGAAGTCTTCTGAAAGCGGCAACGTTTTATTTTTTCCCCGCCCTCTTTGTTTTTTTTTCCTCTCTCTCTCGACCGGGCCTGGAGAAGTGCCTTCAACTCGGAGAATATTAAAGCCCGCCGGGGTAAACTCCGCCCGTTTTCGTGCCGTAGATAGACGCCGGAATCGAGCGTCGTCCGTTCCGTTTCCGTGGATATTTTCTCGCGCTGTCCTCCTCGCTAGAAGAGCTGCGTAGCACCGGAAACCGTTGTCAGTCGATAGCCATCGCCTTAACTCTAGAAAAAGCGAGTACGAAGGTGTCATGGTGTCAGGGCGGATGAAGCTAGCCGAGGCAAGGGAGTAGAGGATGGTAGGATATCGAATCATCGCCGAGAGGTTCGAGAATATTTTCTTACGTCATCCTCCTAGCGAATCCGATAGCATCAGGGAACCGTTGTTAGTCGATACCCGTTATTTTCATTCGGGAACAAGCGAGGCTGGCTGCGACGCGGAAGGTTGACGGGTGTTGGAAGGTACTCATCCTCCATTTTCTCCCCTTTCGTCCCTCGATCTTCGACACGAAGCGAGCGATGACGGCAGGGTGGATGAGGTTCGCCGAAGCAAGGGAATAGGCGGAGGATACCGGGATGTCGAGACGCCGCCGAGAAGCAGGAGGGGTTGTTCTCGAGGGTGCTGCTATGGAGGGATGAGAGCAGAGACGAGAGCGAGCAAGAGGAGGCGCGGAAGGGAGGGAAAGAGGTCTCGTCTCCCTGTCTCTATTGATCCTCCGAGGAGGAGCCGCGCGCACCTCGTCTTCCATCCCACCTCATCCTCAATACCACCCTATGCTCCGAGAGACGACGACGACGACTACCACGACGACGACGACGAAGAGGAGAAAGAGCGTGACAGAGGGAAAGAGACCAGAGTTCTGTGGAGCCGGGTCTGTGTTGCAAAAGCCTGGGAAAACGCATCGACGAATGCAACCTCCCGCGGGTCTCTACGCGTTTTACTAAATGTGTAGCTGGCGCGTGTCTGGATCAAACGGTCCTTTCATCTTTCCACCAGAAGTTCCGTAATCGAGCCCAATTATTTCTAGAAATTCCGACGCGCTTTGTTCTCCGACTTCGGAGAGAGAGAGAGAGAGAGAGAGAGAGATCCTTCCCGGCCCTTTAGCCCTCGCAGCTACATTTTCTACAAAGGAACCGAACCACCGTTGGTCTCTTCCGCGAGACACAACTTATTCAAGGTCGAACGGCAGTTGGACAGTTTTGACGAATTGGCCTCGTCAGTTTCACAATTTATCGCCGCTTTCATCTGTCCTCATTCTTTCTTTCCCCGGAGCAACGACTTGATCTTCTGCTGTCTTTCATGATATTTTTTTACAGCATCAACATTAAGGGATTTAGCAAATAAAACGGGGAAGAGAAGCCCCGTGGTTAGAAGAAGAACAAAGGATCCTCCATCGTGTTCCGCGTCGGTCGATCCGGAGATCACGATTGGTGCAAAAGTCAGTAGCTATCTTCTCCCACTCGGCAGTCCCTCACTGCTATAACTCGACCCATCGTTATCTCCGACAACGGGT
The DNA here is from genome assembly GCA_913789895.3 of Seladonia tumulorum. Classification (NCBI taxonomy): domain Eukaryota; kingdom Metazoa; phylum Arthropoda; class Insecta; order Hymenoptera; family Halictidae; genus Seladonia; species Seladonia tumulorum. Next base: position 16,758,119 of record OU565277.1, on the reverse strand, counting down.
CTCCCCATTGGTCGGTAATCTTCCCACTCGCGGTGATGCCTCCCTCGCTCATCGGAGCCGGTGTGTCCCTCGGCTCTTCAGGATACCAGGGCTGCGCGTGTGTGCACGTGCCCCGCAACTATCCCGAGGCCCGGATTGGACCGAGGGGAGCATCCTCGGTTTATGATTGGGCCGGGGCTCGATCCGGGGAGAGCATCTCTGCTCATCCTCGCGTTTGCGCTCCGGACGCGATCATTCTGCCTCTCTGCGTACCCTCGCATGCCCGCATCATCCAAAATGGAGGACGCCGCGAGGCTCCAGAAATCAAATACAGGGAGGAAGGATTCTGACAAAGTTAACGAGGACCAGGGACACTGCACTGGTTGATTAGAATTGACTCTTGGCGAAATCTTGGTTATGAAGCGAACTTGCTCGGTTTCTGCTGCAAGGTCTTCAATTTGTTCCGAAGGAAAGGGCAGCGTCTCGAATTTGCTAAAAGGAAGCTTAAAAAGAAACTATGAGATTAGGATAGCGTGTTGCGGGTTCACGATTCAAATTGAAGCTGTTGGAGGAGCTATTAAATTTTGATTCTTCTCTACACGGTACAGAATTATTCAATATACAGTAGTCGGCGGATCGAGTGCTCTCCGGGGCCAGTGATTCATTCATTTACGCTCGCCTCTCGCGTGCAGAAACATTGAAAAACGTCTGGAACCTCGGCCGCAAAGAATCGCCGTTCTGTCAATCCTTTCGTCGCGTACTCGAAACGCGAAGCTCGTCTCCAAGAATAGCAGGAACTGTTAGTCATACATCCCGTCGTTCATCGGGCTATAACTGGCGGCTACGACGGGCCAACGCCATTATGGCAGACACGCGTAGAGAGAAGCAATATACGTGCACCGGGAGCGTACGGCGGAGATCCAGCCGGCGGAGAAAGAGAGGGTGAAAAGGTATTTACGAGGAAGAAGGTAAGACAGACGAGGGAAACGGATGGATGGGCGGCAGAGGCGAGCAGAGGCTGGAAAGACGAGAAGCGGAGAATGCACCGGCGCGGCGCGGTGCAGCGGGCGGAGGCAGAGCGTTCATTTGCGACGCGGCGGTAACACGCTGCTGCATCTATTCATACACAGCGTCGTCGTCGGGTGTGTAACCGCGTAAACGGGCGCGCAGCTTGCATGTATCGTCGTCGGCGTCGACGGGAGAAGAACTCGCGCGACAGAGAAGCAGAGCGAAGAGAAGAAAAAGATAGCCTTGGTAACAGTGGCCACTTGTACGTCGATCCTCGTCCGGCAATCGCGTTCTCTCGTCGTTCCTCTCGGTTCCTCTCTCGGTATTTCCCTTTTGCGGCGAGGGGGCGGACGAGCCAGCCAGGAGAGACATCCAAGAAGGGTGAGACCGAGAGCGAGATGGTATGATAATTGAAAGAGGAAACCGCTCGGAGAAGAGCGCGGGAGAGACAGAGACGAGCTCAGCGCAGGTGGAGGCGCTGTTCGATGGTTGGTGGGGGCTGAAGGTGGTGGTGGAGCCCCCTCGGAAGGTGGAGGATGAGGTGCGGGGGTGTTGGAGGTGGTTACCATGGCTACCAGAAACCGCAGCCGCCGCCACCGACGATGCGAGAGGTGTCACTGACTCCTGGCAAAGCTACCACGCACTCATACACCTGTGCAACGAGCACACCGGCGCGCAGGCCTGCCCTGCTGGTGCTGGTACGCATCGCGAGATAATGCGTGTGAAGTACCTTCTCGGTGTGTTCGCTCTCTCTGGCACTGGCACTGCTCTGCCGCTCTACCACCGCCTACGCTGCTGCACAGCCTCGTAACGAATTTCGTCTTTGGTCCGTCAAACGTGTGATCCCCATTTAAATCCCATGTCGGCCGAGGTGTCGGCGCGGTACTCCCCGCCGGCTGCTACAATATTTCACCGGGCTCTTCAGAACAGCGAACTTCGCGAGATGTAGTTCTCGTTAAATCGCTCCTATCGTTAATGCTAGGATTAAACTACTTTTCCGCTTGCTGGTGGAGTTGATTACCGATCAGGATGTGCGTGTTCGAACGGGGTATCGGTATCCTGCGCTCTTGATGCTTACATTTCACCCTTAACACCCGACTAGCCTGCGGTGCCGCAGGTAGTTACATTACTATACTCGTATTCAAGAAGTTGCTAGAAATGCAAGTGTTGTAAGTAGGAACGATAGCAATAAACTTCATGCGCATAAGAGAAATCATGAAGAAATCATGTACAATGGAATTATTCTAGGTTAAAAATGCCTTGGTTTTGGAGTTGAAACAGCTTCCAGTGAAAACCTGTACGTTAGGAACAACGATTTTTTATCATATATTTCTTTAACTCTTTCGCAGATTTTAGCGTCGCAAACGCCCAGGCTCTCCTCTCCGAAGGCCATCATGTTACTGACACCGACGTGTGCGAGCACTATGGGTTGGTTTCAGGTATTGCGCGCGCGGCGAATGGCCAAGCTCTTATTATGCGAGTGATCTAACAATCGATCGTCATAACGGATATAAACCCGGACCCTCGAGAGAGGTCGACGTGACTTAAAAAGACCATCTCGACCAAGAGAGCGGCAAGAAACAAAAGATCCGTCTCTTAACTGCGGTCGTTCCATTCCCCTTCTTCTCTCTCTCTCTCTCTCTCTCTCTCTCTCTCTCTCTCTTTCTGTTCGTTTTTATCCTCCTCCTCGTCCTTCTTCTCCTTCTTCTTGCGACTCGCCCTCGACAAGACGGGAATTAAATTAAGGCTTCCGAAAATAAACTCGGCGACATTCAATTGTTTCTCGCGGGGGCCGAAACGACACGAGACGGCAGTGGAACGGCGGAACGGCGGTGTCGAGCCTCGTAAAAGATGAGAAACGATCCAGCAAGATGGCCGACCCCAACGATGCTGGACGCTCGTTCCCTCTAGCCGACGCCGTTTATATCGCCGGGACGCCTGAGCTTCGCGGAACGCGATCTGAAGCGGAACGATGGCTTATCACGGATTCCAGACTTTCACGGTCTGGGATAATGCGCTTTTGAAATTACCAGACAAAGAGGTAGCAAAAGATCTTTTTTATATCGGTGTCTTCTGAACCCTGAGGAAGCTAGTCGCAACGCTCGATAAACGGAACGCTGGGAAAATGATTCTAAAAGGACACGGTTTACCCCCGAAAGCCTCAAAATGAAAATTGTATAATGCCCAAATCTCCAATCTCTGAAAGTCTCAAGCAGCTATTGTTGCTGCAGCGCCCCGATCATAATTATACAAATTCTTGATGAGTTCGTTAATCCGTTGACCGGGAGATCCGAAGATTCGTAGAACCTCATGAAAATGAAGCACTCAAAACGTAAAATATGTATAGTTAATTGTAATTTCTAGTTTCGTTAGCTGTGTCTTGTAGTGTCTGACTTTTGGTGCTCCTCTGATTTATTGGAGCCGGCTCGTGTCCCAGTTCATAGATCGTTAATAAAAGGGTAGATGTTTTAATCGATCAGGCTTGCAGCCTCAATAACGAGAGCAGGAAGTCTAGTCTCGAGTAGGTATGACAATAATTTGCCATGGTAGACGAGGTCGAAAACGGCAATGGAAAGGAGCGTTTGGAGGGAAGCGAGTTTAAAAGGAATCTCGGAATTTCACGTGAAAGCCCGGCAGGAAAAGGAAGAGGTGCACGGGGTAGCAGGGTGGTTACGCCAGCGGCGCGATGCTCTTTCTACGTCTTCGTCGCTTATCGTGTGTATAGTCCGATTCGCTTCGCGGTCTCCATGGGAACCCACGGAAAAACCTATCGATTCTCCCTTTGGACTCCTCTGAAAGAGAACTCTTTCAAGAATCCTTTGCCCTCCCCCTCCCCCTTCCTACTCCTCTCTCTCATCTCTTCAGGATCTTTTTCGTCTCCTCTTGCCGGGTAGAACGTTTCACCCGGAGAGGGCAACCTCTGCTCTTTCTCTTTCTTACTCTCTCTTTCTCTCTCTCTCTCGCGCTCTCTCTCACTCTCTCTTTCTCTCCCTTTCTCCGCCTGGTCGGAGAAGGGAAAAGAATGGAAGAAGCAAAACGAAGGAAAAAGAAGAATAGAGAAGGGGCACGGCAACGCCGTTAAAAGAGGTTTATTTCGCTAATAAGGCTGGACTTGTGCTGTGCTTATTGAAACAATAAAGAATCAGCACCCGTGGGCGGAGGGGAGGGAACCCTCAAGATGGCGTACCGTCCTGGTCATGCCGTGGATATACCAGGAGTACGTGCACTGGTTGCAGAGTGCCGGCTGATCAACTCCCGATGGATTTATCGCCGCGATATTGTGGTTCGCTTTCTACGCCCTACCGTGTCCCGAGTTTTCATCGTATCGGAATCCGCCATCTGCTTTCCAACGACTTTCCAAGCCGAAGACACCGCGCGTTGCACCTCGAGACGACACTGTTCAGACTAAACCAGTAACGTCTGGACCGAGAACCTTTGCGCAAAATGCACATTTTCTGCCCTGCAAGAATAAACATTTAAACTGTTAAAGGAAGAAACAATTTTTCAGCGAGTTGAAAATAATCCACCGACGCTCTTCAATTATTTTAATCTCGTACTGTTGCGAGCTGCCGATTAGAGAACGATGAAGACAATGATAAATACTTGACAGACAGCAGTTCAAGTAGAATGAGAAAGAGAATTGGCTTAACAGTGGAAATTCAGTTATTAGTTGCGAATGTAATAAATGTAAGTGAACAGTAATAATAATTTTCCGAATTGCACCTACTCATTTTTGTGAAAAGACACAGCACCTACTAATTCTTGTCATAAATGCATAAAAGCCGTAACAATGACGAATAAAATATTTTCGCGAAGAGGGTGCAAATACGGTACGTGCATGTCCGTGCAGTTGGATCCAATTTACAAATAATTGATACCATCGGCAACGCTGTGGCTATTTTTCTTCGTGAAGATATGTAGCGAAATCAGAGGCAAAGCACGTTTCATAATGAATCGATGCTATTCACGGCTCCATAAATATTTTTCTTTTCGAAAGTATACAACGGTTGGACGTCTAGTTCGGAGCAGGTTGGTCTCCCCTAATTTGGGTTAGCAGTGAAAACGGATTAGAATCACGGGGCCGCGACTGCCGCGGCTGCATGTCAGAGTTTGCGGTGCTCACGTCCCTAATATGCTGCGATATCGCAAGATTTATCGGTTATCGGTTACGTGCGCCGCCCTCGGTGCGGTTCGAGCAGCCTTACCTCCACTTTTTCTCGCCATTTTCGTCACCGATGGGGATCCTGCTGCAGACGTCTATTACACGCGCTGCTCTTTAACATCAAATATTCCTCTGGGACGTTTTTCAAAGTCGCTTCGATATTAAAGCGTATCCTTTTTCCCGGTGGCCGGGACCAACGCGCGCAATTTCGTGCGCGTAATGACTTTCACGAGAAGAGGTTCTCTGTGAACAAAAAAAGAAAACAGAAAAGAAGAAAAAAAAAGAGAAGAAAGTTCGTTCGACCGTCACAACCCGACCCCCGGTAATTTTTAACTCGGTCACGTTCCGTGCCGAGGCGAAATCGTCAAGTTTTACGTTGGCCAGACCCCCCGCGCCCCCGCCAATGAATCCTTCCCTTATCGCTCGGTAACGAGCGAAACTTGGCTTTTGTCGAGAAGCGGGACGAGCGCGGCGGGTTTCTCGCGTAAACGAGAGTCCCGCGATCCGAGATACAGCCGGAGGAGGATGGTGTGTGTCTCGTTGAGAATCGATAGAGCTACCCCGCGAGACACGAATTCCCGGATTCCATGTCGCCACCCCTAAAAACCCCATCTGCGAGAGAGCCGCTCTCTCGCCCTCCTCTCTTCTTCCTCTTCGTTTCCCTCGATCCACCCCTTCGTCGGCGTTCTCCTCGAGGCACCGCATTACCTCTGGACGAGAGGACTACGAGTATGGAAAGAGAGATCGACCGCGAGAGCAACCCCGGGGGAGGCGGGCAGAGGAGAGACGCCGAGGAGAGGGCACAGGGCAGATAGGGAAAACCCGGGGAAGGAAAGGGCTGGAGTGAGCAACGCGAGGGCCGAGCACAATGGACCGACTCGGAGATTCGGAAACGTCGGGACTCGGGATTGCTGAATGGGAGACGGATGAGGAGCCCGCCCCCGACTGGATCCCAGGACAATGCGTCCAGGAAAACGAATGTTAACGCTCGCGATAACGCGGCTCCGCGAGATAGATGGTTTTCACCAGGTCCATCGCCTTCACTGCCCTCGATTAACTTTATCTTAAGTCGAATTTTCGACCTCGTCGCCTTGCGCGAGGCTCTATCCCAATTACTATACTGCGAATTTTTATGCGAAATAAAAGTTTCACGACGTACCTACTGAATAGATTGTACTAATCGAGTAAGAAATTCGAAATTTCAACCTGAAATTTTCCCGTGTCTTGTAATAATGGATTGTAATTTTTTTCAGAAGTACCTGGTGGACGATTCGCACCGATCGATGAGGAACTCCTGGAAAACGCGTCACCGACGAACCTATCGACACGGGATACTACCCCTGCTTGATTTCACGCTGCAGGTCCACCGACGAGTAAGGTAATCGACGCTATTACTTCGATAATATGTTTGAACGAGTGTCATCGTTCGAATACCGGCTGCACCCACGAGGTTTCTCCTTATTGGACAGGTCGTGGGACCGTCCCCTAATTATTTCAGTATACCTGCAATTTATGACGGATAATTGCGTTTAACGGCGGTGTTCCGCTGTCCAGTATCGTCTTGACAAACAGCATAATTGCGACGCGATCGGAGAGGATGATCGTTATGCTCGCGGAGCCTCGAATTATGCGTTATTAACCCCCGTATCAGCTCAGGCATACATGCTGTCAATTGATGGGACAATAATTGCTGGAAGGTCAATGCTTTTTGTGCGTTTGCGATGGGATTGCATGGGTGACGTTTGAAATGGTAAAAGGATACTTTACTCGCCTGTAAATACTGTCGATCGATAAAACAATAATTGCTGAAAGAACTTTTTGTGTATTTGTCATTTTAAATAATAGAAGGATTCCAAGAATTGGAAAGTATCGATACTTTCGACGTATTAAAATTGTTAGAGAGAAATAAAATATTGCATTCGCTGATTCATTAAGATTTTAGATGAATAGATCTACAACGTAAGCAGAGGCTTCCCGAATTAAAGTACAAACTCTTGAAAGAGATATAAACCAGAGTGTTGTGGGTCCGACCGGACCCCACGTTCGTCGATTAGTATAGGTTCCGTGGTTCGAGCTGGTTAAACACGAAAACGACAAGGTGTTCGATCGGTAGTTCTCCGAGGATCGTGGAGCGACTGCACCTTCGAGGGTTGTCGTCCCTGAAATTCACGATCCGCGATTCAAGGTGGTTCCCCGGGCTGGTAGCGAGGTAGCCATACGCCTTGATATTATAGGGCGAAAACGGTAAATGGCCCTAATAATGCGAAATCTCGGTAGCCATAAATACGAGCGGACGATATCTGGTTGGTGATCTCGGTGGCATGTCCAGGAGCTGCGTTGCCGTGTCTCGGTTGGTTGATACCGAGCTGGCTGCCCCACACGGTACTCACGTGAGTATCGTGGGTACTGGAAGTACTCACGTCAAGTATGCGCACGGCTTATCATACCTCTCGCGACCAGTATATGGTCTTCCTGCTCTTTATGCGAGTACAGCGGTGGGACTCGCGGTGTGCTCGCGCTCGTTCCCGTATGAAAATACGTGGCGGGTCGCGTCGTCCTTTGATCTTTTTCGCGGTTCGATTTCGTACTGGCCAGACCTTCCAGGGGCGAAGATTCGAGCTGTCGGAGAAACGACTTCGAAAGAAGCGTGTTTCGCCTAACCGCCCAAGTCTCGATCGTGCGCCGGAACCGATTCTCGAACCCGAGAGAGAAGGGGTCGCCAGTCGAACTTGTAAACATGTCGACTCGAAGCCAACCTCGTTACGACCCGCTTCCTACGCGGAGCTCGCATTTCCATTCGTTGTTATTCCATGATCCGTGATGAAACACGAGGCTGTCCCCGGAGTTGGATGAGAAACGAACGCGTAAACCCGGGCTCAAGGCTGGATAGATCGATGAACTGGAGGAAAGCGTACGCGCGAGGGACACGCGGATGGTTATTAAGAACCGACGCGCGACCGCGCCCGCGCACGCATGAACAATCTTCTCGCGTCCCGGCTGATTCGTCCCCGAGATATTGTAATTGTTTTAACAATCGACGTTAATAGGCATCCTCGGTATCGCGACACGTACCAACAATTTAGTCTGCGCCGCGATGCATACACGGACCCCGTGCGGAAAACGATACCCGAGCACTCAATTATTTTCACCGTGAGCGATGATCTCGCGATTTCTACGGTTTCGGCCGCTGCGACTTCATCAGACTTTGTTAGTCTTTATTTTATAATGCGAGGTCGATAAAAATGCATCTCTTCTATTAAGAAGGCAGGATTTTGAGAAATCGCTGTAATTAGAATAGCCTCTCTTATTTCTACATCTACAGCGTGTCTGTCGTTTATTCCAGAGAATTCAAGCTGTTATTTAAGAAAGAAACTTTGATATATCCTTGAGAACCATACGGCAGTTCAAAGCTGCGGTTTAGCCGGCTGCAAGTATCGTCTTCGAGCTCCGGCGGAGGCTTCGATTCATTACCGATTGCCGATCCGTTCGGCTTACACGGTGTTTTGACGTCTCCGAAATTTATCAGCGGCTTCGTCTACTAAATCGTGGAACGCGACACCGTAAAGAACGATGTTAAACACGACGTAATTTACGAGTGGTTCGGCAGTATTCCTCTTCGTGAGAGACAGCCAAGGCGAAGGCAGGCAGGCAGGCAGCGTGCGTGTCGTGGCAATTCTTTCCGCGACCAAGGCAAAAATACGTTCGTGGGTTCTTTTCTACCACCCTCCTCCGAAGACAATCTCGATGTCTCCGGTCGCGGTTGTGGCGTGTCGTGGTGGACATCACCCTCTCCGCCTCCTCCTCCACCCGTTGAAGGGGGTGGCTTCGAGAGTGCCTCGAAAGGGTGTAGCGTGTCCGGTATCTCTAGCTGGGATCGCAAGAGACATTTCGTCCCCCCAAGAAGTCAGTTCAGCTCCCACAAATGACCATCGCCGACCACCGCCAAGCGTCCCCGTCGCTGTCACGTAGGCCCCGGCACGAAGCTACCCCTATTTCGCCATCAACCCCCTTGCTACACCTCCTCCCCCCCCTTTCCAGCCCCCGTTGTTCCTCCGTTCACTACCCCGGTAGCTTTCGTATCTTCCGAGCGGCCGTTGTGCAACCGCTCGCGCAGATGAAACGATAAACGAATTTATTATGCTCGAATGAACGAAAACGAGTGTCCTTACCGGGTAAAACGTCGTCCGCGATTTATGGTCGCCCGGCGGAAAGAAAAGCCGCGATTATTCTGTTACGCTGCCAGCCGGCCGATCTATCGGAACATTTTACACGCGTTCTTCGGGATTTTTAACGGCTGCTCGAACAGGCTCGGCCGATTGTTTATTGCGCGCAACGAGAAACAACGCGGCCAGAACGCGGGGATCTCGAAACCAACCGGTCGGTTTGCTTCGAGTTGTTATGTCTGACGAGAACACCAGGGTTCTCCGGTTCGATCGCATACGACGGTGACAAATACTTGGTCTCCGCTGGCTCGTTCGCTGCTCAATGTTCCACGTTTGACGTTTCATCTACGCTCGCCTCGGTTAAACATTAAATATTTGCTCGATACCGACCGTCGCTCTGTTTCTTGCCAATCGCTGTTGCTGCAATAGACGTTATATAACGATACGTGGACTTCGATTCGAGCCATAAAACGACTACCGTTGAACTTCGTAATCTAAGGACAGCTGCGATAGCGAATTATTATTATATTTTATGGTTCGCTGATCTGTGAATGCCCGACTCTTTGGGGAAGTAAAATGACATCTGTTGGGGGTATTTTGCATTAGGGAGAAATAAAACAATGTTTTAGGAATTCAATTTGTATTAAAAATCTAACCCTCTTCTTTACTATCCATCGGCTAATGCACGAGTTTGTTAAAGATAAAATATCGAATGTTCGTGTACCGAGTACTGATCATCTTCTCGGATAACTTTCTGCTTATCGACTCTGCCCAAAACCAGCGCTCGATCCAAGCGAACAGAAATCTCTCTGTCGTAAAAACGTAGCTAATTTAACAGTGCTGTGCAAAACAGTCGTCCATTTATTAAGTTCTTCAAGATTTCGTAAAAGTACCACTCCAATACCTCGTGTGTAATAATATTGATCGTTTGAAATGTACAAGATACTCGATTCTCGCTTACACGCCCAGATTCGTGAGTTATGTGCTGCGTGTTGCGATCTAGTTCACCAGTCGGCTGTTCTGTTTGCGTAGAGGGCGCCAAAAAACGACCGACTTTTATCGATGTCGATATTTCAGATCCTGCAACACGAAATCCCATAAGGTGACTGGTCCAGTACTACAACAGATCATTTCCTCTCTGCCTACACCTCGTCTGCGACAAAACCTCATAAGATGGCTGATACGGTCCTACATCTCGACTGTCCTATCACTCTTCTTAAACCACATAAAATCGCAGTCTACCGATAAGTGACCGATAAAGTCGGTGGTTGGGCTGTTACCGCCATCTGTCGTTACGGTCGCAATGCATTCTGGTATCGGCGGTCGAGAGCAGGGATGCCAACGAGACGCGCGCATCCGCACGGCAGACCGTACGCGTAGTCGCGTCGTAAACAAGGGCTCGTTGCATCGTTTCCTCGGTTTTCGGAAAGTTTTGCTCGCGTACTCGTCCCCCGACACGCGTGTTTCCCGCGTGATCCCGTGTACGATCGATCGTGTGCCCGTGTGCTACGGAAACGATATACTGGAAGGCGCGGCCGATTCGACTCACGCGATTTTTCCGGACGTTTTCACGGTAGTGTGAGTGCGCGGGTTGGCAAGCGTTGCTCTCGAGTGCAGTAGGGCTGCCATTTTCCGTGTGTTGCGGTGAACGAGCGAGAAAGAGAAAGATAGTAAGAGTAGGAGAGAGCGAGCGAGAAAGCCGACAAGAAAGAGAAAGAGATAGACGTGTTCCGAGAGGGACAGCGAAGGTCCTGAAACATACGGATTTTCGTGGTGCGAAGGACACGGAGGATCCTCGCGCAGGATTTTGTCCGAGGACTGTTGTCGCCCGCGTGCCTGATATCACAGTGGAACCAGAACAGATCCTGGCAAACGTGGAAGGCCGAGTCGCGGGAGCGCGCGTTCGAAACTGGACCGACGATCAAGGTTAGTTTCTCTTTTCAATTTCGTTCGTATTTCTCTTCCCGTTTCCGCGCGTACTCCTGCCAGATGGTTCCTCCGGCTGCATTCCGCCGATGCAACCAGCCTCGCGATCCCGCTGTCATCCGCGAGAATTATTCGCCCCCGACGATAACGATCCGAAACAAGTTTCGGCGCGCGGGCATTCGTCGCGACACTAGTCGCATTGTGTCGCGCACCAGGAAGTGCAGCAAAACGACCGTTTCGTCGACGATATTGCGCACCGAATAGTGTTCGCGACAATAACAAGACTAGTCTTTATTGCACGTAAACACCGCGCGGAAATCTACGTGACAATATTTACGCTTACGGAACTACGCGACACGCGAAATAATGAGCACGACGATGACGTAAATGGGCGAAATTCTGCGCCGGGTTTGCAACCAAGCTCCGGTAATTTTTTCAAAAACGTTGTGCATATCGTGAAATTTGTTAAGTCCTTCGTTGACAGCTGCGCGCTGCTCGTTGTACAGTTGCGTATTTTATTTTATTTAGAGTCATCGATGGGCAGCATACAAACTTTCCATAGGGAAATTATAATTTTATTTAGATCGTTTCGGTCGTTGAAATAATAAACGCTGAGTGGGCGCTGAAGAGTAATTGATAGTTAATAACATTTGCCCCTGCTGCGGGTGATAGGAATGTGTTGTGCCATGTAATTTTTTATCACGCGATTAAAATGATTCCTATTGCAGAATATATGTTGCAAAGTGACAGAAAAGCGATTAAAGAATCTCCGCGTATTGAAATCGTACTACTTTATTGCTTGTTTAACGCGATTCACTTGATGAGTACTTCATGTCGTTGCTTTTGGAGGCGACAAAAAGTGTGGCACTCACCTTGTTTATGAATTATTGGTCTTAATGATAGAGTGTAAAATCACTCGGCACGTTTCATAATGTACTGAGCTTAACCCTCATCATACTGTTTTCGATTAACATTAATTTGTCCTCACAATGTGGTACAAATTGCTATTAAACTAGTAACGAGTTCCTAATATACTGCAGTTTTTTGCGCACGGCACTATTTCTTCAATTTTTTACTGAAAAATTATTTCATGATGAGGTCATACTAATAAATTATAGGAATGTGCGACGTTGAGAATACACGAATTAATTCAGTAGGCGCTATACATTTTTGATAAAAGTATTATTCATTTTCAGATTGTTTTATTGGATTATTTACAGTTAATCCAATCGCGAAACAGTATTTTGAAATCTGAGACATTGTAATTAAATTGTATGCAAGGAACATGTGAACCCTCCAGCGCACGGATTAGGTTTGTGAGATTTATGAATTTAATTTTCTTCCTCAATGAGTTCCTGTTATACTAGGATCAGTTTTGTGCAATATATAGAAACAATAGCATTGTGTAACAAAAATCCCATGTTTTTAGGAGAAATGTCACCGAAGAAATGGACTCACTTTCGTCCTTAGAGAGTCAAAGAGTTGAAAAAGGCGCCGCATGCGCTCGCATCGAGGTTCGGCGCCGCAGCGAATTGCATTATGCACTTTCGAGCCTGAGTATCGGTATCCTTGGGGAAGTTGAAGGTACGGTTTGCGTGGGCAGTTGGACAGCGCAGAAATGCGAACAGGAATCCGCTCGGTGGTCGAAAAATCGGTAACGATTCGCGGGCCGGTAACGGGAACGGGGAGCATGTCGAAACGCGTTTTTACAAAACGACACTAACGATTACACAACGTTCGCCGCGACGACGGTAACGTAATCTGGTGACGTGGGTTTCAGCCGTTGGCAAATTCGATTGCCTTCGAAATCCGCGCGGCGCTCTCTGTCGCATTTCAAGTCCCGTCGCGTTTTAATGCCCGACCCGATCGAACGGCTGCGAGACGTATCGTGTCGAACCTCCAGCAGAACTCTCTGTCAGGCTAGGCCGCCTTGCCCACAATTTCTTGCCGCTTTCTTCCCGTGTCGACGCGTGCAGCTTTTTGCGTTACGACCTCGTTTGCAACGGGTAAATGTTAACTCGATGCAAATCCGATAGTATTTGCCATTTTTTCCCGGGCTCGCCGTTCTTTTTTCCTCCCGGTGGCATGCAACTTTTTTCACGCAGGCGCGCGAGCCTAGCCACGGTTGCGTACAATTGTCGAAGTTTTTTCCGCCGGCATCCTTGATTCGTCTCGTTATACAACCAGACCGGTATTAGCCACCTACAGCGGCGGCCACGCTCGCATGCACTTCGCAAAATTGAACTTCGTTTAACGTGTACTGCAGATTCCCGTATAATGCGATTCCTCGTACAACGTGCTATCCGTTTTCGAACATCTTCGTCGGCCATTTTCCTCTATTACGTTTGGCTCTTTTTGACATCAAAAATATTTTTGGTTATTCCAGTAGCGTGACAAAATGGCCCTAAAAATTCAAGAAGATTGGTTCAGTCGGTCACTTTCAATAAATTTCCAAAAATTTGGTTATCGTGAACGGTTTACACCAGGTTGCTTCCAGCCCCGGAAGTACTTTTGCATTGTACTTTTGTTTGTACTTTTGTATTGTACTTTTGCATTTTACGGTTACACAAAGTCATTGGCTGCTTTTATGAGTATATAACATACCTACATGCTTTATGAGCGATGACTGATTAATGTGCTGTAATTATGGAGTTGTTAATATTTTTTTATTCCGAAGAACATTTACGCACGTAAATTCTTACTTGGTTTTTGTATTGTGCAGTTTACGCAGTTTATTCGTAACAGTATTGCTCTAACATTATCTACACTGTTCTATAGATACTGCAAAATATTATTTACATTATTATCAAGAATCTTGACCTTAAAGTCTCTAATCTTAGCATGCGTAAGCAGTTGTCAGTCACGGAGCTGATAGACTGGAACATACTGGCTGCAAAACTTGCATGTAAATAAATAAAGACCCTAACGGTTAGGAATGATGCAGAAACACTGTTTACAGTCGTCGGAGAGAACGTTTTTCTGTAGAATTATTTTACTTTAGTATTTGTCGAATTAACATTTCTCGGCAGAGATGAAAAAATTCTTTTCACGAGATTTCGAGATTGAAGTCTTCGCATTCCAACGAGACCAAAAACTTTGATTTACGATTTCTCCTTACCTTTTTATCGCACTTTCAGTGAAACGTGAACCACCAGAATTAAAACAATATCGAAGGGTCCACAAAAATTGTTCTACGATTGATCGTTACCGTTTTACGGCATTTAAAACGCAAAGTGCCAGAGATGAAATATGAAGTGTACGTGAGTACGTGACAGCCGTATGCAATCTGTCTGACACCGAATGCAACAGGAATGCGCATGCCGTGGCGCTAAACCGGGGAGCGTCGAACAGGACGTGCTTCCCGCAGAAATTCCGCTTAAATTCGGCGCAAAACGCTCCGGAATTAAGAAGCCTGCCGATCCACGGTTCGCGGAATACCGCGACGGTTTTTGCGGGATCGGCGCTCGTAAAATTTGTTGGTTCGCGGCGCTCGAGAAACAACGCGGCGTTTTTATCAGCGAGCTACGGATAAAGATTTTACGACCTTTCGAATTCCCCGAAGATTTCTCCGTGCCTTGATAAGCGCGAACCTGAGCCCGAGCGCAGCGGAATTTCGCCGTAGATTCGCGAGACAGCGAGAGATAGCGTCACGATGCCGAAAGGCAATCAAATATCAATTTCGCGCGTGCCGCGGAGAGGGCGTATCGCGTTCCAATTTACGGGGGGAACGATTTCGATCGGCGGAAACGGTCTCGAAAACCGTCGCGTATACAAGCGTAACAAGCTACAGCGAGCGGGAAACCCGTTTTCTTTTATGGACAAAATTACTGTAGCGTTACTTCAAGGTTTAAGATTATAGGTCGTTGAATTCGTCTCAACGCCAGCTAAAATTTTGTCAACATACGAAACTTCAAAAATTCAATTTTGACCGCGATAAACAGGTTTCCAGTCCACTTACCTCGCGAGATAGCAACGTGGAAAAAAAGGAAAGAAACATCGGGCGAGTATTACGAGCGCGATCGCCGGCTGCGTTTAAGCAATTAACCCGCAATAACCGCGAAACGGGTGTCCGGCGTGTAATCGGGTTTCGCAAGGAGTTCTCTATCCGTCGAGTCGTAAACAACCGTTACCGAACAACCGCCGCCGCGTTGCTGCTGTTTTTTTTTCCGCGACGCCTTTACAACCGCTATTCCTACCGTCCAGGACCGGTGTCAACTTATTTTTTCCGATCGTTCTAGCAGATCTTTCGCGGGCCGATTTTCACCGACGCGACGCGCGCTACACCGCGCCAGGAATCGATGGCTCGCGTGCAACGAGAAAATGGTAATCGTATTATTAACTCGGTGGCCGGTCGTTTCGCGTTCCTCGGCTGCCTTATACGCGGATTTCACGTTAATCGGCCACGTGTCTTGTTCCAATAATCGCTCCGTTTCGCGATTCATGACTTCCTGCTGGGACTGGATTTATTATACAAGACCCCCGTGCAGCACGCGCGCTCTTTTGTTTCTCTCTCGGGGGAACTGTATCTATCGGAACCCTGCAGCTTTTTAACACTGCAAATACCGGCCATTAAAACCGACCGGTTCGCTACACGGTGCTCGAACGACAAAAGGTTTATGCAGATTTTGCGAGTATTTTTGTCCTGCGGAAAGGTTTAAAGATTTTAGCGAGCCTTTTCTTGCTTCTGTTCCACTGTATGCGATGGACTTGTCACAGGATCTGTTCTGTGTTGATCAGTGCACTGTAGTATAACGATTATTGTTATAAATTCTAATTTATTTTTTCTTGTTTCGATCCATATGGTAATGGCTACAGTACCTGTGTAACGTCGTAGATCATGAGTAGACTGTTCTTAAAAGAATTTGACAATGCTGTTACACAATGTTCAATTTATTAAACTGGTTTGATTCATTGTCGGAGTCTAGTTTCATAGTATGATTTATCGAGATAACAAATAGGTTTTGGCACACATTTCCTTCAAACTGAGTAATGAAAAATAACTTTGTTGCAAGACTTGGGTTCGGTACAACTTTACGTGTCGCTTGATAGAAAACATCCAAGTTCGACTGCACCTTCTCTCTTTTTGCCGAAGGATCTGATCGATCAAGATTCGCATGGTCACTCTTTAATGAGGCCGAAGTCTGGGAAAGATAGTTATAATGTTTTACTCGAAGTGTCTCTTAAATGTGGAGTGCACTGTATTATTCAAATACGAGTTCGTAGACGAGACGTTTCGATCTGCGAAGGCAGCTCTTCGGTAATCATTTTATTACGTATACGCTCGTGGGCAAGCTAGAAAGTTGTCGCTTTCCGATAATTGATTATCGCTCTCGGACAGTCACTCTCGACCGCAGCATCCATTGGCAAGAAATACTTTCGAGGCTCGGAACAGTTTCACTCTCAAACGAACATATGCACTTTAACACGTTACGTGCAGAATTTGAGAAATTCTCATGAAATCAAAATCATTCTATCAATCGGACAGGAAAATTAAAATTTATCACAGTGAGCGCTACTTGAACCTTTTCGCATTCGGAAAATTGTCATAAAATTCTAAGGTAACAGTTAAAATCCTAAGTTATCCTAAACCTAGTATGGAACTAGATGGTTCCGTCCGTTACGGCGACTATAGTCTCTTGACTAGGTCGAATTAATATCCCGTGCCCCCCAATCGCATCTCAACGGAGCTTCTGTAATTGGAAATCGGTTTGCCTCGTAGAAAGCGTTTCAAGAACGAACGTTCCCGACCGGCGATCCTAATAATAAACTTTTCATGCGAGTTCGCTGCACCACGACAGTTCCCGATCGCTTTGGAAAACGGCCGTTCCTCCGGAAAAGCACACGCAGTTGCGGTAATGCGAAAAGTTATTTTAACGAGATTCGATGGGAAACAAGCGAAAGAGAGAAAGAGAGGGAGGCAGAATCGCGGTTCCGCGCCAGTCAGGTTTTTCTAATTTAGCCACCGGCGCGGTGTAGAGGCGAATTTCTGGTTCCCGCAGCGGGAAACCGCCGAGACGATGAGAGAACACTCCCCGACGATGCAATGCAACTCTGTCTAATGCAGCCTTGGATCTTTACGCGAAGCTAAAGCAGCCCCCTTGCAGCTTACGCGGTATAACTTACGATTTAAAACTCATAAGGCTGCGTTCACAGCGCGTTTACGAGCCCTCCCTTGGCTCGGCTGCTTCATCCATCCATTCCCTCCTGGGGAACTTTGAACGCGAGAGCGTGCTCGGTTTAAACCGACGTTCACCTAATCCGGTCTCAAACATCGTCTTCCCTCGAATCTCACCAAGATATTCCCCTAAAAGAATGCAACGCGAAAGTCCGGTAGAAAAAAAAAAGAAGAAACTCGAAACACCCTTCCACGTTCTCCCGAAGTTTCTTCACTCTGCGAACCATCGGCCATTGCGGAACGAAGCTTCCGGGTTGACAGTTTTATACCTTTCCTTAAAAGTTCCGAAGGGATCGGAGAGTACTTTTGAACTTTGAGCCTGCGCTGCTATTTTACCTCTCATAGGTGCTTTTGTCGGCCGCGGTTTTCGGTTAGGGCATTTCGAGAGCTAAGGCTTTAATACGCAAATACGCTAATTACTTTTATACACGCTGCTACGTAAAGTCTTTACTGCTACTTATGAACACAGCTATCGTAAACGCCGTTTAAAATTCGCAATTTTCTTCTCTCCACGGGAACCCGTTCGCTCAACTGATAATTTCTAGGGGCCCGGTTCGTCCGAAAAGTTTGATATACCTACGACAAAGTCGACCGAGGCACGGATATTCCGAGGTGTAACGTTCACCGTCGGCAGTTTTGAATTTCAGGGACAAGCCGGCGAGAGCATGTCCACGATACGTGACTACGTTTCCTTGATCCGAAGTTCACGTTCGATTCTTATCGCTCCTGTGACACAGCCGCCGAGCCAATGACCCGTTGCCTTCCTCTTTCTCTCTCTCCTTCGCTGTCTGTCTTTGGTAGTACACGCTCCGTAACCAACAGGAACGCTCACAGACAAGGTCTGCGCTGATGGCGATAGTTGTCTGTGCAGGAAGAGACCGACGATAGTAACGCGGTTGGAGCGACGAGTGGGTGGTGGCCGGGGCCCACTTTTTGGCGGGCGCATTCCGGTCCAACGGTAAAACTATGAAAATGATCAACGGAACGGACAAAAAGCTGAGCTACAAAGTATAATGGAAGCGCGTGTTTTCCGGGGCCACGTCGTTCGCAATCGAATACCCGGGGATCGCGTTACAGAGACCGACTCGAATGCGCAGACACCGGCGACAAAGTCAAAGTCGACTTCGATCCCGAGTCTCGAATTCCGCTCGTTGAACGATTCAGTATGCCGAAGACGGGCCACTGATCTCGCGTTTACGCAAGGGATCCAGGGAAAACAAAAATGTACAGATCTACCGAGAGGCCGAAGGATCGAGGACTTGTGAGTCCGTCTCTAAGCTCCTTAAAAATTGAATAATTTCCTGACGATACAATCGCTTCGCATCGATGCACCTTCAGAATGCAAGACCAAGATTGCTGGAAGAAACTGGACCTAAAAAAAGCTCTTAGTATAAACGAAAATAGCTGTTGTAACAAACAGAGTCAGTCACGTGAAATATAGTCGCGTAAAATGAATTTATATTGCGTCAACATGTTGACTGCCGCGTCGGTTATATATGGGTGACGCTATTTTTTTTTTTTGCGTCTATAAATATTAATTTTGCTCATAATACATTTACTCGAACCGAACGTTATTGGGCTTAGCTCTGAATCTGCAATTTTTAATACAATTTTATTTTATGAGATTTTTTGGGGCACGATTCTCTGGTGGTAAATGTGTTAGTGTATCTTCAAACTGTGTGATCGAAACTGATAGATGAGACTGAGGCTGAAAAAGAATGGCAACATTATCAGTCAAATTGACCCGTTCCACATTATGTATTTTAGAGTCGCTAATATTGAAAGGGCTTTTCCGCAGAAGATGATTGAATCAATATCTTAAATCAAACATGTATGATAAAAATAGCATAAATCCAGGTAAACTGAATTTTGTCAATCTTATAAAGCAACACATGCCAGTCACTTTTCATTTAGCGTTTCAGCTATTAGAATCGCAGGGATCAAATGCCGCATAGTGAAATTGAATGAGCCTGCAACAGCAGTTTTTCACCATGTTGAGGTCTCCTGCCAGTCACAGTTTCACCCACGAATCTCGTTGCTTACGGTTCTATTTCCGTCGTCTTCGAATGTCGGCAAGGCTAACGAGGATCCGTGAAAATCGTGGTTCCGACGTCTTGACGGGCAATATCGATCTTCCGGTTTACCGGCGTCGCGACGTCGTTCGTCTCGCGATGCCGCGGAACTTAGCGCCGCAACATTTCTCACGTATCATTAGGTTCCACGGCGCGGCGATAAAATGATAAACCTTTGCTCTGTCATGCATTATCCTGTCTACTTTGCCCGGGTAATGCCGAGGATCACGGGACCCCCTCGCGACCCTCCTATCTACGGAAGACGACCTATTACCCCGGCAGACTCTGAAAATGGGGAATTATCTCCCTTTCGCCGCAGATAACAGGTCCGAGTGCCGTTACCTGGCCACTGTTTACGAACTCTTTCGCGTCCCGCGTCGAATCTGTTTAATCTCACCTTCGGATCTTCGCGCGGCATTTTAGAACCGTAAAAAAACCTTTCCATCCACGCGCTCGTAAATTTATGGCTGTCCCGCGAGCTTCTGTAATTGAATCTTCGGCCATTTTCTAGAGTTCATTGAACCCGACGAACAATGTTGACGCGGCGCGTACCAAAGGAGCTGTGAGATTTTCACCGTGATGACTGGACTGCGGATCTTTATGCAAAAATAAAAATTGCAATCGATTGCAAAAAACAGAAGCCAAAGTTTTATTCTTCCCTTTCTGTTTAATAGATTGGAAATCGTATAACAGTACTTTTAAATTTCAATGTTTTTACCGTTGTAAATTACACCTACTCATTTTTGTCACAATTGCATAAAATCTAGTCTAGTAATGAAAAAATTGAAACCAATGAAAGATGTCAAATCTGAACATGTGTATAACGTAATTAAATTTAACCCTTTGTAGTCTATCTCGCAGAATGGAGGAATTTTGGGCGATATACAAATAATTTCACGGCATAATAATTCTGGGTATCAGAGCCAGCATTCGAGTGCGAAGGGTTGTTGCTTGGTGGCGTGAAAATTTTCGGATTTCATCCGTTTCGTTGAAACGTAATCACTTGGGCGAGTCACGTCACAAAGGACGTCGCAATTTAATTGTAGCCAAGGAGGATTCCCGTGAATGGTCCGACAAATTTCTAGGAGCGATGCGCTCTCTTTTAAATCGGATAGAAGTTTGTGGACGATTGCACAGACGACCACTCGACAGAGATCATCCTGCACGGCGGAGAAACGGGTGCAAGTGGTTCTGCCGCGTGTCCCGTAAACCTTTTCCCCCGTCTGCGGAACAGTGTCGAGTGTAGAAGCGACAGCGGAAAACGAGTAGCACTTTGTACAAAGGCCGTGCCACTGAAAATGGCGTCTCCTTCTTCGGCCGAATGCATTTCCCGTTGAGTGGAAGCGTCCTGAGTTCGTCAGGTGTGTGTGTGTGTGTGTGTGTGTGTGTGTGTCAGTGTGGGTGCGCTGACCAGGTCCCGAACTGGTCGAGTCCCGGACAAGTTTAGGCGAGCCAGAATGCGTTTTTGATGACGCGCTGTGGCAGTTGTTTCCATCGATCGACTGAGACCACGCGTGAAAAGCAAATTGATTAGCGATTGTTATAAATTAGTAGAAATTCGTACATTCACTCTTGCAGGAGACGGCAGTCGAATAAAAATATCTTGCTTCGCATAAAAGTTTTCTACAGTTCAGAATAATATACCGACATTCTCAAATTTTTGTAATCTCTCCACCGTTTTAAATTTTGTCTACACAACTTTTCCCACAAATGCTTAAAATCCGTCTAGTTGTAACATTTTCAAGTTCTTTTAATGTCTTCACAGTTTTGTGTTTCGCGTATTCACTTTTGCTATAGATGCATAATGTGTAGTTATTTTTAGCAGTGCCTTAAAGGAGACAGTCGAGAAAGGGCTTAGTCTTCCACCATCCGTTGCTCTTCCAGTTTCCACGAGCACAGACTGTAGCGTGCCAAGGACACTGTATATTCTTACGACACTAAAAATGTCAAAGGACAAGACTGCAAGAGGGTGTACTCCGAAAGGGCAAAGGTGGTAGCAGCGTTTTCCAAGATGGGTGTACAATTACAAAGGGTTTTCTAGAAATGCAACCTGCAACTATTCTGAGAGTCTGAGATAATTGCGTTCTAAGGGTTTCTATTGTAGGTTGCAAAAGATTATCCACCTTTGAGAACAGAAAACGTCCCAGCATCAAAGCTCCTAACAACGCAAAACCCGCAAGAAAAGTAGAATTTGTTTACTGTTTTAGATTTAAAAGAAAATCTAAAAAAATTCTGGAATACGTATCGAAGTCCCTATTTTAATATACAATCGTTGGAAGGTCAGCTGTCTGAAGCGTTGATGCGGAAAAAATAAATGTTGGAAACAGAGAAATTTAAGAGGTTATCGTAAATATATTGTTTTCAGCTTATTAGGATTTTTACAGGAGAAAAGGAAGGTCTGTATGGTTTCTTATAATCGATGACGACAATTTTTATTTTGCATAAAGCCCGCAGTCCATACATTACCAAACGTACCAGTCCAACAGCAAACGTTGCTGCGCGTGAAAGGTGCATTATTAACTGCTCCTGTTCGTAATGGCAACGTGTCGAAGGTGCGCGAAAGATCACCGATAAATAACGAGCGGCCGCTTTCCCGTCGGTGAAAATTTACGGGATTCACGCATCGTGGGCGTCGATGTTTTAACCCAGTTGCCTTGACCGAGATGCATGTGCCTGGTGTTACATAAGTGCAGCGAAGCGATCGGCCGCGAGCTTGTATGTCGTGTGGATGGGATGCGTGTTGGCAGAAGTTGTGTATCGCGTTCGCGCGGCACAATCGAGGAAAAACGGCCAGCGACTTCTATGTACCATCACGGATGGTCTCCCATACTCCACAATGTTACTTATAGTGACTCTGAACCGCTAAATCTTGATTCGTTGCCACTACGCGAACGATTGGTGCCGTTGAAACACGTGCACTGATCACGTGGTTGCACAAAATGCCAAACTTAACGCTTTGAGTGCCGGGTTGGTCACATATAACCGACACAATATTTTTTAATAAATTTAAAAATCAATTTTCAATCAAGTATTAAGTATAATAATTTTTAGTGGCGCCTCGGAGGGTGAAAAAAGAGAATAACTTTCTATTTCACGGTATTTTGACGAGATTCGGTTCGAAAATTTTTGTTTTGCACAGAGAACTGCAGTCTGGTGAACATTTTGATTGTTAGTATGCTTCCATAGGATTCCATTGCGACAACTCGTGAGAATTAAGACCACGTGCATGCAACGCAGTGCATGTGTTAAAACGATCCAGCATCGGGAGACGGGGTCATTGAGAACACGTTGTAACGACCAACATGCATCACGCGCGATCGAAAATCGTAAACAGCATAACCGGAGCCTAATTTTTCTACCGGACGTGTCTTCGGTTCCCATACAGTGAGCCCGTCTCTTTCCGTTCTCCGGTTTGCCTCGCTCGCTCGGCCTTACAGAAGAATGTTATGAAACGCTTGGCGAGACGTAAACGCGCAATTATGCGCGTGAAATATTCATAGGGAACGGTCGATGATAGTTGTGCGTGCATCAACGACAGAAACGGTGGGCACGAGGCGAAAAAAGATAGCGTTTCCATTCCGATACGGCGAACATCGTCCGCGAGCTTGTATACAGGGTGTTTCCGAAATCGTGGCGATACTACATCCAAAAATAAGGAAAGGAAGAGTAACATTTTCTCGTTTCACACTGCGTTTCCAAGTAATTTCTAAATCAGTGGACTTTATACATTTTATAGATTATTATTATGTATTTATGACAAAAAATTAGTAGCTGTAATTTGGAACAGTTTAAAGATCAGAAGGTTTGGAAAATATCTGTTACCATCAGCTTCCTAAAATAATTGAAAACTTCCCAAGTGACCATAATAAAATGGCCATGTTAATTTAATTGGGTAGGAATTAACTGATGCGTCTGATCATGACAGATCGATTCCACTTGCTGCAGCTACCGGAGTAAGCGAACTCGACGGATTTGTCAACACGTTTTTCTCGAAAGCGAGGCATCAAACGAAAAAATGTTGTTCCCCCCTTCTCGACTTGTTTTCGCACGTAGCATCGTCACCGTTTTGTACCGCGATTTCGGCAACACCCTGTACTCGTCGGCGTCGTGCGGCTTTTTATATCGTGCTGTTAAGGTGAAACATTGCAACGATTTAGTTGCGTACGTACTCGCGAGCCATTCTCTATTCCGACTCCGCTTTACGACACACCGTAATTTTTTAATTCCGGCGCGCTTTTACGACGCGGAATATAAACGCGCGATTAAAGAGGCGCGGCTCGTTACAAAACGACGCCCGTTTATGAGTACAACAAGCGCAATGAGGGGTCCCGCTCGCTCTCTTGAGGCGAATTTAGACTCTCGGACGTGAATCTCGGATGGACTCACCCAGAGGTGCGAAGATTGTTTTCGTCTGCAAATCCAAAGCGATCGGTCAGCTGGATCAGTTTTCGATGAGTCGACTCGATGATGAAACCCATGATGAAACAGCGAAATAGCTGTGCTGTGACGAACCTAAGCCTGTTCAAACGAATGAACAGTCTTCGCCTTCGTCGTACAGTTTCAATGCCCCGTTTTGATGCACCTACACTCCTGGACAAAAAGATAGCACAAGTGCGCTATCATTTAGTTTTCAACTACTGGATTTAGTCATTGATGAAGTATAAATGCTCCGGTTTTCGTCGTTCGTATTCATTGCGGTTGATTCATCCTCGACGTCCAAAGTGCGCCTTTCGAAGAATTTTTTTCAAGAAATCACGGAGTCGCCAGGTGCAAGATAGAAACGCGTGCAGAAGCGGGCACGAGCGCCGAACGAAAGGAACGTCGCTTGGGAAACGGCACAGTTGCCATTGGAATACCGGTGACGTTCGCGCATAGAATGCGCGATAGAGATGCATAGAATTCTTCGATATGCCCATTCGCGTTTGCTGGTCGCCGCCAAGCTGAATAACACCGTGTAACTCGTGGCCGAAGTTCTCACGGTTCGCGGAGCTCCTCGGGTTTCCATCTTTTTACCCGGTTACGAAATATTGAATTATACCATAACCGTGGACACACCGGGAACACCGGTATATCCCCGACGCGCGAAGGCCCCTCGATTAGTTAATTACCTAATAACCGTGACGTTTACGATATCGTTACACCCGTGAAAAGTTTATGGAAATGCGTCCCGGCTACTGCCGGTTCTTAACTACCGAAAAGACGAAGACACCTTCGAATTACTTGGAAGTTGATTCATCTTGCATCGAAACCGTCGTTTCTTTGCAATCAACTTGAAAAATCGGCGTTTCCGTCGAGTTTACCATCGCTGAGGGTAACTGTTTCACAGGAACTGGCTGATACGCGGCAGTAATATTCCGCGCGATTTCGATTAGGCTCGAATTATCTCCACTCTGGCAGTTTCGTAACGAGCGTGCTTCACCGCGGGAGTTGCGATTGACCCGATAAAAAAAAAATCGCCAGCGCCGGTGAACGTTGCTGAACAGTCTTTACAATGGACGACAGGAAACAAATCATATCGAGCACGCGTCGGGCGTAGGATTTATCCACGTGGATAGAGGCTGGTTACGTGTCTACAAATATAGTCGCGGTGCGGTTTAATCGAGGTATACACGATTACTCGACTACTTCCTTCCGTTTTTCCAAAATTTAATCAACGAAACCGCTGTTTTGGAAACGATCTCCACGATGTCTAAAATCCTAGTTGACCGATTGACTTGAAACGTTGAGAGAATTAGCAAATTCCCTGTTTTTTCCACGATTACTCTACGATAAACTATAATTCGTGTAAGTTTGATTATTTTACTTGAAAAAAATCGCAAGTCCACTACAAATGCCAACAAATGTGAGCAAAAAATTTCAATTTGAAAGGCTGAACAGTTTTCCGAAAAAAATTTGTAAAAGTTCGCGCAAAAACGGCCTCGGTAATAAGAATACTTAGACACCACCAAGAGCGGGTAGCGAGTGTAATTTAAAGTAAAGTTATGACCGATCGAATAAAAAGTCAGTGAACTTATGCGCGCACGTAACAGACTCGCGTAGGAGTTTCCTTCACGGGGTCGTCGCTCACGGCCGGTGGCAGGGGATGGGTGCATCGCGAGCGTATCCTGCCCGCTGCATTCCGAGCAACTGCAGCCGGGTAGACGAGCGGCCAAACACGCGAGGGAAGACGCGAAACCCATTAGCGTTCCATCTGGAGCTCGCCGTACGAAAGCGTCGACGCGTTTATTTGTCGAAACGCGTTTCTCTCCGCGGCGTGTCCGTCGAAATGTCACGCGTGCCTCGAAATGTTCACGTATCGCCGTATTAACCGCATTGCGCTCGAGCCGCGCAGCAAACCGGAGGGAACGGGAAAATGGCCCCGGATATATCGAGGGCGAGAGAGCACGCGACCGAGAAAACTTGTCAGCATCAACGTCTCGGCGCACAATGTTATCGACCGCAGGAGTGGCCGATACCACCTATATCCCCGGCGTTATTTTTCCGTTTTTACAGCGGACATTGTGTCACCGTGCTCTATCGAACGCTGTGCTTCGCCTTTCGATAGGGCGCATAGTTTCCAGTGTCTAGTGTCGCGAGGCCGCCTCGGATTTCAGAAAGGCGTTCGAGCCTGAACAACGACTCTCGAAGAGAGCCAGAAGAGTGCCACTCTTCGCCCCGTGCACCCTCGCATCGATCTGCGCTCGTCTTTTCTCCGATCCAACCCCTTGCACCCTGTCCTCCTCGATCGAGTAACATCCTTAAGAGCTACGAACTCGTTCGCTATTTCGAGCCGTAAAAATTTGTATCTGTACCCTGTGAAATGTCCCTTGAAACGTCTGGAAAGTTTCAGAGAGCTCCGCGGAACCGTTTGTTCAGGAAAAATTCTCAAAACTGAATTGCCGTCTTGGGCTCCGGTAATCTTCTGCAATTTTTGCTTACGAGAGAATAAAGCAATTGAAAAATTTGGAATATAGGCTTGATTCTGTAAGTCTTGACTATTTACGTATTTTTGTTTTCCTTTTCCTTTTCACGAAATGGCTGTGGGTAAAAGAATGTTAAATAGCACCATACGTACTCCTAAGATCAGTTTTGACAATTTTTCGAAACGGCGCTCATGTTCGAAGCGGTTCCCGAATTTCTCTGGAGGTCCTAAAATCCGAAATAACAAAAGACGGGCGGCCCCGAGCGATTTATGCGAGGGAAAATGGGATTATTGTCGCGATTCGCATCGGGATCCCCGGGGTAACGAGTTCCCGGTCGTTCGTAAGAGAGTGCTCGAGCATCGACCGTTGTCTGGAAGATAGGAATAAGTAAGGAGGCCGATCGCGAGGCTCGATAAGGATGCTGCGGGTCGGCGGACAGTTGTAATTAGAGTACACGTCTCGCCACGAGACCCCCGCTATTTATGCGACCCCGTCCATCCGCTAATTTCAGTCGAGATACTGGGCCAGTGCTGTTGCGATCGCGGAATCTTGGGTTCCATTCGCGTGGAACGGCTCGTATTATTATTGCAGGCCTTATCGAGCGGCTCGCGAGTCTCCGTCCTATGAAATATAAATCCGAGGCGACACGATTTCTACGGAATGCCATTTACCATTGTTACAGAGCGGCGCAGGTACAATGAACCCTGCCGCCGGTAACTTATGTCCCGGTGCACACCGTTGCGCGTTCTAAACGCGAGCAAATCAATCGGCCGGCGGTTTCTTTTCTTATGCGCTTACGAGCCCCGACGAAAGATCCACTGGATAGCCATTATCGTAGCCTGGTTTTCAAAGAAGAGGCTTTAGATATCACGATAATAGCTGCTCGCCTATCGCTACCCACATGCTGAGCCCGAAGTGGATCAGCTAGTGCGACTGTCGATGCACCGCGGGTTTCAACGCTCGGAATCAGGCTGCGCCGCGGTGCATCTTTCAGCGATGCACCATTCTCGTCGGCTTTGCTACCTGTGACGATTTAAGTGTCCTTAGAGAATCATTGATCGAGGCTCAGGCTCTTTAACCTTTCCGAACCCCTGTCGAGCCTCACTCCCATCACATTTTCTTTCGGAGAGGTCTATGTCGAACTCGACTCTTCATACTGCAACTATAAAACATATTTTAACACGTTGGTTAGTAGACTGCGGTTTTATATTCGACCATACGAACTAGTTGGAACGAAACGGCATCAGTTGCCAAGACGGCAGAGGGACGGCAGGTCAAACAGGCTGGTAATAACGCAACAGTGTTTTTAAATTCTTTTTGTGCATTCGCTATTTTGTATTCCGCCCCGTAGCTTTTAGCCTCGAACACTTTCTACCGTGGTCTATTAATCGATTCTTCAACGAGTTACCTCAAGTAGCGGAGTCCATTAATTTCTTTCGGGGCTGTTATCTGGAAGGAAATTGTTATTAACAGTGAATTAAGCGTTCCTTTCAGTCAGGTTGTTCTTTCCAGACCAAAGTGTTAATTTCGCCATAAAGTTGCTCATGGAACGCGGACAAAGTGGTACGACGGTTCTACAAATTTGTGGGTCATCGTATAATGAAAATTGTTTCAGTCGAGTCGCGTGTGCGAAGTTGTCGGATTTTTATAAGTTGGATCGTTTAGTCGCAGGTATCTGACTTTGTAACGATTGGCGAGATCGCCACGGCAATCGACCCTGTCTAAAATTAATCGAAGTCCACCAGCCTCGCCTTGACCGGACCCCCTTATTGCTCGCGCGGGCGCGCGCGCGCGCGCGCGAACACAAACGGTCTATTCAATGAAAATGCACGTGGGCCTTTTGTTTATGTAAATAACATGCGGTAACGAGCACTCGCGGTAACGCCATTGTTCCAGCGTTGGAGGGAAGGGGCGACCTTGCGCCCATGTGGCGAACAATAACGCAACGGTTTAGGGTGCGGTTATACTGAATGCGATTTTCTCTGTGACACATATCGGTCGTGTCACTTGTTTCGATGCGTTCCTAATGCATTCGAAATGTTCTTGCGAGCTGTTCACTGTTCAAATTGTGTCGAGGTGCCTGTGCGATTATGTTTGTGAATATATACACATGGTGATACTCGGACACACATGTTCCTACATTCTGAAGAGTTATAGCCAACGGGTGTTATGATACCTGTACATAAGATAATACTCGAGCTGAAATTAATCATTAGGCCGTGCTCCCTGTCCGCTCGTTTGGATAGGGATTTAAAGTAACGGTACATAATATCCTGGAGATTCTGTCTCCCATTGGACGGACAATATATTTTCGCTATTCCGTGAATATATTTTGCGAAACGTTGCGCATGAAAAGATTATTCGCAGCGTTCTGTAACAGTTTGAACTGCACCCCAATTGTTCCAGAGCGAGAATATCAGAACCGGAGTCGCGAGAGGGAGATATTGTACGTTCTATGCGTTCTTGATTGGAGTTATCGGATGAATCTTATTAGCGATAGGCGATAGAAGGCCTGATACGAGACCTGAATACTTGGCATGGCTTCTTTGAAAAGTACCATCGTGCTCGGCCATTGGCGTGCACGCGTGGCTGAATGCGCGGCGCTCGCCGTTGCGTTTCTCTGGGCGAAAGACACTTTACGGTTCATTTACCCTGTCGCGCAGACAGCGGAGCTTCGAAACCGCTTCGAGACCGAGGGGGTCTCCTTCTCCCGTCGAATCGAAAGATCGATCGCTCGGAAACCAATTTTAATCGGAGCTTCCGTTCCCATTTCCACGTTCCTCCCTCTCTCTCGCGCGGGCTCGCTGGATTGAAAGCGGCTGAACAAAAATATTGATAGTTAATCGAACGCGGCCCAAAAGGGTTGCGGACCCTTCGCGCTTCTCGATTCCTTGCGTTCGAATCGAATCGTGCAGCAATTAGATCTCGCTCGCGTATTTGTCTGTTGAATCGAGGAGACGAAAACAAACCGGCCGGTTAATTCCGTCGTGGGAACGGGATCGATCGGGATCGCGTCGCTTGTTAACAAGCCGATTCCGCGGCTGCAATTAGAATAAACATTCGTCTATTGCGGGGCGAGCTTCGGCTCCGGCGAGCAGGCGTCGGGCTCGCGAGGCCGAACCGGTTTCAAAAGTGTCAGCGCGCGAAAGTCGCCGGTTCTGGAACGATGCAATTCCGAATGCGAACACCGCCGAATCCGCTCCCTCGAGCGCGAGCGCGAGCGCGCGCGCACGGCCGAAAAATGCTCGGCGAATCGAAAGCGATCGCGCAAAAGGTCACGTTTAATTTTACGCGGATCGATCCGTCGCGTTCTCCGCTTTTAAGCGGTCTCCCGCTTTGTCGAACCGGCTCGAATGCATCGGAACGCGCTGCCATGCCACGCCGCGGCAGGAAAGGTTTAATGCGACCACATGCGCGCACGCGAAAGAATACGGTTCCGCGGGAAAAACTTGCAGTTTTACGAGCAACGCCGCTGGAAAGCGGTATGCATTATCACGGGAACTCTCGAACGCCGATAGCTTGCACCGTGTAATCTCGCTGTTACCGCTGCTATTGGAAACTCGGTCGTTCGCAAACTGTGTAAAGAGGCTTTACATATATCATCCAACCAACAGTAGACCCGATATTTTATATTTTAAATATCTTTAAACCGTGTTCGACCTTTTAGCGTTTTAAATAGCTTCGAAACAAATAGACATTCCTCAACATAGTACATTCCTCAAACATAGTAGAACAAACCGACAAATTTCGGGTTGATCCTCGAACCGGTCTCGCCGTCGTTAATCGCGAGAGGTAGCCGTTTCGGGTTCGACCCCTTAACGCGTCATCGGCGCGCAGCGCTGGTAAATCAGGAACAGATAAGCCGTATATCGCGGGACGGTTCGACAGCCGACTACGCGAACTGTACGTTCACCGTCCAAAATTTTTTTTTACGAGTCGCTCGTTCCCGTTCGCCGAAAAACGAGGAGTCGAAACGTCGCGAGTTTTACGAGCGGCCATTATTTCGCGAACTTTCGATCATAAACGTGTTCCGCCGGCCCGACGGA
The DNA here is from genome assembly GCA_913789895.3 of Seladonia tumulorum. Lineage (NCBI taxonomy): Eukaryota > Metazoa > Arthropoda > Insecta > Hymenoptera > Halictidae > Seladonia > Seladonia tumulorum. Next base: position 16,727,686 of record OU565277.1, on the reverse strand, counting down.
GGAGTCGATAGGCGATGCCCGATCGATGCCGATCTATTATCGGTGGAGCAGGGGCTCGGCTATCACTTGGCGATCTGTCGCGTTCGTAAAGTAGTCGAGCGGCGACCCGATGATAGCGAGCGACGCATTAATTTTCATTGGTACGTAACCTTGGCTGTGCAACCATCGTGCCTTTCTTATTGGGTGCACGATGGGCTGGAAACTCGTTTCTTTTTATCCTTATCGGTGAACCTAATGGAGATCATCAAATAAGGAACAATTTCAGGCAAAGGGTTAAGCCTTGATACAACGTCAAAATAATTTTGATCGCGATGAACGGGTTTCCAGCGGCACGCGATATTAAATTTCTGTCATTCTCGTTGCTCGTCCCGACAAAACGACTCCAATTATCTCTTGGTGAAAATCTCGCGAGACTCCGGCCGGTCGGGGAACGCGGGAAAAGAGTGCGGGGGAAAGGTAGACGGAGCGGAGGACGCTCGCGGAAATATTCCCGTCACGGCAGCAGGTATTCGCGGCGACCTGGAAAATTATCACGGTTAATCCCATTTGCCCGGCGAGATAGGAATTGATGCGGCTAGCGGTCGTTTCGCCGACGCTCATTAGGGAAATGCCCTTAAATTCGACGCGTGGATCGCCGCGGACCGAAGCAGCGCTTCCGTTAATGAACTCCCGACGGTCTCTTTGCACAGGTGCGCCTCTCCTCTCCTCTCCTCTCTCCGACGCTATCGACGTCAACCGCGAGACGGGCAAGCGGAAAAACGAAAAAGTCATACGTGTCTCGGACGGAACAGACGCACCGTCAAAACAGCAACGGCACGTGACCTGGAAACGGAAAAATTCGTACGCGAACATATATATATATGTCGCGTCGCTTATGTCGCCGAGCCGCGATACATGCTCAAAACGCAGGTGAACGCGCGCCGCCGCTGCTTAAGCCGTGCTCGATAACCGTTTCGTAACGATTCTTCTCTCTCACTGACATTTGACGTATCCAGTATAAATAAGACGATTGTGCTGCGCGTCCGGTGCAAATAATCGTTTAATAAATGCCACGGCAAAATACGCACCTGCGGCTTTGAAACCCGACATTTAGTGCGCGCTGGTTTCATCGGATGCTATACTCGGGAAAAGATCGTGCCCCTAGGCTCTTGGGTCTCCTATTATGGTTTGCTTTTGACGATTTGCAAACCAAAAGATGTTTATGTTTTCGTGCAACGTGCCTCGGCTCGATGTAGTTCATTTACTAGATGCTAGAACGAACAAACGTATTGCAGCTGTTCAGCAGGCGAGTATATTGATTTATATGTTTACCCTGAGTTGAACTTCGGTTGACCTCGAGTCTTCGAAAATATACTAAAAGGAAGTACGCTGGAAAGAGCTTGTGAACAGCGTATTACTGAAAATGATCTAATCAATCTGTAACTGCGGAAAGATTAAATGAGTTGCAGACTCGAACGTACTGAAATGATTAAAGAAGTATTGTATGTAAAATTTCTATTATCGCGATAAAACAAGTATCCACTTCGCACAACGAGTGTACACATCACACACAGCGGACCGGTTGAAGAAATTTGTCCTAAACGTGAAAAGTGGAGCACCAGTCAAGTACTAAGGCGGTAAAACGTCAAGGAATTTGAAAGGTGGTTGATCGATCCGGCTAGTGTACTCTTGGTTGATCACTGAAGCTTCGATCTCCCGGAATAGAATGTGTGCGTTTTCTCAGGATCGACTTTGCCGAATCGAGACGAAGGTGCAAGTGCAAGCGTCGAATTGCAGGGTCTCGTTCCGGTGGGGAAAAGTGGCGGGTTTAAATTCGCGAAATTAAAGGTCAGCAGTTCATAGGGGTGAGTTTAATATAGCGGCGGGCGTTATTCCGGCGGCCGGCCGGCCGGCCGATTAAATTAATTGAATTCGTCGCTCACGGCTTCGAAACTGGTCGGCCGGACTTAACGGTGCACGCGAGGGCCAAGAACCATTGCCCGTTCTCCGCACCTGGAATACAGATTGGCTTCTCGAGCCGCGAGCTCTCCTAAGCGACATCCACGCCTGATTGTCCCTATCACGGTGGCGCCGACCTTAGTCAAATTCGTGCACGTTTCAAAAGACGCTTCGATTCTTAGCTTTTGCCATAATGGTAGAAAAGAGAGACTTCGAGAACGAACCTGGAACTAGCACTCGAGCAACAGGAAAGGGAAAACCTTTCAAATTAATTTTGTATACTTTGCTATCAAGTCATGAAGGCTGTACAATTCCCATTTCTGTTAAATTGCATTGTTAAAGGGCATTACATTTAACAAAACATTTTGGCAGTAAAATGTTCTGATATCGCACCAGTGATATAAGAATACATACCCCTTTAATCCCCTTAGTCGATACGGCTGCGCTGCCGTTTCGCCTCTTTAATTCTGGATTAGCCGGGACGCCACGCGAGAAATTAACAGCGCACGAACAAGGAGATTCGAGTCCCGTTACAGGCCAGCTTTTCTGATCGCGCGTTTTGCCTCTCGGCTGGTAAACTACGGCTCGCCGGTGCGCAGCTCGTTCCTGTTTGTCTCCGCTGTGGACCAGCGAACGAGATGCCTCCGCTCTCTGATACAAGATTAGCCATTACCGTCGAAATCGCTTCCGTAAACCGAGTTAGGCCACCTTTGAGCACATGGCTTCCCACACCGACAACTAAGAAACAATGTCCCTGATTGCGCCGCAATCACATTTTACGATTAGACTAGGAATTTTATGCATTTATGGGAAAAATGGATCACTGAGATAAGGCAGATTGTAAGTAAGGTACATTATCTCTGACGTATTAAAATTGTTAAAAGAAGAAGTATACTTCCATGTGGTTTCTATTCAGCCCACATGGAACGATCCGGAACCCGGAAAATTAAAAACATTATGAATACTTCAAGGATATGTATCACCCTATCCTTTTACTGCACAAATTCATTTCAATTCGTTTCATAATTTCTTTAATCTTCCGGTTCGGGATCAGTCTTTGTCAGTTCGGGATTTATCGTCTGCTTGGTTTCCGCGCACGCGAAACGCTAAACCGTGGGCATCGGGTTCGTCTCGGTAAACCGGGTTACCGTGCCGAACGACCCGATAACGTTAGACGGCTTCCATATTTCTGGCACGCGAGCCGGCGAACCCTTGACGGACGGGTCGCTGCGGGTCGGGCCAGACCGGGTTCGGACCGGCCCGCGTTTTCGAGCAACTGCCTTCGAAATACAGGCACGACGGACGGTTTTCCCCTTTATTCCCGAAATAACCGGCCGCCCAGTCGATATACCCGGTTGCATAGGTGACATCGTGTACGGAACCCGGCCGCCGGGATATTGAATTTGTATCGACAAACACCCATTGACGATCGATCGACCTCGAACGCTGTGCCAGGCCAGGCATGTCTCTCTCTCTCTCTCTCTCTCTCTCTCTCTCTCTCTCTCTCTCTCTCTCCCATCGGGCGGGCTCGTCTCCGGGAAAAATTGCTGTCTTCGTGCTGTACGCCCTCGTCGATAAAGCTATTAAACAGAATCTGATATACACGACGTTTCGGAGAATCTGTCTACAGCCCCTCGGCGCGCAGCTAAGCGGAAGCCTCGATAAGAGAAGGCAAATATTTCCCTAAGTGCTCCCCTAGAGACGTTTTTTCGTCGATCAGTGGGTACGATCGCGTGGGATCGCTAGATTACTTGGATCGACTTTCATACCTCCTGTTTACACGATTTTGCATTTGCACGTTGTTAACCCTTCACGACCTTGACAAACTTTCACGTTTCCGCTAGGACGCATTTTTCTCGGTATTAGGTATAAATTATTACAGTTTCACTATACATACTTGGACGAAAAATGACATGTTTATTCCCGTGTACTTGTAACAATTGTCCTTGAATTTTGAAGTTATATTGTTTGTTTTACTTACCAATTCGTGGTAAACGTCGACTGACTGTTATACGATCAACTTTCAGTTTTTTTGCAACCTCTCCAGATGTTTTTCGAGGATCTGCTTCGATATAGCTCTCCGTTCAGGGGTCCGAAACTATTTTTCATACGAAGGGAAATAATGTACTAAAGATCGTTATAAATAAGCATAGAACGAAATCAATGATAAGAATAAGAAAAATATTTTTTTTTCGCCGCAATATACGCGGCATTGAACCGTTAAGGGTTAAAATTGCCCTTTATTATTTGCCTTTATCGAGGTACCCGAAATTTTCGGGTCACTTTTTTTTGCGCCCGCACAATGAATCCATTTTCTATGCGACCGGGCTGCGTGCGTATCGCGTCGGCAACAACTTCCGGCGGCGTGTTTTTACGCGGTTTTTTGTTTCGCCACTCGAGCGGGATCGACAGTTTGGCCGGTGGAAAAAAATCTGCCCGAAATCCTGCGTATAAACAAGGACGGCGGGCGGTAACGAGCCGAACGAGGAAGTTTCCACATCGCGGATGGTAGAGGCGCCTCAAGCGGCGCCTGCCGCCTGCTGCCTGCCGCCTGCGAGTCAATCGGGCTCGGAGCGTGGCTTCGGCTACCACCGAATTCAGTTCACGGTGTTGACTGCTGGTTCGTGCATCGCGTTCCCTCCTTCCTTCGTGGTCAAGGTGGACTCGCTGTCACGTGGCCGGATTTGCCCGCTGCCGTTCCGTTCCGTTCCGTTCCGTTCCGCACAGAGACAGTCAGCCCGCGTCGGATCATTTCGTCGACGAGCGTACACACAGTGACGTTGCGCGCGCGCGATGCGTGCCTGGTGTTTTCCCGTTTCACCTGTCGGTCGCCCATGTGTCCGTACCGTCGTCCATCGGTGCTGTGCGAGAACACCTGTTCTTGAACACGGGATTCATCCCCCGAACGATCCTTGAACGCTGCGAGTCCTACGCTCTGAAGATCCTGGCAGTTTTCCGAAGAAGTATAGTGTCGCACGCCTGTTTTTCCGCGAGGAGTTCTCGAGAAATTGGGTGAGTGTGTTTCCCTCCTCGAAAAGGTCGTGATCCGTGGATCGATGAAAACATCAGAAATCCCCGTGGACATCGATACCGCGTTTCCCATTAAAGTCAGGTGTTTAACACAGCGGCGGCGGCCATGCGACCGAAGTTATTCAATTTGCAATTTCGTCCGCGAGTCGACGCTAATGCATCGAATAAATAAGCCCCGTCACCGGGGGAACGCTCGGGCCACTTTGCCTTTGCTTTTCCTGCAGCGTGTATCCGCGCGCGCTGTTCGGGTCGCTTTCGCGAAAAATTCTTCCCCCGAGGAAAATCCGCGTCGCATCGCAACGGAATTTAGGCGACTCGGCACTCGTGAATAATCATGGAATATGAGAGGTCCATTTTTCACGCTCCGCGCCTCGTTCCTCGAAGAATTCGCTGCCACCGGCTTCCTACGCGGACACAATGAACTCCCCGCAGAAATTATTTCCCCCCGATTTTTATAATTTTCCTCGCGAGTCCTTTCGGTTCGAAGAATTTAGGTACGAAGACACTTCGGGTCTTCTTTTTTTGTCACCCGAGAAAACGAGGCCATTTACTTCGGGATCGCGTTGTAAACGAAAAAAAAGGTGGCCGGACCGCTCGCGTCCGCTCCCCGTGAAACAAAATGTTTATGTCTCTCGGAAGTTGTTGCTCGAGTGGTTTTTTTCTCTCCGTGTCCCGTGTGGTCGCCGTTTTTCTCGCGAGCTTACGTAAGGGGCACGGACATCGACGATGAAACGTGCAAGCTTCCTCCATTGTTTTGCCGGCGAATGTTTTCCCGGGGCGAGCTGCCTCCTGTATTTGTTCGCTCGAGTGTAGTGACGTACTTACAGCTTGCGCGGAACAGTAATGAGAATTTATCGGTAAATTCATGAAACAGCGAGAGGTAAACTCTAATGAATTGCTCCGTTATTAACACCGATACCGGTAGGGGCAACGTCGGCCGACGCTTGCGCTCCCCTCTCCTCTCTCGCTCTTTCGTTCTTCGTCTCTTTCTACCGGCGTGTATATACATTATCCCCGGTTTTATCCAACGAAACGGCTAATTTCTTTCTTTCCGCCGGGTTCCCTCGGGAATTGGAAGTGCCGGGCGGTTTCCTGGCTTCCCGTTGGCTCCTGTTCAGAACTCGTTTTTAATAATGCCTCTTGTTTTTGCCGGGCCACCCATTAAATCAGTCTTAGCACACTGTTGAGCGTTAACGGCGTCTCCTCTTCTTTTTGAGTCGCACGGTGGACCAAATCGAGATTTAGAAGCTCCAATTCTATGTAACTTACCTTTCTCAAAGTTTGAAACAAGTGGCATTGGTCGTGGTTCAGTGTGGGATATGCAACAAAAGACTGTAATCTCGTGGGAGGTGATTTCAACAAATTTTAAAAGCTGAACCTTGAAATGGTAACTCCGTTCAAAGAACCAAATGTTCAAAAGAAGTTAAAAAGGTTTCATATTTACCATTATCTTGCTATACGAATACGACAGTCACAGTACAGAAAATTTTATTGGAGCCATGAGAGGGTAACTGGTACCGTTACAGGGTGAAACTCGTTTCCCTGCAGAAATGACAGCCTTGAACTTCAAAATCGCGACTACGGATGGTAATGTGTTGCTGTATGCTTCCCTCGCTAGCCTAAAGAATAGCTCGTCGATGGGCACCGTGAAAGATTTAGGAGGTTTCCTCCCACGCCTCGACCGCCTCCGACTATCGACAGTCGATTGCGAGCGATCGTTTCCGCGGCCTTCGACGCTCCGAGGAAATTACGTCGCGTTTCTATCGATCGCCGGCGTCCGTCCTAAGCGATCGGCACGCGGTATCTTGCCAGGGCCATTGACAAATGTTGTCCGCGTTGACATGTGACGCGCGCACTACCGATATCTGCTATATGATAGCGCGACCCGGACCCGTCGATTATTGGCTCTGCTCGCCGTGGATCCGACAGAAATCCCCAACCGGGCTTCCCCGGCGGCGCCGATCGAGCTCTCGTGGCATAATCAACGGGATTAAGCCAGAGGAGGAACGATTAAACGGGATTGTTTATCGCGAATTGCATAAGCCGCCGATGAAGCTGGAAAACTACGAGGCTTCGACGATCGTTTTGAACGCTCGACGCGTTTTGTTTCTCGCTAGACTTAGGCTTTTCACTGTCGGAGCAGCGTCAACTTTTGTCCGCAGCAACCTTTCAGCAATATCTCGCAAACTTTTTACGGGGCTTTTCAAGGAACGAACTCTTTAGATCGGGCAGAACAGTCGTTCCATCTTGTCATTAAGCAAGGAGGAATGATTAGTCTTTTTCAAGATATTCTTTACAGACGGTGTAAAACGACAATGTCGATGTCGAGGTAAAACAGATGTAACTGTAATTAATTTCGTGCAGCAACGTCGAACGTCATCAGGAAACGAAGAGTTACGCGAAGTTCTTGAACAACTGCGGAATCTGTGCGTTTCAACCACTGATGCTATAACGGCACACTGTTTCCTGGGACTCCGAGATCTCACATTCATCTTGAAACTGCTATAAAAATTTTACTGGGAAAAATCTTGCAGTACAAATGTCACGTCAGGCAGTGTTTGCAACCATTTTTCCAGCGCAGAATCTAGTCAAACGAAAGACGCACGCCCGGGCCGCAAAGGCGAGCGTTCTCGAACGTCCTCCGGAAGCCGTAAAAGGAAATCAACTTTCTCGATCTCCCGCAGCGTGGTCCTTAAAGCGTATTTCAACGTATCGGTGGAAAAGTACGCCGAACACGTAATCCTTCACGGAAGGATGCGAGCCGTTCGGAGCCGTTCGGTGGCTGCACGCGATAATAGTTCGCGGCGAGAACGTCAATGAGTATACGGCAGGGTGCAAAGGGCCGAACGAGTCGCGATCGATCTTGCACACGTGCTACGATATCGAAAGGAGCCGAGAATTCCGCGGAATTGCGGGGATACGGTGTGTGTGCTGTCCCCTCCCCTTCCCTCCCTCCAAAAACGAGAGGAAAGAGGGAAAGGAGTCGCGGAAAGAAGTTCTAACGACCGCGCTGCGCGTGCTGCCATTAATCACGCTCAACAAACGTTTTAACTCCGCTCGTTCATAGAGTAAATCCACGAGGAAGCTCGCGAGAGTTTCTCCGGTTGCGTCCGATGCTTTATCGCGTTTCGGCAAGGCGGAAAGAAGAGGTTCCGGGGAGTATAAATCCTCGTTAAATCTTGCCATTTTTCTATTTTTATAATATATAATATTTCTGTACAATTTAATTTTAGGGTTCCATTTCATTCCGTGTGCTCTAAAGATGTCCTCTATTCTACCAAAGAATAAATAGGGATTTTCAAAATCTTGTTTTCCTATTTTTATAATAATGTTCCGTAGACACAAGGAAGGACTCGCACACCATCATCCATGTAAAAGCACGTTAAAAATCGAACCAGGCAGTTAAACCTCGCCGGGCAGTTACGAGTTCCGTGGGCGCCGCGTGCGCGCGGCGAGCCTCTTTTAATGCTCGCGATTCGTCTTCGTTCGAGTCGACGGATTCTTCGCGGATCCTTGGAACGATCTCGCCCGTGCCGGTGACAAGCTTGTAAAATTTTTACACCGACCGGCTCCGGAGTAAAAGTCGTTCTCCGGCGGCGTTATGGACCTCCATGGTTTACGAACCCCGTGGAGCAACGACGCGGAAGCGACTTTGAAATTCATCGGCACTCCCACGCGTACCACGTACGGTACACCACGGCGAGCCGTTCCCGCGGATACGCGACGCTAGATCGACCGATGAAAAATTCACGGCCGATCGGCCCCGGCGATAAAGGAAAATCGCGAACAAACGCGCCGATCGTGACGGTGCTTTCTTTCTCTCTAGCGTTTTAACTCCCTCTCTCGCTCTCTCTCTCTCTCTCTCTTCAAGGAGTGAGATTAAATCAGCCGGGACTCTCGACGTACGAGGCAATTAATTTTCGAGAGTGGAATTGATCGCACTAATTTCAGAGAAAAGCGTGCTCGAGGGCGCGTGAAGAGCCATTCATCGCGAGGAGGATATTCTCGGCCGTCGTGGACTGTGAGATCGCCTAAACGCCGAATTCGAGGCCGAAGACCGCGGTACACTCCGTTTTAAGTACTCTTCGAGGTTGGCGGCTACGTTTCGGAAACGGGAACTGTCTGTCAAGGAATAGAGGTGACGAAGCTCTCTCTCTTTCTTCAGCTCCCACGTTAGTTATAACTAACTTCAATAATTATCAGAGCCTTCATGTTCTATTCCTCTCGTGCAAAATAAAACGCTGACGAATTCGATACTTCAAAGTAACTCGCGACAGCCTGCTGCACAGAACCCATTGTAGATTCTCATGGGTCTCGACGCTGTCTTCCTCTGTTCCCGTTTCTCCGCTTCCGCGCACCTAATTTCGAGGTTTCAGCGAGCTCGATCGTCTGTCGCAACGGCGCGACGCGTCGGGAAGATCGCGGACGAGTTCGCGGCTCCCTCCGAGCGGAAATAACTAGCCTCGAAGAGAGTACGCTCGCGCATTACGCGCTGTTCGCCTGTTCGTAATGACGAGCTCTAACGAGGGGGAGGCTCGAGCCACGGAGAAAGCGAAAGGAAGAGAAGAAGAGAATAGGCTAGCCGGCCGCGTTCGAACAGTTCGTAAATTACCCGCCGGTTACAACGCGCCGGGTGATGCTCGGTTACCCTGCTCGGTGCTCTATCCCGACCCCGAACAGGTAGTTTCTTACCTTGTCGATGCAGCGATACGCGCACGGAGTGTCCGGTGCCGAACACAGGACCTTATCGCCGACGCGAATCGACGTTTTCATTAGCTACGATTTTGCCGGCTGATCGATCACGATCTTCTGCCGATCGCTTCTACGGTTACGGTCGCGGAGACTTCCGAAAGCATCATTTTTATTAAACGCGAGTGGTCAACACGGGGGGATCCCACTTCCAGATTTCTATGGTATTAGGTCAGTAATCGTCGTTAAACGCTACTAGAGATAGCTAAACTGCTTAATGAAAATTCCTAACATGATTCTATTGGAATGCCTAGGGGTTACAATCGTATCATCTTCTTCTATAATCTTTTCAAACGTTCGATCGATCAAGTTTTCCACGTTCTTACAGAGTCCGAGGTCTTTTGCTAATTGTATGCACGGAGAAGGTAGCTCATAAATAAACGGTTCTGTCGCCGGATTCGGTGGTTGTCAATTTTATGTCGATATCACTTGACCGCGAACGGTTTTTCGCGGAGCTGCAGGCCGGGGATTGAATTTCACGGGGCCACGTTACCACGGGACACCGTGTATGCGATCGAGTGCAACATGCACGTAAATGCAGCAGCAACGGCCCAACGGCTGCACCGCGGCCCGCCACGGGAATCGCATAGATAACTGCATCTCGCCGCGAACCATTAGCCTGACCCCTTTCACGTTCGATAACGATATACGAGTTCGAACGTGGAATATTGTGTGGGCTCGGCAGCTAGCACGGCCGCGCGCTGCCAAACCTAAAAACTGTTAGCCGGCTGTCCGTGATGCTCCTGCCGTTTCATGCCGTTTCATGGCGCGCGCCTGCCGCGCCGTGAAAATACAGTTGCACGGTAAATTATAATGAACATCGACATGGACGATTACGAACGATCGCGGGGGCCGAATTTCGTTCGCGGCTCGATGGGTTCCTCCGATAACTGGGAAAAATTTCACCGAAAATCCCTGACGTTATCGACGCGCGCCTTTTTATTTTCCCGTGTAACGACTCGGTGAAAACGGTCGAGAGGCGTCCGCACCTCGTTCGGCTTTATTAAACGATGAATAATGACGTCGCTGACGGGCGCAGCTAGCCGCCGTTGCACTTGCTGCACCGCCGTGCACGCATACCAGGTCGTTTCAGTCTGTGTCGCGTCCCAGTAATTTCTTCCTTGACTCGAACGAACCAGACACGGTGTCCACGAGGCTCTTTTCCTTTTCGAACTCGATCGATCCGACGGTTAACAGAGTCCTTCGACGAGGATATAATTAACGCCGCTCCCCAGGCATCCTGCGTCCCAAGGCTGCTCCTGTCTGTCGCCAGGATTCATGCTCTTTCGATCTTGAACCGCGACTTTTATTTTTACGCTTCTCGCTTTACTCGATTCGCTTGCAAACACCGTTCGCACTGTTATTTACCGGTGAACGTGTTCTACGTCTTCTAACCGTAAAATTGCGAAATGGTTTATCTGGTAGCCCTTATGACAATAACCGGACACCCAGGTACCCAGTTTCCATTTCTTTTTAGAACCCTTTGCACTCGGATCTAATATAATATTTTGACAAGTGGCGCGACGGTCGCTTGGAGCATAAACATATGTATATGCATTGAAATCATGAAGTGAAACAGCATTGAATAGCATCGAAATTTTTTGTTTATTGACGTAAGGGTTGAAAGGATCGCGTAATGATCAAGTAGTTTGATTATACTTCGCTCATCTTCGCGCTGGCTTGCGGACTCGTTTACGAGCGATAAACGGAAAACCCGTGATTTTCAGGTCGTAGTGTAACCGGACGCTCGTAACCCGATTCGAGGAGCATCGCGAGCACAGGATATGTTTCTATAACGCTGTGCCGCCTGTATGTGCCAGAGTCAGCTGTTTAGCAACGCAGGATCGTGTACTCTAGAGCCGTGGCAATTCGCTCGTAATAACGGAAGCTACTCTGGCCCGACGTTGGTTAATCGGATGCCGGCAGGAACACTGCATCGTGCCGACGAATACACACACTCTCTGGCCGGCATGCTTGTTTACAGCGTACGATTCGTATGGAAATTCGATGCCCGAGCCCGAGCCCGAGCCCGAGCTCGAGCCTCGCTGCGAAATTCGTCGGCCGTGCTTTCTTTGTTTCTATGATCGATATAGCCAGGCTGAACAGAGGTGGAATCGTAGACAGGATTGTAGCGGTTAGGCCCGCGACTATGCTAGATACAGTTCGCAGGATACATTACTCGAGTATGGTGAGTCTTCGCGAAAACTTGGTTGAGAGGAATGCATTCGCAATCAATGCAAAAATTTCAACAGTTTGACACCCACCAGGTCAAAGAGAATTTCAGAGGCGAACAGTGCAACCCTTGTAAAAATTGCTGCATCGCTATTCAAAAGTTTTTATACAATTCGATTCGTCTCAAGTGTTGTACCGTTGTGTGCACAATATGAGAGTGAAAGTGTTCTAGGTTGAAAAAATGTTTTGACTTTGACATTAAACGAGTGCAGAGGGTTAACGTCCACAAGAGAATGTATTGAGTAATGAGAAAGAGGACGAGAAAATGCCTGCGAATACCGATGACCATAGCTTGCTGTCATATGAAGTTTCCCTAATCGGATCGAAGATTCTACTGGTTTTTGTCCGAAGCGATTCGCCGCGGTATCGAGCGACCATTTCGTGCAGCATCTCAACCTCGCTCTCTATTCGCCCATCTCGAGAACCAGGGAACAAGAGCAGCGAAGTAATCAGGCATTACCATAAGCCGGCTAGTCACGATGCGGCGCCTAATAAGGCGAGGATTCTCTGTCTGATCAGCTGCGAAAACGAAACCGTCCGGTTCCCTTCGCTGACGATCTTGCGGCGGACTCGTTCCCTTCGAAAGCCGGGGAGAGAGAGAGAGAGAGTGTTACATCGCGAGGAACGTCGACGATTTGTCCCGTTTAATTGGTCGGTGCCACGGGATAATTAATTGGCCGGAGGTCCCGGGAACGGTACCTCGCAATTAGCCGTGGCGATGCTATCTGGAATATCGTGCTCCATAAGAAGAGTCTCTTCTGTCCTAGAACGAAGGACGAAATGCTACTCCTTCGAACCGCTCGCTTCTATCCCGTATTCCGAGCCGGGCTAGGCTTTAGGACCTTTCTCCTCTCGCCACGAACAATTAATTTCGCTCGTAGGAGACTGCGCCTCTCCAGAAATTGAATCACGCTATCTGTGGAACGAGTTAATTGTATTATTCCCGGTCGGAGCGGCGCCCGTGGCTTTCGTAAACGCACCAGCTTGCTCTAGACTCGCTCCTAAACGCCCTATCGACGCCATTTCCCCTCCTACTCTCTCCGCGCGTGTCTCTTTCTCTCCGTTGGATCGTTCCTCCTCTGGTTTCAGCAAAATTGAAATTTATTCAGCGGAGACAACAGCGCGCGGTACCTTCTCTTTGATATTCTCGTCGTCGCGCCGTTGCTCGTCGCTCGTCGACGTCGACGAAGTCGGCTCCGTCCGGAGCACCCGTTATACTTTTTCGAAAGCGCGGATCTCGCGCGGAATACAAATCGCGGCCAGGTCCCCGGCCGTCCATAAAATATGGAACGACAATAGCCGGGGCTTGACGTCGACGGTTTCGTTTTCTCGGTTTCCGATCCGGCGATACGCTCTTGAATTACGACTACGATGAGGATCCTCCTGCAAAGCAAACGTCTTTCGCGTTACGCAGCTAAACAGACATTGATTCCTTCCTTTGGCAATCTGAACAGAAAATAATGTCTCGCGGCTCAACACACTTGGCTTGGAACACAGTTCCGTAACGTTAACGTCAATTTTAATCTCCTTGATCGAACCTGATTGAAACAGTGTTGTGCCATTTACAATATTAAAATTTGGACTCGGATGGACTATAAAACCATTCTAATGCATAGTCCGCGGATTTTGTGCATGCACAACAAAACTGAGTGTTGTGTAGAAAAAGAAAAAGAAATTTCCATTTGATTCCCGTTCGTTAGAATCGATCCAAACAATTTTTATTTAGCATAAGTATCCGTACGAATGCGGATCGTGAGTCTCTCGACAAATTCATAAACATAGCCAGCAAATTACAAATTATACGAAGTTGGTATTGACGCGTTATCACCGACAGGAAGCTCGACCGGGCTGTCGCGGCGATTTTGTTTCCCATCTGACGCGATAGAGACACAAAGAGAGGTAGAGGTCGGTCGCTGTCGCCTCGATTTTCGTCTGGTCCACGGCCTTTATGGTTTATCGGCAGCAGATCGGGCGCTGACACGGAGCAGAAAGACGAGGTAGACGGATGCGGATGTGTCTGGCAGGATTACGACGCTCGAGTGGCCGCCGATCCCGACGGTTCCCGATGGTTTTTCGTCTGTCTCGGTGAAAAATAACCGGAGGGATCGGGTCTTTCCGGCACGGCGCGGCCGGAATCGATCGGTTTCCGGCCACGGGAATTTCTTTCCGTCCTTCTTCTTCGCTGCTCGGTTCCGTGTAATTTTACGCAATTTTTCTGATCGAGTTATCCCAACGTTTTCGTATCCTCCGTCCGGTCTCCGTGCGGTTCCGGTGTTCTCGAACAACCGGTACGTTTTGAAACGGGGCCGGGCTCGCGCGCACGCGATTCCCGGCCATTTTTCGGGTAATTCGGTTACCGAGGAAAAGAGAAGCGTTTTGCCAGTTCCATTAAGCTGGCGGCTGACGTCGGAGGAGGAGGACCAGAGGAGCAGCGGGACGGGAACGGGCGAAAAGAAAATCGATTACGGGGCTTCACGACGCGTCCGGTCTGAAAGCTTTGTGCCTTGCACGATAAATCCTCCTCTGCGCGGAGCCAGATATTGCGTTAGCTTCTCTCTGACCGGAAGCGAGCTCCACTCTTTTAAATATCTCGCCTTTCTTCCGATAGGCTACCAGACGCTCGCGAAAAATCTCGATCGTTGGGAAGCTCTTTCGCTTTTAATTATCCTTTTGCGAAACTTTCGTCGATACATTCGACACATTTTACCGGTTAAAACGAGACCAAACACGATGCAGTTTGAACCGTATTTGATTGCTCCATTGACGATTTGGCGAAACCTCGATTATCCGAACGGAACGATCACCGGAATCACCGCTCGATCGAACTCTTTATTAGCTGTTAGGCGTTCGAGTGGCATGGTCGAGGGAGCGGCAAGGCGTGGTTAATTTTTACGCGTTTCCACTCTAACCGTTGCCCCTCTCCTAAGATAAATTCGCTCGACGACTTGAACGGAATGAACGCGAATTTCGGTCGGTGCTTCATTAATAGCGCAAACTTGTCTCGCGGAGACGAGCCTTTGTGCGTGCAGCCGACTTGCCAGATGGGAACCGCGCGCGGTCCGATTTAAAGCTGGATCAAGCTTCAGGCACGGTTGCATTGAAGTGGGTTATGTAATCATTGAATTACACCCGTATAACGAGGATTTTGCCGGGCAAAGAGCTCGTATTATTTTATCATAAGATAAATGACGTCGCTTCGTTTCCTCGTTCGCCGTGCTCGGCTCCCTCTGTATCTGATTGCTGGATATTTTATTGTATCGTCTCTAATCCGCCAAGGCTGGAAACGTAAACCCTCTCGGAGCTCGGAATAGAGAAACGTATCTTCGTATAAAATTGTATGTAACGTATTAAATTCAAATAAAATTGTAAAAGTTACAAAGAAAATTCTGGCCATTATAGGTGTAAAGAAAACCGTAGTGCAAGGGAATCGTTAAATTCAAAATCGAGTTTTGCTTTCCATGCATCTACAAGAGCTTTCACCACGCGTGGTAGAACGATGCTGGTTTTCTCTTGTCAGTCAAATGGAACCAGGCTTAGAAATTGATTTAACACCACCTTAGAGGCTATTGTACATTATTTTATAAAAATATCGAGAACATGTCTATCCAAAAAAATTTTGTCTACCCATTTTATTAAAATAAATTCGTTGAATAATTCCTCATGGATGCATCTTTACAATCTCAATAATCGTAACTTAAAAATATTAAATCCCATCCTGTAAACCTGGTGTTAAACTTCCGAAACGGCACGCGTAGACGAAAGCAATTAAGGGGTTAAAGTTTCACGCGCCAGTTCCAGGAAGCGGAGCGTTAATTTCCGAAATAAAAGGTACGTAATTAAGCGCGCCCGCCCCCGCCGGAATCGGGTTGCATCGGCAAAGACACTCGATCCAGAACAACGGAGTTACCGATACCTGGACGACAGGAACGAACGGAAACGCGTGTCTCGTGTTTCCACGCTTGACACGCGTATACGGGAGATTACGAGGCTTGGATCATGAGCGGGGGCACGGTGTTACGGATACGCGGAGCGGCACTTATCCCTGAAATGGAATTGTTTGCACCGACTTCTAGACCGTGTTGTCGCGCAACCTGTATCGCGATTGAATTGCCTCCCCGCTTTTGCACGGGCCCGGGATCGCCGACGACGGTCTACCGCTGCAATTTACCACTTTAGCTTTCCTATCGGACGACCTCTGGCCACTCGTCACGAGGCGGAAGCGCGTGTCGCGTTGCTGGCATTTTTCAACGCGGGAACGGACAATCTATAAATACGCGATTGCCCGTGTACGGCTGCCTACGTCGCCCTACGCTTTCATAAAAGGGAATAGAACCTCCCAGGCTGCGCGGAACAAGGTCACGCTACGCTTTGATCGCCGGCGAATCGAACGCTTTGCTCTCGGTTACGTTTCACCCACGGAACTTTCGGGAAGCATCGTTTCGATATTCAGCCTTTTAACTCCTCTTAAATTGGGGCGGAATTGTCTCTTCCTCTTGTAGAGAAGATACGACACGACCGTCGAATTGCAATCTTTAAAAAGTCCCATAAAATCGGAACGAAGTAGCTGATGAAATCTGGAAATACACAATTTATCTTTACGTCCGTTGAATCCTAATAAAATGAGCTTCGTTCCGGTACGCAACACGGCGATTCTTTGTGCTCCTTAACTCTCGACTTTTGAACGTTTCTCATCGCTAGGGGATTCCTGTGCAATTTACATCAGCACAATACACTTTTACATAACGAATCCCCGCTACCGACGCGTGGATACAATACGCTCTTTGCATAAGTACAATGCGCTGTTTACATAAGCGTAATGCGATGCGTGCGTGTGGTCTGTGCGTGCGCGTGTGATTCACCGCGATACTGAATCGTACGAAGTGTATTCCCATTGATTCGATAAAAAAAAAATGCGTTAAGATGTAATAAATATGACGGGAAAAATGAGTAGATTAAATTCAAAGCTGTGAAGAAGAATTTAAAAACACCGAGTGAGAACAAATATATAATTATGTATATAGAGCATATATCTTGTAATAAATATAGACAATTTTTATTTCGTATAAAAATTCGTAATAATTCTAAAATCCGTATTGATAAATCCGAGCGACTGGCGTAGAAGATCCTCGAGGAGTCATTCCTTCCAGAGGAACTGGCGGACTACAATTAACACGGGGGGCAGCCCGTGCAAAGATTTAAAGTGCCGTGTCGAGCGATAAAGCCGGCCAAGCGGATGATCCTCTAATTACCCGGGAGCAGCTTATTAAACTTCTCCTTTAAATAAAGTCGCGAATCGATTGAGAGAGCGACGTCGTAGCTGGTGCCCGAGCATCGTCGTGTCGCGTTCGTTAAAATTCACGAAAGGATACCGGTTATAGATTGTCGGGTGTCGGGGGTGGAGAGAGAGAGAGAGAGAGAGAGCGAGAAAGAGAAAGAAAGAGAGAGTGACGATTCACGGTTCCCTGGCCATCAAACGAAACAATTTCACCGATCGGATTACAGCGTCGCGTCGGTGTAAAACGCGGGCCGGTCCCGTCAGCGCTCCAAGATACGTGACAGGGGAGTGTTAGCAGAGAGCGCTCGTGGTCTTCGGGATTAAGTAATCCCGGCCATGGTCTCTCGCAACGCTATCTCGGTTGCTGTCAATAGAAAACAAAGCGTGAAAGAGAGAGAGGGAGAGAAAGCCGGAACCGGTCGATAGGCGCTTTCGGGAAACCGCCCCTGAAACTGTGAATATCAATGTCGCGCAGTCGGATTCCGTCGGACGATCGTCGCCGATCCGATTCGATCGTGGATCGGGTCTCTGTCGTCGCGACGAGAAAACCGGTCTTCGAGGGTGCTCCTTTTAAGAAAATCAAATCGCAAATCCTTCGAAATGGAGGGAAGGAGCATCTCTGTGTATTATGCTCCGTGTACGCGTGCACACACGGCCGGATACACTTTGTCCTCGGTATTACGCCCGAATAGATAATAGACTACTTTGGACGGCTGCCATCGAGAGTTTAGGCGACTTTCGGCGGAGACAATCGGGAATCGTGCCATCCTCGTTCGGACAGCTCCCTCGATCGTTCGCCTCGAGTATCTTACGAACGCGTACGTTTATTACTTGTATTATTAACTTCCCGGCACGACTATTTATTTACAGGCAATCATGCCCGGGCAATTTCGTTTTTTCTTCCGCCCCGGGTTTTGCAGAGCGGCCCGATTAAAAGAGTAACTTGCGATTTTATTGCTAGGCGAATTGGTTATCGTTAAGCGTATCGTTCCTCGATCGTTCCCAACGACTGCCGTTCGTCATTGCCTATTTGGCATAGAGAGCTCGTGACGAGATGCACTCGTTGTTTCAGACGAACGGTCGTATACTTTTACGATCAATTGGAGGTATATAAGATTATATCTTGACCGAGGGTTTTATGCGGTTATGATTAAAAGGCGGAGATAGCGCGGGGAACAGTAAAACGCCATGGCTTTAAGAACGCTGTTTTCCGACTTATTAAAATTATGGATCTCTCTCTATTTTTCTCGGGAATAACGCTATGATGCATACAATTTCTATTTGATATTACGTAGAAACACATGCCCGCGAATTGAAAACCGTATGAGTTCAACGTATTTTGGATTGTTGCAAAGTTATTCGAGAGAGCACTGTACGTCAAGAGAACGCACAAAGAAAAGAGAGGATTAGACCGTACAGTAAGTTCGTTCGTTTGAAGTTGTTCCGGGGGCTTTGTTCCCGAGTTATACGAAACTAAGTCATCCCGAAGTATAGCAATCCCCCAGCAGGCGCGCGTGACCAGGTCAGCATGCGCGCGAACCGTATTAATGTGTAATAGTTCGTTCCGAACTGTGCTCCACGTTTGCTGCGATAAGTAAACACGTCGCGTTAGAAATTGATTTATGAATCTGCCGGTAATTTTACTGTTTGCGGAAAAAAGAAAAATGTGTTTTCTCTATTACGGGGTTTATCGCGTTCATAAAGATACTCGTGCGCCGTTAACCTGGATTAAAATCATTTACATGTCACGGAATGCAATAAATGCATAAGCATATGTTATTTGGTACCGACTACTGTCGCGTATTTCCAGGTGATGCATGACAATGCCAGGGTACTTTGTCGACGAGCGATCTGGCTGATATAATTCTTGCACGTTCTAGCACCGACCATAAATCACCAACTTTTACGTCCAAATCCGAACACGGATTACATTCTGTAATTATATTTCATTTATTCGTGTCTTCGCTACACCTTCGCTGTGACTACATTCTCGCAATTTATTTGAACATCTGCTAAATGATTTTACTATTTTATACAACAGGTACGTCGCATTCGATAAATCATTTTAATGACAAATATGGGCAAAGAAAAAAAAACGGTGGTAATGAACGTGTTGAGCTTTTAATTGTTATCGAGTTATCAATTGGCATTAGACTTGTGACCTTTTTGCTATTCCACCATAAAAATTCAAATTGCATAAATATTCGTGATCTACCTTCAACTTCGGACAAAGAGAGTCGTGCTACTTATCAAGTCCTTCTTTATCCAAGGTCAGCGCAAGCGGAAACTTCGGAACGAGTTCGGGAATTTTGTGATTTTTGTTCGATGTTCGCGAGGTTATTGTCAGCGCAAACGGCGCGGTCACGCTGACTCCTATGCGCACGTCGATGCACTCGGACTTGCAGGGTTACCGGAGTGTCAGGGCACAGGTGTAGCCGTTGAGATTTCCATCTGTGTTCGCGGCACGTACGAGGTTCGCGAGAGCTCGCTACGAAAACTCTATCCTTGGCCTCCACAGCTCCGCTGGCTGCCACCTCGTCTCGAGTCGACCGGCCTCATCTCGTTGCGATGCGGTGCACGCGCGCGTATGCATCGCTTCGTTTCCCATGCACGCGGCCCGGCCCGGCCCGGCCCGGCGCAGCACACCTCCGCCACCGAGGGCTGTTCTCGATCGAATTTACCGTCTTTACTTGCGTCGTTACGCTCTCGAAACCTCCCTCCTGCCTCCTCCCTCTTCCGCCGCTTTTCATCCGTCCGCCTCTCCGCGTTACATCCCCGCATTATGCGCTTTAATAATCCGCTTGCATTCGGGGTTCGCTGCACTCTATCGCGCATCGTCGCTCGGTTTCCAACTCTAGTTTGAACGCGTTCGATGTTCCTTTCGTTACCAGAATTTTTCTACAAATGTACATTCACAAGCTAATTTGTAAATAGAAATCTAGTCAAAAGCGTTGCGAATTTTGTGTTGATTAATTTCATTTGCTATTTGTTCGAGTGTACCCGAGAGCCACCGTTCTGCCCCGGAATAATAAAAGCTGGAGTACAGTAACAACAATAACAACAATAACAATGCGACAAGCAGACCTAACCAGAACAGTCGGAATACCGCAGACCGCGACAACAGTGACACCAATCTGAAACGAACCTATTATGCGTTAGCAGCGTTCGCGCGGCTGCCGGCGGGTTGCTATGCTTCGGGGATGTTTTCAGTTGCGGAAAGCTCTGTAGCAAAGCCCGCGCCGCAATTCCTGGCGGCCGAACTTGTTACAGAGCCCTGATACACAAACCTTCGGCGTCTCGTAAGCTTACAGTTCAGCCGTGGAACATTTTTTCCGGGCTTCTTATCTCCGGCATTGCGATCCGGTTTACGAGTAGATCCTCTCGGCCGAGGGGCTGCAGCAGCCACGTGGGCCGCCTGGGACTCGTTCCGAATGCGGAATTATTGGATAACGCGTATTTATCCCCGGTTCATGGGCTTTCGCGCGCCTATTATCCGGCGGCTCGCGTGAACGGAGCAAATATACGGTGGGAAATGTGCGGACCAAATTCCTCCGGAACGATACGACTTCGCGACGATGGAGTTAGCTCGAGAGCCCGGCTCCCAGGGAATAGTATCTCGGACAAGTGATTCTCCTACGTTTCCCTCCGGCCACGATAGTAATCGTCTGCGGCGAGCGCGTCTCTATGACACTCTCAGCGTTTTACGACACCGCGCGTCTCGTTCGATCGGCGGAAACGTCGAAGCCCGACATCTATTCGCGACGGAGTCTCCCTATGATTCCCTCCGACATGTTTATGACCGTTCGCCACTAGCATTCAGCATCCGACCGCCAAGGTTACCCTCCCACGATTTTATTGCCGGAATCCCCGAAACTTTTTCACATTGTCGTCGCTTCTCCCCTGACCGACATCTCGCACGACGAAATATCAGATCCAGCGGAACTGCCCGGCATCTTTCTTCCACCATATTTGTTTATCGCTCTGCCACAGCCGCTGCCCCTAATCCACGATTCATCCATTTGTTCCCCGAAATTGAAGGGTCGCTGAATGGGCATTGAATTGGGCTGGGATTGCTGGTGTTTGAGTCAAACCGAGTCGGTTTAGTTTGACTTGGTTATTCTTTATTCTATACTGAACTTTTTGACTCGATCGAGGGGGAATTTTTCGAGATTCTGCATATACCTGCTCATCCGTTCACAGGTGAAGTTCGCCACACCCGTTGAGGACTCGCGGCGAGGATAAAGTACACATTTCGCGTCGTTGGACGCACCGCCTAGCCCGCATCCGTTCGCCATAAAACACAGAACATCGCGTGGGTTTAAACGAATCAGCCACGTTCCTCCGGCAAACGATAATACCCCGGATCGTTGAAACAGATTTTTTCCGATCGTGCTCGTCACCGGTGTCTGGTGAAAATCTCGCACGGTGGATCGGAAAATTTCCGGCGTTTTCACGATCGCCATCTGGAGCCACGGCGTTCCGCAGCTGGACGCGGTGGGGCCAAGTTTCGATAAAATTCGATGAAACGACGCCGGAACGCGTTTTATTAAAATCGACGAATCGCGAGGGGAACTGCGAAAGCCAGATTAATATTGTTCACCCCCGAAACTGCGCTCTGTTCCCGAAATATTTCGCGACGACGCTAAACCCGACTGTCGCTCCGGGCGATAGACCCGGGGACGGTAGCATCGATTCCTGTACTTCGATCATTATCACTGACGTTTCCCGATTAGCATAACGCTTTTAAGCCTGGGCTCGGCCGGCTCGCGGAAGTTTGCGCGGCGTAATCGAGTCGTCGAGGCACGTATTATAATCAACCCGGGTAAACAGTAAACATTCGACGCCGGAATTAAGCGAAAACCGATACGAGTAATCAGCGACGCATGGTCTACTGACCGGCGCGGGGGTGACACAGAAAATGTCTGGCTATTGTAGTTCGGTGCCAATACCCTTGCCCGGTCGCTGATAAAATACAACGGTAGTTTCTTATAAAAAAAAAAAAACTAGAGATCTTTGTGCAAATTCCCACTTTTTGTGTCCAGTTTTATAGAGATTAAAATGACAGAGAAATTCCTTTCGTTGGCTAAAAGATTCTTCCTGGTGAAAATTCCATAAAAGCATTATTAAGGTCCGCAGTCTAATTGTTACCCACTAAAAATTATGGTACCTTATATACGAATGTTGTATCAAGGATTTCCGAGTAGCCCGCAAGATTGCTCAACCATTCCCGAAGGAGTGTCACATAAATCAGCCTAATCAACCTCCCCTTTTCCCACGCATCTCGCGCTTAGGGCAACAAAGCATTTCACGCTATTCACGACGCAGCGACAGGAAGTCGTGCAAGATGTTATAGTTTCGCGTCGCGTCGCGTCACCGGGAACACAACATTCAGCTCGGAGACTAAACAATCTAGACGATCGCCCGATCTTCGGGGAAGCAGCTTAGGCGAGCAAGCAGAACGCTAGAGGTACACAAGAGAGAGAGAGAGAGAGAGAGAGAGAGAGAGAGAGAGAGAGAGCTCGCGAATGGGTTTCCGTGATATCTGCGAGCCACGAAATATCACGTTCGCGGCATTGATGGGTCCGTGGGGAGACGAGGATTATACGGTCCAGACAGTATTTTTAAGCGAAACGCTCTGTTATCGTTGTAATAACAGCCGATGAATCATCACTGTCCTCGGAACACGCGAGCAGGACGCGCCGGAAGCGAGAGAATAGATAAGAGGATGCGACCAGGGGGAGAGCCTCTTTCTTATTCGCCGCCCGTCGTTCGACAAAGCGTCCAGGTGCCGTGAAACGTGTTTGCCGGGCTCTTATTTCGCGGCCGCGAAACGGGGACGCAGGAAACTATGGCAAACTCACCTGTTCGAACAGTTTCGGATTGTCCGAGAGTTGTTCGATCGACTAATGAATATGTAAGAGTCAAGGAAAATACTTGTAAATTTACTACTTAGTTATTTCTGCCTTAACCGCTTCGACTGCCTCGTCTCCGAAAAACGGGAGACAGAATTACTTGCATCTATAAATTAATTTTTGGTTAGGATCTGCAAAGTGCAGGCAGTATCACATATCCGAACTTGTTTACTTTTATATTGTTAGATAAATGACTTTTGTGTTACGGAATTTTTTAGCTCCCTACCTGGTTCTGCAAATAAATTTCTCCTTTTCAATCTCAGGGACGGTACGCGCCGGCAAAGAGTTAATTACCCGAGCCGTCTAGTACCGGCAAAGATACACAGCGAGAAGTATAACAATGAGAGCATGGCTTAAATCGTGCGTTAGGCGAATGTTCGTGAATTTTCGAAAACCGAATAACGTGAAAATCCTGTTCGATTAGCGAGGCATTTGCGAGAAGAGGCACGCTGGAAGTTCGGGGATAGTGGGCCGAGTGGAGGTTGCAGCGGCTGCATGCGCGGGGACAAATGTTTGAGGAGAAGTTGGCTGCAGGCTCCGGTAATACACGTGTATCGACGGGACACGAGCCGCCCGGAAGCGGTGTTATAGTTGCCCGGGCTAATCCAGGGGCTCCGGCTTAACCTGAAAACTTGTACTTACTTAATCCCCGGCGCGGCGCGGCGCGGCGCGGCGCGGCGCATGAATTCTTGGCTTCGACGGGATAGCTGCTCGGGTTGTTCCGGTTTAATCGCGGCTCATCAGATACACCGGGGCCCGTACTCTTTGTCCGCCGTCGAAATTAACGATCCGTCGCGGATCCCCGCATCCGTTTTCCGATACGTCGAGATTACGTCGGTCGGAGCTCGGGACACGCGAGGACAACAAGACACGAGTCAGTGTCGCCAGATCAGGGGAATTCACTCGAATTCACGGGGAATACAATTACCTAACTTACACAACTTGGTAACAGTATAGTTTCCAGTTGCTCACCTGTGCTGTTACTGTTTTCCCCGTGGTGTTTCTGCGTCTGTCTTTCTCCGTCTCGCTTTTACACGCTGTTTTCATGATATTACGACGAGGAGTTTCGGTACGTTTTACATCTTATCCCGACCTCTCGTCCGCAGGACAGCGTTGTTAACCCCATCTTTCGAAACCGTGCTCGCGGAAAATTTCACGAGCACTCCAGCTTTTCCTTGAATTTCCACCGTTCCTTTTTACGGCGCGAGCTTTTCTTTGTCACCGCATAGCTTGAAATTCTAGGAGGAGCACACGCCGCTCTGCGAGCCCCGGCCTTGATGAGAAGCCTTTTTCTCCCTCGCTCGCCTGGCTCGCGGAGGAGCCGTAAAAAAATATGAGCTCGCTACCATGCCGGTGAAAACGAGGGAGAGAAAGAGAGAAAGAGACAAAAGAGAGAAAGAGGACTAAACGTTGTGCGAGACCGACCCCGACGAGCGGTGAAAAACGTAGCAATAACCGGGCCGCTTTATCGAACTACAATGACCGCGTTCTGTCCAACTGGAACTTTGTTATTATATTTGCAATTAATCTCTCTCCTTAATTCAACTGTTACGGCCGCAAACACCGCGATCGTCGGTTCGTTCCGCGATGCCAGTTAAGCGCAAATTGTCGTGTCCTCTTTTCAAATCGTCGGACACACAGGTCTCCGAGGAAAATCCCTTACCGTTTGGTCCTATGTCCAAAAATTACCTGTGTAATTAATTACAGCGACACTGTCCGAGGGATCGTGGATGTTTCACGGAAATCTCGCGCAGCCAGCCCGTTTCTTCCTGGTAGTGGAGCGCGAGGTTTAACGTCAGCAATTGTCTCGTTGGTGTTCAACGAGCCGCGCTCCAGTTCCGCATTGGTTTCAAGGGCGATTCACGCGGAAGCCATTGCCGATGCGCACGCTCTTCTCTCGATCGAGCTTCGAAGGGAAATCGGTGTCGGGACACGGTTCGATCCCGGTTGTCGCGGGGCCAACTCATTCGGAAAACGCGGCACAATGAGCGACAGCAGCCGGCGAGGCTACTTTGTCGCACAATGGGCAACGTGTTGTCCGTCGATCGCCGAGGGAGCACCACCTCGAGCAGTCCATTTGCCGTGGTTCTCTGCTCAGCTTTTCTCAGCTCTGCTCAGCTTTGCTCAGCTCTGCTCTGCTCCGCTCCGCTCCGTTCGTCGCGCGGCGTATTTGCAGAGGGTTGCAGCTGAAAGGGCATCCTCGCTGTCTTTTCCTTTGTGCCGTCCGTGTCTTCGCTTCTCGGACCCTTTTCACGGGTGAAATTGGACGAACGTCGCCGAGAAACTCGACGGAAAGTCAGTTGCCTCTCGAAATCCGACGTCCGACGACGATCGCTTACATTTTTCATCCCCCGGAACTCGATAAATGCCGGCGACCCACGTCATCTTTCTTGTTGGCCCACTCATAGGGATTTTCGCAACGGTTGCAGCGTCGATTTCGATCCCTGAAATACTGCTAATTATTTACGTTCACCCTCGTCCGTTCCTGCTGACAATCCGACACGTTTTTCACTGATACGGAACAAGCAGCACATTCCGAACTTGGTTTCGTTAGTCATGAACGACGAGAATAATCTTGTTTCGAGCTTGTCTCGTTTCGTCTCCGGTTGTCACTGTCAGGGGAGAAATGTGCATTAGCTAATCATTCATCTTTATGCGACGTTGATCTTGTTACCGTTGGCGTCAATTAAATGCCGAGAGACAAATGAAACCGTGGAGAAACAGTCTCCAAGTCTGTGGAAACTTTCGGTATTAACGTCAGTGAACATACTATTTCAAGTCACAGCATTCGGCGATACATCACGAATGAAATAAGTTCGCATAAAATCTGACATTCCCCTCGTACCTCCACCCCCGAAAAATCCTACGCACGGATCGTCAGAAGGCACGATCGCGCGCGATCTTAGCCACAGTTAGCCCGCGGAATTGCTCTCGAAAATCTTCCAGTTATACGTATCCAGCTGGCTGGCTCTCAAAGAGCCAGCTCAATCCGCTGGGAATTTAGATTTATCCCTCGTATAATCTTCAAGGTTCCTCTCGACGTTCCTTAAATCTTCGCGGTGTCCCGTGGAACGCGGCAAATCCAGGATACGTGCACCTGTCAACGGGAAAATTGTAATCGAACGACCGAGCAGGACTTCCGCGAAAGGTTTTCCCGTTTATTATCGTTACCCGCCTCGGTTTACGCGTTTCGCAACGAGACCGTATCACGCGCGGCTCGTAACTAGCCTCTCGAAGGCGATCTCCTCTCATTAGGGGTCAATATTCCCGACACGCTCCTCCCGACACCTTTGTCACGTATCTCCTTATTATTCCCGGGACGCGCGCCGGCAATATCCGCCGCGATGTTTCGCAACCAGTTCTATTCCTATGTGGGCCAGGTTCGAGCGTCGATGCCGACGTTCGATAAGAATGGATGCTCGACCCTCGTTAATCAACGCCGAGGTTGTAGTTCGCGTTTCAACGACTGGACGCTGACGCGACTGAACCAGTAGAATCGCATTTCCTCGAATTCCATGCAATTTTTATGGTTAACATTGCTTCGACCCTGAAAACGCACTAGGAAATAATTAAATCGAATATTTTTATTCTGATAACCAGATAGATAAAATGAAATATTTTTATTTTGTATTTCAAATATTTCCTTACAATGAAAATAAGTTGAGCAAGTAGTTAATATTATACCCTAGTAGCACAAAAATATTAGATAGATATTTTTCTCAAATATTGGAAAAATATTGGATCTGAATATTGTATACATGTACAAGAAATGCGCAGAAAGTAATACATATTCATAGTTTCTAATTTTTGTTATATTTTCTTAAATTTGAAAATTTTATCGAATGTTTTTTAAATATTGAATTTATATTTTTCAAATATTGAATTCACATTTTTTTAATATTTACTTTATATTTTTTAAATATCTAGTTTATATCCTCTGAATATTTAGCTTATATTTTTTAAAAATTCAATTTATATTTCTTGTACATGTATACAATATTCAGATCCAATATTTTTCTCATATGAAAAAATGTGGCTTAAGAAATATTTTTCCAATATTTGAAAAAAATATCTATCTAATATTTTTGTGCTACTAGGGTAGGTATCGGTCGAGCCCGTTAACGTAACGAGCGCGACTGGTATCACGGTATCGCATTCGTCCTCTAACCAGCATCGTTATTTTCCGACAGCGAATTTAGACCGTATTATTCGATAATTAAGCCGTAGAACGATATCCGTTTATCCGGTCGATTAGCGAGCCGAGTAATTATACAACGCTCGCATAGGCAAGCGAGCTAATTACTATAAAATCATCGGTCGAGCCGGCGGGAGATTCCCTTTAAACCGACACGCGCGCGTGCTCTCGAGGCACCGTCGCGCCGTTACACGGAAGAATCGATCGCCGGTGAGTCCCGTTTCTTCGTTTTCGTTTTTCGATTCCCGGCGAAGGCGCGCGCGAGACAGGCGAGGCAAGCGAGGCAAAACGAGGCAAAACGAGGCACGAGCGAGGCGAGCGCCTTTTCTCTCCCCTTTCGTCCAGGCGGGTACGTGCGCGCACGTACGGGCCTGCCACTGTGTGACACAATCGAGGTAACAGGGCATCGATTACGTCAAAGTGAAACCGGCTACCTCATTGTATAATACGTGGACAGATTTAACCGCGAGACGGATCCTAGAGAAACAGGAAGCCGCCTCGAGGCGCGCCGTTGACCGTCCACCGTGCAAGAGCGCGGCTTTCACTATCCTTGGCAATTGTCAGTGGCCGATGGCAGACACTCGAGATATATGTAGTCTGTTTGACGAGACGAGTCAATGGAGCAGTGGTCACCGGATATTGCTCCCTCTGACTATCATCTTTTCAGATCTCTGGAGCGTTATTTAGGAAATAAAACATTCGCTTCTGTGGAAGATGTAAGGAGGCACCTTGAGTCATATTTTCCTTCACGAACTTTGGATTTCTATAAGAGGGGGATTGAAAATTTGCAGGAAAGATGGCAAACTGTCCTTGATAACGATGGAGATTATATAATAAATTAAGAAATAAAAACTTGAATTTGGATGGTCCCGGGTCTGTTCTCCCGAGACACGTGCGGTACACGTATTTGTTTATCTTCACCGCCCCGTTTCGTTTGACAGACTACATATAGCCGGCTGGCTAGCGCAGTCGGCAAGCCGCGCCAAGCTTCTGGGTTCGGTCGTCGATCAGATTTCGCCGCGATTGCCTCGAAGGCCGGACTAATCGTATTATCCAATTGATCTAGCGAAGTCAACGCTCGGCTAACAACCGGCGACGCACGCTCGCTTCCTCCAGGAAGAACGGCAGACATCTTCGCCAAGTGGAATTTACCCGATGGACAATACGGCGCGGCGCTTTGTCCGTGATGTCTTCGAACATCCTCCGAAGGTTCCTGCCGGGTTAGGAAATCGGACGATCTTAGTATGTACATATTGGGAGGAGAACGTCTCGTTAACTGTCACGCTTATCTTCGCTCATCGAATGAAATACACGACGTCCCTGTTTCAGCAAGAATTTTTCATCTACGTTTCTACGCTCGACCCCTTGTTACCAAACATGCATATTATCAATAGACATCGGGTTTTGTGCTTTTATGAGAAAAATGAAAGATTGAAAAGATTAGAGGACGTCGATGTGCAATTTCCTTTTAAAATTGTTAAAGAAGGACAGAAATTCTCGAGTAGCTTCTTGCAATTGGCTTGGACAGTTTCTTATTAGTTTCCTTTAAACCGAAAGGAAATCCTATTTTATTGCTGTCGATATTGCAGCCATTTAAACTTCCTCGTTCTCCGAAATTATGAACAATTTGAAACAAAGAAGTTCTAATCACTGTGGCCGTAAAATAAATTGCAGCACAAGGGGTTAAAGACGAAAGAGAGATACATTTTTCGAACGCAGTGATTTACTTTTTTGCGAGAATAGTACTTTTACGTAACGAGCTACTAACACTATTTACGAGGCATTTCGGTGCTGTTTCCCAGCCTTAAAGTATGCAAATACAATAGCGTGGTATACCGATCGTTACGAACTTCGTAGCGTAAAGATTGGCGCATTTTACTGCTTGTTCCGTCCCCGTGACCGATTTTCTTCGTCCTCGAGCATGCCCCGCCGGGATTTTTTTTTCCATCGAATTAGCCACTTTTAATCGGTCTGTCGTCAAACCCCCCCCCCCCCTCCTCGCACCCCTAGCCGGTGTGCATGTGTTCTCGATGCAGCGACCGCCGTCGCCGCGTGTAACCGCGCGCACGACCACTCTTCGCCTCTCTAAATCGATATCAACCGCGTAGCCCAGTTTACCGACGGTGCCGGGAAAGGCTTTAGCGCGATTCTACGGTTTCCAACCCGCCCCCGCGAACTTGCGTCACCCGTGGCCGAATTTGCAGCGTCGAGCTTCGCCCACGGAAATTTCGCCGCCCCGGTTTTCCTCGCCTTATCCGCTTCGTCTCTCGAATAAATACTTGTCAGTTTTAGCACCGGCACCATACGGACTGGCCACTTTTAATCTTCGTGACCGGGCTGTGCATTTCACGCGTTCACGACAGAACTGAATCGGTCAAGTACAAAACTGCGATTATCAAAACCGTTACGAGACAAAAGTACATTTTTATTTAATTTCTGTTTCGCGCCAGAAAATTTTTATTTTGCCGTAGCACCAGTCGACAATGTTAATACTTCACCCACTCGAAACCCGATAACATCTTCCCGTCGGACGACACCGACGCGATACCATCTGAGAAACGACGACTGTCGTCGATGACATCGCGTCAGTGTCGCGTATATTTTCACTGTTACAACTTGGAAATTTTTATACTTTTGTATGTACTGTCCTTCGGTTTCTAAAATCGATTATGACGAAGGATGGAAGTGGTACATGCACAGGAACGCGTACAAGTTGTTGAACAAACCACGAATCTGTGTAAAGTGTATTTAAGAGGTGAAGTCATTTCAGTATCTCTTGCAGGTTCGTATTACTAGCATAAGAGTACCGTATAGAAGGTGCTGCACAACTGCGAACCATTGCAAAATCGTGCAAATTAAACATGTTCTGTATCTGTTGTAAGTGACGGTAGCAACTTAAAAATTTCTCTCCTTTCCAAATAATATTGATAAATTGGATGTATCGATAATTTCCGATTCCTTTTATTTTCCCGCAGTCTAATAATCATAATAATTCTCCACGCACTTCTCCCTAGCACTCCTTTGGAATACAAAGTCGGGAATAAAACGCAGATGAAATATCACTGGAAACCGTTTCGCAAAGCAGGATTAAAGCCACCGGGGGCAGGACCGAAGTAAAGCTGGTCAACGGAACGGTTCCGAAACAGCTCCTCGAGCAGCACCGTAATCAGACCCGATTTTGGTGCACCGGTTCGCGCATTACATCAGCGAAATTCGTTACGTGTCCTCGTTCCGAAATACGTGCGCGCCGAAACTGGCCGGCTCCGCGGCTCTCCATGAAGACACTCGACCGGTTTCATTAAAACGGAGACAAACAGTCCCGCCGGTGTCGTTAAGCGGAGTGTGTCCGAGGCGCTAGAGATTCTGATATAATACCGGTGTTCGTTCCCACCGAGTTTTTTTGGCATATTGTAAATCGTCGCGAGGCAACAGCTACAAATTTTACAGCTGAAAGCCATAAAATAAGCCCTTCTCCGATTTCAAGCCGTCCTTCGAAAATTAGAAGAATGCTAATGCTCGAGTGGCCATGCGCCACTCGAGGGTTTTTTCGCTGATGGCATTGGAAAGTGGCCATAAAGTCAATCCGGGAAACCCTCGCTCCGCGTATCACCCGCAATGTACCGGAGGTCCCGGATTCGGACAAAGCGGGCCTTATAGCCCGCACGAGCGTCGACCAGGCCAAGAGCGCAACCCCTCTTGAGCCACATGAACACGTGCCCTTAGCCTTCGTCACCGGACCCAAGCTAAGGGGTCATAAATTTCGTTCGCGAGCCACTTAGGCTATTTACTCGGGCTGTTCCGGGGTCCTGTTATTCATTACAGCAATTTTCCTGGTTTGACTTGTGGGTGGAGACTTCCTCCTCCACCGGTGAGGGCTGTCCCGGAAGATTCTTCTCCCTCAAGTCAACCAGCGAATAGGAAAGACTTTTCCCCCAAATTGGGAACTTTTCGTAACACCACCGAGGTGACCAGCGAACGGACCCCGGGACAGAAAATCAGAACAGCATCTCAGTTCTCGCAGAACTGCAATCGGTTAAAGAATTATCTCATCAGCCAGAGA
This sequence comes from Seladonia tumulorum, assembly GCA_913789895.3. Classification (NCBI taxonomy): domain Eukaryota; kingdom Metazoa; phylum Arthropoda; class Insecta; order Hymenoptera; family Halictidae; genus Seladonia; species Seladonia tumulorum. The sequence goes on along the minus strand of OU565277.1, from coordinate 16,696,295 downwards.
ACCATTTTCTCATCATTCGGAGAACTGTTTCTGATCATTCGCAGAACATTTTCTCATCATTCGGAGAACTATCTCAGCATTCGGAGATCTATCTCAGTACTCGGAGAGAACTGTCAAACATTCGGACAGAACTATCTCAGCATTCGGAGAATTGTCTCAAAATACACTTTAAAAATACTTCGCAAATTGTACCGCTCCAGAACACTGGCTCTGTTAAATAGTTGCCGAACGTTAATTCAGCAGGCAACATAATTTTAAGTGTTAAGTTTTAAATAAAGACATTTTTTATACACGAAAAAACAACCGGCGTAGTTTTGCGCGAGCTGCGGGGAAATCGTCTGCTCTTCGTGCGGGAAATTGCGCGCGGTTAAAACGCTGGAACCTCGTTAACGAGGAACAGAGGACGCGGTTTCGCGCGAAAAAAGATCCCGATCGCCGAGCGGGAAAAACGATTTCGTCGCTCCCCGTTTCCCCGGTGACGTCTCCTGCTTTTTCTGTGGACGGCTCCGGGGTTCCATCGATATCCGAAGTATATCGATCAGGTCGCGATGCCGGTCTCTTCGAGGCTCGGGATGAAAGAAAACGGCGCGACGTCTGGCACGATCTCGGTCGCGCTGCGACGAGGAGACTGCTCGCTGAACCTGCCGCTGGCAGGATGCACTTTATTTCGCTAATACGACCACTCGTTCCCCACCCCCCACCCCCCTCTCTCTCACTCTCTGTTCTTCTCCGACGAGAATTTGGCTGATCCGACGGAACTCTCTGGCCCGGTGCGACACCGACGCCGTTCGACTCGGAAATTAACCGCCCGACAGGCCAAAAATTACGAGGGTCAGCCAAATATTAACCGGATTTGGTTCTACGATTGCATAGTTATCCTTATCTACGCGAAAGCGACTGCCGGTTCGAGCAGACACGTCTTAACAAATCCACTACCAACGTTGCCAATATGTGACGTTTGTACTCTCGCAATTTGCATTAATACATTAATTTCTTGCCGTTTAAAGTATCTATAATTCACAGAATAATACTGAGGATATCCATGATTTTCCTCTGCTAAACTGCTTTGATATTTCTTAAGGCAGCTGCGTCAAATATTTATGCGACATAAAGATTGAGTAGCAAAGTCTTGACGGAAAGGAGAGAAAAGTTAAATAATTGATTCGCGCGTGATCTTGGAGCAGAGTATAGACAAGCCAACGTTGCAGTTTTCAACGTCTTTTCTTCGAACGAACTGAAGGGAAAATGGACGACTGTTCGAAAGGGCCCTGATGGAAGGGACTCCCTCGAATCTTCACAGAAACGCGATCGAAATTCGAAGAGAGCGGGAATCACAGCGGAGATAAGCGACTCTGTCTTGGCATCGTCTGGAAGTCGGCCGTCTTTTTGGCACGGCTTCGCAACGAGCCTCCGTACGTGCCACGAACCAGCCTACTCCTCAAGGTCAGATGTAATAATTCAGGTGAATGTGGGTTTGCGTAACCATAGCCGTTCGCTGAGAGAGAGAGAGAGAGAGAGAGAGAGAGAGAGAGAGAGAGAGAGAGAGAGATGGAATAAAGAGAGAGGGAAACGTCGAAGGGAAGATGAACGCGCTCGATTCGAGCCGCAGAAAATTATCCACGTCCGATGAGAGCCCGTCGATGCTCGTCCCTGTTTGACCTCGGGCAACGAACAATGGGCTTCGTAGATCACGGCGAGGATCGATGGCGAATTCGCTCGTTCCTCGTTTACACGGCCACTCGACACGTTCAAAGAGAAAACATCGCGGAAACGTCAGCTCGCATTTTTTCTCGATATTTTTTCACCGTGAAACTTGCCGGCAGTCTGCGCGTGACGCAACGATCGCTACGGGGAAGAGGTGCTAATGATCCGAGCAAATATTCCACGCGGAACAGGCTGTGAGGTTTCAACGTAGAACTACTCGAAACGACGAGCCTCGGGACCGTGTCTTTCTAAAAAATTTTTAACACTCGACCCACCACCACCGATCGAACGACCGGTTCCAGATTTCTCATTTTACAATTATCGAAATTATCAAAATGCTTTCATAAGAAATTATTGAATATCTTTGGTAGAGCACGTGTCACAATAAAAACCGCACAAAGTCTAAATAAATTCACTCTTGTCATTTTTCCAAGACTACGTGTGTCAGTTATGCTTTTATGACTCGCTAGGTTTCGCGTTAAAGCGACTTCCACCGAGATAACGTTTAAACCGTTTCCTCCGTAATTATTTGCTTTTAACACGCGTTAATATTTCGTTATTTAGGAAACTCAAGGCTGGGAAAGAGCGAAGGAACGAATCCACAGCGTTTCCTGTGAGCCAAAAAATCCAACAGTGTCCGGGTCGTCGTCGAGTGTGTTTGTCTCATTTGAAATTACACTCCCGTGCCGATCGTCGGGGATTTTTATTTTTCGTCGCGGGGGTATTAATTAATGGGATTTCGCGCACAAAAGGCAGAAGGGTCGGAAATTTACATTGGCGGTCGTCGCGCGCGTCTGCCTCTGTCCTGCATTACCCGCTAACGAGCACACATCACTGGATATATCTTTCGGCCGTTCATTATAAAAAGCAATACAACGTGGCCGGTTTGTTCTCGCGAGCACTCGTTCGCCCATTTATAATTCCCCCGCGAGCTCCACTTTTTATTACCCTTTCTCTTCCCTGCCCCTCGCTTTTCCCCCTTTCCTCCCTCTTTCTTTCTTTCTTTTTCTCTGTTTTTGGGTTTCGCTTTTTCGGTCGCACCCGATGGCGTTGTCCGTGTTGCTTTTTGTCCTAAACGCGGCAAAACGTCCCTTTTACCAAAAGTATCACAGCGAAAAAGGATTTTATGCGAACAGTACGTTCGATGGGACTACAATGTGCTATTTTTATCCTGGAAATTTATTCATGTCTGCAACTATTAAAATCTAATCAGTTTTATCGAACTTGATGCACAATTATATTGCAAATATGTTTCCTCGTCCTCTATCGCTACACAGTATCAGAAAAGGTTAATTTATGCCACCCCCAAGTGTGCACGTCGCTTCCCTTCCTGTGGCCTAAGTAGAAAACGTTCAAACTCGCATTAATTAACCTGACCCCTTCTAAACTTTGTAACTTTTGTTTAAAACACTGTTCCACGTCTTCTCTAGTTTAGGAGATATATATTAGCCTTTTAGCTACTATGAGCCACTGCTAAAGCTACTGCTCTTTAAGTAATTTTTTGGAACGAAGCGCGACCAAAGTGGCTTTTTTAGGAAAGGTGTCAGGAGTTTAACTAACAGATGGCCTATAGAGGAAAATGGTCTTTATTTGATCGTGGCTTCGACGAGACTGTCCTCTCGTCCCAAAAATCGTTCGGTCCCCGCTTCTCGCATCGTCGCGCCTTAATCTAAACAGTGCGTTCGCCTTCTTCCAAACATTTAGCTGTAACCCGATACGAACCGTGATACGGCCAGCGGCGCGGTGCACTCTTACAATTCGGCCATCCTGACCGTTAATCGTCTCGATTAACCCGTATACACAAACATACCGTTGCGCACTAACATCGCTATCACACACTTTATAAACTATACATTTTCTTTCTAATCTCTAAGGACTCTATACACTAACAAATAATATGTGATTATAATATCGTACCTTAAACCTAATCGCTATGAGATCGCTGCATTAAATATTCTAAATTTTATAATTGAGGAGACATCCATGGTCTCATGTTCGTTGCCGCCCATGTTCCTTTATAAGGAAGTCGTGTATTTTGGAATCCGTCGATATCCTTTATCACGTATCGATCATTCCTCAATACCCTTTCAACCTCGTATGGTCCTTTAAACAAAGGTGCTAGCTTCGATGAATCGCCTGTTGTGTGAAAATTTTTAATCATTACTCTATCTCCAACTTGATATATCCGTGCCGGTTTCCGTTTCTCGTCGTGGTATTTCTTATTCGTCTCAAAACTTTGCTTAATTTTTTCCTTCGCCTTATTTCTTACATCTACTAAATTCCTACTGTCCATAATACTACCTATTTTTTCTAATGTATCTCGGATGCTATCGACTATTTTTCCACGCTGGCTTACGCCGTATAACAATATGCTCGGGGTTTCTCCCGTCGATTTATTTATCGTGTTGTTGCACGCGTATTCTACGTCGTCGAGTGTTTCGTACCACCGTACATTCCTCTCGTCTGCTAATTTTGCTATCATCGGTACAATGGTTCGATTAAATCTTTCCACCTGACCATTTGCTTGCGGTGAGGCAGTGGCAATTCTAATGTGCGTTATCCCGTTTTCATCTACGAAATTTTGGAAATCCTGAGAAGTGAAACAACTACCTCGATCTGATACGATTCTTAATGGTCTACTAAAAATCGTAAAATAATTTCGCAAACATTTTATGACTTCCGCCGTATTTGTAGTTTTTGTTCCGTACAATTTCACAAATTTCGTGAATCCATCTACTATTACAAAAATATAGCGTTTGCTAATTGAATGTTGTTTTGTCATCGGCCCTAGATGATCGATATGTATGGTATAAAATGGTTTGCTATCCTTTGGAATTTCATGCAAACTTCCTTCTTGTTTACCAGAATTCGGACTAAATGCAATACATTTAAGGCAGTTTTTTATGTGGCTCTTGACTTTCTCTCTAATTTTCGGGAACCAATAGGTGTTTTGCACGTTTTCCACTGTCTTCTCAAAACCTACATGTCCCATATCATTATGATGTTTTTGTAAAATACTAGATTCCAAAGCAGAAGGAACATAAAACAAAGCGCGATCTCTCACTTTGCGATAAACCAAACCGTTTGTCATTTCGAAAAATTTATCCTCTGTATTTTCCAATTTTTTACGAATATTTGCTATTTCAGGATCGTTATCCTGGCATAATGCGAGATTTCTATCGAAAGAATTATCGTGCAAAATAAGAATTTGCCGACTAAGTGCATCTACATGACGCATCCTCGAGCTTGACCTATGTTCTAAAACATAGTCGTACCCTTGTAACTCTAACACCCATCGCGCGATTCGTGGATTGGTTTCTTTTTTCTTTAACGTGAGGCTGAGTGCCTGGCAATCTGTAATAATCTTGAATTGTATTCCAAGCAGATATGTCCTGAAACGCCGTAACGCGTAAATGATCGCTAGAGTCTCTAATTCGAAACTATGGTATTTAGTTTCTGCTTCTGTTGTTCTTTTTGAGAAATAAAACACAGGATGAAGTTTTTGATCCCGTTTTCTCTGCATCAAGATTGCACCGAAACCTACTGAACTTGCGTCACAATGTAATTCGGTAGTGTCACGCGGACAATAAATACTTAAAATAGGGCTATTTACTAGACATTCTTTCAATTTATCGAATGCACGCGCTTCTTCTGAACCAAACGTAAAATTAACCGATTTTTTTGTAAGGTCATATAACGGTTTCGCGATTAACGAGAAATTTTCAATAAATTTTCGAAAATATGAACAAAGTCCCAGAAAACTTTGTACATCTCGCGTATTTTGGGGAATCGGGAATCTTTTAACGTCATTTACCCCGCGTTCCGTGGGTCGGATACCCTCGCTCGTTATCGTATATCCTAAATATTCTAACCTAGTTTGTAGAAATTTACATTTATCCAATCGTAATTCTAGTTTATTTGCGACGCACAATTGAAAAACTTTTTCTAATACCAATAAATGATGCTCTACTGTCTCTGTTGCCACCAGAAAATCATCCAAATATACAGAAACATCTCCAGCCTCGATTGGTTTTCTAAATATTTGTGCAACGTATCGCTGGAACTTTAACGGCCCTCCTTTTAGCCCGAATGGCATCTTAAGGCATTCGTATTGACCCCATGGTGTAACAAAAGCAGTGAATTTAACCGAATCTTCATGCATCCGAATGTGGAAAAATCCGTCTTTCAAATCCAGCAGAGTGAAATATTTTTTCCCGTCTAATAAATCTAGTTGATCTTCTATTAGGGGCAATGGAAAGTTATCCCGAACTGAAATTTTATTTAAGAATCTAAAATCTATGCACATGCGCATTTCACCATTTCTTTTTCTAACTAAAATTATCGGTGAAGCGTACTCGGAAGTGCTTTCTCTTATCGCGCCTTTTTCTAACAAGTCATCAATTATTTCTTTTAACTTTGTTTTTTCGTGATACGACAATCTACGTGGGGCATAATGGAATGGTTTTTCATCTGTTACTGTAATCTTCATTACGTTTTCTGTTTGCGGGTGTTCTGGTCTAATAGGTTTCACATAGCGTTCGATAAACAATTTACGGACCTGATCTTGAGCACTTCGCGTAACTTCCGGATTAATGTTTAATGTCGGTATTTGACTATCGTCGTCTGAAGCTATTTCGATGTTCATTATTTGTCTGATTTCTTGATTAAATTTAAATGAAATTCCTGCTTTTTTCAAAAAATCTCTCCCTAATACTAGAGGATTTCGCATAGTATTCTCCGTGACTACTTGCAGCATAATATTATAGGGAATCCCGTCGTAAGCGAGTTGGACCTCAACGCTTCCAATAACATGCATTTCGCTGTTATTTATTCCTGTGAACTTAATTGATTTATCGGTATCGCGTATCAAATTACTTGGTATAATAGCTTCTTTAATAAAACTAATGGGACTACCCGAATCTAATAGTGCGCTTATTTCTAATTGCCTAAAATTACTTTCGGTAGTTTTTATGTCCAATAATACCGTAGGGAAAAAATCGCTGTCTTCGTCTTGGTGGGGAACTACGTAACTGATGTCCCTCGAAGTCGGGCATCGTTCGACGCGGTGTCCCATACTGCCGCATTTAAAACATGACCCTCGTTCTCTTCTGGGCTTCTTGCATTCAACCGCAAAATGTCCCGTCTCGTTGCAGTTGTAGCATCGGACATCTTTTAGGTCTTTCGGTTGTCGCTCCCGGGTAACCTTTGTTGTTGGTGGGTTGATATCCCGTCGTGGCACTGGTCTGGGCCTTCTCGGCTCCTCTGGCAGCGTTGACCTGGCAAGCGCCTGCACTAATTCTTCGACTGTACGGAAACCCCGTACTCTAGCCAGTAATTTTAAATTTTCGTCTGGTATTCCTTCGATGATGTAGTCGACCACTTCGGTGTCTGAAATTGGCACTCGGTTTCCCAGCACAACTTTGTCATGTACGTAGTCGGTGAACGTTTCATCGCTTTTCCAGATTCTCCTTTCGAATTCTCGTCTTAACGACAGCGTGCTCGGCCGACACCCATACATTCTATTTAACCCAACGAGTAACTCTTCGTACGTCATGTCCACACAATTTGGTTTCGACTGATACCATCTCAGGGCTTTGTCCTTTAATTTGCTGCAGATCATCGCCTTTGCTGCGTAATCGTCTAATCCATGTGCTGCAATCAGTCTCCTCATCTGCTGCACCCACGTTTCTGCATCGAAATTGTTGCCGTCGAAGTCGCTGATCAATTCTTTGACGTCCTTCCAACGGACTTCTCGTGATCGCGACGACATATTACTCGAAGGCGAAAGCCGGACAATTTCCAGTTCCCTGCGTAATAATCGAACTTCACGTTCTGCTAAATCTCTTTCCCTTCTTAACAAATCGGTCTCAGATAAGGGCCTATCCACCTGTTCACTGGACCCCGTTCCAACTTCTTCCTGAGTCTCAGTCTCCACCACATTATTCTGAGGGGTCTGCAGCGTTGTCAGATGCAACACCGATTCTGGAATACCCCTTTCCAGCAGCCGGTGCACGAGTTCGATTTTTGTCCCCGATGTCGACAGATTATTTCCTCGGCATAAGTCTTTTAAGTCTGCTACCGTAAGCGGCGTCATAATGTCTATCTTAAATGTCAATGTCTTAACTAAAAATCACTAACTCACTTGGTTCTTTCGCGACCGTACACAATTAACAAAGTTAACTAGTGGACTTATTCCAAAACTAGTTTCGCGAACTTATTTCACACTTTGTAACCAACTGCGCTCGCGTATCGCGTAATCCCACTTCTGAATTTTAGGAAAGGTGTCAGGAGTTTAACTAACAGATGGCCTATAGAGGAAAATGGTCTTTATTTGATCGTGGCTTCGACGAGACTGTCCTCTCGTCCCAAAAATCGTTCGGTCCCCGCTTCTCGCATCGTCGCGCCTTAATCTAAACAGTGCGTTCGCCTTCTTCCAAACATTTAGCTGTAACCCGATACGAACCGTGATACGGCCAGCGGCGCGGTGCACTCTTACACTTTGGGTTAAGTTGTTTTTTAACACGAAGCGCCACTGAAGTGGTTCACTTGTTTTCACGGTTATGCCTCTTCGTTATAACACATCTCGACTTGAATTATCATTTTTAAGTTCGTACATAAAAATATTACTACTTGAACCAATTTTAGTTTATCTTAGCATAAATAGTGGATAAATAGTTCAAGTTGTCGAGACATTCGCACCGAAGATAGAGGTGCCTCTCAACGATTCTAAATGGCTAGAGTTACCCATGGGAATAACAACTGATTTACAAGATGTAACAATGTCCAGAACAAGAGAGAGGGATCACCGAGGAGTCACCTTGAAAAATGTCTACCCTAAAACGTTTTTTACACGTCCAGACGGCATCTGCCTCAGTGCACCAGCGGTTACCCGGTGACCCGCCGAATTCCCATCGGCGCGGGTCGAACGAGTGAGCGGGTGGGTACGAGCGTGCACGAGTGCTCGCGATAATTATGCAATTTCTGCTGGAAGTTCCGTGGCGAGGGAAGGCAACGAGGTCGCCGCCGGGAATCGGGATAAGTTTCTTGCATTGTTCCTAGGAACGAACCTGGTCCGAGCTCAGTCGGGACGGGTCTCGAGTCGGGTCGGGTCGGGTCGGGTCGGTTCGCGCAGAGTCGGGTCTCGGGGTTTTATTGTGTTTGCGCGATGCCTGTCGTGTTTCGAGAAGAAAGAGAGAGAGGGGGGGGGAGATAGTGAGGGAGGAACGACGGTGGATCTTCGTGGCTCGTAAATTTCACGGAGCCCCGGATAGTTACATTTCCTCGGGCACGGAGAGAGGCGGGTCGGCTCGGCACCGGGTCGGGCCACGGCCGGGTCGATAAGTCTAATAACGAACTGGCGTAAAAAGAAAATAAAGCAACGCGGGGCGAGATGCTTCTAAAGTTTTCCGCTTTATCCCGCTACTTTAATGCCCGCGCTCATAGATACGCCGGCACCGTTTCATTTGCATGCGGAGCACTTTTCACGGCGGAAAGAGAGCGAAAGAGAGAAAGAGAGAGAGAGAGAGAGAGAGAGAGAGAGAGAGATGCAGAAGAAGAGAGGAAGGAAAGAGGGTGGAAGAAGTGGAAAAAAAGGGCTACGGTGTGTGGCTAGGCCAGCCAGCTTGAACCAGAACAGGAGAGACCCGGCACCGGGAACGCGTTTATTTCCGCCTGCGCTTCCCCTTACGAGAAGCTATCGGATACTTTGGCGCAATTAAGATAATTGCGTAATGGTACGCGCGCGCCTGCGTTCGCCGCCGCTTTACGGCTCGGATCCCGCTCATAAATTGGGCGTCCTATAAATATTCACGCAGAACCATGGCTTCAAGGGAAATATTTGTTCTCGCATTGTTTCGCCGTCTCGCGCAGCTCGCGGAAGTTTGTCCGCGCGAGCGCTCACGGTCTTCTGCTCCCTTAGAGCGAGATTAAACTGTTGTCGCGACAGGGCTACGGAAATATTTATTTTCCTGATGAGAGAATAACGTTCGCGAGAATTTCATAACATGCCGCCCCGACAGAAATTTAATAACAATCACCTGCTGTCTGCCTGCCTGCCTGCCTGCCTGTCCTCCCCGCGCGTCCTCTGACTCGCTTGTCCTCGTTCACGTTCTACCGTCTCCGTGCTGAGCGCCGAGCTTTTTCGAATTTTCGAGGCCACGGATTTGATGCGTTTAAACATTTGCGCCGGAAATCTGCGTTAACGGTCAATTAATCGTTATTCTCGATTAACGCACCCGTCACAATGCCGGACATTTTTTGACACTTGTTGAGATTATTGGAAATGGGTGAAATATTTCACTATATGTAGTCTTTATCGAATACGATGCATGACTTCCTAGAAAAAACTGACAAAAGGAAAACTGGGTTCCACTTATCCTTGCATAACTGTTCATGCTATTGCATGCAGTATAAAGCTCCTGCTATTCGTGACAAAGGTCAGATTTCCCAGTCATTGATTTATTTTCGTCCTTGCGCGGTAGTAACCAACACAGGTTCCAGTGTGTTCCAGGTACGAATAAATAAATTTCATGTGGACAAAATGAAAAAGGTGTCGCAAACGTCCGAATTCTGAAAATAAAAGAGCTTCAAAGCGTTTAAACAAGCTTGCATCCAAGGAAGCATCTTTTCTTTGATATCACCGTTACATTTAGCTCCGTATGTGAAAACAGATCATCAAAAAATGCAATTAATTCTTGTCCGCGAAGGGATGAAATTTGTGGCAAGGGTTCTTACGGTTCCGGGAGGTCCTGATCCAAGAGATTCGATGAAAAATTAGCATGGCGGTTTCGCGGAGGAATCGTGGAGGTCCCGAGGGCCCGCGAAGGCCCGGCTGCGAGCGCATAAATATTCACGCGGCACACGTCGTTACCTCGACCCAGTGTCGTCTCTTTGGGCGAAAGTTTCGCGGATGCAACCTGCTGCTGCGGCTGCTCGCGAGCATCCCCGGCGTCGGTATGCAAATCGCGGCGGATCTTCGCTAAGTGGCACCGACAACGTGGCAAAAGTTCAAAGTTTGCCCGCCTTTAAATCAACCGGAGCGGTTCCACGCGAGCGTTGCGTTATTCAAAAGGAGATGGATCGCGCTGCCGACCGGAATAAAGTATTGCGCGCCGGGGTAGGGAGAGAGTTTCATGAGGAAAACAAACGGGACCGCATCGCCGTCGCGTTCAACGTGTTATTGGCTCGCGAACAATCTTATTACTTTCAAGGACGGCGATTAATCATCGGAGGAACGAGTCTCTCTGGGTGCGCGCGCGGCGTGGCACGGCCGCCTCTTATCGGTTTTCCGAGGCTGACACCGATTACAGGCCGGGAAAAAGAATGTGATTCGATGTCGCTTAGAGTCTCCGACGACGCGAGGGACGCGCGCGCGAACAAGCCAATAAAAATTCAGATTCCGGACCTCCGCTGTCCTCTAAAGGGGACGACGAGAGCAAAGAGAAAAGAGGATACGAGCAGGCAGGAAGCTAGTTGGCTCGTGGATTTCTTTGACGTCAATCGCATCCGGAGCGAGCTTCAATGAAGAATCATGACCTTTTTCTACTCGATACTTTATCATCCCGTTGCCCTCCGCCCGACGCTGCAGGCACGATTACATATTTTACTCGACAAAGTCGAGCACCCTAGACGCGCGCGCGCGCTCCTATAAATAAATGCATTTCTACGTGGCTGAAAGCGTGCCGTGTTTCTCTCGGTTGGCAAAGTAGCAGCGGGAGAAGCGGCTGCGAAGCCGTTGGAATTGTTCTGTTAATCGGTCGCATCGTTGAGCGATGCAACGGCGACGCGACGAGCGACGAGCGACGGTCATGTTCACCGAGCGCAATTTCCGCCCTCGATTAATTATTGACCCGGCAGTTCGAATCGACGCGGTTATGTCACCCCGATTACAAGCCCGATCGTGATTGTAACGCGCGACACGCCGACTCATTAATTAATCGTGTAATCGTAGGTGCGACCACACACTCTCGCGCGCCCGAGCTCGTCCGAACGGGCGAGCTTCTCTCGCAGACGGAGAGCACGAGGAAAAATCATAGTCCCCGTCTGCGCGAGAACAAATTACGCTTACGCAATCCCGGTGTTCGCCTCGCGAGTGTGCGCGCACATAAAAGGATAATAATCTCGCGGGACAGTGCCATCCGAGGTGTACCGTTCAACTTCTTCGAGAACCGCGCGCGTGCTGTGTCGGCGACGTTCCTACGTGCGCGACAATCGCCGAGCAAGGATGGGGCATTCCGCGAAACTTCGGAGCATTCTGGAGTACTTGAATGCTGCCGTTCCTACGGGGGAACGCTTGTTTCATGTGTTCTTTAACGGTGGGAAATAGAATGAGATTCACGGGAGTGCTTATCAAAAGGGTGAAAGAGTCAGAAATAGGAATTGTTCCGAGGAAAAGAGATTTAGGAAATCGGAAGGGAGGAAAAGGGGATCTCTAGGGAAGCGTGGAAATGGGGGGTTTAGAGAATAGAGAAGGGTTAGACCTAAGAGGATCGCTATGAAATAACACAGTTTCAAAAAAGATCTGTATGCTGGCAACGATTAAAAGTTGCAATCCCGCGCCGAACGTCTACCGGGTTGAACTGCAATTATCCGTGTTTGCGTAGCCTGGCAGCGAGATCTCTCTCGCCGTTGCTTCCCGTCGCCGATCGGAAATGTTAATCGAGAATTCTAAAGAGCAAAAACGGCGGGGACACGTCGGACGTCGGCGTCGTCTCGAAGGGAAGCGTTCGCGCTCGCTCGCCCGGACGTATTTCGCGACGAATTAGGATAATGGAGGAGGACTCGATCAAAGAACGGTTAACGTCAGATGAAAGAATTTAATTCACTTGGTTCCTCGACCCGCTTCGTGCCGTCCGCCTCTCCCCGACCCAACATCTCTATTATCTTCTGCCATCCACGCTGAAATATTGGACAAATCCTCTCAGGGCTTTGCCGAGGATTATTGGAAGCGGCGAACGAACGATACTCTGTATCGTCGGTGTACCGGCACATATTCAACCTTTAAAAACCGTAGATAAATTTAAGCCCGCTGCCTGTCCGGCACACCGCTCCGTTACCGGGTCCCGGGGTACATTCACGGTAAAAGGATAATAAACCCATAGAAAGATAGAGAAAGAGAGAGAGAGAGAGAGAGGGAACGTAGATACAGATGGAGGTAGGGAGAGAGAGATCCGGGGCAGAGCGAAAGAGCAGACATCCCGCCGATAACGCGGACAATAAATGAATCCCCGATAAATGTAGCGATCGAGTAGAGAGGATGAAATAACTTAGAAACGTTTTGCCGGAGCACCTTATACGCGTCTCTCTCTCGACGGGGTCGTCCACCTATTCGAAAGAGGATTCCGACTCGGTTGTTCCTTTTCTGTTTCCTCTGTTCCGATTCCATCATCGCCGATAACCGAAATGGACTGGCCCGGGGATAAGCCGGCGTTCATTTTTCAGTGTTTAAGCGCGGAACGAAAGCGAATTACGTCGAGCGTGGGAGAGTAACGACGCCGATCAGAGCTCGGGATTCCGAAAGGCAAAAAGCGTACATTCCGATCCATGCAGTCGATCGTCGTTTCCATTACGTCGGATCTAATATTCGTGTAATGCGCCCTGCGAGTGCGCGCGCTCGCACCGCTCCGTTCAATGAACCGAGAAATCGGAGTGCAGCGACGTAGCGGCGGCGAGCACACCGTCGACGACAGGAGTACATACATAGCTCGAACAACACGCCGCGTCGTTGCAACCCTGCACCGTTGCAACGCCATCGCCGCCGCCGCTGCCGCCGGGCTGCAGTTCAGAATCATTCGACGGCGGTATCGGAATTTTGGTTAGGCAGCTCGCGGCGCTGGTCTCATTCAAGCGGCATCGGTTTCTCCATTGATCCGGCGACCTTGCTTTCATGGTTGCGTCATCCCGCCGCGATTGCACTCGCCGTTTCGCGTCCCAGCCCGAACGAAATACGGTCGCTCGAACCCGTTCCAATACCGATTTCAGACACACGGTTTCGCGATTCAGGCCAACCGTCGCCGACTCGACGACTCCTCTTACGCGGAATACGAAATGCTCCGCGGAACGAGACTCGCGGCCGAAAGCTAAGGGGAGAGGTGGCACGAGATCGGACACTTTTGTTTCGAACGCGATATTTACCCTGCAAAACAGGAACGGATCGCCCTGTGAATACAGTGATTTCTCTGTATATGTCGTCAAGGCCTAGGTGATAAACGTCGCGGAATGATCCCCAGTACCGCTGGGTGTACCGCAGTGTTGTTTACATATACCAAGAATTCACTGTTGTACTTCTCCCATCTTCGGGGTATGTACGATGTCCCTGTCACGCCACCACTACCCTAGACCGATCGTATCGCGGACAATTCGCCGATCTCTCGTAGGTATGCTCGGAATCTTGCGAAACGCTTAAATAAACCATCCAGCGAAAAGAAACGAAAGGTGAAGTCGCGGCAGCGAGTCGAACACTGCCTCGAGCGCGAGTACGCTCTTTCTCCTCGCCGCGGTTTTATCTCGACTCTGAATCCCTCTCGATCTATTATTATTACCGTATCGTCTTCACTAGCTACGCAGCTCTTAATCGATGCAACGATTTCTTACCGCGATTTTTATCGAGTTACGTAAGCACGCAGAGTGCGTAAGAGCAAGGTGCAGTCTCGAAGTTTCGAAACCTTTCCGAGTCCGGTTGAAACAAAAATCGCGTTTCGCCGGGGAACAGTCGAGTTGCGCGAAGTATTGCTGAACTTGAGGGAGGAGGGGAGGAGACTCGAGAAACGGCTCGAAGAAGATGATACTTTTATTGCGTAAATCGATGCTGTTACGTGTAAAGTATGTAATCGAAGTTTCAGATCGAACTTCCACTCCGTGCGCCCAGCGGAAAGGAAATCAAACAACCATTGCCTCCTCGCCCAAAGGATTGACGATCTTCGCGAGAAAGAATGAAAAATGACGTCCTGGATAAAAAGAAAAGAGACTTCGTATATCGGTAGGGGATTTCATGCGTTTGTGGCAAAAAAGGGTGGGTGAAAAGACAGCCTACTTTTAAAAAAATTATTAAGAAATTAAGCGCATAAAGATCCGCAGTCTGTACATTGTTTGCACGTAGCTCTTACATTTACCGATGCTTTTGTACAAAGTTGCGTACTCGCACGCTAACGATGCAAATGAGCTAAGGAGACGGTGTAGGCGACGCGAGATCCCCATTTTTGCCAGGAAAAGTCTGCCAAACCAGTTCCGCCGTTCACTTTCTCAAAAACTGTGTCCCCTGGCTCGAATATAGAAATGAAGAAATCGGCAAGGAATTCGCGGAGGTCGCAGATAAGCGCCGCGGCCGCGGTCTCCTCTAAATCTCGTTGCTCTTCTGGGACGGTAGAGCGTGTCTCGATGGTCCCCTTCGTACTGTTTGCCGGGCAACTCGAAACGGCAAATGATCCTCGCGCGTTCGATTCCTCTCTCCCGAGTAAACCCGTGGAAAGTCATCGATCGCTACAGAAGAAACCGAGTCGGACGGTCTGGTTGCATTTTTGATGACGGAAGGATCCCGTCGGGAGCTCTCGGCCCGACGCGACGTCTCCTTGTTTTGTCGCGGCGCTTTCGTCCCAGTGGCGGACTCGGTCGGCAACGAGTGTCCTTCTCAAAGAACTCGGTGTCCCCAGTGGTCTCCGATAACGCTGCAGAGAATTCTTCGGCTTCCGTTCACCGGACACACCGCGGAACTCCCCTTTTTCCGATCCGCTACCTCCGCTCGCAGCCAGAACTTGCAAAACAAGTTGCCGACGACAAAGCCGAGCAATTCCTATTGTTTCGAGCGGCACCGTGCACCGTCGCTGCTTGCGCTATCGCCAATCCCCTCCCTCCCCCCGCCGCGGAACGATAGCTCCTTGAACATGGAACAAAGACCACATCGTTCGCCATTAGTACCAGTAAACGCTGTTCGCCCCTGTTCGGGGAACATGGTGATCCAGCCTTTCGACAGTCTTCAGGGGATCCACAGGTGCTAAATCCTCTTGGACTGGATGTGTCCCTGAAAAAATCGCGTTGGAGGAGCTAGATTGCGATGGGTGAAGTTGCATCTTGTTGCGACAGTGGATGCTGACTCCATTGTTCGCCCAAGTACGCTAAATTGTTGAGCCTTAGCATCCTAACTAGAGAAAGTCTAAACTGGGAATCTAGGTTGCGTTCGAAGACGTCAAAGTTGGATCTCGTTGTGATTACAGGTGCTAACTCTGTTATCTGTTTATCCGTCGCACCTAAATCTTTGAGCCTATGTGGCCTTTGTTTCGAATTTGCTCCAAAAATTTTGATCGGTAAAGACCGGACATCGGTAGACCGCAATGTGAAATTGTATTTCGCTATTTCCTCCTATCTATCGTAGCTAAATTATGATAGTTGGATGTTCGTTTCGGTGGAAATTAGGGCAGGGAACCAGCGCTATAGATGCCAGCAGAGGACGACGGAAAGGTCTGCCACGATCCGGAATGATCGCCGGTACGGGGATCGCGATATTATAAAGATCCGAGAACGACGTGATTTTCCAAGCTGAATATCCCATTGACACGGTATCCTTTTGCCGGAGCTCACGACCCGCTCTTTCACGGCTTAAGAACTTTTTCGCGCGAGCGCAACCAAGATTACCCCTCGATCCGCCGAGCGCGGCAGGAGCCGTGAAACGAGCGATCCAAGGAGGAGAGGAAGAAGAGGAAGAAGAAGAAGAAGAAGTCTGATTGCTCCATCCATCCGAAGAGTCACGAAGTGCGACACGAGGCTCGTTCGGCGGGACCGGGAGAGAGCCTGTATACCCGTCCCTGTTCTCTGTGTGTGCTCCCTGGCATCCTCAAATTGCGTTTTCAACGGGCGATTACCCGGTATCTTGTGCTTCCTTCTTCGACGCGCGACTCCTTTATCAAGATCCTGCGACGAAACCGGGCGACGTATCCCCGTCGAGTCGTGTTTTCTCTTCGCTTCTTTTATCTCGTACAGCTTTCTCGCGACACACGCCTCGCCGGTTCTGCACGCGTTTTATTGTTTCCTTGCTGGTGATTTACCTTTCGTGGCCTCCGCCACGATGATCGCTCATGCTCCAGCGGACGATTCCTCGACGATACTTGCGATTTTTAGCTGGCCCGCATTGGAGGACGTCGACGTTCGTAACTTGTGGCTTTTTCAGTCTTTATCGGAGGGTTTAATTAGTCAAGAATTTCGGTAAATTTTTCTATTCCGAGTCGAGTTTATAATATAAAATTTGCTAGCTGTTTTAAAATTTGCAACCTTCGCCGTATCGCGTCAATAATTTGTAGCTTTTAGCTATCCAGGTTAGTGCCCATCGACCACCGAGCCAACGGTGCTCGGTTCGTCGTGTTTCCTCTTCGCAGACGCAATCGATGAGGCCGAAGGATCAGTTTCCGATCTATCCCATCCGGATGGAACGTCACCACAATTCCGATCCGATCGGAAACGTTCCGGAGACTTACGAGGTTCTTACGTGCGGCGAACGGAGCACGTCCGGACTTAAAACGTCGCGGTCGATTTCCGGCGCGTTGGAAACTGCGACCCGCTCGCGTTTCAGCTCGGGTAGCCGGCCGCAATCATCAGGATGCGCATATACGTGTTTGTTGCGACCCCGCGATTCTCCTGGCCGACTGATTGCACCCGTAATTAGGGATCGGTCGGCGAGGGCCGACAGAAATGGAAATTCCGCGGGAATTGCTCGCGAGCGTTGCCCGACGCCGCGGCCGCGGCCGCGTCACGCATTTCGGCCGCGATAGAATTTATCAACGGAAGCGAACGTCGATGCGATATTAATCGCGACGTTAACGCGCATTAAGGATAAGCGTGCCCGTTCGGCGCCGATTATTATTTTCAATTAAACCTGCCCCGCCACCCGCTCCGCCCCCACACGCTCCCATCCCCGTTGTTTATGTCGTTTCCATCGCCCAATTTTCCTGATCCTCTGTAAACCGTTCGCCGACGGAAAACAGCTCCAAAATCGTCCCACCAATGAGATAACCTAGCCAGACTGGTGCGAATGTTTATGCGCAATGAAAATGGGAGCCAATTTTTTCCTTCTCTTGATAATTCCAATAAATCACAAATGACGAATTGGAATTCTTGCAGGTATTTTATATTGCCACTATTTTGTGTTTTACCCGTTCATTTTTGTCAGAATGCTTTTAATTCTTCTGCGGTTTCAAATTACAGTTACACATTTTTCCTATGAACGCATTTATGCAATCTAATGGTAAATTGATCGTATGAATTTTTATGCAAGATCGAGCATCGAATGAAGCTAGAAATAGAAACTCGTTACTTTTTCCTTCGATTTGAAACGACGCTGTTAACCTCGGACCCTTTACGTTTTCCTTTGAAAATTCCCCTGATTAAGGAGTCAAGAATAATGCAAAGAAGATTTGCGTCTATCGTATATATTTAGTGCTTGCTGGCGTCTGGAAATTGGAGAATTCGCATTCAACGGCCGGAATCGGGTCGCTTTGCATATCCTCGATGCGGGTCGCGTGTGTTTCGAACTTCGTCGGTGCCGATTCCGTCGAACGTCGACGGATAATTTCGTTGATCTCTGCGAACCGCGGACCCCGACGGGATCACGATTGCGTTCCGACTTTTCCCGGCACGATAGCACGCTGGTTCGTTCGTGAGGATTATGCGTCGCTTTTCGATATCGTCGGGCCGAGATAGCGTTTCGTTTCGAGATACGATTAACAAAGAGAACAGTGATCGATGGCTGATATCTTTAATTGCGAGATAGGGGCGCGCGATTACGGCGACGCGAATAGACGAGGACAAAACTGATGCAACGAGTCCGCGAGGCAGACGAAAATAGAGGCACGAAACCGGATCGTTTCATTAGGATGCACCTTTCTGGAACAGGTGCTAATGAATTCAATCGGCAAGGTGTGGCCGGAGAGCGGTTACACTCCGACGAAAAACGGTCGCTTCTTTTCTCTTTTTTTTTTTCTTTCAACGCTACGTTGAAGAAGACTGTCAAATATTGACGGAACTGTTTGTTTTTTTCATGGACCGGATGGGTGGTCCATACGGGAAAGATTTCGAAGGCTCTTTGGACTTGTCCGCTGTCGACAGAATTCTCTCTTATCGACGCCTGTTATCAGCCTCGTTAGAGACACCTGTTACCCGATGCCGTTTCGTAGAAACCGTGCAACCGATATTTATCTTACTGTTAACGAGCCGTCGCCGTTCTAACGTTCCAATTATTTTTGTTTCAGGTAAGAGTCAACTCCTTGGATATCAAAGCGTAGAGCACGGCTGATATCAGCGCCCTTCTCCGTGGGAAGGTAACGTAGATTTTGGAATTATCAGCACCATTTATCGATTTTTCCAAAATCCGATACCGCACGATGTTACAGATAACGTTTCACAACGAACACCCGCATAACTTTCATTCAATGACAAAACTCAGCGAAATCAGTGAAACATTCCAAAATCGATAAAACTTCGTTTCTTAAAATGTCCCGCAAGATCTCACTTTCGAAGTATCCCTTTGGTCTTTGCTTAAAAGAAGGCATAGCCTGTCATAGTACAAATGTAAAAATCTCCAGGAAAGTTTGTAGCGAAGAAAAGCAAAGTTTTCTGGTCGAGCGAACGGTAAACGTTTTTGAGAACCCGCTGCTTTACCGACGGAGCTCGACAGGAAATAGTCTGTGCGATTCGTCCTCGGATGGCGCCACCAAATCCGGCGGCGCGCGCTCGTTATCGACCTCTGTACACGTGGTTTCAGTTTCGTCGACCCTCGACACGCGTTTCCGCCGGGCTTCCGTGTCCGTCGTTCACGCAGGCGCTCACGTGGCTGCTTCGGTTAGCAACCGGCCGGCACGTTAGATTGCATTTCCGGTACGTGCCTCTGCCAGGTACCGGAACTCGCAAACTCGAATTTCCTGAACCAATATTGTCTCTCTGGGAAATCGGACGAGCCACGTTCCAGCGCGGCTCGGCCGCGAGTTTAACGTAGGCTCGCAGCAACAAATTACACTGGCGAGAATAATGACGCGAAGCATTAATAGCATTCCCGTATTTCCATACGTTTCCGATTATTTCGAGCAAGAATCGAACAATTTTCCAAATCCAGTCTCGCCTGGTTCTCGCGCCAAGGCCACCAATTGAATTCTAATTTTTGTTTAACCCCTTTAAGAGCAAATAAACATTCATCTTTCCTTTATCAACAGACCAACAACACACAAATTGAATTTAAAATCCACCGTAGAATTCGTAAGTGCTACAATTTCACAGACGCCGTCTGATTTGACCGCCAGGGCGGGATAAACCCGCAAAGAGGACGCGGGAGCCTAATCACCGTGTAGAATTTATCCGGTGGGTCGTCCGCTTGCTCGCGAACGCGTACGCATTTGAATTTATGAAAGTTTAACGGCGAATATAGCCGCGCGAAGTTTCCCTGTACATTGGGGTTCACGCCCACCATCGCGGCCTCCACGAAATTTCGAATCCACGGGACGCGTCGCTGGCACACTCGCTGCGCGAGAGGGAATTAAACGCGTTAAATTCTTAATACCGTTCGTAGTCGGCTAGGAAAAGAGGGCGATAGGGTTGCGCACGAGCCAATCCGGGGGGCAAGTTCGTCCTGGGGGAGCCTGTTCCGCTCCACCCTCCTCGTTGACGATTCTGTTTCACCGTGTCTCTCCTCTCTCTTTCTCTCTCTCTCTCTCTCTCTCTCTCTCTCTCTCTCTCTCTAGATCGTATCCGTTCGTCCCGCTCGGTCGATCGGCGAACACGCCATGTGACGCTCAGCTGTGTGTTAAATCCCGAAATTATTGCGGGGCCAGATCGAGCCGAGTCGAGCCGAGTCGATTACGCTCTGCAGCCCTGTTACATAAACCGAGGGAGCCAAAGGGAGCACGAGGATCGTGTGCCGAGGGTGGCCACGTGGTGACGAGAAAAAAAAAATTGGTAACCCCGGTCAGACGGCCGATTGTCAGTCGCAGCTCGAGCACTCCCGTCGAGCGCCAGACCGATCGATTCCGGGCAACGAAATTAGTACAAGCTGATGTCTACCGGCTGACTCCCTGCCCCCCTTCGTTCTGCTACCGAGCGACGATGCACGAACGATAACCGCGAGAGAGAGCTCGTGATAACGCCGAGACCCGTTTGCGATAGATTATCGCGAGACCGAATATCCCGCTCCGTCGAAACTTGCAGCTGCTCTCCAACGGACGACGTCCAAGGACTAGTCTGGTCTGGTCGCCGCACTTTGGCCCCGGAGTGCTCGAGGTTGCCCCGGGGGGCACAGCGTTGCGGAGCAGTAAGCGTCGAACACGAACTCCTGGCTACCGAGCTCGAAAGAATATTTATGTTTCTCTTTGTTCATTTTATGTTTTAAATTCCTCCTTCTTTAAGGGAACAGTCGGATTCTTGGTTTTGACGAGGGGGCGTGGTTTCTACGCTCTCGTTAGAGACGAGACGTGCCTTTGTTTCATGTAAATACACTCCATAACCTGTCTCGATATAGCTCTGAAAGCTACCGTGATTCAGCAGTAATGAAAAATAACATTCGGACTCTGGTTTTCAACAAAGGGGCGTGGCTTCGAGGACGAGGCTCTTGTCCTCCGCGGTGATGGAACATTTTTCTACAAAATTTCGAACATAATGTAGCTTTCGCAATGAACATTCAAACTCCGTACGATTTTACGTAAATACGCATCGATCGTATAAAATGACTCGAGCAGGCGTGGCTTTCTGCAGTCCCCACGGGGCCAGGACAGTGTTCTACGGAACGATTAATTTTATATTTTCAGCATAATATTCCCGAACATTTCGGCACGATTCCCCCTTGAAATCCGAATTAAATTACAAAAGGTAGAAGCAGCGAACGTCACCGACCGGTAACTTGACCCGCAGCACACATACGCTCGAGCACAGGCCGATCAACATTTTTCGGGCTGGCTTTCGAGGCTCGCGTGGGTGTCCCGATGCAACGGGTATACTAAAAATAGCGCGGCGTGCGCGCTGGTAAAAGCTCGTATCGCCGGCGTGCTCGTGGCCTCCTTTCCCGCTCCGCTTGCTTCTGTGCTCGTTTTTGGTCCCACGATTTTTCAAGTTGCGGAGAGCACCCTTGCCGCGCGAGGCGTGCCGAGGCACGGCAAAGCAAAGCAAAGCAAAGCGAAGCGAAGGAAAGCAAAGCAAAAGCACAAGCGAGCCGCCACCAGCGCAGATTCTCTATCGTTCAACGCACTTCTCCCGCGGCAACGAATTCCCTTCGGAATTCCTCAGAAAAACCCGACGCCCTGCTCTTCGCATAAGCGGCAGGTGAGGCGCGCGATGCGCTTTCGCGTTGTCATTCGCGCAAAACAGCGCAGGAAATTTACCAGGGGTAATTCAGTCGCTGTGACCTTTGATTACGATGCTCCTCCTCGAGGACTCGGGAATTCGCAGTTCACATCGTGGCGTTAGAGTGCAGAATTCAACCCTGCGCCGTGTAATATCGAGTTGGACTCGCGGTTCGAGCAAACTCGAAGCGATTCGAGCCAAGTCCAGTAAGCGTGAGCGTTACACCATTTTTTTCTATTAAAACAAGAAATAATTCTTGAATATTAATTTTCTGTTCTTTTTATTATATTTTTTTTTAATCGTTGCTTCGACAGCAGAGGTCATTAGCAAGGTATGTAAATTTCTTGTAGAATCATATTTTTTGATAGAGATTCGTCGGTAGATAATGTGTGATCTCCACATGTCTCAGAATCTGGAAATTCAAAGCGTTGAAGAGTCGGCGCTCATGGAAACGGTTTCGTTCCGGGTTGTCCGATAATCTGTCGTCGAGATCGTTTCTGGGATCGATTTCTTTCGAGGGTAGGCTACGGAGAATGTTTCTCGCTCTGCTGGGAGATCAGCGAGCGTGTTTTACGAGCGCATATCGCGGAAGCACGAGCCGAAGAGCACTGGGAAACGCTTCTAGCGAGGAATAATCGTCTCCTCGGGTAGATAAGCGTAGAAACGTCGTCGTCTGGCCACGATAAAAACGGACCGTTATCGCGACGAAGGAGAAGAAGAAGAGGAAAATTAACGAAACGGGACACGACGAGTGCTGGATAGAAGGAGAGAGAGAGAGAGAGAGAGAGAGAGAGAGAGAGAGAAAGGGAGAGAGGGAGAGAGCTGGTTCCAGGGAAACGTGGGTTTCGTGGGCTCTCTCGACGCGCACGCACAGCCGAGCGCAAATATTCCGCGGGAATCATATTGTCACGCCGCTCGTATCTCTGTGGCGGCAAGGAATGTCGCTCGACCGCGCGGTTCTCGTACTACCCTGATAAATGATCGCGCCCGCGGAATATTAAGACTCTCGGGCCCGGGTACAACGATACAAGCGACGCGAACAAATGTTCCCGGTCGCGTAGCTACACGAAAAGAAAACCGGTCATAGTTTCGCGCTGATAAATCGTCCGCGTTCGAGCCGCACCAAGCCCTCAGCCGAGGCCGGACCGCAGCCAAACTATCGGGCTCCTTTGTAAATCGAGAGAGAGAGAGAGAGAGAGAGAGAGAGAGAGAGAGAGAGAGAGAGAGAGAGAGAGAGAGAGAGTCCACAAATTGTCCAGAGATTTACTAGGTGGCCGCTCGAATCGCTTCGGAAAGCGATATCGCCTGTCTGTTCGACGGGCTGCTTGGTTCGAACGGTTTTACACGGTTTCGTACCGCGGCACGGTCTCTACGGACCAGCAAACATTTTTTCCTCCGCGAAATGTCTTCTCAAAATAGCCACTCCCTCGGAGACACCTTGGCTACTCCGTTTGCTACCGATTTGTGTTCACGCTGCCTTTAAACCTACTCGATTCGAACGGTTTTACGGGCAAATCATTTTTCTAGAATTTTTCCTGATTGAAATGTCTTCGTTAGACTCGCCCTTTTTCAGTGCCGGTGTTTTCTTGATCTCGTTTTTTTAAACGAATTTTCTGTTCCCGTTTCTGTACGAGTACCTTGTGCACGATTTTTGTCTTTGGTTAGTTCCTAGACAAACTCTGTTAACAAATTAACGTAGAGCTTCTCTTTTCCTGCGTGTACGAGTAGACTGTGAGTTTTCTGTAGTTTGTGGCAAAAATGGTACACAACTTCCAACCCATGAAAATGATTAAGGGATTCAATTTTTACATACGTTTCTTGCAGTTGATGCAGACAATTTTTATTTTGCGTAACCATACGCAGTGTCTGTACAGTAATATAAGTGAGCATAGCGGTTCGTCAAACCATCAGAAATGTAGAGCATCGTTATCCTCACGGAATAATAAACATTCTCACGCAGTTTAATACCGAGACGGCTTACGCGTATCGATAAGAACGCGGCGTAGCTAGAAACGAATATCTGTTGCGTCACGCGCGAGCACTTCGGTATCATTGAACGTGTCTTCGTACACAAATGATTTACGAGGATATACATGCCCCGGTGTTATTGATAGAACGACGAAACGCAGAGAGGCTTCGATCGCGATTCGAGGGGAACAGACAGGCGTAGCCGGCACTCGAAGCGCGTTCCGTTCGAAAGATCGGTTCTCGGTAATTTTCCGGGACCGGTCCGTCATGAGCGGAACGTAAAGAGGAGAAAAGAAAAGCGGGAGAGGAGCCGGGAAGGGTGACGAGGGTAGAGAAACATCGAGGCGGCAGAACCGGAGAGAAAGGGAGAGAGGGAGAGAGGGAGAGAGGGAAGAAGAGAGAAAGAGAGAGAGCCAAGGGACCGGTCCCTGGAGAGAGGCTCGTCCGAGCGGACAGGCAGGAATCGGCAATCGCTCGGAGCGTCTCCTTGGCTCCGGTCAGTGGCTGGCTGCGGCCAACTTTTCTTCACCTTGCGGGCGAATGACCGTTACGTTTTTTCGCTCCAAGGCTGGACGTATCCTTTCGTCGCGGCTTCTTTCTCTCTCTCTCTCTCTCTCTCTCTCTCTCTCTCTCCATCGCTCTTTCTCTCTCGTCTGGTTTTCGCGCTCCGCGAAGCCTTTGCCTTCGACTCGATCCTCCGCGGAACAAAGCTCCGCCCGAACTCGCGTTTTCTACGCGTTCTCCCTTTCGTTTCGAGTCGTCTCGTCCTGCTGTTGCCTTTGTTTCGGGCCCGCGGATCCCTCGATATCATACGAATCTTTTCGTCCCGGAGCTCCGATTCCACCTCCCCGGTTTAACGAATTCCCCGAGCAAGGACCGGCAAGAACGTTCTCGAAGGGCGAGGTCGCTGAACAAAGCCGCCTGCACCGAAGATCGACCGTCGACTCTCGATTCGAGTACCTTCAATTTGGAGCTGGCACAAAAGTGGTGACAACCACGAGGGACATGGTTGTCTCTTTGGTAAACTGATCGATGCTTTAACGCTGCTATCGTGGTCCTCTATCGACGATTTGCGCTCGACGAATGTTTGAAGAGCTTGGACGACGATAATTTGAGAATATCAACGCATCACCACCTACTAAATTAAGGGAAGAAAAACTTGAAGAACGTTTCTGCCGTTAGAATTCATAATATCGACAATACAGAGCAAAAAATGTGGCAAGTTCAGTCACAGACTTAAGACCCGTCGGATCAAGATCGGATCAAGACCAAGACGGATCTTAAATCTGTGCCTGAAGCCTGTGAATGGAAATTATTTACTAAAAAGTCACGTGACTATCCCGGGCCCTTAAGCGGGCCGCTAAAGGTTCCCAAGGTCAACTCCCTCGTGTAGAGTCGGTTAAACACGAGGAGGGTCGGCTGGTGTCTCGTGAGAGACCATGTGCGCGCAATTTGTGCAACTTGTGCGCGCTGGACGCACGATGTACTTCGGGTTCCCGGCGAGCTCATTCCACGCTCTGAATTTTTAATACCGCGCTTATCACACGAGGGTAACGGGTTTCCAAAAAAAACGAAGACCGCCCGGAACGGACATTTGGAGCCCGGCCAAAATTGTATTCTCCTCCCCGGTCGAAGACGCTCGCGACTCCTCCTTTTTCTTCCAATTACCGCCACGTCCCGGGAAGAGAAAAAAAAACTTGAGCGGAATCCCGGCACCGAAATTCCACGGAATTATTTTTCGAGGGCCATCGCCGAGAGACGATATGCATTTTGACGAACGCGGCACGCGATGGCACCTCCGGTTATGCGAGGCCCTATCCGAGGCTCGTAACAGTCTCGCGGCCATCGTCGACGCTTTCAGAGGGATCCGCGGACGTCACGCGAACCCGTGCCCTTTTAAAGGCCTGCTCACACGCGACCGATCCTGGAACCCGCGAAAATTGCTGATCCGGCCCTGGAAACGTTCGCGCGGAGAACTCTGAGCCTGGTGTCGGAAGCGAGTCCCGAATTTACAATTAGACTGCTGCTTACGCAAATTTTATGTGCTCTTTTCGAATGATAAAAGTCGGATTATTTTTAACTTTAGAACGAATCCGAGCGATCCCTTGCATCCAATATGGAACTAGAAGTAAATCCGAATCAGGCTCGCAAACCGTATCGGAGCCGAGCATGACCGAAAGTATCGAGAAGACGGTATGGAAGGAGCCTCCCGATCTCGAAAATGTTCTGCGGCCGGTTGCCTCGGCGGTTCGTTCCGGCGCGGCGGGGCTCAATCAGCTAATTGAAAAAACGATGAATCGTCGGGGTTCGGCCGCGGGAACGGCGAACGGGAATCATTAGCAAATGCGTATCGTGATTGAGTTTTTCATGTATCGCGGTCATTCGAGAACGAGCGCGGCGTTGCGGCCAGCGGCGGCTCGCCGATCGACGTTATTCCTAGTTTCAATTAGCTAATTAAGCTGACATAGCGTGGCCACGGTTACCCGGCCGGCCGTTAATGCGTTTTCGATCAATTGACGCCGGCCTCGCGTTTCTCCAAGTTTCCGTCCGGTATTCGCGGCACGCCGGATCGGACCAACGTCGGCGAACGCGTCGTCGATTCCTCGATAAAGCGTCGTTCCGCGACGCAACAGGGGGAGGTAAGAGAGGGGCAGAGGGTGGGGGGCACGCGTTAATTAAACAACGCTCGGCTGATAGCTGCAGCCCAGGGACTTTGCAGCGCGCGGCACCGGCTATCGATTTTTTTTCTCACGGGTTCGTTCACCGCGCGCGCGTCCGAACAAACGTACGTGCCGTGTATATTTCGCGTAAGTGCATGCACATTTTCATTCATCATCCGCGGCAGCCTGGCGATGAATCACCTCCTTCGACGATCGGCACAGGTACAAATTTACCGCTCTCCTCTCTCTCTCTCTCTCTCTCTCTCTCTTTCGCTCTTTCGCTCTCGCACTGGTTTTCAGTCCTCGGTCGCGCTCGACTCTTGCGTCGCATGCATTATTAATTGTAACGTAAGAGATAATGCAACGAGCGTCGTGTACGTCCGACGTTCTCCGCGCTACTCGGTTACAGTTTCTCGATGATGCTCCACGCGATAAATTCCCGATTACGATACAGACATTCCCGCGCGGAACGAATCGCCCGGGGACCGTGACTCGGCGAGTGAAATTCGTTGGAATCGATGACTCTTACTCTTGGAATCGACGACGGAGGGACTCGATCGGCCCTGTGACTCACTTGCCGAAGGAGAACGTCGTCCGTGGAATTAATACCGATTGGCGATCTCGTCCGGGATTGGAACTGTAGGAAACTTTTCTTTTGGGAAAAATTGCGAACGGTTTCGCGATACAACAGCAGTGGAAATTTCAATTTTAAAGCATTATTCCGGATAATGTGACCTAATAACTTTTTGGGAATTTGTTTAACGCGATATGCATTCTATTCGAAAGTAAACGCGTTTGTTTCGAATACGAGGCTACAAATAAAATTGGTTGAGTTGGTCGAGTGAAAGTGTAAAACGTGTATGGAAATACACGTGTAATAAACGAAACCGTATCTCAATCCCCGTAATATGATCGAGCTACGTATCCGTGTATTTTAATTTCGCGAATATTCCTGTGTTTTAATACTCGGTGATATAACGTTGAACAGTTGTGCATGAATTTATTGCTGCCTCGTTTGCATCCCGCTTCTAACTTCCAACACGAATAGCTGAAAGGAATCCGTGTACAAAAATACATTAAATACCGCTATAACGCGGAGCAAAAATTTCGATTTGTGTAAAATTTAATACAATTCGGTCTTCCGTTAAACTGAGATAAAATTCTACGTCTCTGTCGTCGGCATTTAAGCATTGGTGAAAACATAGTAATACAAGCAACTTAAATACTCCTTTTCTCCTAGGAGTATGTATATAGATAAACAACGAACACAGTCCGGTCATAGAACGTGTAAAGGAAATCGTAGGGGATTAAAAATAGAATCGTTGAGCCCTTTTGTGACCTAGCACGATTATGGAGAATCCTATTATAGTCTACCGACACTTACATCGTGCATAGCGTTTCCATTTTCCTTGGGATCGAAGCGAACAGTGGCCGCCAAGCAAGCCTAACGATCCCACCCCCGCCCCGGAACCGTGCGGCCTTAGGCCGTCTAGATTGAACGGAGCCGCGCGAAATTGCTGAATGCACGAAATGAAAGTATCACAGCTGACGGGCTGGGGTGGAAAAGCAGCAGCAGTAGCAGCAGTATAAGAGCATAGTATGGGGATGACCGTCGCGCGAGGGAGAGAGAGTCCGCGCAGTCGGAGAGAGGGTGGTTTTTGCCGAGGGTGCTCTCTCGCCCGGTTTTTCATAACCAGCGGAAGAGAAGGGTTGCGCAGACAATGGATCTTCATCTAAATTGTAAATCGTACGTTGTAAAATTGTAAATGATCATTAGTCGGCGCGCTCGTCGATGCCGCGCACCGCTCCACGATTTATATTAGCTTTTCAACGGCAGCCTCTTTTGCATACAACGAACCTCGCGCGCGCGTTACACACCATTCGATTCGCTTTAAACGACCTCGCCGCGCCATCGTAGTATGTAACGTGGCTAGGCGTTCGTTCGATCGCGGGAACCATCGACCAGTATCTCCACCGTCGATTGCCGCTCTCGATAACCGGTTCGCAAAGTCGAATGTCGCTTTTCTCCTGCAGCTTTCGAGAAATTTCAATTCGAGGAGAAAAGCTGGATCCTCGACTTTGCGAATTTTTCCCGCTTTGACCGTGAAAGCTGTGTGGACGTTTCTTGCCTAGAACGATTCTCTAGACTCCTTCGAATACAATGGTATATATATATATATTTTTTGTACGATTGTGAAAATTTAAGCGTGCGAAAACAATTTTTAAAAAGTGTGAGACACACTGTCAATTGCTCTGTCAGCGAGGTTTCGCTCTCTTAAAAAATCATTTAAACACATTTAAACGATAACAAGGTTGTGAGAAAAATATATCCTCATATTTGGGAAAGTCTGCAGAATGATTCTAGACAAGAAACACCTATCTAACTTTTGCAGTAAAATGAAAAAAAATTCCTGAACTGAAAAATGCAAATTTTCCTTCAAAGTTAAGTTTCTCTAGCTACACTAAAAATGGTAGGAAAAAACGACTTTCGGCGTCGCATTCGGCGCATCGAAATCTGTTCGGCCATTAACGATCTAACTACAAAAGCAATGTGCCGGACAGCGTTAGTTTTGTCGCGATACGTCGATGCGCACAAAGATCCGACACGCCCGAAGGTCTAGGAGAAGCAAAGTTTGGAATCGGATCGAGGGTGATCGGCCATGGCAGAATCGAACGGGGGCTGCGAAAGTTCGATGAAGATAGCGCGGCGCGGTTCTCGCCGCAGCGACCGGGACGAGAGACCGGCTGCGGGGAACAGGCTCAAGAAAATCGGAGAGGTTGCTCGGCGGATTTGCATTTTGATAAGGAATCTCTCGGAAAGTTTCCCCCCTCCCACCGAGCTGCTCCGAGGCTGCTGCTTTGCCTCTCCCGGTCCCCGGCTCTCGCTCCAGATAAGCAGTCCTTTCGCGCCAGTCTCTCAGACCGCCTTGTTATTCTTACCTCATTACGCCGTATTAGCTTATTATTCGAGGCGTTGCCCGAGATGCACCGCTGGAAAATCGCTCTGCCTCGGAACACGTCGATTAAGACGACTCCCGGAGCCAGGGATGATGGGCTTCGTGGAAACTTCGACGCGTGTCTCGTTCCCGAAATATTACCACCAGTGTTTCGAAGAGTAACCCGTTTCTACTCCTTTGCATCGTGCACGTGCTGTTTTCTTCTTAATATTTCACTCAGGCTAGAGGATTGCTGGGAATGGTGCATTACGGTCCATAACGTTGCTTCGGATGCGCAAGAATTTTATTTAACAAGTTCATAAGCATGATTTCCTTTTGCGTACCAGCAGGAGTTGAATTAATATGGATCTGTTTAAATAATTCAACGGTAACATTCGAATTAATGCCGACAGTCTGAGAAGTTTGTATACAAGATCAACAAACTCTTGGAGATTAAAAAATTCAGAAGCGAAGTTTCTCGACCAGCGTTCCCTGCGTTGTCTGACTTTCGATCTCGGAGGATCGATGGCCGCTCGGCGGCCATAGCCGTCGAAGTATCGGCCACCTCTGACATCACGGGCCATTATCGAGGATGTTGTTGTCGGAATTATCCTCTCCGTGACATATCGCCGCGTGTTCGAGAGACCTAACGGTTTCCGGAGAGAGGAATCCTCTTTGCAAATCGCAAGACTCCGGATGAATAACTTGCGTGGGCGTGAATCGTCGGTGTACCGTTCGGGAAACGATTCACCTGTCATTGCCTCCGATGAGAGTCGGATAAGACGTCTGTTCCCTAAAACATCCGGGAAAGTCTTTGTTTTTATGGAAATTGAACTCTTTGGTTAAATGCTTTCGCTCCTCTGGCAGCTGACTGTTATGCTGCCAGCTTCTTATCGTGTCTAGGAAAACAGAAATTTTTTTAGCGAATTGTCGTAAACATACATGTAGATGTATTTCATTAGCTACTACAACAATTTCCTAAAAGGAAAAGAAAATATTCAGCTCCACGATGAGCGATCAAGAAATATTAGAACCGCTTGCCGAGGTTGGCGATTTTACCATGCGATGTCTATCAATTGAAGATCCTGGTGCAGAAATCAGGCGAGTCCATTTTGATTCGTTGTACGACGAAAGAATAGAATAGGATTTCGACCACAAAAGGGAATGGAGGAATATTCTTGCGGGCCTTGTGTTTGCAATCTGACGGTGATTTTGTGTCGTTATTTTAGGGCGAGGGGTCGAACAAATGACTGTAATTGTACGGGATTTTTGAGGTTGCTGGATCCGCGGAGTGGAAGTGTTAAAAGAGTCCCGATGGACGACGGGAACAAACGCGCGGGCGTTCGATGTGACAGGATATCGATCCTTTTCAATTTTACGAGAGACAGACGTAAAGAGTATCGATTCGCGAGTGAATAGCAGGGGCGGACTGACAACCCTCGTTTAGATTCGAGTAATTATCAAGCTCCACTCCGCGAGAGCGTGGAGCGCCGTCACGCGTATCCCGTTGACGAGAGCTATCCTGAAATCGCTGAACGCTCGAACAACGAGCGGAGCCCTATGGGGGGGGGGAGGAATGGGAATAATCGCGGAAAGGTTCTTAAAAAACCGGCAGCGCCAATTAAGTGTATTGGTTGCGCGCTACAGCGAATTAGCGAGTGCGCCGCAACCAAGCCCCCGCAGTGCTCTCTGCCGTAATAACGAAAAAGTGTGCGGATCAAAGTGTTATACTTAACGAATGCCAACTGACCCTCGCTCTCGAACCTTTAACCCCGTCGCTCGATTTTTACGCGTGCGTGTTCCGCTCGACGCACGCGACCGTGCACGCGAATCGATGGCGACAAAAAAAAAATGCTGTTGCAAACAACCCCCGAACCCTTTCTCTCTCTCTCTCCCTCTCTCTCCCTCTCTCTCTCCCTCTCTCTCTCTCTCTCTCTCTCTCTCTTTTTCCATCCTTGCTGGATCCTGTACAGCGTGCACACAGCTCCCTGCTTCCTTCCAACGATTCGCCATTCGTAATGAACGGAATTGCTTGGCTTTTTCACGGGCACCCCCCGATCGAGGAGAAAACGATCGAGAAAGAGGGACACGATGAAATTCGACCCTTATTTATTCAGCTGAGGACCCGCCATCCGACTGGCCTAATCGAACAGCGACTTTCGTTCGTCTTCACGGTTCTGACGGTAATCTGGAAATTGGTTCGTCCTGATGATCTATTAGAATGCATTTTACATTGGGCGTTGAGTCATTGAAAATAAATTGCTTGATCTATTAGACTGACAACTTATTTCAATGTTACCCAACGTAATTATTCTGTATAGTGATTTTGTGACAAACTGTGGCGGTAAACGAATGCACCAGAAAAACTCAAGAATGGAGATGACATAAGTAATGAATATGAACGACCAGAAAATTTAATTTAGAAAAAGTTTGTTCGCGTTACTGTGAAAAATCGGAAATTTCGCGCGCAACAACCTAATAAATAGCAGAACCGAATTGTCAGATGTTTGGACCGCAAGGGGTCGACGAACACGAGGCTTCGAGACGCCGCAAACTCGCCACCCTCGCGGAAGGGTGTCCGCAATCACCAGTTAATTATCCTGGCGCATCGATCACCGGGGAAAAAACAGCCGAATTTTCCTGGCGAGTTTCTCCGCGTCTGCACAGTCCGTAGGAAAATATTTCCGGTGGAAATTTCGAGCGACGCTATCGCGGCTCGCATCGGGTACGCCCTTCGGGAAATATATACGATCCTGGGCGTCCGTCACTTTGAAAAATGACGTCGCTCTCTCGGCTTTCCTGGCCGGAGGGCGAGGAAAAAGAGAAAAAGGGAAGGGCAGAAGGGAGGGAGAAAACGCGGAAACAATGCTTCGATGCGGCGGTGGCTGCGGACGAATCGAAAAGGGAGAAGAGGATCGGAACGGAACGACGATCGCGAGAGAGACAGGGCTACTTTGCATCGAGCCACTCACCCTTGCCTTTGGTACTTTGTGCGTCCGCCCTTTCATCCTCCTGGCTTATTTTCGACGGCTGGGGAGGCTCGATACTCGCGTTGTCATCCTGCGAGCAGGATGCGCCTCGAGCCTCGAGCCTCGTCGCGAATATTACGCGACTCCTGCTACGTACACATTAGGTCACCCTTTCGTTTTTCCATAAAACAGTTCATATTTTATTATAATTGTCTGCCAACATTTATAGACGAACTTTGCCCTTCGTCTTGTGAATCGTCTCATTGGTCTGAAAAGATGCTGGAATCATTTTTGATTTAGTGACGATCAGAAAACGATGTTTGTACATTGTAACTATACACTATGATAGTTAACAATGGCGGTCAACGTTCAAAATATTCCTGACAATTTTATATTTTCCTTCAAGAAAATAAACCTATATGGCACATTGTGACGTCCAGAGAACTTTACAATTTTTACGTGGCAATGTTCTTTTCGATATTTTGTTGAATTATCTGTTGCAGTTAATAAAATGTTACGAGAGCTGTTGCAATAGCAAATTCTGCTGGAACACCCGTTAATCAGGACGTCGATGCTTAACAGTTGATCCAATCGTTTTTATTTTACACTCGCAGAACAGGCACGATCGAACAAATTCTCGAATCAAAAAGCGACCCGAATGACTCGATTCGAAGGGACACACTGGGCGTCCAGACTCGATATTCCGGAGTCGGACCTTTTTCCACGACGATTGTTAACGTCACGGCGATATTTCCTTCGTTAAATATTCCGGTCTGCGACCGCAACGAAGCCGGGCGCGCGCGACGTTCGGCGTATCGATTTTTCTTGCGGTGGACCGTCGCGATTTTTGCATACGCACCCCCGCCGAGGGGTGGCAAAAAAAAAGCCGGCAATACGATAACGCTGTGTTTTCCCCGTGTTTTCATCGTACCAGTTAACAGCGGTCCCGGCAAAAACGGTAGCCGGTCGAGGTCCGAGAGACGAGAGCTTATACGTGCTTATATACACGTTTGAGGAAAATGCAAGAAAAATCAGTTTTTTGAAAATGAAAAAGCGGAATACTCGCTTAAGCTCTCGAGCCGGTAATATCGCACGAATTAAGTATTCGCTCAGGGGGTAATTAACTCGGGGTAATTCAGTATTTTTGCGGTTCTCTTAGAGTTACAGAGAATGAAAATTACTTGACCGGTTAACTTGAAATTTCGGGGGTGTATGAATGAAATATGACATATTCAACAATTTGGCGGGCAGTGAGGTATGCGGACGTAACGTCGATCCAGCTTGCTAATGGAGGAACAGCGTTCGAATTTCCGCGCGGACGGGGTGAAATATTCAAATCGGCGACGGACCGTCTTCTCGGTCCCTGGTTTTTTCCCCGGTTCTTTGTTCTGGCTTTTCCTCTATCGCGACGAGAGCGTTTCTTATTTCGTCGGAACGACGAGCCAACCCCGTGTCGCATCGGCTGCAGACGAAAATGACGAGAGGTGGCCGCGTGCGCGCGCGATCCTTCGCCTCCCAGCCTCTTTTCATAAATCTTTCATCGAACAAAGCCCCGGCCGGTCGAAATTAGCGGCAGCTCTCTCTCTCTCTCTCTCGCTTTCGTCTGGTAGTGTTTTAACTTCAATTTGCATGCAAAAAGTTCCGGGGGGGGGGCGATGCGAACGAAAAACGAGAACGTCGACGAGAGGCTCTCCTCACCGAGAGGATTCTCTTGTCACGGGAACGAGTCGCGATATCGTTTTGATCGAATCGAGGCTTCCCTTTTTCCACTTTCTTCCAGGGGTGGCGGGCAAACGCCGTCGCTCAAGAGGGTTGCTCGTAGATGCGCGAAAAGAAAAGCCTCGGCAAGGGTGAACCACCCCTACAACTGCGATCACCTTATATTACTGCGTTGTTAATGGATCGATCGAACAGTTTTTCTTCCGAATAACACTGCTCGCTCGGTGAGCTATCCACTTTGCAGACCTTTTCTTAAACGCTCGATTGCTAGATGATCAAGGTCGACCTTTTTTGCAATAATTTTTTAACGCTGGCCGTTTGATTTTTGGGACAAACGATCGATGATAACGAACCGTGTTTAGGGGTGTCTTTTTTTTTTAGTAAAGGTGCACAACAATATTTGTTTCGATATTTCGTAACAGAGTAACGTAACGTTTGATATAACGCTATAAACAGGACGACTGTTGCGACGACAAGCGTTTGTGGCGAACGTATTAAAATGATCGCGTTAGGTAACTCATCCCGTGCGGACGCGAGAAAGAGAGACAGAGAATGAGTGAGAAAAATGAGAGAGGTTAGGGGAGCCGCTTTTTTCCATCTTGTTCGCGAGGCCGTGTGCTCGCAAGCGGCCGCCTTTAATCGATATTACTGCTCGTGGAAATTGGATCTTCGCGGAGCAGAAATAATTACTGTGGAGTTCGGTGCTCGGCCCGCGCCGAGCGGAATCGAGCGGAGCCGAGCCGAGCGGTGCGGAGCGGAGTCGCGCCACGGCGCAAAGGATGAAAGACTCCCGAAGGAAATTGTGATTTCATTTGCCTTTAAATGACGGACAGTTACAAGGGAAAGAGAGCGGCGTCTCGTTTCGCCGAGAGTAGGCGAGCGTGGCTCGGCGGGTACTTTCGAGCTCGTCGGGCCCGGGATTCAAAGGGGGTGAGGGGAGGGAGGGAGGGGTGGTTCTCGTGGAACTCTTTCAATCCGGCTCTCTTCTTAACGCGATGTTCTTTATTTCATTCCCTTCGGCGGCGCTCGGTGCTGCCACTCGTCCCCGATATTGATATCGCCGTGGAGCGGCCGTGCTCTCGTCGTTAAACAAATCCAATAAACTTTTCGAGTGGCTGTCGGGCTCTCGCGCGCGTCGCATCCTCGCCTTCTCGCCCCCAGCCTTTCGGACTCGCGGCCCGAAGATTAAAGTCTTTAATTTCCAACGCTACCCGCCGCCGGGGAAGCATTCCCGGCCCGAAATCAGAATTCCACGCAAGAACCGGGACAAACGCGACGTGTCAGACCCAGGGAACGCATTCTTCCCCGGACGACGAGCCTCGGAGCTGCAAACACTCTTTCTCTCTCTCTCTCTCTCTCTCTCTCTCTTTCTCTTCGGAGAGCACACCTAAAAACAATCAGCAGCCAGAGCTGAAAAGAGAGGAGCCGGTGGCGTTGGCGCGGCAACCGAACACCAGTCGTCGGAGATCCAGCTCGTATCTGGGTGGATCTTGCGTGCGAATGTCCTTGCCGAAAGGGGATGAGAGCCGGCCCGAGACAGAGCCACGGGGCGAGGCGCACGGGGGTGGAAACACGGAGCCGACGGATCGATAGGGGTGGTTTCCAAGCGGCGCGCATGCGACCCCCAGAGCCAATGGTCGCGCGAGGGTAGCTTCGACGAGCCGAACCCGTCCTTGGGTATACGAACGGGTGCGCGTACCCGCCGGCCAGGGCCGTCGTCGAAGGCACCCTGCGATCAGAACTTCACCCGCTCTACCATTTATCGCCCAACCCTTACGCCTTTCGTTTTTCTATCACCACCCCCGGCGCTGGGCACCCTGAAATCGCTGCAGCGAAGAACCGCCCGCGATATCTCATACCATTTCTGCTTCAGCAATTATCGTCCACGGTACATTATTGTTGAGTACGAGGTGCGAAACGAACTTGAGACAAAAATGAAACAAAAGATACATAGAAAATTGAACATTTTTACAAGTTCTTGCGACAGGACATTGCTATGTACCTACAACACACTTTCCAAATCACACTTCAAAATATTCAAACGAATATTTTATACATTACTAACATTTAAAACGCATGAAAAATCAGGCTACACTGCCAAGACATTGACAAAAATAAACAACTGCCTATGTACATTATTCGGTAGACTCCGTCTGAAGGCTCCACCATGTAACTCGATATTCTAGGGTAAGTGGTTCAAAATCAGCTGTTAATTGCGAGTACTTTGACCTAACTCGCAATTACCTATAATTAGACTCCGGATTTTATGCATTTATGACCGAAATATATGCATTGAAGACGGAACTGCGACGACGTTACCAGAATTTTATGAAAATTATTCCGAGAAGAAATACATTGGCGTGTTTCACTTGTGTTCTTTCACAGAAAGATCCGCAGTGTACTTATGACTCATCGCCGATATCCGCGCCGGAGGTAGCAGCCAAATTGCGCGGAAAATTTCTGGTAATTCTGGGAGGCTGGTCGAGGCGACAGAAGCGACAGAAGCGACAGAAGAAATTGCCGTCTCCGAACAGCTGCTGTCGTCCCCGCGGTGCCTGCAACGCTGCTATCGGCCGAATAACAAAGTCGGGGATGCAGAAATCTGCATTCTCCGCGTTGCGCCGATACGTGATACCCCTACGAACAGGCTGCCGTTCTTGTCTGACATTGGAGAGCATGCGTCCGGACGCGGTAAAACCTCGCGCAAACACCGTGAGCACATGCCCCGGCGAATACGAAACTATGTTCTGGTCACCTCGTGTACAGCGGGTTCCGAACAGGTTCGAAGAATCCAAGCAACTTGCTGACTAACCGCGTTTTACGGTTTCGTGCGCTGTTCCATTGAATTCGACGCCGCGCCGTCTTCAAACACCCTTTATCCGGCTCCCGTTGTTGCTCGAACCTCGGTCCAGTTTGACTCGCGATTAGAAACGCCCCTTGTAGGTCCTAGCAGCCAAGCTTTGCGTTAGCAACAAGCAGACTATGGAGCTTTGTACGAAATAAAAATTTTTTGCATCGACTGCTACCTGTAAGAGCTACGTACCTTGATGCTCTTAAAGTTTTCAAATCTCTTTACTGCTTAAACCTGCAGATACTCATTTTTGACATAAGTGCATAAAATCTTGTAATAAGGAACACAGTTGTTCCTTTTTTTCGGGGTGTGTGATTCACACTTTATTCCGGAACGATTAAAGTAGGGGAAATATTTGTTTCGTTCGATGGAAAACGGTAGAAATAAAGTGAAAATATTTCTCGTTTTAGTGTCGATAAAGTAACGCTGCGTTCCTCAACTCTGCTTGGCTGATCAAAACGAGTCGTTTCTACTTGCACAGAGTTGCTATGTGTCGTGCAGTATGGAAGTTCGAATGATTCTCGGTCGAACGTTGAGAAGCTGCGTGTCCCTAGAAAATGACTCGACAAAGATTTACATTAAAGCGAACATTGAAATATCACAAAGGCGACACACGCCACTTTTTCAAAATTCGATGGAACCGCTCGACCATTTCGAGGAGCAAATTGCAAACGACCGGTGTTACGCGATCTAACGAGATTTTCGCGAACATGCGGTTCAATCCGCTCGTGTGCTCTTGCGGTAAAATCGAGGATAAGCAGCGCTCGGGTTTTTTTAACGGGCCGTGAACGATAATCGCCGATACGCCGCTTGTTCTGCCTTTAATTACGAACGACTTAGCGGAGCGGTTCGAAGGGAAAATCGCTTCAGGGGAGCGCGCGCGATGGCAGCCCGCGATGCCTTTGAGAGCCACTCGTTAAATATCGATACGTTAGATAACGCGAACGCAAAGCGATAGGATCAAACGCCCGGTTTCCATGCGGCGGCAGCCGGGGTTCAGAAACGTGCGCCAGAATTCTATGGCAACGACGGTAATACGATAATGTTCCGCGCTCTCTTCCTCGCATAACCGACACACGCCAACCCCATGCCGGGCCTGCACACGCTCGCCGTGCCCCCGTGCCCGTCCGGGAAGTTCTCGGTCGTATTGCTCCCTTATCAATATTCAGCCGCATCGACGATCTCGTTCCGGTTTTCGCCTTTGACCAACGCACCAAGATTTTTCTTTTCTGCACGGGCAAACGGGGTTAACCGGTGATCGCTGGTAATTAACACACTAGCGCGAACAACATGGCGGTGCACGCAACCCTAGCCTCCAGAATATCGACGCGGCGTGTAGAGCCTTCAAACCCTTCACGAACCAGGATTTTTTTTATCAAAACACTAGTTCAGGGAAAGTGAAAAAACTAGCCTGCTCTTATGTACACAATTTGTTTGCAAATTCAGAAATTGAATGCTCGATCCTAATGGAATCATTTGTCCTGAAAGAGTATCACAGATGAAAACACTAAAAGGATTAAAAGTATCGTTTCCATCCAAAGAAATAAATAACTAAAGAAATGAATAAATTCCCAGATGATTTCCGTTTCTGCCAAGACGCAGGAAATTCTTGCTCCGCATAAAAATTCGCTTCCGATTCGATGACTCTTGTTGAACATTCGGGATAACGTAAACGGAGAACAGAACGGCTCCGGGAGGCGTGACCGTTGACGAGAGTGAACGCGGAAATTTATTTACCGAGAATCACCGCCGCTAATTAACGGTTGCCCGGAGCTGCCTCGATTTTACTATAACCATAATTGAAAATTGCCCGCGTTCCTTCTCGATTCTGGCCGTCTTGCGACACGCCGACAGGCTGTTCGCGAGATCGAGACGATCGCTAGCAGGCTCGCTATCGGTTGCCGCGATCGTTGCTCGTTACCAATTAGTATCTTGTTGTAACAAGTGATTACGCGCCGCTCCCGAGCGCCGAGCACTCGCTGTCAATAATAAACGGGAGAAGGGGAGCGTGCTCGACGCTCTACGGCACCGGGACGAGACGCGATCGATGAAAGATGAAGGTCGAGGCATCCTCTTCAGGATAACGCTCCTTCCATCGCTCGACCTTTCATCTCGGACTCCTTGTTCGCTCGGTTTCGTGAATTAGGGAGCGTCCCGAAGAGATTTCTTCGTGTACACTGACGAAGAAAGTCTGAAAATCCGGGCCAAATTTTTGTTAGAAATTAATTTTTCCACTTCTTCTACGTTACCGTAGAATAATCCTGTGAAGGTGACAGGGTCATTATGTGAAAACATTATGTTTTCAAAATGAACCTTTGTTGCCTGATGTGTTCTTTTCAAGCAAATTTCATTGGGTTTCACAGAATCTAAAATAAATTCCATTGACAAATAAAGTTTCTTTGACATTGTCAGATTTTTCAGGCTGTTGACTAGACAGTCCTTGTGGTAATGTAACGTCGATGTGTCTACAAATGGAAACATGCAACTAATTAAATCGTTAATCTTAAGCGTATTCTATAAACATGTTTTCGATCGTACTCCAAGTGTTTAAAGCCTGTCGGAATATTACACATAAAATGCCACATGAATCAATTGTCAGGACATTACGAGTAGATGTGTGTCATAAACCAAATGTCAGGACGTTTACACATAGACGTCTCGTAAACCAATTGTTAGGACATTTACACATAGATGTCTCGTAAACCAATTGTCAGGGTACAACGCATAGATGTCCCATAAACGAATGGACGATGCATTATGCACAGATATCTCGTGATCGGACTGTCATTTTATTATACGCAGACGTCTCATAAACCACCTACGGTAAATGACTAGGTCGAGTCGTAAATAATTTACTATTCTAAGAACAAATTCGATCGCCGTACCGATCGGCACATCCCGTTCAAATTACCCGATAGTCATCGCAAATAATATTGTACAACTTGCCGATGGTAAACTTGACCGCCACGGAGATTGTTTTGTGCATGACCACGATAACCGACGTTCGTGTATTGTTTCACGGATGTCAGCCGGCGTTAGGGACGAAAGAGTTATGGAAAAAGCCTTCGTAAACCTTGACCAAATGAAATTCGCCTAATCTGAGCCGCGGATCGGTGATAGCATCCGCGTGTGCGACGTCGCGTCGACGTCGCTGGTCCGTAGACAAGCTCGTAAATCGCGTCGCTATAAACTAGTCACGATGTCCAGCGATTCGTGACGGCACCTGTGCGCAGCTATTGCCTAGAGGGGCGCGGTGTATCGGGGAGGGGGGCAGGTGTAAACGACCCACGCGACCATGTCCGTTTGCCTGGCGAGGGTTCGGGTGAAATTTCCGCGGCGCGGCAGGTGCGGCCCGCGCGTCGTGTGTCCCGGGCTCTCGAGATAACACCGGAATCGCCGATTGAAATTCCGCGGCAGGTTCTCGCGTTCGCTCATTAAGCGGGGCCCCTGGCTGCCGCGAACACGACACGCCCAAACGCGTATCGGCGCCGGTCGATTGAAAATTATCGCGGAATCCATCGACGGGACGCGTCCGAGCCTCTCTCGCGAAGCAAAGGACGCGCTAGGAGCCTGTTTTGCCAGTCTCGGGGAACAGCAACGGATTCAGCAACAGTGCCCCCGGAGCTCGCCGAGAAAGAGGGGAACGCGAACCTAACCGAGGACCCCCGGTTGCTCCCGCAATTACCGTGGTCACGAGGATGACCAGAATGTTTTCAACAACAGCCCCCTTCCCCCCATAATCGAAGATGTTAGCAGGCCGCCGCGATCTCTCCGCTGACATTTAGACGTTGCTAAATGGGCTGTAACCGAGAGTGACTGCGAACAGGCCGGGCCAAGGAAACAGTAAATTGGCCTTACTCCTTGCGGAACGGTTGCTTCATATTTCTGGCCTAACACGATCCCTATCGTCTCGGAAAAACGTTCCACGGATACTATGCCGAGTCGACGGGATCCGAATATCTCTCACTTCGATAGTTTATCGGAGCCCGCTGTGCACCGAGCGAACGCTATAACACACCCGGAGGATCTGTCTTATGATCCAGAGCGCGAGAGTTTTGATTTTCAAGCCGGGCGGCTGGTTTTGCTTCTTGTAGTTTAATCGGAGACGATACACGAGGTCGATGGTTGCCTCGGTCGACCGTGTTTATCGATGTTTCGAAACGCCGGTGTAGACACTCGGCGCAAGTTGAATATGCTCCGAAGAATGTATTTACCAGGCCGGGGATATTTATGGTACGCTGGTGGTACGTGTAAATTCTTGAAACGATACAGAAACGCGTGTGCTAACCCGTATGCACCTCTCTCTCGTATTTCATCGAGCTTTTGTTTTACTCTTTCGGCGTGTGTCGATGAGAGCAGGCTAGAATCGTTGAAGTTGCAAAGATATAATTTTATGATTTGACTAATGGAAGATGGAGACTTATTCTTCCTTTTATCATAGTTGAAATCCTTGTAAAATCACATCTTCGAGTGTTTTATGCCTCGAACCGTAAATTAACGTTAACCGTTTTACGGTTACAGTGATTCGAAATGAGCTTCTATTTAGTCTATGGATACGCAAAGCACACGAGTTAGACAAAGTAGAATTTTATTTTGATTTCTTATGTTCGAAATCTTCGTCCGACTCGATGTTCTAGTGGCAAGGGGTTGATTTTCGATCACTCAAGAATTATATTATTATAATTCTGTGAAGAAAAACGAAGTTCTCAAAAAGAATTGACAGTAAATACGTATGAATCTCGGTATTTCGGCAATAAATTCGAAACGATTTAGGACCACGTTACCGGACCGGAATGTAACCGCGGATCGGTAGCAGGTCGAGTCCGCAGGAGCGTATTCGCGGGTGAACGAGCGAGCGAGTCGCCGACGGAGACGGTTCTCCCGACGTGTCCGTTGTCCGGCGTTTCTTTTTGCGCGCAGCCTCGCCTTCCCCTGGCCATGCGAGAACACGGTGTGGAAACGGCGCGAGTTGCGCGCGCGCAGCCCAGTTTGAAATTCGTGGCGCGCCGAGCCGCGGATCCTCCTCGGGGGCTGTGCGTTCCTTCCTCTCCCGGCTTTCGTTCCACGTCCGTTCGTTCGTTGGGTTCGTCGGTCGGTTCGCTCTCGGCCGCTCGGCACCGCTGGGCGAGCAAGTCGATGCCAAGGTCTTGTCTTGGTGTCGCAGCGCGAAAGGGAGTGTCGCGACGAGGGTGTCTCTCTCCGAGATATCTGGCTGTAACCAGTGAAAATCGGTTGCCGCTCCCTCGAGGAAGCTTCCGTTGGTCGTGATGGTGTTGTTCTCCAGTGTCTTTCCGTTCGGGATCACCGTGGACCAGAGGAATCCGTGTCGCGCCGGCTCCGTTCTCCCATGATCGTGCGTTCCCTGCGATACCGGAAGCGGTGTTTGAACAGGACCGGGTTTGGCCGTCGAGTGCGCGTTTTCGGGCGGTGGTTCGTCGCCTGATCGATTGATTGGTCGCATCGAGAGCCTCTCTCGCCGGCGAGGACTCGGATCGGGACAAACACGCGGCCGAGAAGCGGATCGTTGGCGAAGCCTCTGAAGTTGTTGTCCGTTGTTCGCGAGTGAACAGGGCCAAGAGTTGTTCTCCAACTCGAGGAGGAACGAGTCCGTTCGCGGGCCTACACGGGCAGCGGCAGGTGTGCGTGTCTCTTGGTGTTCGGTCACGAGCGCCGCCGAGATGACCAGACGCATCGGGAGCCGGTAGTTCGTGGTTGGCAGGGATGTCCTCGTGACATGTTACCCCGTGACCTTTGCTGGCGCGACTACAACGTCCTCCGCGGAGAGGGTCGTCTACTGGCGCACGGGTCCAACGAGGACAACTGTCGATCGGTGCCCCTTCATCATCCACGTGGGGTCGAGTACCGGTTGCTGCCGCTGCTGCAGCTCAAGCCCGACTTCGGGATCCCGTATGTGCTCTGCTGGCGGGTGCCGAACGCCGTACACAGGGTACAGGTGCCCGTACAGCATCACCAGCACCGGCAGCACCATCACCACCATCATCATCGCTACCAACACCATCGGCAACGACGCCGAAGACACTTCCAACGGTCGGGAACACCGAGACGACACCCTGCTGCACCCTTTCCAAACACCGCCAGGTATCCTTCGCCGTACGGCTGTAGTCTGCAGCAAGGGGACCTCGCCGCGGGGCCTGGTATGGAAACAAGGTGAGCCACGAATAGTTGCATCGGCCCCAAGCATCCCCTTTGACCAGCGAGTATTCCCTCTAACCGCGGATATTTCATCGGCGTCGCCAGGAACTTTGGATATTTCCTTTCAACCTTCGCGCACTGTCCTTTGGCCAGTTACTACGGCTTCTGGTTCGGATATACTATTTATGGGGGCAAGATTACAGTGGCCGATCAAGCTATTAAAGCCACAGATTGATTTAAGCTCGGCCAGGCAATTGTCGCATCATAATTTTCCTATCCTCTCCTGATTTTAACACGATATTAGCCACGTTTTATTTATTTTTTTGCTACTCCTGTCATATTCCCTTCCGTGTGAAAATTACAATATGGTACACGTAATTGACCAACTTTGTAAATATCGGATGCGAGATCCTTTGAGAACCTACGAGGATCAAGTGAGAATGTTTGAGTTGGTTTTGCGTTTTTGGGATCTCCCGAGGACCTGGAAGGATTAAGTTAGACAACTTGTCGGGCTTGAATCGTCTCGCATGCAAAATAGTTCCGAGAGAGAACCACGCGATTACAGACACGTTCGCAGTCCCTTCCTCGGACCCTCCGACCAGCGACGCCAGCACGTTGCCAAACCCCACGACGCTGGCACACCCTTGTCCGCCGGTGACAGCGGAGTAGAAACATTTCGTCGTCACCTTGTCGCACGAAATTCGAAACCGAACAGGTGTTGGCACGATGGCGGAGCCGAGACCCCGATTAGCATACAGTTTACGATTTTGGCCAGTGTTTTCTAAAACAGCCGCGGCTCGCGCATCCAGTAACCAGACATCTTGATTTTTTAAATTGCCAAGACGTACAATCTGTATCCGAAGCATTATTTTTCCACGAGTTCCAACGTGCACGAAAATTCGCTTTCGTGCCACAACGTTTCCAACGAGCCAAAAAACCAAAGTCGACGACGCCTGCTGCGCTCGCTCGCAGCACTGCCGACAGATTTCTTCGTCTCGGCTAAGATCCCCCGCTGTCACGGACACTGAACTCCGCGGGAACAGTTTCTTTGCAACCGGGCTCGAGAAGTCGAGTGATCCGTCCCCGACAGCCGTTCGCGCCGCGATCCTATCGGAATATTAATCGAATGGATCGTCACCGTGATCTCCGACCCGTAAACTCCTGCCGAATACGCTCCGCGAACACCGAATATTTCTTGGACGCCGTGGCCTCGAATTTACTCTTTGACCAGAATGATATTTGACTCGGAATGATATATTTCGTAGTCGTTTAACATAACAGCGGATACCCTCTTTTCTTCTTTATTGCTGTCTTTCGACAGAAAGTAGACTCTCTTATACCTAGTTCTGAACCACGCATACTACATTTTTTCGTTTCCGCAGCTTGCACTCGCTATTAGCTTGTGGCTGTCATCTTCCCTGCATTTACAT
This sequence comes from Seladonia tumulorum, assembly GCA_913789895.3. Classification (NCBI taxonomy): domain Eukaryota; kingdom Metazoa; phylum Arthropoda; class Insecta; order Hymenoptera; family Halictidae; genus Seladonia; species Seladonia tumulorum. The sequence continues at coordinate 16,651,601 of OU565277.1, read as the reverse complement.
TTTTATATATCTTGCTATATTTCGCATTCCCAATTTTTTATTACATCTAGTTTCTACAATATTTAGTTATTATTGCCAACTCCTGTCAATCCTCGAGACTCAAATGTTTCCTACACTCAAAAGTGAAAAATATTTAAACTCCCGAAGAAAGGAGTGACGAACACCGGTATCAAAGTGCGAGCTCCCAGCTGAGGAAACGCAGTTCCGGTTGCGAATGATCTACGGGGCGCAGAAAAATCGGGAGAGCTGGGATTCCGCTGACCGTTGAAACGCGTTCCCGACAGCTGAGCTGGCACGAACGAGCCGGCTTAAAAGCTCCCGAAGCTGCGAGCCATCAGCGATTTCTTCTCGAGTTTTTACACCCGCGCGGAACCGCCGCGCCGAAAGAACTCGAGTCCCCGGATAACGGTCCTCGAACTTGCCGCGTTTCCCGTGGTGTTAATGCCGATCGTTTCAGCTTTACAACCGAGCGAGAAACGATGTCCTGCGACAAGAGCGCTCGCGGGTCGGTGATTTTCCGCGGTCCGAGGTCTCGGTGGACGATTTTGTATCTTCGATCGTTGTCCCCCCCCCCCCCACGTGATTCACCCTCGCGTAATCGAACCGTCGCGGCGAGCGCGATTCCTCGTCACCGGCGCGTTGAAAAATGCAAGGGGGCCCGAGAGGCTCTCGTCGTCCCCGTGCTCGTCGACGAACTCGTTACTTCTTCGTTAAAAATGAACGAGCGCAACCCGGGTCGGACTCCGCGTCGCACGCAGACCCCGACAATTTGTCAAACGTATTAAGCGTTGGCCGTGCCGAGTCGACAGGGGAATATTCAATTAACGCCGCGTGTCGACAGGCACCTGCCGATTCCTCGACTTTTCTTTTCTGAATGCTTAATGGCTCGACGCTCGACGCCGTGTCTCGGACCGTTCGCTCGCTCGACGGCCGATGAAAAGAGAAATTACATTGTTTCGTAACTGCGCCGATACATATTTCAGCCGTTCCTGTCGTCGATATTCCCAGCCCGCAATTTCCTTTCGGGAAGCGCACGAAAGATTCCTTCGAAAGGTCGCGTTCCCGACGGTTGCCACCTGAACCTTGGACGCGACCCCTCGGAAGCAGGTTTTTGAGATATCCAGAAAATTCTCTATATACTAGAATGTCAAAATCTAGTGTCCCATCTTTGCTTTTTTGTTTCACAGTTTCTATATTGTAATCGAAATAGAAATTCCTGTTTCAGTAATTTCAATAGGTCGAAAATAATTCAATTCATCGACTGTCTTTACAGTTTCATGTTTGAACAGTTTTATGGCAACCTCTGGCATTCGGGAACAAAAATTTCAATAATTGCGACTAAATTACGTGTAGCAATCGCCCGTGACAATTCCAGCAGACGAACGATCCTAACGGCGATCACTTTCATTCGGGCCGGCCTTCACCCTTTCGAGTGGCCTCTCGGAGGATGCTCGAGGCCAGAAAATGTTCGGGAGGATCGTCCTCGGTTCGGAGGTCTTCTATTACGAGCCGAGTAGTTATACCGGCGGCCGATTAGATACATTTTTATCTCGGGATCTAAGCAAACCGAGGCCATTACGGGGATTCATGAGGGCCCGGCGTTTCGCGGCAGCGTAACTTCTGCGGTGTGTGTGCACCGGTTGGCGGGCCGAGGTTAGGCGAGGTTAGGCGAGAGGCACGAGCGCCACAGGAAATTCTAATTTTTCAGGGACACGTTCTCGTGCGCCACGGGAAAAAGGGTCGGCCGCTATCGTCGCAGCTGAAATTGCAGCGTTCACGAAAGCCGGCTGGCGTTATCGATCCCCGTTGCTGTCCGTGGTTACGTACCTACGTGGTCGTTATCGCCCTCTTAAAGCAAACGACGCTTTATCTGGATAAACGGTGAATAAAAGGGACAGAGGAAAACTAACGCGATATCGGCCTCGCGTATGAAAGCAGAGATTCCCGAGTCTTAATGTACCTTTGCTGCGACCACTCGACCCTCATTGCCGGCTCGAACCTGGAGGAATGAACCGCGGGAGTTTTCTTTCAAGTTTTTCCAGCCTGTGCGCCCACACGCCCTCGGATCTGGGGCCCTGCGATCTTCGTCGCGACGAAGATACCGCTCTAGGTTTTAAGTGGACGGCCACATTATGTCGTCTCTTGCGTTTTACTTGCGAGATTGTTGAATTACAATCGCTTCTCGAGGCCTCGTAACGTTGGAAAATGGCTGGATATACTCTCTGGTTGATTTGTGCTGATTGGCTATACTTGTGTGAAATACTGTCTTATCTGAAAGAAGCGTTGAAACGATTACAATATCGTTGAAAGTGAAGAAAATGTCTAGATGAGACCTCCTTCGGTTGGAGCATCCTGTCTGAAAGAGTGGATACTTTAATAGAAGTTAAAAAAATGGAAATTGATAGAGGAAGTCGTATTTATAATCCTATTCGACACCTGTTTCTTGCAGCTGCGTCAGAAAGTGCTGATCTAACAAGTGGTGAATCATAGTGATAGATCGGTATGTATGCTTGGATCTATCTAATAACACTGCGGACAACTGTGCACTAACAATTTGCCGTTTACAATACAGAATTTCAACTAGAAAAAGTCCCCACACGCTTATGATGCTGCTGACGAAAGCCCTGCTATGCGCGCAGTAGAATAGGTTCGTCCTGGTCGGACAAGACGCTATCCTATACTATAGATGGAACTGCGCGATAGAGACTATTCCAAGCAGGTCCACATATTATGCTTTTCTCGAAAACCTAGTGTGGTACAAGGGACTATTTCAGGCGGTGTCGCAGACTTCCATAATCTCCTCATGTGGAAGAACAATTTTAACGAAGAATATTTTCGGCGAATTATTCTGGCGAACCTATGGCAGATCGGTGTCTCTCCGAAATCGCGATTAGGTTTAAAACTGCAGCTCCCGGAGTCAGGTTTCTCCCCGCGGACAATCGTTCCGCTTAGCTCGATCGCGACCGCGATCGTTTTGTAAACCGTTCGAGGAATGATCTCAGCATCGTGAGAACGGCGCCGCGCGCACGGGGATCCCGATAAATCTAGCGCAGGTGTTTGCGCGCTCTTTTTTCTTCAGGCTCGCCAGCATCGACGTTGACTTTGACTAACTGCGATTGATCGCAGCACGCGACGAGAGCAGACCGTAGAGAGCAGAGTCTCTCTCTCTCTCTCTCTCTCTCTCTCTCTCGCGGCGTTCCGATCTAGTCGGCGAGATCGAGCCTTTTGCCAGCCAGCCGTGGAGCCGGCCGAGGATCGATCGATCGGCGAAAGGTGTCGTTACGTTTTATCACAGGTATTCCTGACGTCACCAAGCGATTTTCGATTACGCGTACCGTTACCCGCTGGACGATCCGATCTCGCCGAGATGAGACATCGATCCGCGAGACGACCGTGAATAATTTTTCCGGTGGCGACAGTTTCCTTTATTGGGATCCTGGATCACCGACGATCCTCCTTGGATTCTCCTGGAAGCGTGAAATGCTCTTGCAATTGACGCAGACGATTCTTATTCCGCATGAAGATCCGCAAGTCTAATTACGAGACACCGCGTGAATGATTTTCAACGTTTATTGGTGCTTATTGTGTCACGTTGGAAGTCATCGATGACACGAATTTTAACGCTTTCGTTTCGGTGCCATTGACTGGATGATACATCGATTCTATGGGATTGTCGAAGCTGTTCGACAATGCACGGGGTTTATCAGCGTCGCATCTGTCCATAGAAGTTTGCCCCGTGTTTTCACTTATTACGCGTGTGCTCGCACCGTCGCGGCTTCTGTTTTTGGGCGTCACAGTCTTGTGCACCTGCGGAACTTATTTGGAATTACGCGTTTCCTGTGAGCTCCTTCTTTCCCAACCCTCTCTGCCCCGTGTTCCCGGGGAAATAATTATTTACGGCGATTGCTCAACCATTTCTCCGACTAAATGCGGTCGCATGTCGTCGCTGACTTTGTTTTCTGCCAGTTTTGCATTCAGAGTAAGGTCTAACATACGCATTTTCACTGATCAAAGTTTTAATATCGAGTGTACAAAGCACCCCGAGCATACACTGGCACCCTTGGCATTTTTTCTACAAGAAACCTACGGACCTTTTTTAACAAATGCTCCACTATTCGAAAGTGCATACTGTACGCTCCCCGCAATCATTTTTCCGATGCAAATCATAAAGGGACGAAGCAAGTACCGGCACCCTAATCGAGCCCTAATCGTCGTAGCTTTGCTCGATTATTATTAACGTGAAACAGTTGCGATACAATAATCAACGAAGGGCGTGCTTTGCTTCGTTAATTTTAATTCGCCCCGTTGCGGAGGCAGAGCCGCGGTTCTCGCTGGAAAAAGAGAATCCGCGCCATTGCGACGCGACGCGCTCGCAATATTATGTTTGGTGCAGGCGGGCGTGTTCGGCACGCATCGACGAATTTATTTGCGCGTTAATTCCCGTTGGCGGGCGTATCACGCGGGCTCCCGATTAAATTACCAAACAAAATCGTGGCTGGTGCACGTGCACCGGTCCGCGAGTAACCTTACAGCGGAGCAGAGCGTTCAAAGCCCATTGCCAATTTGCGTCACGTGTGATTTAGTCACGTGCTCGCGCGAAACGAAGCAGCGGATCAATAGATGACACGAAGACAAAATTGAGATTCGAAGACAAAATCGAGATTCTCCCCAATTATAGTTTCACCCCCTTTAAATTAGGGTGCCAATACACTCCTAACATAAGGATCCCTGAAATAGCGACCAGTAAGTTGACTTGCGACTGAATAATATTCACAAAACAAGTTTACACACTTATCTGCACGCTTATCTTTCGCAAAAGATGTCGCAACGAACAAGATCAGCGAATCACACTGATCTGTGTATCAGCGAACAAGATTTTTGCGGATTTTTGAGGTATTATGCCACCGTCTCTTGTTTGTCGAAAGAAGAGGGAAATAGAGGCAGAAAAAAGGTCCTCGGATGTAACAGCGGTTTCCGGTAAATTAATGCTTTATCGGGAGGGGTGACAGCGAACAGATGTTCGCAGGAAAATGGTCGAAACGCGTGAAATCGTTCGGTGGATGGTCTGCCGCGAGAGGAACGCTGTTCGTCGGGAAAACAAGCCGGATAACGATGCACCGGGAGCAGTAATTTTTAGTCAAAACTACACCGGTGTCGGGTGACTGCAACCTGCACGACACTCGACGCACGATGCAACGGTTCTCACTCTTCAACTCGTAAACCTTAGTCGAAATTTTTGTTTGGGAACGTGGTCACTAATTGGGGAAAAACTGTCTCATCAGAGTTTCCGCGTGTAGTATTAGACTATCATTCAGGTAGGAAATACAGGAGACAAAATTACTGGGAATTGAAATTTTCACACATTCTAGACGATCCCGGTGCTCGTATTTTGAAATTACGATTTGTAGCAGTCGAATGACGACTCTAAAGCTCCGCTGAAAATTGTCACATATTTAAAACAATATTTAAATCTAAATCACTTCTTTCTCTCGTAACCGGTGTAGAAAATTTTTATTTTGCATAAAAATCCACAGTATTTTGATGAACTTCACATGCATAAAAGGGAAGAAACTATGCAGAATGGGACCGTTCTAGGTCAGAAGGAACGTCTTGGTTTCGAAGTGAAAACAGTTCGAATGCAAAAGGTTAATCGTCACGGTTGTCAAACCGTGTGTATCGTGGAGGATCCGTCGAATGAGGATCCCTGTATTAAAGCAGACGGGTCGCGACGTTGCCGCGCCTCTCACTCTTCTATCGACCGGGCGGCGTTGCCGGCTCCTTTTCCATGCCTTTATCGCCCCTTTCCATGCAGCCCTCGACTCGCCTCCCTTCCTCCCTTTGCTGGCTCTCCTCCGTCTTTGTCCCTCTATTCTTTCTCTCTCTCTCTCTCCCTCTCTCGCTTCTTCTCTCTCTCTCTTATTCCTCTCTCTATCTACACTCGGAGCTACGAGCCATCGGGACCTACGCTCTTCTCCACTCGTTCCTCTGTCTTTATTTATTTTTCCCTTCCCCGTCGTTTCTGTCTACCGGTCTCTCTCCCTCCCTTTCTCAATCTCCCTCTGTCCAACTCTCTCCTCTCGTTGTCTCTCTCTCTCACTCTTTCTCTAGTTCTGTGGGCTCGTCTCATTCACTCTCTGCCTCCAGCCCAGCTGTTTAACCTTCCTAGGGCAGATGCCGCTCGGTTAGGTGCAACGTCACCTTTATCGTACCTGCCCCTTCTCAACCTCGTCTCGTCTCGACGGTAATTACCCGATAAGGGCAATCCGGCCACACGAAGGGCCCGGCGATCGGCTCGACCTCGATCCGAAAAGATTCTGAAAATCGCTGCTGCTCCAAGCTCTGACCGGACGACGTACAGTGATATATAAAATAAAGAATTAATAATAAATATCTTAAATTAATCTGTGCACAGCGAACCCTTCGCACTGGACACTAATTTTGACTTCAGAATGCATTTTATAATCGGGGAACAGTGAAATTGATTTATTCGCGTACCGTTGAATCGTTAAGTCGTTAAAAATTCACTAAAAATCGTACCTCTCTTTAACTATTCACTTCCGAGGGTATGTATATGCTACATTAATTGCTTAAAATCCCTTGTAAGGGTAGTTTTATACGGTTTCTCATTCTGGCGAACAATATACCACAATTAGATTGTACGACCCGAAAATCCCCTGACACGGTTCTGTTCGTAATTAATAATTAACAGATACGAATTTTGTGATTGGCCCACTGTAGCGACCTTTACACGCTAACTTTCCCTCGGCGAACTCTCTTTTCGAGAGAACTCGATTTTTCCGGGAGCCGTTGGACGAGCCAGCGGCCAGCCTCTACGGCCAAGCCAGCCATGAAAGAAATATGAAACGGATGACCGGCAATCCCGAGGTCAGCTCGGTCAATAACTTCGTTATACGGGCCAGTTAAAGGCATTTGCTTCTATTCCGCCGCGAGCTGGCGAGAGCGTTGCCTCCGGCCGAGCGACGTGTCTGCGATGTCGTATGAATTATTTAAACGCTCTCCGAACCGCTTATCTCCGGATATCGCTCCCGAATCCCGGTGTACCCGGGTAACACGAAATTATTCTTCAGCAGTTTTGGAGATACTTGCTCCGCAACGTATCCGTTTTGCGTTTCGTAAGTCAGACAGCGGCTAGAAGCCGTACACGATTCTTGCCGTCTTCGAGGTGGTCCCCTCTTCGCGTTGGTCTCTTCCCTACGAACCCTTGTTTTTACACTGCCTCTTCCATTTCTCCATCCTGCAGCAATCGGTTACCCCGCATCGTAAACTGTACACACCTATTGACCCAATCGCAACAAGACAAAGTTCGTTCTAATCAACTTTTCTTCCGCAAACCATAGTCACGGTATCGATACCGGGTAAAAAATTCGCAATCTCCGTGGAATCGTCCCGCACGATTCTGGACACAGGCCACGCGCAAAACATAAACGACATCTCGGTCGGATCTCCGTGACTCAGTCGTGTGTATCAGCTGTAGGTGGAGGTCGAAGGGCAGCCAGGATCTGGGACGCGAAGCAGAAGAGAAACCTCGGAAGAGAGGCTCTTCGTCCTGGCTGCCAAGGATGACAGTGTCCGGGCACCAAGGCGCATACCCCGCTTTCGAATAATACCCACCGGCCAGAAATGAAAACTTTCCAAGACAGATAATTATCTCCGCGTATGCCGATGATGTTCCCTCGTTACCCGGTTTGGCACGGTTTGTCGACCCCGTCGATCGTAGATTACGTCTCCGAGCGAGCGTCTACCGGCTTGAATAGGAATCGCTCGTTTACATGGCCGCGCGAGAGTATTTTTTTTCGGCACACGCGGGACAGACACGCTAACGAGCTACCCAAATCGCATACTTCACCAACAGGTGATCATATCGCGAACGACGACGACCGACTAGCATCCGTTTTCAGCCGCGGAATCGCGTTTAAGGCGCATTCGAAAAGTTCCTGGATTCGGGCCACGAGATCGGGGACTGCGGATCGTGTTTTAGTATTCCTCGGTGGACGTGTGCTCGTTTTTGCGCCGATTTTGCAGTGGTTGGATCGTGCATTAATTTTTTTTTAATATCAGGATGCTCTTTTTGGAAGCTTACTTGGGATTGTCGTGTCGATTGTGATCGACGAGCTCTCTTGACACATTATCTCCAATTGTTTCATAATCCTTGAAGGTCTGACCCATGCCTGAGGATCTCTTGATAGATCCTTTAATAACAACAGTATACGTATGATAGATAATGTATCACTGTATACAATATGAATATGTATTTGAGAGATTTGATTACGTGTGTCCGCAGAACAATTCCCAGAAGAGGAGATCAAGGCAATCATAACTGATAAGAACAGATTTGAAGAGAACAGTGTCGACAGTTCTCACAAATAAACTCATAGCGGAGCGGCATACGTGCGAGATCAAGTATACAACTTTATTTTAACACGAGTGTCGAGCGAACAAAGCAATCCTAGTTACAAAGGGAAAGGCGCGGACAGTGTTTGAAAGGCAAAAGAGCGGAAAAAGAAGGCGCGTCTCAAGTGTAACAATAATGATGCATGGATAAATGAACGAGAGTAAACTGGAATAAAAACTGGCCACCGGTGGATCCTGGGATGCACGCGAACGGGAAGAAGGTTTGGTCCGCGTTCATTCACAGGGCTCGTATATCGATTCTCTACAGATGTAACAGTCCGTGTTTGCGGTGGTGCAGGGGTGCGGGGGTGTGCGCGCGTGCATGAGCAGGGTTTCATTATCGAGCGAGAGAGCGGCTCTTCCGCCATTATTATGACACTTGGCGGAATAAAAATCCTCGAGAGCTTGGCAAAGTTGGCCCATAAAAAGCACGTCTCGGAGCTTTAAAATTCAAATCTCCGGCCTCTCTCCTTTTCCCGGCCTCGAACCGAGCCACACGGAGTCCTCCCTTCCCGGGGGTCGTCTTCTTTCTCTCTCTCTCCCTCTCTCTCCCTCGGCTCTCTTTTCTACGGTAGCGCCTTTTCCCCGACACACCGGGACACGCGAGATGCGCACAGGTGCCGGGCAAAACTCGATACGATCTTCATTCGCGAGCTCCGGGAATTTTCCGACCAACTCCCGGCGAGGAAGCCTCGAGATTCGAGGGCGGAATCGAGCAGCCGGTTGCGCGCGGAATTAGTTTCTTCGAGCTGGGAAATTCACGGTTCGGTTGACGGTGAGAAGCAAATTGCTGGGGTTTCGATCCCCCGGAAAAGCGGAGCAGAGAGGGAGAGAGAGAGAGAGAGAGAGATGAAAGAGAGAAAGCTTTCTGTCGCAGAGATGCACCGAATCGTAACCGAGCTGAAAATGGAAAAATAGCCACGCGTGGGAGGCTTCGCCGAAAGCGGAGAAAGGTCGGTGGACCTTCTTCGTCATCGACGAGCGTACCTACCGCGAAGCGCACTCACCGGCCCCTCTCGAACGGCGCAGCCAGACGGGATAATGTCGTGTAATGAAGATTAATCTCGTCTAGCAAGCACCGGCCATTCCTGTATTCATAAATCAATCGAGCCCGTCCGATTATCATTCAAACCCGAGCGACGAGATATCCACCGCCTCTGCCGCTCCGCATTGAATCCCGTGGAATCCGCCGTGTAGAATTCTTTTCGGAATTTATAGAATTCGTACGTCCCGAGAAATTAACCCTGCGGGGTTGATGTCTGTATACGACGACGATCTCGCAAAATTTATTACCAGCTGTCAGACAACATACGCAAGGTCTCGTCCGCTACTGCTTAAGCTACGAATACACTTGTGACATTTTTACTAGAGCCACTCTCTTTCGTGACTAAACTACGGATTTTATATAATTAATATAATTTTCATGTAATTAAAGAGATTAGAAATATTTTCTCGAGAAATTATTTAGTACGCTTCTTTGTTCAAGTTTCCGTAAAAGTCCTACGAAATCCGAATAGATCGAATACCGTTATTATTATAAAGGAATCTGTCTGGTTTAGGAAAGTTCTAGCGTTAGGAGTAAAGGTCCTAATCGACGATGATTCGGAATAGCTAATCCAATCCAATCGGCGTGCGGGAATCATGGAGAACGGTCGAAGAATGGCTACTCGTGGCAGGACCGATTTCCGTTCGCTCAGGAATTCCGAACGATTTGTAATCCGCGTTGCGGCCGATAGTCCGCAAGAACGAAACGTTGCGGCTAATCCGTTCGATCCGTCGCATACCTCGATAACGAGATCTATGCAGGAACGAGAGCCCGGATCGCAAAATTTCGCATACGTTCGCGCCGCCTTTGTTTGGGAATTCCGAGGTATCCGGGTATTACCGGTAATCCGACGTCTGCCACGCTTCGTTCCGGCTTAAGCGTCGCCTGCAACGGAACTGACGCGTTTCCCGAGCTCTTTGTAACCCTTTCGGTGCTCGTTCCCTGTCAGGAAACTGTCTGCTAAGCCCGAAGGCTGGGCGAACTCTCGACGAAGCCGTGCGCTCCGCGCGCACTCCAACGGATGAGTTTATTAGACGATCGTTTTCCGCGGCTCCGCTTTGAAGACACGCGAGCGTCGTCGTCGTCCCCGCCGCGGACCCTTTGCTTTTTCCTAGACGTTGTAATTGCTCCGGGAACGGGCACGAATCTTATCAACCGGCCGCGCTCATCGAGCATGATGCGCTCGTTAGTTTGATAGTCGTGAACGTTTATTGCCTATTCTGTCGCGTCACGGCGCGCTCTAATCGCGCCGGTAAACCATGCGAGAGAAATTTCTTTCTCCCTCTCTCTCTCTATTTCTCTCTCTTTATCTCTGTCGATATTGCTGCGTAGTTCTCCAGGTGCTCCAGCTTTTGAAAATTCATCGTCGAACCGAACCGAACCGGCAGACTGCAGAGCATGACTCGTTATCTCGGCGACTCTTATTCGCAGTTACGCGGCTTATGATAATGAACGGGACAATATATCTGGATTGCCTTTACGGCCGCTGGAACTCGACCGCTTAACTGATTTCAGCCTGGATAGTTCTCTTGGCCCAACTGCGCTGCTCTGCGTGTATGAACGGAAAGGGGCCGATGCCGGTGCACACGCTCGATTATCTCGGAAATTGTTAAGCACCTTCGGGGAAATCCAGAGGCATCTGGAGAATTAACTTTTACCACAGACGAAGCTCTTTCTCGACTACGTAAACAAATAATCCGTGTAAAACAAGAAGACTTAAACACGATTAGTTGCTCCGTGTAGAACTCCTAGTGCCTTTGTCGAGTTCTAAAAGAACTGGAAAATTTCGAAATAAATGTTTACATCGTATTGTTACTCGACACGGAAAAGTCCGTTTCAGAAAGTTCTTAGCACACGACGTTCGTCCAATTAACACTAAACCTCCCGCAAAAAGTGTCGTACCAGTTATTTTGAATTTGGGAATAGACGCGTGAATTGAATTTTGTGGCAGCGTCTCCTCGAATCAGGAAAGTCGAAGCGCAAGACGCCGACGACGCGTCCTTGAGCACGATGCACCGGGTAATTTTCCGGCGACAAATCTCTCCGGTCGTCTGTTTTCTTGTTCTGTTTCGATCGAGCGTGGCCGCGACTCGTTCCAAGGATGGAGAAAACCGGTTTCCATGTTCTCCGGACAGGACGATCCTCTCTGGATCTCGCGTTCGCGCATCGCCGATTATCATATTAAATGGACCGGAGTGTTTGCGGTCATTGGGTTGACGAGGGAACGCGAGACTTCGTGTTTCTTCGAACCGGAGCACCTCCTGCGAAAACAAGGAGACTCGGCAACGTAACGCAGGCTATATTTAATGGCGACAAGATTTTGGAAAATTCTCGGCAGTTGTTCGGAGCTCGAGGAAATGATCAAACTATTTCTTAAAAACAAATTCAACTGTGATCAGCATACCGATTCGATCATTTAATGTCGAGATAATTGCGCCCGGTATTTAATTCTCCCCGATCGTTGGAACGGCAAAAGTTCTCTCGTCCAGGCCCTTTAATCACCGTTTCCCTTTAATTCCGACGAAGCTGCGAGCGCAATGAAATCCGCGACCGTCCGTTTAAAATCGTTAACGCATAAAATCTAGCCGCAGCGAAGCGAGAGTGCGCGAATCGCCAGCTGCATCCCCGCTCGTTGTACACGTTGTTTGCGCGCGAGACGCCGTTCCGGCAAACATTAATTAAGTTGATCAAATATTGACGGATAAATAATCACGATTATTAATTGCCGCGTTTCACCTGTCGCGGGGGCCCCGCGTCGGCGAATAAAATTCGCACCGGTCTCGTCGAACGGCGGCGGCTATTAAATTTCCGTAGGCGCGTCCGTTTTTCGATTTCACTTTCGGTCGGCTCGGGCTTTTTTGTTCGGCCTTGCGGCGCGTCAAATTTCGAACGGCCATGGGAACGCGATCGTCATTGGAAAGGACGCGGACAATTTTCGGCAGGAATAGTCCCTCTCTCGATGCGATGCGATGCGATCTCGTCGAATCGGTGTTATTGTTATCGTTGGGAGGGAAAGCTTCGATTGCGACGGGAAACGGACATGTGGCCCTTTGAGCCGCGTCTTCCTCGCGGGGGACGCAATATTTCTTCGACCCCCGCTTTTCATTATCCCCGCACAGATCCTTTTGATATCCCAACGATCGATCCGATCCCCCGGATGTCACGGATTAAAACAAGCCCATTGTCTTTCTGCGGTCTCATTGTGTTTCGCACGCGCGAGGAAATTCGGGATATTGTGGAACTTTGCGAGCACGTACAACGAGCCATCTGTAACGCGAGTCTATTCTTGTTGCTGGCCAAAATTGGTTTCATAAAGTGGAACAACCCTTTGAAGAAACGAAATTTTCCTGATTTAATCGCATGCAAACGTTCCGAGAAGTCTGACATTGTTGCGATTATGGAAGATACGCAATCCGGAATTTTTTCCAATTTTTTTATTGAGAATCTCTGTTACAAATTAAAACTGTAACGCTTAAAGCTCGACGAAGAGCCTTACGAGTCTCTAAAACTTTGTTAAAGCTTAATAGAGGAATGTTGAAGTTTGTCCAATCAACTGTCTCCTCCAAAGGGACACGTATTTTTAATAGTACGTCTAAAAGAGCGTTAACAATTTCCTCTCCCATCCACCAGTCCCGAAAGAAACGATCCGTCACGCCGAACATCTGTCTACTCGACGCATTAAATATCCACCGCTATTAAAAAATTCATAATGGAGCCTTCAGCGGTTAATGTCTAACTTTCGAGCGCCTATTAAGTCACCGCCACCACACGAAAGTGTTGAAATATTCGCGCTCTGATCCTTTGTTCAATTCGAAACAATTTCCACACCATTAAATATAATTGCACGGTAATAAATTGCTAAAAATCCAACTGCGGCGTGAGAAAGTACCGGAACTGCAACAGCCTCAAAGGGTTCATCCGAGACAATCCGGTAACCCGTGAACCAGTGTGTAGAGCACCTGATTCCCATGCAACTGTCTCGTAACAATGGAGGCAAGCATAGGCTTCCTTCGGAAACGGCTCCTGGAATCGATTAATTGTTGCAAACGATTTTGCGATCGGAAGCGGATCGGTCGATGCGTTGCAATGGCGGGCTTGTAAATCGCGGATTAAATCCGTTCGCGCGGTGACAATTTAAAAATTTACGATCGTTACTTTCTAATTACGCCTGACGACGCCCGGGAGGCTGGGGTGGGGGGTGGGGGGCGCGTCTTCGTCGGCTTGAACGGCGTCGGGCTCGTTAATTAGGAAGTTAATTCCCGACGACGACGTTCGCGCACACGCCTCTCTCCGAAACGAGCAGCTCGGCTCGGCTCCGCTCAACGGACGCAACACGCTCGCGTATTAATTACGGCCAGAGGAGAGGTTGCAACAATCGTAATCGCGCTCGCCACTCACCTTGGCATTTGTCTCGAAATGGATACGCGTGTCGAACAATGCTCGCCGCTAATAAGTCGCCAGCTAATAAGTAATAAACGGTTACTCGGCCTTTCGTCATCCACCGCGTTGCCACCTTGCGCCACCTGACTCGCGCCGATGCGTGTCGTTGACAGTTGACAATACCGCCGACGCGTTGTCGTCGCGAACCCCGCGAGCTTTTTGCCAGGAGTTCTTGGTCACGTTCCTTGCCGTTTGGCTCATTCATGCTCCCGAACGATCCCTTCGAACACTATTAATGAAAGATGTCGGCTCGCGCGGACGTTGCCAACCGTGGAAATCCATTCGCGCGTTCCACCTTCTCTTTCCTCGAGCCGACAATGCCTGGAACTGGCCAGGGTCTAACACCTTCGTTTCTCTTGTAATTGCCGTCGATCATCGTTAAAAATACTCCGTTACGTACGACGGGAAACGCGTGTCTTTTCGGTGCGATGGCTCGATCGACTGCTCGATCGGATCTATTCTTGCACGGGGGTCTAGAGAAACCTCGATCGATACCTCATTCCGTACCTCTTGTCAGTTTGACACAGTTCTTACAGGCACTAAATGCATGGTATCTTCTGCACATCTCTATCAGTCCTGAAAGACGTAAACAACTTCATCTTAACACCGAACTTCTTGTCTTGATTGTCAACTGTATGGAATCTCGCTAATATATTTTCTCCATGAAATGTTACAAGTTTGCAAAAGAAAGCCATGAACTTCCTGAATACTATGCGACGTTTTACGATTCTAAAGAACATTTTATTTGACTAACTTCACGCGACAGTGAACGTCGCGTACAGGGCGAATCGGTGAATGGAAGCACAGGAAACGATAAAGCTTTAATAAAAATATAGTTGTGTTGTTCACGGTGCGGTATCGTAATCGCTAAAATAGATCTCCATTCTCCCGCGTTTGAATTTTTCAAATTTTGTTGCGCTTTACCGCTAGGGTATAACATTTTATCGCTCCGCCGTCTCTTTTGTGGCGGAAGGACATTTTTATTGGGATTTTGTTTCACCGCTTTCGCAGTTATATTTTTCGTACCGTTCTCCCATTTCCCCGTATTTGAGTAACGTGATGGGTTGATTGAAATGTCGTTATTTTATGGGACTTTTGTGGTCGGCGTCAACTGTTGTTACCGCGTTAAGTTGCTCGTTGCATCGTGCTGTAAATAAAACGCAGACTCCGCTGATATGGATCAAAAATTTTCATAACGCTGTCAGCCGTCCATTAACGACACTATGCGATTTGCCGTGACGAATTCGTCGGATAGTTAGTTAGGCTAATGCAGACACCTGTTCGGCAGAATTCTCGGCCTCGATCCTCGGCGCCGTCGATCATTTTTGAATCGACGTGGACCTCTCGCGTTGCGACACCTCCCGTGAAACGGCCTGCGGTCATTTCTCTTTTCTTTTTCGTGTCGCTTGCGCAATATACTACCTACTGGCAGCTCGTTGCGAAATTGCGGGGCGAGGGGCGGAGAGAAGAAAGCAGCGTCTTGCGGTGTCATAATTTCTGGAGATTTTCTGCATTCGCGACAGAAATTAATCGGTGAAATCGACAAATTTCGGAATTTACGCATCGAAATCATCGAAGGAAGCTGAATTTTATTCCATTTCTGTTCCGCGGGAACAACTACGAACATTTCGTGCAGACATCGACAATTATTATTCTCGTGTACTGGCAGCGTCCAACGGGGATGCAGTCCCCCGCGGTGAATTTTCACGAAAAATTCCCCACCCGGGACACAGCAGCAATAAAGAATCGCGCGGCGTTTCGCTCGAGATCGTTTCGACCACGCAAATTCGCAAGAGGAGAACGCGGCGGGTCCATAAAACGACGGTCGGGAGCAGCTTAGCGCGAAAAAATCGGCGCGGCACGTTCGCGACCGTTCCCGACGACATTTTACTCTTCGACGTTTGACATTTCGCGAGTATTAAATTCCCCGGGTCTGCACGCCCACGCCCTTGTCCGCGACCGTCGAGGGAGAACGTTTCCAAGATGGCGGTGATCGCGAAAAAGAGCCTCTCCCGTCTCCCTTTCTCCCCCTTTCCGTCGGATCTCTCCGTAACGAACTATTGTCCTACGGTGACCGCGTTTCTTCCCGATTCCTCCGTGCCTCTTCTTTCGCGACGATCCCTTTCGCCCTTGAGTTACCATAAATTACACTATTTAAAGGTGCGCTCAAAATTTCAGTTCAGTCTTTACGCTGGCAGACAAATATTTTCGTAATTTGACTGAGTGGATTTTACGGCTGGGTTTCAACGTTGACCCCTTGCACTGGAATTTATTTTACCTGGTTTATAGTTTGTTTAGAAGAAAAAAGAAAATTTGAATGAATTTCGTTTCAGTCTAAAGGGAATTAAGAACAAATATATTTAAGAGATTCTGACTCTATATTATAGTACAAGGGGACATCGTAGTCAAAAATTGAGGTAGGGAAAAACGATCACTGCAATTTGAGAAGCAGGATAGCGAACGGAATGCTTCGAGCTCCGTAGAAATAAAAAAAGTGGCAGGTGAACGGTTAGAGGTTCGTCAATTCTGGTCGAATCAACTAAAACTTTCCTCGGCATATTTCCAGGACGATCTCACCCGCTCCAAAAATGTCAAGCCTCGGAAATAGCGCTTTGCAAAACGGTCGTTTCGAGTCGCAAACGCGCATCCTTTACACCGGCCGGGATTAATTCTCGAAATTTGTTTGTTTGTAACCCGAGTAGCGTCCCGTTTAAAGGGACGGGTCGGATCGCGGACGCGATACCGCGACGTCGATCGGTTTTTCGAGCGATTCCCAGGGAACCCGATCCCGTGTATCCAGCAGAACAGAACGCGGCGTCGTCGCCGCTCGGTACAAAAACGTCGAACGTGAAACCGCAGAGCTGGACGCACGTGTTCCGGTTAACGTGGCTCGCATATGTTCGCTCGGCCTGAAAGAAGTCAACGCGTGGAAACCGTCAAGCGGAATCGAGTCGTGGCAAAAGTCGAGACTCGATCCGAGTCTCGATCCCTCGATCGTGTACGATTGCACTCGAGAGTTCTCTCTCTCTCTCTCTTTCTATCCCGTTCAGAGCTTGCCGTCGATTCCATCATCGAGCACTCGTCGATGTACGCGCGATTTGAGGCTCGAGATGTATCGATGCTCGCTGCGAGGTCTCCCCGACGACCAGGCAATTAAAGAAACGTTTCCCTTCTTTTGTTCCAGGTAAGCCGGCCCACGATATTCGCCTCACGAGCCTTTGTTCGTAAGTACGTGACTCGACTTTTCATCCGGGCGTATAATAATTTCGCCGGTATCCCAGCAGCGAACGAGACCGGTGAATCCAAACAGCCGAAAGAGGATCCGGGAACCCGTGTAAATTTAAAAAGTTTCGTCGATCCTCCTCCTGCCTCTCTGCCTCGCAACGGCTCTTTCTCTTTGTCTCTCGACTGTTCGCGGGTCTCGATCGGGAACAGTCGCCGCCGCTGGATAACAATCGCGAAAAATCACCGCGCGAGATCGGCTTGGTTGCATCGGAAAAATTGTTACGGTATCCCGAGTTGAACGGACACAATTTGATACGATGCTTCTGGGCGTGTCGGGCTGCTGCAAGAACAATTGCGATTTTTATTCCTCGATTTTAAAGCCGTGTAGTCTGCTTCGTCGGGTAATTTCAGCTTGCCGCTTCCTGGTCCGAATTCGTGTAATATCGTACAAATTTGCTTTATCTCCATTTTCATTGTTAAAAGTTCTTACAACTTTTGCCACTCTGCTGTATTGAGTCTTCTGAACCATTTAACGCAGTATGATTTAATCCATTGCTTGTTTGTTCTCGTACAAAGAGAAACAGTGCTTGTTCACTTTAACAGGATGCTTTCTGACCAATTACAGCTTCTTTTATTTCCAATGTCCAATAGCCAAGGTTTTTCATTTACACCGCTTTTCCATTGAACGGTTGAATTATTAAGGCGATCTATCCTGCATGTGCTTAATTAAGTGCTTTGGCAGCGAAATATCAAAGAATTGGAAAGATGATTAACATTTTTAGCCTGTAAACTCGTGTCTCGTTAGCAGACAGCAAAATAAATATTTTAATTATTATTCTAACGTGCTGAAAATATTGTATCGACATTCTTGAATTCCTTCAATCGTTTTGCTCAAATTGCACCTACTAAATTTATTAAAAATTTATATTGTTCTTAACTATATCAATGAAGAGTAGATCTAAACGAGTGGGTCAGCCCAAAACAACAACGTTTCCCGAAGTTCTCAAAAATCTTTCCCCGTTTTAACTCATTAATTTCTGCCATAAACGCATAAAGCTCCGCAGACAGCATCCAGCCGTTTCGAGAACTGACATTATAACAGCGTTCTAGCTCCAAGCAGAAGCTTTCCCGTCTCCTGGCTTTCGCATCCGGCCGAAAGCTCGTTTCCCGGTTTTTCTCTCTCGGATAGCCGTGTGTCTCGGCGAAGTTTCCTTGGCTCCGTGCGAAAAAAGAAACAGAAAGCATATAAAAAAAAAAAAAAGTGGAAAGCTCCGCCGCCGGTTGCAGCCGGTTGCAGGAAACTTTTGCACGCTGCACAGCCGTAGGTGGTGCACAGATGTCGAAAACAGCTGGTCTCGTTACCAGAGCTGGCAGCGCGTGACGTCACCGGCTACCAACAACGATTCCCGTCGACGATACCGGCCCTACCCCATCGAGATGCATAGATTGAACCTATTTCGCAATCCCCACACCCTGCCCTTCGGCTGGCCACCCTTCGAGGGCCAAAACCCTTTGTCGGGGCCGGATCCCACTGGCGAGCGGTGCATCGCCAAAGGATTTCGCGACTGCGAAAAGGGATCATCCACGCGGAAAGAGGACTCGCGGTTTACCGATAAATTGATACCGGGAACCGATTAATTGGCCCGGACTCCATCCACCGAATCTGTGTCTCGCTTTCTCTGCGTGATGCACTCGGTGCATCCTGCATCGGTGCTTACATTTCCTCGATCAGCGTGCACAATTATTGTCAAACGCACGGTTCCACGGTTCGTGATGGGTTTCGATAATTTTAATCACTCGGGAATAATGCAACAGCGTTCTTAACTAGTATAGGCGATCTGTCGGATCAAATTTTCATCCACCTGTATATCCCAATTTTCGCTGTATTTGATTATCGCACGATTTTCGATTTCCCACGAGGTCTCGTCGGTAATTTGTTGCGCGAAAAAATGTGTTTCGGACGAATGTTGCATCGTGTCTAGGGGTACGTACTGTAATCTGTACGAGTGACGTTCGTTTTCACCGTGGAGAAAAGTAATAGTAATCAGCATGTTCGCCGCTTCCGATTCGAGGCGGTTGGATAAAGAGGAAAAGCGGAAACAATTAAACGGCTCGCGGCACCGCGAGGAACTCCATATGGCCGGCACGGAACGCGAGGCAACGATCATAATTAACGACGGGATAATTACACGAGGACCCAGCGCCGCGAGAACACCGGAACCGCTCGATCGTGCTCGCGTTTACGCGCTTCCTTCGAATTTTACGTTAGCTTTCGCTGCTGTCACCCTTCGAGCTCTCTCACCTGGACTGTGTTGTTACTATAATTCATTAATTTCTGGTCCTGTAACCTTGAAAGTGGACCTTGCGGTTTCACATGTTCGTGCACCGATTTCTTAAAAATGCAAAATAACCGTTAAGAAGCAAACACAGGATGTTTATGTAGAATAAAATTCGTATGCTTCGATTGGAAGCTACAGGAGCCCAGTAAAAATTTATTATCCTCGTTAATAGGTTGAATAGTGTATCGAAACTCTTGAACGCTTCTAATCTTTTAACTGTTTCAAATTGCGCCTATTAATTTTCGTTATGAACGCATAAAATCCGCAGTCTACCTATCATAAATGCATCTAATCCGTAGTCTAGTCGGCCAATATACTAATTACCAACGACGGCGGAAAATGGTAAACATCTGAGCAGCTCTTAATATTTTAATAGAGTTCCGTTCTAATAGACTCCGAGGAATGATAAAAGCGTAATCACCAACCGGACATGTAACGAGAAAGTTACGAAGAGTGCATAAAACAGCGAAATGTTTGAAATCGTTGGTTTTAAACGATCGTAACGTTAAAGCACAGACACGAGCGCGCGATGTTTATATTATAACTATAAAAGTAAACTGTTAACAGTTGGACGCCGTGTCTCCGACGGGCACCGAGCATTTCGACAAATGTTTCCATACGGCGTCACGTGTCACCGACAATGGGCAACGCTCGCATGACGCTGTTGTTATACAACGCCGTATAGAAATTGTAGCAGGACTTGCATAACGCCGGCAACCGCGGTTTCCCATAACGTTAGAGATGTAAATACAAACAAAAATACAAAGTGGCGGATGTGGCAATTTGTTATGTGTAGAACGCGCGTTTCACGGAGAAGAGGCGTATTGTTCTTCGGACAAAAGACTACAGTATTGTGCGAACTAATGCGAACGCGGATTGTTGTCACTGCAAAAATAACTTTATTGAGCTGAAAATCAATAGGGGCGCTGTCTGTCTGCACGTGGGCTGTAGATCACAGAAAAATCTTGCTGCGCTTAACAATCTCAAATTCTATTGTGTTTCGGAAAATAAAATGTGGCAATAGACTGTACTTGTGTGCGCTAATGGCATGATTGAGTGGATGAGCTGCAAAAAGCGGTAGGATCGTTTCAGATGTGAACTGTTGGATCATTGTCGAGATATTAAAATTATCGAAAGTAGTTTTCTACGTAGAATACAGTAGATCGGTGATTGTGACTTTTGTAAATATTTCGCCTTCTAAAGATGCGAAAGAAAATTTGCAGTACCAAGCTTTTGCCAATTCAGTCATAATTCTGTGGAGCATTTTCTTTGCCAACTCGGGGCTTGTGCAAGCGTTACCACTGAAACTTGCAAAAAGAACGGACAGAGGGATATTTCGGGATTCCACGAGGGCAGAAGACCAATCTGTTTACGCGAACGACCCGTCCATCACGGTGGCAGCAAACTGGGCGTATTCGGGCTGTCGAGAGTTGTGGAGATTTTCGTAACAACGTCGAACCCGACGACAAGCTGTCCGGGCTCGAGAGGAGTCGGGATTGAAATTTTATTCGGACCCTATCGCCGAGGATAGAGGAGAAAGCGGGTACTCGACGAGAAGTTGGAAGAGGCTACTCGCTCTGTCGAATTTCGAGAATGGTCTTCTCGAATCGGCAAGTTCGAAGGTCGACGGAATTGAATTCACGGTGGCCAGCCAGGAACGGGGCCGGAAAGCGCGGTTCTTTTTCTCGAAATCCACGAAGCTCTAGAACCCGGAGGACGTCGGCGCAAATCAAGCATTCCGTTTCAATTATTTCGCGCGATTATTCGGAACGAAAAGTTTCGCGGCGCCTTAACGAAGTCCGAGTTTCCGGAAGTAGCTTTCAAAGGAGGAGGAGGAGGAGGAGGAGAAGAAGAAGAAGAGGGCTGATTGCATTTTTTAATCGGCGACGTCGCTATTCCACGAACGCGTGTCCGAGCCAGAGGCATCTAGGACATCGAACAGTCCGAGAATTATTAATTCCCCCTCGAAGGAGACGCTCTAATTGCGACTTCGTCGGGGAATAATTCACCGGGAGAATTTTTCCTTCGCGGAGAAAGCTCGGCGTCGGCAAAGGCTTGATTAAGTCTCCGCGAGTACCCGAAACTTTCCGAGGAAAGTTCCGCCCTCGGTCACGCCTTTGCGATGGAAATTGCTGCCACGGTTTCGTGGTCGATACCGCGAGTTCTCGTGTCCATTGTGGCCCCGGATCCTTGAAAAACACCGCGCGGAGATATCCTCGCGAATTTCCGCACCGCTTCGCGTCGCGGCGTTTCAATAAAACACCTCACTTACGAGGCGAAAGCCTGTAATTTCGCCCAGCGTAATTCCCCAGAAATTCTTCGATGATAGTAGATCTCTTGTGACGTAGTCTAGCAATTTCCTTCGAATCCGTATCGTTTGCAGTTCGAGAGTTCTGAATCACTTGTGACGTAGTCCAGCAATTTCTTTTGAACTCGAACGCTTCCACTTTTGCCTAAAAACACGAAAAATTAGTGGAATCAAATTGTAATCGCTTATAACTATAATACGTCAAACTATTGACCAGTTCCAACAAATTTAGAGACTAAATAAAATACGTTTTAAAAATCAGTCTTTACCGTTTTCTTCGTAATTCGGATAAAATTCATTTTTCAAGAATTAAAAACATCGAGGTCGTTTGGGCGATTTGAAAAATAGTTCTTCCGATGTCAAGCGTGTGAATTATGGGACAGACTGTAAGTTTAAATTCGTGATAGTTGCAATCTTCTGCGCCAAAGGAAGGTCCCGAGCGGTTGCACGCCATTTTCGACAGGATCCGGACAATTATTAGGAGAAACGTAAAGGCGGTTATTAACAAAAGGGTTAAACGAGCACGGAAGCTAGCAGGACGAAGCTATCGGGTCCTCGGGCAGCTTCTTTCGCCTTAAGCTCGATTTTCTGCTTCGTTTAGCGACATCTGAAGCACTTTCGGTTCGGTCGACGCTCGCCAGCGGCGTTCGAACGGACGAGGGTGCATCAACCCCGGATAAACGAACCGCCAGGCCGTGTAGTTTGGCTTCCGAAGAAAACACAGCTTGTTTCCTCCGCTCGAGGCCATCGAAAATATTTGTGGAACCGCGTCCGATCGTCCCCCGAAATGTTCCGAGCGTTCCGATGCGCGACGAAAATGTTTTCCATGATCGAGTCCGCCGAGGATTTCGAAGCTTCCCCTTTACGGTAACCCCTTCGATCTTGTGCGATCTCTTTTTGATTGTTCGTGCAAGACTATTTTGGAAGGACACGAAAGATGCATTGTGAAAGTAGAGGTTGCAAGCTTTACGATCGGTCCAGCTTCGGAAACTTAGCGTTCGAATACTTTGTGGGGGCACTCTGGTTGATCGATAACGCGGTGGGACAACGAATGTCTGTCCAAATTATCAAATAATTGTATTAAACAGTTATCACAAATTTGGACGTTGCAGTGGCAGCTCCGATATTCTGAAGATGAACAGTAGAACCTGCAACCCCGTCAAATTAACGGATTTCAGATTCCGCATTTTACAATTATCGAGATCCCAACACCAGTGCTTAAAATATAAATCTGTGCGACGGACACGAAAATTCAAGTTGTTTTTTTCCTCTTGCAAGAACCGTGTAATTAAAAATGACTAAAATTGGGACCTATTACAGTTCCTTTTTCACGGATTCAGAGTTTAAAGATAACTTTGACACCTCTGTGTTCCGCTGCACGGATTATTTTCCGATCAGTTTGATCAATTTTACGGAAATGGCCGACGCGTTCTGAAGATCTTTGAGGCTGAGCGTGGACGATGGGAATGCGAGTTGCTCGTCAACGGGAGACTCGAGCGAAAGAACGAGCCCGATGGGCCTGGCCGACGAGGCAGCGTTAATTCCATGGAGTTACCGTCGACCCGGGGTCGTAATCTACGTTAGCCGGTTGCCGCCATATAACAGGATTAATATCCACGGACACGGCCGAGGGGCTCGGCCTCGGTTGTGCGAACAACGTTCTATCGTCGAAATCGTGTGTCCCGGTACAATGGTGCATTGGGTGGTCGTGGCGCATGGGGTTCCAGCCATTCGGGCTGGCTCGCAGCAGCCATCATGCCCTGAACCTTGAACACAGCGGTCGTTTCGTTGCCCGCCACACTATGTACCACGATCCACTCCCCGAATAGACAATTCCGCGGTGGATTCGCCGTTGGCAGTTTTCACGGTGATTATCGTGTCCTTCGCGCCTACTCGCGGCTCTGGATTACGGCTCGCGTTTACGATCTCCGAATCGCGTATTCCGTTTCGCTTCTACTCGTCGAAACGATCTGAAAACTACGGCAATCCACGCTCTACAGGTTCTCTTTGTCATTCGTGATTTCTCGGAAGCGAAAGGAAATTTATATTTAATTTTATTTCGATTTAGAGGAGCAACTTTGCGTTACTCGTGAGCTTGAGTTTGCGTGGGTTTGGTGTGAAATTTATAAATTGAAGTTCAAGTTCTTAATGGACAGAACATCGTCAGTTTTTCGCGAATCGGAAATTTATTATTCAAACACTATCTGAACACACGATATGCTGCAACCGATACCAGAACTGTTAAAAATCCATCTTCGCCGCAACGACAAATTTGTTCTTCACACGACTCCGCCCCAGTTCGCGCTAAAAAAGCCTCTCTGCCCGCGCGCACATTAACAAACAAACAGACCTGAAAACTCCGAAACGAACGTGTCGACGCACGTCGCCGAAAAATCCTGGTGGGCGTGTTCGCCGAAATAGCGTTGGACAGATGCGTGACACGTGTTCGGCACTTAGGCCGTTTAGCGTATCTCCTCGGGAAAGCATCGGTCGGTTGGCGGGCGTTCTCGTATCGGAGAGAAAGCGAGTAGAAACAGCGGGAAATCCAGGAAAACCGTCGCATCAATTCTGCCGTGACAAAAGCGTGCTCGAAGAGGAAACGACATGCCGAGAGGGAGAGAGAAAGAGAGAAAGAATGAGAGAGCGTGGGAGTACAGAGAGGGTTGCAACCGTCGTCGTCGACGGCGGCGCGTCAGCTCGAAATATTTAAAACGCGAAACGGGCTGTGAAGAGCGCACGGAGAGGAAGGAAGAAGGGAGAAAGGGGAGAGAGAAAAAAAAGTGAAAAGAGCTCTCTCTCTCTCTCTTTCTCTCTTTCTCGAAACGAGCGCGGTCGCTCCCTCTTCCAGAGGGGTGAGAGCCCTATTCGGACGCGTAGTACTACGTCTAATTGCGAACCGGCATACTTTTCCTCGTGGCTCGCTCGGTCGCTTGCTCGTTATCCGTTGCAACGACGGCGTCCCGCGGAATATGATTGTTGTCTTTGTGCGAAAAGGGGAGCCAGGTCGGGCCGGGCCGAGCGGAGCC
The DNA here is from genome assembly GCA_913789895.3 of Seladonia tumulorum. Classification (NCBI taxonomy): domain Eukaryota; kingdom Metazoa; phylum Arthropoda; class Insecta; order Hymenoptera; family Halictidae; genus Seladonia; species Seladonia tumulorum. The sequence continues at coordinate 16,626,806 of OU565277.1, read as the reverse complement.
GAGCTGCTGCCCCGAGAGCTTTTCGGGGATGCTCGACGAGACCAGAGAGAGAGAGAGAGAGAGAGAGAGAGAGAGAGAGGAGGAGAGAGAGTATCGGCACGATAACCACCGGTTTGTATTGATCCTCGCGGGGGTGTGGAGGGCCCGAAAGAACCGCGCTGCGATCGAGAGAAAGGGGAGACTGTGTCGGAGCAAGATGAGCAGAGAGAGGCAGAATGGACCAGAGCGAGGCAGAGCGGAGCAGAATCGGTAGGGGGACGCGCCAGAGAGAGACAGACGAAGGGGGTGAGTTGGAAACATCCCCCTGTGACTGGCGCGCACCCCAAAACCAAACCAACCCCGAATCCAGGCCCGACCTAACCTACGTACACCGACGACCCGGCTCTCCCGTGTATATTCCGTGCACCACCACTCGCGTAAAAAGTCAACTCGCGAGCACTGGGGCCAGGGACGCATCTCCGAGTCGGTGCACCCCGCGCTTCGGTTGCTGTCCGAAAATAAATCAGCTGGAGGAGACACTCTTGTCGTTTGAACGTTGAGTTTCGAATCTACGAAGCGACCTGTAGGCAACGAGTGTTACGCTGTTTGGATATTTGTACTGGATTTGAACACATTTCATGATTATTCCGAAGTGGCTAACATTGTCAAACAATTTTGTTTTGTCAAGCTGACTCGATACGGCCCAAAATTTGTATTTTTTAAAAATCCGGAATTTATTTTTACCTATACAATTACTAGTAAGATTAATTTACTTTATGCCAGCCAGCTCAGAAACCGCTTGTAGTAGTTAATTTTAACGTCTTCCCAGTCTAAAGTCTCACTAAAGTCCTCCAGGATCGTCTTTGTAGTTGCTGGATCGGCAGTGGAGGCGTCAAAGAGCGATTCGCGCTCGGGCTCGCTGCGAAACGAGTGCTCTGTCGTTTTCATTGTCGGTTTCGCTGGCGCGAGCAGCCGGGCGTCGTCGAACAGGAGAATAATTACGATCAATGGGATTAATTAGAGCGTCGAAAGGGAAACGGTCGGTCGAATCCGAGCGTATCGTTCGAACGGTTCGCCGTCGCGCCGCACCGCGCCGCGTGGAATCGTGGCAAAAGGAAATCAATGGCGGATTATAATGGGGCGCGGGAGAGACAGAGTGCTGTCTGTCTCTTGGTTGCCAGGGGGCGAAAGGGGGGCCAGCTTTCAGCCAACACTTTCTGCGGATTGCCCCCTCGATCGTTGCCAAGGGACGCAATCGACAATCCCAACGTCGAAACACGCTCTGGGCGGTCGTTTGCATAGGCTCGTCGAAGAGAGCGGCATGAGAGAGAGAGAGAGAGAGAGAGAGAGAGAGAGAGAGAGAGAGACAGCAGAAAAAAATATTACCGGACGATGTCGGACGACACGTTGGAGCGCCATATGGCAGCGAAGCGAGACTTCCCGGCTGAAATTGAAACACGCTGGAAATGTACCGTTCCGATTGTAGAGCATTTATTCGGCCGTAATTAACTCCGTGAAATCGCGAGCGCGCCGCGTGTTCGTTGCAACGCGATCCGTCGACGGGAAACACGGAAGCGAGAAAAAAAGAGAACTCGTTGCCGCGGACCGGTACGATGCGTTCGATGGATTAAATTTTCGCTATGTCTCCGCTGCGTCGAGTTTCTCGGTGCTCGCAGAAACCGTGCTTGTCGCCAAGAATATGCGATCAAGCAGAACAATTTCTTGCAATCTGAAACCGTTCGTATCGACGATGCCAGGTTCTACCGTTTCAAATGCACAATTTCAAAGCGTATTAACCCGTTGCGCTCGGAACTATTCTAACTCGGAAACCAAACGTTTCTTCCAACCTAATCGAACCGTAAAGTACATAAATGTTTAGTAGTTTATTAAATATAAATAATTTTGATACAGTACAAAATAATTGGAACAATGATATAGCAATTTTTATTGGCGTCTCAGGAACGTCTTCATTCCCAAAAATGCCATATAAGAGACATTCATATTGTCTGTATATTATCAATATACTTAAATGTATAATATTCAATATACTTAAAAGAGTACAATTTTATATCGTCCAAATAGGAAGGCATGACATATATATTTGTTAGACTTTGTTTAAAATCTGCATCACGAGTCTGACTCGTTGAAGCAAGGGGTTAAATACGTACATTGATTCAGGAAGAATCTCGGAATGTCTCAAAAAAGAAATCCACTCATCTCACACTATCGAATCATCGATACAATCGTAGGTCGTTCACTTCACCGGGACACTCGGACTGCGAATAATGTACAACTTTTTGTACACCTTGTCTTTATATATATATATATATATGATCGTTCACGGATCGCCGGAAAAATTGTTCGAACGGTCTGGTATACTTTTTTTTGTTTTTATTCGGATAGGTCCTCGAGCGGCGACGAGTTCGATTACGCTCGGAGCGTGCGCTCGGGCTGCAGACAATTTTTGACTGCCCCCACTACGGCGGAAGTTATTCGAGCGTAATCCACCATTCGTTCCCATCGATCCGAATCCGCCGGGCAGAATGTTGAAATTGTTAGAGTCTGCGAACGGTCGCAACCATATCTGCCCCCTCCCCTCCCTCCCTCTCCCCTTCGTTTCCCCGCAGTTTTCCCTTTCGTGGAACAAATTGCTCCTATTTCGACGGCCGTGGCCCCGCGATAACTTCGTTCCCCGTTATCGGCTGCGTCCCGACAAATTGCTGCGGCTGTAACGAATTAATAACGTCGACGGAACAATCGTCGCGACGACCAGACGTTTTCCGCACGTATCCGCCCGAGATCGAGCGGTTTCCGCTTCGCGTTTCCGCGAGCCGAATCTGCACGCTCGTGCTCGACAACCGATTTCACTGGGTTAACCTGTTATTTCGCTTTTATAAATATTAGAACCTCGTTACGTTTAGTCTATAGATTTAGTACATAAATACATAGGGTAGATGTTATGTCAGCTAGCAAAATAGCCAAGTTACCCGCTGTCGGGCCGATCGGATAATTCACCGATCAGAAACAATCACTTTCATTCGCAAACGCATCGGACCCTAAACGAACACGGCCCGTCGTTTCGAAATTCATCGGCGGAGTGCAATTGGATGCACCCTGGACGCGGATCGTAGCCCGATGGATCACGGTAAAGTCCGCCGTGTAAAATCGCTGGCTCTCGATCCTCGGGGACGATTACGTCAAAGCAGGCAAAGCGGGCAAAGCGAGCCGATAGAGGATTCGTTTCGTTGGACCGGCGTGCGCGCCGAGGGCACTCGCTTCTCGCGTTTCTCGCTAAAAAAAAACGCGAAAAAAAATTCGCTCGTGTACGAGAACGGACGAAGAGAGGAGAGGGAATGGGTTTGGTTTCGGCACTCGGAATCAACTCGCCGAGATAAACAAAGAGGCGAATGATCCATTCGCGATAACGAGGCGCGGGCTTTTCCCGCGCGTCTGCTGGGAATCAACGGGCGCGGCGAAATAAAACCGGACCGAAGGAGGCGAAAGGCGAAACGAGTCCGCGGCGAAGGGAGGGGGAGGGGGAGGGGATTTTACAGCTAATCTGCGCGATACCACGGGCCCGTCCGTGAAAAGGTATTAATCCCTTGCACCGTCGGTAGCGAGCATTCGGTTACGTGTTCGCAGGCAGGTACCTCTCTTCGTTCGCTTAGCCGCGCGTATGAATGCATGCGCGTGAATGCGTGTGCCACTCGAGAGCATCGAACACACGCGAGCGGTATTTGCTCGTGTACCGCCCGGCGAAAAACTACGGCCGGACCCTTCTCGACCTTTTTTTCGTCGGAGGGCTCGCGAGCATGTTACAGGCTTTTTTAAAGCTCGTTTAAACGGAGCTCCTCTCGCGATCGGCTCGCTCCGGCCCGCGAGTCTGCGAGCTTCCGACGGGATCGGCCTGCGACGGTACCTGCGACCATCATTCTCGTCGCAGATTATGCGTGACGGCATTATTCAATCATAATACGCAAGTTTCGGAAGGAAAGTTTACCTGGCAAGGATCCAACACGAGATTATACCTGCCTCGGGCCCGGTAGTCGGCCATTTTAAGCGATGCCATTAACCCTCGGACGGCGGGCTATTCTTACAACTGTACAATTCATCGTGTTCAGAACTACAGTGATTTCTCTGTATACGTCGCCAAGGTTTGGAAGTGTAAACATAACACTGCTCAGGTATGTCTCCTGGCTATTCGGTAGTGTTTGTTAGAAGAAAAATCAATCAGGAACTGCAAAGAGGGATGTTCCTCGATAAGAAGCGGCCACGTGGCATCTGCGGTCCTCTGTCGCGGACTCGTTATCGCGGCCGCTCATTAACTCCGTGTAATTAGTCGTGTTTCGCTTATCACCGGCGGTCTCGTTTCGCGATCGCGTACGTCGTTTCATCGCCGGGCATGATTGTTGCCCCCGTCGGCCAATTATCGACGCGAATTAGCAATCGCCGTTAATTAAAAGCCGGCCCCGGTGTAAAGGTGCGCGCCCGCTACTTTCGGCGCGGGCCCGCTACTTTCGGCGCGGGCCCTGCGCGTTTGAGGAAAACGGGCCAGGGGACCTGGAAGGAAAACGAGCTCCGGCGACGGCAGTAATTGCAATTAGCGCAATTAGGTGAACGAACGGAACCGGACGCCGAGCCAAAATCAACCTTCCCCCTCCGCCTCTAACGGCGACGTCTTTGGTAAAATATTTCGCAGCCGGGGCTGACTGGCTCGTTTTTGGAAGAGCCGAGGCCGTTCCGCGAGCGAACGTTCTGCTTCGAGTCCCGTTACATTAGGTCGTTAATTTGTGTCGTTAATTGTGTCGTTTCTCGTTGCACTTTCGCGTATCTGAACTTCGGTATTTTGTTCGTGGAATCGTGTTGTAGAAACTTCTTCCTGTGGCTTTAATTTCTTGTATTAAAGTCATTGCCGACACAATTTTGTTTTGTTCAACTGACTCGATGCCGCCCAAAATGATTTTCCAAAGCCATTCGAGACCGTATCGTTCGACAAGGATTAGCATCGAACGATTTAAACGTTGTAACCGAGGTAGAATATTTTCCATTCAAGAACCTCGAGCAGAAAATGCCGGTTAATACCTCGGACGATTAAAAGCGAACGCAAAAAGCAATATTTGCGTTCAGCCCCAGAAAAAGGTGGACTTTCGGGGAAGCTACCCCATCGGGGTCTGCGCGGAGAATTTTTTGGCCGGCTGTGTGTATGATCTACTGCATTTATACGCGTCACCGTACGTTTCCGAAACGGGCATAAAATTTATACGGGTCGGTGGGAGACGGAGCCGCCGTAAATTCGAATATTTGGCTGAATTCCGGCGAAATTTCTCGGTGCGCCCCGCGCTGACTGCGATACTTTATGCGCCAGCCGTGCAGCAGTATTGTGCGATTTGCTCGATGACACGACATTGTTCTCCGTCCCTTCCATTACCCGACCCCTAGCCAGAGCAGCGTGCGCCGCTCGTTGTTCTCTTTCTCCCACTGTCTCCTTTCTTTTCTTTCTCCCTTTTCTTTTCTCTCTCTCTCTCTCTCTCTCCCTCTCTCTTGTTTCACTCTTTTTCGACTCGCCTACTCCCCACGATGCTCGGGGCCCCCCTCGCTCGCTGTGAAAGGAGAGTCGCGTCAATTCGTAGATACACAAGGAGAATCCGCCATGGGAGCCATAACGCGCCGCGCCACTCTCCCGGCATTCTGTTCCTCTCGTTTTCTCTCCGCGATGAAAACCGCGATCCCATATTTCCCATAAGAGTTGTCGAGCCAATAGCCGCCGCGGCCTGATAAGACGACGATGGACCCGTTGATAAGCTGCCGTCGAACGCTACAGGAAGAATTCGAGGAAACATTGTTCTCGTTTCCTGCTCTGCGATATTAAAGAAAATCTATACGGCTACCGTTTCTTATAATTGATGCCGACAATTTGTATTTCGCAGTCTATCTATCGACGGGTGTGTCAGAGTGCAAAGTCGCTGACCGACGACTCCCCGGTTCGGTGTTTTTCGGTGAATATTCGCCAGCGTTGTTACGGCGGCATAAACAACGGCGTTTCCTGACGCCGGAGATGCCTAGAGAAAGGTGGGAAGCCACAGGTAGAGTCTGACAGAAGTTCGCGAAGAGGCTCCGAGGCGAGAGAAGAATAGAGAGACAGAGGGAGAGAGGAGGAACGGTTGAAGAGGAAGGCCGGTAACGAGAGAAAGGTGGCCGGAGAAGGAGAAAAAGAGAAAGGACGAGAGGCGAAGGAGGTGGTGGACACGTCTTATGCATAATTCATGCGGCTGCCTCCCATGTATATTTTCGTGTTTAAATATTTGAATACCTCGTTCGCTGCAATACCGAGAGAGCGGGTTAGGAAAATATTCCGTCGCTTATTCACCGTGCCGGGAGAGGCCGGAGACCGAAGGAGATTCTTCCAACATCTTTGGTCGGTTTCGTTCGACCTCCATCCTCCACCCCCGCCCGTTCGTCCTGCTCCTTCTCCTCCTCCTCCTCCTATTTTTCCGCTTCCACCTCTGCTCCGTGAAAGAAGATTTCATCAGGACGCGATATTTCCCCGAGTTGCTTCGTATTGTTACGGTCGTTTTGTCGGACGGCAATAAAGCGAGGGAACGATAAAAGAAAGCGTTTACGAGGCCGCGGTGTTTCCAGAATGAGAAAAACTCCGAAGAAATAGAGAGAGAGAGAGAGAGAGAGAGAGAGAGAGAGAGAAAGAGAGAGACGAGAACCTGACGGCTGGTTCGCGTCCTCGAGTGACACACGGGGTTTCGTCAACCTACCGTCGATTATTTCTACGCTTGTACGCAATTGTTCATTGTTCAGCGAATAATAAGGTCGATTAGGCCTCTACGCGTCATTCTCACTCCGAGAACAACCGTGTTCCCGCGACACACGCCTCGTTCTTTCTCGTCTGGCCGATTATCGTCGGATCGGTCGCTATGACGCTGATAACGACGATTAACCCCTTGTCCTAGGTAGGGCCCCTTTGATCGAATGACCTCAAAAAGTTGAAAATACATTAGTGCTTCTGATAATGTTGTTGCCGTTTTAATTTACACGAACTGATTTTGATCACAAATGCATAAAATTTGCAGTCTAATGACAAAGATCGTAAAGGAATCTGGCTTCCGACAATTTCCCTTGTGGCACAAATCGTCTTAAATGTATAAATACCAACCATCTAGCAAAAATTAAAACATAATAACTTGGTACTTAACGGGTTCAGAAAAGAAATCTATTTTTTATCTCCTGGTCGTCGCCATCGAGGCAGACAATTTTTATTTCGCATGAAGATCCACCCTCCATTATTAGCAGAGAAGCAAAAACATTATTTCTGCTTGAAAGAGGCTTACCTTTTGCAGACGGGAATATTTTCTATTCTATTTTTCCGTAAATAGGATGTGCTCTTTTCTTGTATAAAACAAAAGTATACATTGTACAGGTAAATAGTCAACATTTGCTTGGTATCTTTCGAGACTAATGTCTCCGCTGTCACGGAGACTGTCAACACGACAGTCTCCGTGAACGATCGACAGTTTTCTGAACGCAACCGAAAGAAATCCTCGTCGATCTGACCTGGAAATCCAGAATCCTCGGGAAACACGCGAGATACGAGCAAATCGAAGCGAAGTCCTTGATCGTGAAACAGTCCGCGCGCATCGAAGACACGTTCAACGCACTGATCTTTAAAATAAACTCGATCTGTAATTCCGAACTCGCGTGTCTAGTCCGAAGAACCAGTTTTCCCGTGCATCGCGAGCTAATTCCGTCCGCGACACGAAATGGATCGCCGGTTTGTCATTCCCGATGATCGTTTATCGCTCGTTGCGCGCGGCTCGAGCTCGTTCAAAAATGACGGGAGCATCGAACCGTGGCGATCAACATATCGTTTCATTTATTATCATCGGAGACGTCCGCTTTCCCGTTATCGCGAACGGAGGAGAATATGCTCGTTAACACGTTCCGCGTAAGCATTCACTCTGAAAAGTCTTTCAGCGTAGCGAGACGCAATCGAACGGTGTTATTGAATTAATTGTCGGATGTTAGCGCCATCACTGTAAAACGTGACGGACGACGTGATTTCAGTCCGTTTGACTTGTTTCAACATCAAATCGAACATTAAACCTGCTACGACCAAACAAATTATAAAATTTCAGCACTTTATTTTTACAATTATCGAGGAAGTCTTTTTGCAGATCTTCCTTAGGAAATGATCGAATAAACAACTTCATTGTTTTGTTTCCGATCGGTAGAAAGACCGACCCATGTTTTTCAAAACATACTCTATGAAAAGAATTTATAACTCGTGTAATTTTCGTCGTCGTTATCAAGGCCACCGTGCTCTCGCGAATTAATTACGACGCATAATCAGCGGGTTACACTCTGCTTGCCATCGGCGAGAGGATCGCTCGTTTCCGACGCGGTTTTTCGCTCGCTCGCATCCACCTACGTGGCTCGCGGGAGCCGACGATAAAACCGCGGTTACGCACAATGCGCCGTGCCCCCCAAGAATCGTGCCAGGCGCGCGTCTAACTCGGTATAATGATCGCTAGCCTCGATGATGTAACTTTCGCAAGGTTTCCCCCGCTTTGTTGCTACACGCGCCGTCGCGCAGCGCCTCTCTCGACCGATCTCTGCTCGATTTAGCTCACCCACGCTCCCGTTTTCTGTAATTGTTCCGCGGAACCCATTCTCTCTCAAGATCGAAGAAAGTTCGATGCTTGTCCGTTCAAACGCTAACAGACTTTGAAAAGGATTTTCCATAAAAATTTCCAGTCTAACAATGCTCGAACTTTTAACCGATCGAGGTATACATTCTTGAGAATGTACTGATTCAAACCTGACAAATCTGGTTTTTCTCCATATCGATCTTCTTCTTGTACCCCTCAGAAATTCATCCTGCAAGCGAATACCATTATCCAAGACTTGAAATTAACTTCGACTGTGTCAACCGTTCCTAAAGCACGCCAGCAAAACTCACTATCAACAAGAACCTTTTTCATTGTATCAACCATCAGAGTTGCGATCGTGAAAGCCCCCCGAAACCCGTCGCACGCTACAAAGCCCCCCGAAGAAGAGGAAGGGGGTCTTCCACGTTCGAACGGTGTAAATCACAGTAAGAGGGTCAGCGACGAGTAGAAAATGAAGCAAGACGCGTCCTAAAATGGCGTCGGGACGCGAAAGAATTCTTCCGAGAGGCGTTTTCCGCTTCGGCCACAGCGACAAACACCGTTCTGCTAGAAAGAAGCTAAGCGTTCCCGAGGACGATCGTAAATTCTGATCCTATTGCTACCATATTTCGCAGCGGAATTTATGTCGCGTTTACGCGCCGCGTATTTCAACCCATTGTCTCTTATCAGATCAGCAGAGGGTACATCGATCCCCGGGATACGTGTAAACCGCGAAGCGTTTCGTTCGGTTCATTTATTCTTCGTCCGAGGGAGAAATCCGGATTTTCTTCGCGAGAAACACGGTTCACAGGATAGATTATTGTTTCCGGCGAGTTCCTGATCGCTCGCCGGCTGATTAAGCCCTCTGCCCACGCACACCTCCTTCGTTTTTCTCTTTCTGGGGCGTTCCGTTGTCGCGCTCTCGTGCCCGATCTACCGCAAGTGTCCCCGTTATTCCGCGCAACGCGCAGCGCGTCAACCAAAACTGCGCTCACTTTTGTTTTTTCTCCTCTTCGCTCAGCTGCCCCGGTGTCCCCGTTTCGATTCGTTCGTTTCCGTTCGGACAGAAACGTAGGATAGAGCACAGCGCGACGCGACGGCTCGGCGTGTTTGCGCGAGAGAAAGTCCGTTGTGTTTCTCAATTCGAGACGAGGACTCGCATCGGTCACCGTTAGAAAGTGGTCCTGACGGATGACGAGTTCGATCCGCGAACCTTCGACAGCAGGATCGAGGCCTCTCGGATCGCTCGATCACGGCGCGTCCCCAAAACTTTCGAACGCTCGGGGATGCGCCGTGCCTCGTGAAGTTAGTTGTACCCTCTCTTGGAGAAACACGAGGGAGGAACGCAGAAACAAAAGGATACAGAACAGCGAGAGAATATTTAAACGAAGCTCGCTGAAATCGGTGATCCGTCTGTGACCCTCTTCAACGTCCCCGGGATCGAGGCCTGTCGATCGTTCGATCACGAGTGCGCGAAACTGTAAACGTCGAGAGCTGTAAATTTAATTCTGATCCAATATTACTTGTTATCGATTTGTGTAACTCCGATGGTAAAGAATACAGCGTATTCTAATTTAAGAAACGATTAAGAGAAAAATAAGAAAATTTGCACGTACGCTCCGGTGCTCCGAGGGTCAAGTAAAAATTCTTTCAGCTTTAATAAGAGGGAGACGGCGAGCGGATCGAACGGTGGATCGTTTAACTCGCAGCGCGATTCAGTATCTCGACCGTTAATTGTACGGTCGCTAATTGAATCGGACACGCGGTCGCGAGATAGCACGGCAAAGCGAACGAGAAAAACCTGTTTGCCACTTGCCCGGCTTCCTGCGTGTCTACATAACACACCAGTTACTTTTGTTACCGATATCGCGAAGCTCTGCGCCCGATGAAACTGGTCTTCTCTCCGCAATAATAACAATAATCGCAACAGATCGAGCTATAAAATTCAACCTGCGTATCCCGCTTAAGCGAGTATCGTGTAAAATTTGCTGCCGCTAAATTGCCGTGCGAAGAGTTTATTGCACAACCGTATATTTCAACCCTTCGCCGGGGCTTAATGGGTCGCTAAGTTCCAGCGAATTGCCGTGTATTCGCAAATTTTTGTTGTTGCGAGATGGTTCGCGGGTTTGGTTAGAGGGGATCGCTTGCACGTTAAATTAGGGACTGTAACGAGTACCTTGGAATTTTTGTGGTTTCATTTATTAGCACAATGAGGCGAGACGTCGGACCGAGACTCGTTGTGCGAACTACGGTAATGAAAAAATGCTATAGTTGGCAGTTGGTTAAAAAATTAGCGGCTGCCACGAATGTACGAATATCCACGATACGTAGCCCGAAATCTTGTCAACGAATCTTTCTCGAAATTTTCGAAACCACAGCGAGAATTCGAACTGAAAGGAGTCGAATGCAGGATTCGAGAGATCGATAGTTTTCGTTGGCGAAACGAGTCGGGGAATCCCTTGAAGAGGGGTTAACGAGCGGGCCGAGTGTCGTCGATCCTTTTCAAGGAGTCCCGAGCCACCAGGAAGGAAAGGGTGCAAGGGCAGTCGTTTAGTCGCGGGAATAAAGTTGAAATTAGGTTCCGGGGAATGAGAGGCGCGCGGATGGCGATGAAGGGGGAGAGAGGGAATGAGAGACTAAGGACGGTTGTGTTCAGGGTAAAAGTTCGAGGGAGACCCTTTTGTCGGGGCGACGAACAATACCCGTGAGTTCTGGAAGACCTCTCGTTGTCCCCTCGGCAAGTGGCGTTGGTCAAGCTGTCCCTTTAATAGCGGACGACATTCCCTGCGCCCTTTTCCTCCCTCGTTGCTAGTCCACGTTGTCCCTTTCGCGTCTCGGCCGAGCCTCTTTAAGGGAAATTCCCTTAAAGGTGTTCCCGCGGCACCGTTATGTAAGACACGCGAGGCGGCTTGCGCCTCCCGCGGCGTTTGCCCGATGCAAATGCGGCCCGGTGCAACGCCGGTGCACGTCCCATTAATAATGCATTAAATAAACCGAAGATTTGTCGGAGCCGCGCGCCGCGCACGCATCCGTTGCCTTAGAATGCGATTCTACCTCGTCAAAACTAAGGATCTAGCATTAATGAACATGATAATTGTCTGCCGTAGAGGATTATTATGGAAAATAAAAATTGTCTGTATTCGTTACAAAACAGAGTAGCTACAGTATAGTGAACCATTTATTTTCCTATTAATTTTAACAAGCCCAGAAGAGTACAAAAGTATTCCTAAACTCTCGGAAAATGGTCAAATATTTATGTAACCTTCAACAGTCCCACCAAAAAGTCACCTTCACATATATAGATAGAACTGTATCTTTTTTTCTTGTTCGTAAAACAGTGCTCGCTTTACGACATGCGAATTATTTACACCGTGTTTCAAGGCCATCCAAGGTCATCGACGAGGTTACGTGCAAGGTATTGGGGAAAAAGTTTTCGTAGCGCGTCACGCGGTTGAAATTTCAGCTTTTCGAGGCGGCCGGTGGACCCGATTGACAACGGGATAAAAATGCAGGAGCTCTTGCGAAGCCTTTGAGACGGAGATTTTTGAAATTTCATAGACACGGTGTGCCGGTGGCTCGATGAAAATGCGAGGGCGTCGCGGGCCCGGGAACATCGCCGCAATCCAGAGCGGCTCGGATTAATTAATCTTTGTCGTCGGCGTATCGAGCGCGACACCGAAGCACGTCACAAGGGTGCTGGAGCCGTTATTAAACCCGAAGAGCAATATGGAGTGGAATAACACGATAATGAGGCCGCGGCGCGGCGTCACGGGGATGAAAACTAGCGACCTTGTTCCCGCGCGCATCTGTCCTCGCGCTCTTTGAACTCTCTCTTTCTCTTTGTCGTTGAACTTCCGATCGGCGAAAGAGTAATCGAGTGGCCAGTCGCTTGCGAAACTAGAAGCGGCGCGATTCCGCTCGAAAAGGGAAAAAGACACCTGGCACGTGTCCAAAGCCACCGGCCGGGAAATTGTTTCCGGCACCCACGCGCCACCCGAGAACCGACTCCGTAATTTCTACGGTGTCCCAGTTTGGCATCGGGGAATTCTTCTATGGGAAATTACCAGACGGGAGTTACCAGACCAATCAGAAACTGTCAGCACGCCCTCCCTTCATTTTTGTTGCGTGCTAAATTTTAAATCCCGAGGTGCACTAAAAATTAATAGAATCTTCATTTTATCTGTATCGTAAGAATAATATTTGGGAATTTTTATTTTGAAAAAATCAATGAACTTGTTTGTTCAATTTATCGTACCTCTTGCATGAATTTTTTCGTAACAAAATTTTTAAAAATGCCCGAGCAACAGCACTTCGCAAAAAATTGTTTTCTTGTACTGCGGTGCTTCGAGAAGATGCGATAAAGAAATCGATTTTTTCGAAATTCTAGACCAGGGCGAGGATGATATCGCTATGGTCGAAGTAAAATCAGCTTCGGGCTCTGGAACTTCATTAAACGGAGTAGCTTGGAGCCCCGGTTCCTGGACGACGGTTCTCTTTACGAACGCCGCGGAATCCTTTTGCTCTCGACGAAGCGGATAGCCGTCCCGTTATTTTTCTTTTAATTTTTACTCTGCTCGGTGGTAACGTTATCCGACCGCTCGGTTACAAAATCGATTGGTACACCCCCGTATCGAGCCTCGGTCCCGCAGCCGCGGGCCGGTTATTACCAGGGGAATTCCATTCTGTTGCACCTCTCTGAAATTGAGTTTCGCCCCGGTTCGCTCTCGTTCACCCTTCTACCCGACGAATGTGTAAATTTTTTAGCCGGTTCTCCTACGTCATGTTCGTCGGGCAACGATTTCCTACGCGGAAACTTTTCCGACGGCGGACCCTCGATACCGGCCCGGCTTTTTTACGCGATCGGTTATCGTAATATCGGCGTCGGAAGTAGCTGGAAAAAACTCATCAACCTCGTTAGCGAATTTCCCGGCCGACGAATCGCGCAATTCCTTATTCTTCTCGCCGATGCGTTTAATATTTTATCGGTGGTAGGAAACGAATTTTTTGTGGAACAGACAATTCGTATGGTAAACCGGAGCATACTGATTGGAATGGAAAAAAAAAATCGACTCGATCCGTACAACGGTTACCGAGATTGAAATTTATCGGCGATGTCTGTTTTCGTCTAGGTGGGCAGAAGTTGTGGGCTGTGTTTCAGAGAGAAATTTGAAATCGAGGAAACGATGACTTTAACTGAAAATAACTTTACATACAGTGGATGATTAGATCGCGAATTTGTGTGTACTCTCGCGTACGGCCTCGAACTTTTCTACAGACAATGTTTCTCCCTCGGTACGAACGCACAATCGTTCCATCGGTTTCAAAATGGCTTCCCAGCCAACAATCATCCTTATACGACCAATGCACAATGTCACGCCCACCGCACTCGCGAACCCACGACTTCTATCATCTTACAGTCTTACGACTTCCAAACCAGAACGTTCCCAATTACTTTGTCGAACACTGCATCGTCTCCGGACGCGCTGCGCTCTCTGGATCTCCTCGAAGCGAGAGTCGTAAGGATGTGTCCCCCATTGTTCGACGCAGAGATATCTCCGGTCGTCTCGAGTGAAAGCTGGCCATCGTGTAACTGACCTCGGCCACTCGTGACCCGGCGAGTTATTATCGTTGATTAGCGAGGCGTCGCACTCGAAAATCCTCCCCGAGGATCAGCGAAGGTGAAACATCCTGGTGCACGAGGGGGACACAGGTTCGCAAGGAAGAAGAGAAGACAGTTAACCGCGTTTCCCATGAAGGCTCGGGGCCCTCTATTTCCGAAAGCTCACCGTTCGAAAACCGGCCCGGGTTTTTCGGCGAAACCGGTCGGACCGGTTCAGACGCCCGTAGAAAAACGTCCCCGAAAGGCTGTTCATGGTAAATGTCGCGTCCCCCCTCCCCTCCCCCAGAACGACAAAAGGTAACTTTTGTTTCGACGAGGTCGCGTCTATTCGACGAACCACCGGGAACTGCAAGATGCACAGGTAGCTTCCTTCTTCTTCTTCTTCTTCCCAACTTCTTCTGCGGAACCCTCCGTTGCCGTTTAACGGAGGATGAGGTGAATAATTGTAGCAACGATGCAACGGGTTAAAGACGGTACCGGGTACCGACAGGTTCCCGGAGGAATTTCGACTCGTTTAACACGTGCCGAAAATCATGCGAGGTCAATGCACATTGGTACAGTTGTAACAAGAAAAATCAAACATCTTCGCGACATTGTTCAATTATTCTAGCGTTTCCACAAGATTGTACTCGACCATTTTCGAGATAAATGCATAAATTTTTTAATAAAATAAAATGCAACTCGCTTCCTCTTTCGGCCAGAAGCAGAGCGCTCCGGCGAAAATCCTTCCGGGTGCAGCTCGGACGCGAGCGCATAGCGCACGCACCGCGGGATCGATTGCACGCCTACGGCCTCGGGAAACTCAGCTCGAGGGACACTTTCGAGGCGGCAGAAAAGTGGTCGGAAAAGCGTGAGAATATTTATAGCGTTGACTCATTACGGAGCGGCGTGATTGCGCGCAGCTTGCCGCGGTGTCGTTGCAAGTGCACCAGCCAATGAATGAGCCACGGTGCAAGGACGCTGCTCGGCTCGCAACGAATCGAACGTGCCCCAGACTCTCCGCTCTCTTTCCCTCTGTGTCGCGCCTTTTTTCCCCCCATGCTCCAGCTCCGTTAATGACAAATTAAGGCGATCGCCGCCTCTTACTCGCGACCCATATCGCCCCGCGGAGCTCTCGTTTCGCGAACGCGTTTCCTCGGGAAAACCGGGCGCAGGCTTGCACACGAGGATGCTGTTGTTCCGCAACGGAAACGCTATCGTTGCAACGTAACACCTGCAGCTATTGTTTGTGCCGGTGATTACGAAAGCGAAGCAAGTCTCTTACTTCCTCAAGATGTTTAGACTTTTGTGTGTCGTTTTGTATTTATTATTCTCGGTCCGCTATATAATCGTTAGGAAAATTAATACAAACGAAATTATAAACACAAAAAGATCAATTTGAATCACCGGCCCATGCGCTGCGGTATTATAGTTTGGTTATGTATTTCGTTAAAAAAATGCAATTTGCATGCGTGACGCTGGTGGTGAAAGTGTTTCAATGTCGTTTCTGCCTTTCCGTTTTCTCCCGATTTTATTTAGCATTTAGGCGGATAGCCTGTCAAATAAAATGTGTTGCAGTGTTCGTTGCATAATGAACAGGTCGCTTCCGTATGCGCTTCTCGCTCGGAACTGCGCCCGGTTTCGAAAGCTCGGGGATGCATTTCGCCAGTGGGAAAAGCTCTCGATCCCGAGATCGAACGTGGGATACGAAACGATCGGATCCTACGGTCGATCGCCCACGAAATTCTCGTTCACGGTAAACAGAATGTGTACGCTGCCGATCGACTGGTTGGCTAAGTATGCGACGTGACATGGTTGGCGGCTTGGTATTTAGGAAAGGCCAATCGACCAATGTCACAAGCCGTTTGAAAGGCGTTTAGGAATCAATAAGACGCACACACAGGTGATCGGGGATCGATCCGTTCCGTTCCGATCCGATCCGATCGTTTCTCTCGGATCTTGTCGGCGCGCGGCGACAAAGGTTGACGATTGCGACGCGGTAACGATTGTCCCGCGATCAAGGACCATTATAAATACCGATACACCGTACCGTGTCGGAGCGAGAGCAGAAAATCTGTCGGAGAACGGGAAAATTCAGAACTTGCCGATTCTAGGTCAGTCTTTATTGTTCTTTCTAGGATCTGGCAAACGCATCGTGGCCCGCCCACGATATTCAAGCGACTCTAAATTTATCTGTCACTACTATCCCCATTCTGAAGAGTTCATCTGTACAGCAGTGCACGAGATTCATTTAGCTATACATTGCAGATTGACAAAATTATCAATGCTCTTAAGGTATTTAATTCTTAAATTACACTTTCTCGGTATTGAAAGAATACATAATTCCCGGAGAAAATTGGACTGGCGAGCTCTTCTGTCGCAAATATGAAAATTCTTCGACTCGGTTCGAACATCTGAACTTTCTAGTCAATTTTCACGAAACTTTCAGCGTGACACATCACGGTCCGCTGAACCGGTGTACCATTTCGGATGGTAGGCGAGGAGATCGATAGCGACATCGAGAGCTGAATCGATCGTTGTCAACGTGGCTCGGTCCACTGAGTCATAGACCAAAGGGTGAACAAGGTTAAGAGCGTAGTTAAACGGGGAAAATCGTAAAGTGAGTCAATTGAAAGGCCTGCGGCCGTGTTCGGGACAAAGGGACAAACCGAATTCCCGTTCCAAAGCGATGACTACGCGACCGAGAATCGCTCGAAGAGAGCGGAACGGCCGCTCTCCGGGACGAGACGGCTCCGCGGCTCGGGGTTTCATTTCGTTTCGTTTCGTTCGGTTTCGTTCCTCCTCGTTCTCGTAAAATTGAGCAACGCACCGTGCAAAATCTGGCTCGGATCCCGGAACGTCGCTCGCGCAATCGTTCATTATTTATCGGGCAGAATTCAAGGCTTCTTCCGCGTGCGTAAATCAACCCGCTGGCAGCCTACGAAAGACCGATGAATTCACGCCGGTTCCAGCCAGCTTTTATCGCCGGAATTTCGCGAATTCACCGAAACAACTCGCCCATTGGCGGCTACATTACGAATACCTCGGCCAAAAAGACAAGTTGCGAACATCGAAATGCTCGTCCGAATCGATTCATCGATTAGTGGCTCTCATCGATTTCGTCTATAGTTCAACTCTATTTTCGAATGCATTCTCGGGTCATTTTTTAATGTTTCAGGGCTTAAGCGAAAGGCGGAGAATTTCATTTAGTGATAAGGTCACCGGGGTTGTGAGAGAATCACGACATCGTCCCGGAAAATCGATGAAATACAACCGTCAGCTCGGACGGCAATACGACTCGATTTAGAGCGGACACTTCCAGTTGATTTTAGAATGTGTCCCGGGAGGTTTTTTGGACGTTCGAGTATACAGGAATAACGAGACATCGTGTCAGAAATTTGGAATTCGTGATGGTAAAAGATTAGCGGTGTGGAATGAAATGCTTGAAAAATTCAAGTTCTCCGCAAAAATGTCCGCATTACAATTTGACTTTACGATTCCGAAACAGTTCGCCTGTTCCGTTCGAGCAGGGTCACGGTGGATCGAAATCAGTTTGGCAACATCTTCCCGAGCGCGGAATCGAATGACGGAATCGTTAAAAAGGTTCCACACGTATCGTTCGGGGGGTAAACAGAACGATTCGCCGGTGACCTCACGCCCGTCATTTCTAAACCGCAAGCTCCCGCGTTTCTACTTTCGACATTTCGAAAGTGGCGTAGTCGGTGGAAGCGCCGTAAAAATATTTGCCCGTCCCCGATGACCAAAATCGAGCGGAGCAGCGTCGGCGCTCGATCTCCTCTCCCGAAGGCCATGCTCGATCGCTCGATCGCTCTCCTGCGACGAGCACGCTCGATCTCCTGTCCGTTCTCGCTCGCCAAGGAACTCCTTGGCGCGTGCACGCGAGGAGAGCGTTTCAACGCGGCGCGGCATGGCGCGGTTCTCGGCGCGGAATCGCGCTTTTTACGGAGGTGGACTGACGATTTTGCAAGAGAGTGCACAGACTTACTTGGCGTCGCCGGATAATATAGGCACGCTCACACGCCGCCGTTGGGCAACTTCTAATCGTGTTAACGACACAAGGACACCGGGAGCACGTCTCGAGCGTTTGTAAACGCTTGTAAACCTGCCACGATAACCGGGGTGCAGGGCTCCGGCGAACTCTCATGCAAATATACAAGCGCACCGCGTCGCCTACTAATTCGCTCCTTTAGAATTACACCACCGACGAAACGTCGCTTGAATTAACGGACCACCTAGCTGCCCGACACTTATTACCCTCCTGCAAAAATGGTCACCGTTTTCAACAATCGACCTTAAAACACCACGGGAACCAAGTCTGTACACTAAAGAACATCCCAAAGTTGATTAGAAAAAGCCAAATTATTAGTTACCACACTCTCCCATTACTGGTTACTTTATCGAAGTCGAGGCATTCAATTGTCCAGCTAAATGTGCGAGTTTGAACGCCTGAAAAAAGTAAACAACTCCGACGTTTCGTTTCGTTTTTTAATACTAGCACTACCGAGCCGTAAACCACACCGAGTCCTTTACAATAACAACAGGATTGGATTTATTCGGATATCACAGGGCTTTTATAGTAACATAGTTCTAGTGTTAATAATTCCTAAAAAGCTCCTTACAGATTTTTTTATAAGAAATAGCATCAGAATTTATATTGGACAGTTATTAATTTGATGCAAATAATGTACCGAACAATGAATGATTATTACAGACAAAAGTTGCGAGAAATGAAATTGTTTTGGCTTTGGCCCCGAGCTCCAGCCAAGGGCCAGGGGCCACGGCTGAAAATGGAGTCTCGCGAATAGGATCGAGACCCTGAACTTTTTGCTCCGGCGATCGGTAGCTTGGCGACGATCCCTGACACATGATGAGTGTCGAGTCTTCAAGTACGCGTTTGCTAATCGACGTGAAAGTGATTGCGGTTGCCGCCAGTAGGATTAACCTTGGACGGAATGGAGAACTGGGATCCATCTGTTAATTCTGTACCGTTCGCAACAGGATTTCTTTCTCGACACGATCGATTCTCCGACGCCCTTTGAACTTGGACATTTTATTTCTCTGAAATTCGACGGTCCACCGAAAAAAGTGCACCGAGTCCCGCAAGACCCATTCTCTATCTTCCGATTGTGCAACAAATGCGATCCATGAAACAAATCATTTCCAGTATCAAGAATTATTTATGCATACGGCCTTTCATGATCTCTTTCGCAATGCAGCGTCGCACCTTTTACTCAAAGTGCAATAAAACGCCAAGAAAAAATTATAGAGCAAATTTTATGCATTCACTGCAAAGAGAAAACTTCAATCTTCAACGTGGCTTCTGTAGCTTGAAATTAATACAATTTTTACTTTGCATAAAAATCCATAGACTACTTATCACCCGCACACGAATCACTCCACAGAGGATACACGCCAAAAATTTCGTATTTTCCGTAAAAGGTATTAACATTTCAATGAAAACCGACAGAGTAGAGTGAAAATAAAAATTTCAACCTTTAATATGAGCCTGGTCAGATCGCGGTCCGTCCATTTTTGACAAAATTACAACCGATTGAACGTGCACAATGAACTCCGCAGGCATCGATCCTCTAATTTCGATGATCAGCGTATTGGCTCAGTCCATCATTAAATATGACGCAACTGCATCGGTCGTGCATGCATCTGCATCTCTCGGTAGCTGTTGCTGTAGCGCCGCAAGGCTGTCGAACGTCCTTAGAGTCATGAATCGCGGCTGTCGATCGCGGATGCACAGCTGGAAGCGATCGGCGCCCGCCTGCGCTATTACTGCAGTCCGCTATTACTATAGTTCGCGGATCGGTGCAACCTTTCGGTGGCAAACACGCCGGCACAATCGGCGCGCAGGATAGCTGGAAATTTCACGGCAGTGCCCACGCGCGAATCGCGCGAACGTGCAACCGCCGCCGCCGCCGCCGTCACGGGCCATTAAGGCTGGGAAACCGGCGTTAGATCGCCGCAAAACAAATCGATATTTTGTCCGGGTCTCGATCTCGCTTGTACCAGACCAGTTCGGCTCGAGTCCGCTTCGAACCGCGAGCGGAACGCTGCTATCTCACTCGACAATTCGATTAACCTCAAACACGCCCGGTCTAGAACAGGCTTCGACATTTTTTCCTCGAGAGACTGCGATGCGGATCTCTTTGAAACTATCTGGATAGTTTGTCCGACATTCAGGAATGAAGTGTGAATTTTTTCGTTGAAAAATACCTAGCGAAAATGTTTTTATTCAAACTCCCCAGATGAAATAGGGATGAAAAAATTCTTAAACGGGTCTCTAGAATCTCCTTTTATAACTACGGTATGGTACTACAAAATTCAGCGAATGTAAATCAGCTGAAAAAAATAAAATTGGTGGTGAAATGCTGTGATAACGCAACGTGGAATTTTAACATTGAGTTTTAATTGATTCTAATCGAGGAAAAAGTGGTCAAGTTCCTATTTTCAACGTCGAGCATTGTGAATGCATGAACGTTTCTAGAAGACGAAGGAATCACGTGTAATCTTTGTGGAAAGGATTACGCGTGCGCAGATTTTGCCACAGCGTGGCTCGAACAGGCGCGTAACGCGGCTCTTTAATTTTAGAAACGCATTACGGAGCCCGGCGTGTTTACGCTCGCTCGTCCGGCGAGTTCCCTTCACTGCCGAGCGAACGAGGAAGCGGAGAGACGCGAGAACGTCGAGGAAATTCGGCGAGTGTCGCCGCGGATGGACGTTGCCGCGCGCGCTCGCTCCTCTCTCTCGGGCTATCGAACTCCCGAGGCCTTAACCTTTACGAGATCGTCCGGAATAACTCCGAGAGCCGTTTGTTTCTAGAACACTGGCTCGTCTAGACACCAACTGGTCCGGCCTACGAGCGTATTTATGCGCTTCGCGCCGCTCGCTCGCTCGCTCGCTTCGACCTTCCCGATGCGCTGTCTCTGGCGACTCCTCTCGCGTGCACCGATTTGCATAGAACCGCATTCCGAACTCCGGGACGACCCGGCTGAACCAAACTCGTAGGTGGACGTAATTAACCTTCGAATTGCCGTCCGAAAAATTCAACGATCACTTTTGCAATCTCCCTCGGTCGGCAGCGATTCGGTGATTCGCGAATGAAATTTGCTGCTGCTATCGGACATGTTTACCAAGAGGTACTCGACTGTGATTCATGGATCATTAATAGATTGCAGATTTTATGCATGACCAAAATGAGCAGGTACCATTTCAGGTAGCAAACAGATTAGAATTTAAGAACATCGACTAGCTTCAGCCCACTAAAATCATTTAAGGAAGAAATAATTATTTTTCTCGAAAATAAATGTTAGATATAGATGAATGATTGGTGGACACGTGGATAGCGTATGCAGCACATCGAATGCGTCGGGACGGACCGCGTCGTAGACGAAGGAACGGGTCAGAGAGCCTTGTGCATTATCGTCGCAGAACTGCGATTGCAAAATGAAGAATGGAACAGGCCTACCGTGTCCCCATTGTGCGCGATGCCCTCGCGTCCTGTCTCTCTTTCGAAAAAGCCTGTTTTTCCACGAGCGAGAGAGAGCCCCGGCCACGGACCTTCGCCGCGTTTCTTCGCCGGCCGTCCTCGCCGTTCACGTTCCGTTCCGTTCCGTCCCGTCCCGTCCCGTCCCGTCCCGTTCAAATGCAAAAGTTTCGCGACTACAAAAGGGGTACGGAAATTAAAAAAGAGTGCACCGGTGAAAGGACGACGGATCATCCGCTCGTTGCTACTCGAGACACGGTGCAGACTTGCGCGAGCCGGCTGCTTCTAACGTCCTCCTTCTCTCTCTCTCTCTCTCTCTCTCGCTCCCTCTCTCTCTCGCTCTCTCTCTCTCTCTCCCTCTCTCTCTTTCTTGCTCGACGCTTTGAATCACAATGGAATCCGCCGTGTTTGCTTAGTTTGGCTTCATTTGTTTGCCCGTAAACGGGCGTGCTATGAATTTATGGTCGGCCGCGATTAACGGGAAAGTATCCTTCTCTTTCGCACTAATTACGACCTTGAGATTGGCTGATCCAGATCTTATTGGTGTCTCTTCATAATTTGTTACAGCTGCTTTAGAATATCATAACTCGATCATCTCTGATAACCAGCAGAATATGTAAGCGATTCCAGCGGTTTAAGGGAGATACCATCCAAAAACATTTATTTATAGTATATTCTTCTGATAAATATTCTTATTCGGAAATGAACAAGCTTCTTGCCAGATGCAACTCTGAACAGTATCAAGTAAACGTTGAAAGGTTTCAAATTTTGGTACCGCATAAGCTGAGCCTAAATATTTCTGTTTGATCGCATGAAACACAGTACAAGGTGCTCGTGTGAAAAATAATAAACCGATAATTCGGTATCATTGATTAGGACAAATGGAAGGACTCACCGGAAAATAGCAGCTCGCTGTTCCGATCGTCGAGTGTGTACAAACGCGCCACCCAGTGTGCACTGTCACCCGTGTGTCTTCATCCAAGGATCCGTTCGCAGGAGAACGTCGTCCCTTTCCTTTACGATTGTCGCGCGAAGGACCTTTCATATTCCGGCTTGTCGTCGCGATCGCATGTAAATACGTGGATCTGCTAGTTAGGTGACTCACGGACCCAGAGCTTCCTTCTTTCGCTGGAAATCGTGAAAGTTCTCCCACCCCTTTGTTTCAGAACTTGCTACAATATCGCGTAACTCAGTTACGTTCCAATATGCAGCTTTACTAACCCATAACGGTTGAGAGAGACACGTTGTTCGCATAGTTTAATCATTTTCGAACTTATCGGCGATCAGATTAAAGCTGAACGATTGCGTTTTGCGAGCCATTGGCTTTCTGATGCATTTTAGTTATGAAAACGGAATCATCTTAAAAAATTGGTAAAAGTCGAACGACGATTTTAGAATGTGTTCCCGCAGGAATTTTTGAACGTTTGAGCCCTTAAATTAAAGGCGAAAGACTGCACTTTATGATAAGGTCAGTTAACTTTTAAAAGAGATCCCGTCATGCCGAGAAATCGATGAAACGTGGCCGTCAGCTTGAACATAATTAACTCGTTGTTTTCGAGAGAATTTTCGAGTCATTTTAGAACGTATTTCCATCGGAATTTTCGAGCGTTCCCGAGCCTAAACGAAAGGCGGAGGATAGCACTTTCTACTAATAACCAGTACATAAATTTCCCAATCGATTGCCGGCAATAAAGTTAATCCCCCGGTGGTCAGGTTTTACGAACGAAGGCGTCCTCTTACCGGATACGGGAGATCCGGTGAATTGATCCTGCTTCTAGGCAAGTAAGTTTATTGACAGTTTTGCTCACAATGTTTGTCGTTGGTCTGTTTCAGGTAAGGGTACGACTCTATGATGTAAATCGTTCCCGAGCGTCGCAGGTACGGTTAACCCTTTCCCAGCGCAAAAGTCGCCGACAGGGAAATTTCGCCTGTTACCTGCGCTACCTGCTCGCGTGAGGTAGGTAGGTACGAGTAGCTGTGAACCTTTAAGGGGGTCTTCCGGTCTAGAGTCCTGACAAAATCGATTTTTTCGAGTCTACTTAAAGAAAAATCGGGCCTGTACTTCGAATACCAATGTGTGCAAAATCTTGATGGAAAAATTTCGATAGCTTTTCTGGGAAAAAGTTCCGAAAATTTCGATTGGAAAACCAGAATATACCCCCTTAACGAATTACGGTCCGCCGTGCAATTTGACCCTTTGTTAGGTGGACCGGGTTGCAGCGCCGACGACGGCGGCGGCGGCAAGCAACCAGCTCAAAACTTCCGTTTAATATTTATGAAAGTTCGCCGAGGATCTTTATTCATTGGTATTTATGCTTCGAAGACCACGCCGGTGGTGGCGCGTCAAGGCTGCGGCCCAGGAGTTCCGCTCGCTCCTCCTCGCCGAGGATAATTCACGGTGGCTGGCCGCCGAAAAGAATACCGAACAACTTCGCCGGACTCGCGAAGCCGGGATTGTTTTATCGATGATTAATTGCCGGGAGCCGAGCCAGCCTGATAATTGATTTACGCTTCGCGGAATCGCGCGCCGCGCCGCGCCGCAGCGAGCGCCATTGTTATCGGTACGTCCGCGAAATTGCGCCGCGGTCCTCTTCCCACGGAAAACTTCGTGACCCGTCCATTTTTCGTGCTGCATTGTCTTTAGTGGTATTAATTATTCATCCAGCGCAAAAATTCCATCTAGCCGCTCACGACGTGCACACGACCGATTCTTTATTATTGAAAGGTACTAAATAACCATTGACAGGTTAAAATTCAAATAATCTTGAAGTCAAAAATTCTTTTGCCACCTTTCAACTTCTACCTCAAAAATTTCATAAAATTATTTATGTTTTAAATTTCACCTACACGTTAGTGCCTTCGAGATTGCTACTAATCTACCTACCTTAGTCGAACAAAGGTATAACTGAAAATATAAATAGACCGAGCATGTGTAGCGTGTCTGGTTTACCTTAAAACTCTTACGAAATTGTTGTCATTTTCCTTATGTGACCTTGCAGTGACCTTGGAACGTTCAACAAACATACATACTCTTACCGTGACTAAATCTTTAAAAAATACCTTTGTCAGACCAAGGTTAATGACCTAGTGGCAATCTGGAAACCTAAGCTGCAGTAAACAACTGTAAGCGAAAATTTGTACGACCGAGAGAAATAATGTTTCTTCCACATTTCGCGTCCAGTGGGGTCAAAAAGAGTCACCATAGTCGTTTTAGCAGAAGAGCCGTTGATCTTCGAATAATGGGGCTGATCCGGATTGGGCCTAACGTTCAGAGTGACAAAATTGCATCCGGGGACGATACAGCGAGAGTGTCTCGGGCGGTTGGTTTCGTGGATGCAACGTTTTCAGAAAATCCTGACGAGGTCGCGGAGGTGGATCGATCGGCGGCGAGGTCGTCGAAAGGTGGGGCCTCCGGAGGAACGGTCATGAATGGCTGGCTTCGTCGACACGCACACTCGCTTCGCCTCGCCATGCCTCGCCGTGCCTCGCCCCGCTGCCGCTGCCGCCGCCGCAGCCACAGCCGCGGCCGCAGCCGTAGTCTCGTTGCAGAGTGAAACGTAAAAAAGCCCAGGCTCTCTGTCGTTTCTTCGGGAAAAGAGGCGCGAATTATCATCGGCCGGGATCTTGGCCGCGGATGCGAAGGTCGTCGAAGTTTCTCCTCGTTTGCGCGACGATCGTGTTACGCGACCTCGCGTTAAACGGCTCGTAATTTTTAATTAGAACGCCCGGGACAGAAGTATCGCGACCTCACGCCGGCCACCGTTGCACCGCCCTTTGAAGTCCCGATGCGCAATTAGGCGGTTTAAAAGCTGCCGCTCGACGTGCTCTCTCTCTCTCTCACACTCATTTTCTCTCCCGCCTACAACCTTCTCCGTTTGCTCGTATTAATAATTTCTGGTTTATTTACTTCCGCCGTGTCCCGCAGGCTTAAAAGCGTCACCGCTCCGGGTTCTTTATCGTAGGAGGATCGGTGGGTGGAGAGGAGCTTAACGCGAAACCAACGGACAAAGAGGTCGGCCAAGGAAAAAAGTCGTCCGAGAGTTGCGTATCGATCTTCACCGTCTTCCACGGCCCCGACCCTTTCGTTACCGCTGCCTGTTTTTTCGAGAGCAGCACGATTATTGGCCGTGAGACCTCGCGGTGCCCTGTGGAGCGATGCCCTGGCTCCTTCGGAGCCATCGGGCCACGCCCATTTCTCAAGATATTATTCTAACGAACTGGGAGAGGCTCGAAGTAAGGTGTTGTGGTGTCTGGAGTAAGGTAAAACTGATATTTAGACTACGGATTTTATGCATTTATGACAAAAATGAGTGCAATTTGAAATAGTGAAGAGATGAAGAGAATTTAGAAACATCGTTGTTTAATTAAAATGGTTAAAGGAAGAAAAAGCTTTTTACTATTTTACTTATTTTCTTCTATTTTGCATAAAGTCTACCGGTATCGCTCGAGTGCTCGGAATGTGCATACATTACAAATCCCTTTTGCAATACTTATCGCAGATTGACTCGAGACTCCTGCAGTTGCACTTGGATTGTCCATGGTGGTTCGCTCTTATGGTCTGGCGAAAGGGGAGTCGTCTGATCGTGGCAGCAGACATTGCAGGCCCCCCTTTCGACGCGTTCACCCGGTAGAACGGGTCGGTGGCTTGTTTCGCGGTGTGACCGTGCGCAGACCGCGTATATCCTCGCTCCATTATTAATATCAGAGCAGCGCATAGGAGGTGCACGTGCACTCGGCCACGTGTGGGTGCTCGCGAGTGCGTGCACGCACTTGGTGTGGTATCGGCGTGCGAACGCTTCGCAAAAAGACGGGTACGACAGCCAGGATATAAATCACTGGACTGCGTATTTTGTGCATTCATGACAAAAATAAACTGTGAAGTCCTTACATGAATTTAAGAATGTTACTGCATTTCCAACTTGTTAATATTCATAAAGGAGGGAACACATTTTTGTTCGACTTGTCGGTGTAAAGAATCTAATTTGAGATTAAAAATGCTTAATAAAAATGGGAACGCATTGACGGATCGTCCCAGGTTCGAAATGCCACGATTTCGGCAGAGAAAGAGAAAGACAGCCTTTCCCTCGGTGGAGGGAATCCTTTCTCCCTCCCGATGAGACGACTGCGGCCGACTAAACCCGGCCAACGATTGAATTTCTAATTGCGCTCCGCCCGGGGAAGAGAACGGAGCGGTTAACAGCGGCTAATGAATACCGTGCCGCGGAAAACTAGATTGATCTTTGATCCGCGAATGATCCCGGGAGGAGCGAAATTTCGCAGTTAGCCGACTTAGGCAAATGTCACGCTAAATGTCATCGATCACGGTCCCACCGATTTTCTACGTTTTCCATGGTCTCTGCCCACGCCGGTCGACGCTGCCAATTTTGCTAAATCACACGCGACTGTTGCTACAGTGACATCCTCGAACGATAATTAAAGTAATCTTTCTTTCGATCACAGTTGGTTTTAGAAGATTGTGAATTTTGTACATCCAAGCTCTCTTGGATTGATTAAAATCGCCACAGAATTTTTATTCGATTCCATTTTCACGAGACTGCTTCGGCAAGCTTGGAAAAATTAAAGAGTTTATTAAAAATGTCTGCAAGAAACCTATAAAACGGCTGTCTACTTGTCAATGGAAAAAAGATCAGATCACGAGTGGAACTTCGGTAGTTCATTTTCGCTGAAAGTAGTGTGACAGACGTTCCTCCATGAAACATGATCAGCGATCATCGAATTCCTTTTCCCGAGGATGATGGACGCGTTGCGTGGATCCAGGACAGGTTTGAAAATCCTGACGAAACTCCCGAGCAGATCCAATTTTATCCTTCCGGCAGCTGTGCCCGTCTCTTCCAGCTTATTTCTCGTTAGATTTTTCCGCGAAACGAGCTCTCTCTCTCTCTCTCTCTCTCTCTGTTCGCGACGGGGCCGGAAAAATTGAGGATGATGGTTCGCCCGTTCCCGAGGCTCTCGAGGAGCCGCAACGCACGGAGATCGTTTCTCAACTCGCGTAGGCGACCAGCCAGAACTATGCTCCTTCGTGCCACCGCAAAATATCGTAGGTTGATCAATTTGTCAGCAGGTTAATCTGCCTTTTCCATCAAACTTCAAGGCTCTCGGACGCCGGAGTCCTTTCTCCTGGATATTACGAAGTCACCGTCGCGGTTTCCCAGTATCCTTATTCTCCTCGTTTCGATCACCCCGAACGCATTTGGTGTTTGATTGTCGGCATAGGGTTCACTTTGACACAACTGTTCCGAACTCTGTGAGGACTTTTCGCTGAGCACCAAAGTGCGAAAATTGGAATTTGCATACAAATCCGTTATCCAGTACAACAGTTCGCGGGGTAGACCAGGACACCGTGGCCCGGAATGCGACCAACGAAAGCAAGGTTGATCCCAAGGAGATTGCGAATGATAATACCTGATCGATTATACGCACACGCCCCAGTTTCCCCGCGTGGCGCGCGAGCCCGCATTTTTTCGACACTTCTTTTCGTTCCCCGGCCGAGTGAAAGTGCTGTGCGCGACATTTTTCACGTGCCGGCGCTGCGCCGCGCTCTCGAACCCCACGGCTCCTGTCTCGTTCGCGAATTCTCGTTTCCATAACGCGAGATTGTAAACAATTCGTTGCCCGTTTCGCGAAAACCGGGCCTCGCGAATTCCTTCGGCTGTCGACGCGCTCGATGAATCCTGACCCTCCGCATCCTTCGGAAGAATCAATTTATAATTTCATTACTATTGTACACAGAAACGTCTAAACTAGGTAAGTCTTGCTACTAGGTACTCTGATTTCAAATGGATATTCTAATTCGTTTTCCTGATCAATTTATTTAGTCGCGAGACGTTACAGCGTGGCTAGGCGTTGCGTGGCAAACTTCCAAGACGTATTTTGCAAACAGATTGGAAATGAGCGGAACGGTGACTTAAACTCCTCCCACTCCCGCATGTACTGCACGATGGACTCTCATTTTAATTGGTTATCTTGTACAAATCAGAGCGAAGAGGATCCTGAGTGAATATAGTCGAAGAAATGCGGGCTACTTGAAAAGGGTTAATACTTTATAATTTGGTCGTAAAAGAGTAAAATTTCTAGTTAGTAGAGCCTATTCCAAATGTTGATAAAAATTAAAAATCCTCTACCTCAATTTCGACGAACTAAAGCAAAATAAAAATTGAATTTCTTTCTAGATCGAAAGTTCAATTGGTTGAAAATAATATAAGAATAGGTGTAAATTCTTTTAATATTTTTACCGCTTCGTGTTCCTCCTGTCCATTTTTGTTGTAAATGCAATGAAAACCACGGTCTAACTGTGACAATAGTGTCCAGGGAAAAAATCTCGAGAAATATGTAATAAAATAAAAAAAACGGAATGTTGCGTTTCTCGCGTTCAGGCGGCCATTTTAGCACACTGTGCGTCGGAATGAAATAAACATGCTCGCAAACTGATTGATAGTTGTAGAACGGCAGGGGCTATTGTGTAGGAGCCGAAACGGCAGCCGCGGCGCAGCCGAAAGCGTTGAAACTGGAGAAAGAGAGAGAGAGAGAGAGAGAGAGAGAGAGAGAACGCGTTTCCGGCCAAAAAGTTCGGAGAATGTCGCCGCGGCCGGTCGCTCGTTTCGCAAGCGGTTCGCGAGACCAGATAAGCCGAGTCGCGTGCCAATCGCTTCCGCGTTTTGTACCGTTATTAGCCGCTCGCTGGAAACACGGCGAGCGTATTGCTACAAGCGAACGAGCGAGCGAGCGAGCAAGCGAGCGAGCTTCGGCCTCTCCAAAGTAACTCCTTCTTCTCCCGTTTTGACGGGAAGCTGAATTTAGTTGTCTCGCGACACGCCTCGGCCACGCGCTCGCTCTCGCTTCCCTGCAACCTGCACGCGCGAGCGGATTTATTTCTGTCCGCGCGCGCGGCGCAGGAATTCGCAAGTCCTGTCGCGGAATTCCTTTTTCCCCGGGCTCTTCCTCCTCGGGTGAAACAACCGGCCAATGTCCCTTTTACCGTGGGCGAAAGTCGCTTCGAATGACAAACGACGCGTTCCACGATCAATTTTTCAAGTGTCGTGTTGCTGGACGCGAAATTGAAACATCTGCGAATCCGCTTCAACCGGAAATCGAGAGACCTGTGAAACTTCGTTGTCTATCTTCGTCGTTAAAATGTTTTAGAAAATGCAACTCCATCATAAATTAATAAATTATCAGAGATTAGTCATGGACCCTCCCTCTGAATATATATTATTCGGTGCACCATGACTTTTAGCAAACAAAGTGCACCACTATGCACCGCTTGACTATTTTTATTAAAATGACGTCGGTACTACGGGTCAAAATGAACACGTTCTAAAGCTCGGTACCTTCAGGAAAAGTGAAAGTAATTATCGAAAATCTGGCTGGCTTGAACGATCAATGCAGTTTTTCGCAGTCAGGCCACCGTTTTAAAGCCGCGCGCGTCGTCACGCGGCGTTGAGCACAGTGCGTATCTCGAAACAACGCGTATAGGCGGCTGATGCCGAGGGAGAGAGAGCTGTAAATCATCGGTCGCCGGCCGGCGAACAATCGAGTATTTGATTATCCAGGTGAATTATAAGGACACGCTGTCGGCGCGGTCCAGTCGCGCGAAGCACCGTCGATAAGTCAAAGCCGACTGTCGTCGAAGCTGCGGCTCAATTTGTCCGGCACGCGACGATCGCAATTAAAGAAAAACGCGGCGCCGGCTAATTATTCGCCCGGGGACTCGCCTGACATTATCGCATTTAAACGAACAGGTTTTTCTAGGGTTTTGGGTCCGAGCAACATGACAGAAAATTTAAAAAAATGATTTAGAATTTAAACATTCCAGATCGGGAAAACTACCTTGGTTTTGATGTTAAAATAGCTTCGAGTGCAAAAGGTTAACGCGTTGGTGCTCCACTTTGGTGATCGACACCGTTCCTCGTCTAACTTTAAACACTAATTTACTTCGTGATACAGTTGCTCGAAACAGATATCTTGTGATAAGCTGTGACAGAATAAATTATTATCAATTTTGTAGGGATACTTTGGGGTTGGTTGTTCGACACTGTTAAAACAGAAAACGGAGTTGATCGAAAAAATAAGTGGGGATAGAAAAGTCATCGTCAGGAGTCACTTCGCTTTTCGGCCGCTCCTCTCTCCCCGTACACGTTAATTGACACGCAATTAAGCCTTCCACGTTCCATCTTACGGGCAGTCGACAATTTACGAGCGGTTGACCTATGCGTAAACCGGCGCCGATCTCTCGATCTTCGGACTTCCAGACCTTTTCAGGCGAGCGAAAGCTTCCGAACGATTGAACGCTCACGCTTCTGCGATCACAGCCGACTAGGACGAGGACGTTTTCGCGTTTCCCTATTGCGGTTTCCAGAGGAATCGGTTGTCCGTAAGCTCGAACGGACTGTGGACGCGGCTGAAAGATCGTCTTGCCCGCCCCTAGCCTCGTTCCGACCGATCTCTTACGAGCAGGCTGACCTGCAACTCCGAATTCGGTTGCGCAAGAACCTGCAATTGCCAGGCGGATGCTCGTTTAGTTCGCTTCCGATCCTTTGAAACGTGTCGCGGAGGATTCGCCGCGAGATCCTCGGTTCCGGATCATTCCTTTGAAGCGGCAAAGAATTCCTGATTAGCTCGATCATTGCGTGAGATTTGTATTTGGAAATTTTCCAATTTCCCAATGTTGCTTCTCTCGAGCGGAGAGACACACTGGGGCCTCGGGCGCATCGGCGCGAGAGGGTCGATCTTCGTTTTTCCGGCGGCCCTCCGGGGCTGAACGAAACTCTTTGTTAGAATACACCGTGTGTGTGTGTGTGTTTTTTTTTTCAATAACACTTCGCCGACCCCTCTGCTTAACGCGCTTTTTCACCTCGTAGCCCTCGAACGCGCGCAAAGGCGTCGCTGCACCCGCGTAAGCTAGTCTTTAACGCGTCTGCCCGCCCCGCAGGTTCGATGAACTTTTCCCGGGGAACTTTAAAGGTGAGCGTCCCGTTTCGTCTCGTCTCGTTTCGCCTCTCTCCCTCCTCTCCTCTCCTCTCCTCTCCTCTCCTCTCCTCTCCTCGCCACTCCACTCCTCTCCTCCGGTCTCTACGCTTGCCTCTTCTTGCCTCGCGATCTCCGCTTGACTTTTCGACCGATGGACATCCACGCGAGATTCGCTCGACCCACCAATTACCGCGTGCTCGAGCATTCGATCTATCCCGCCCGCTGAATACCTGCTGTGTTAATTACCTGCCTCTGATTGTTCCGCGATCTACCGACAGCCTGGTTCTCTTAGGCAACTAGAAAAGTTCGCGTTGATTCAAGCAATGCAGACAAACGGTACTCAAAGTGGATCGAAACTTATTATATGTCTTTGTGCTCAATAAAACTACTTGTTAAAATATATTCAGAGGAAACGTCTGAATTCTGGAGTGGATGTAGCTTAGAGGGCAAACGGTTCATTCGCCACCGTCCCGTTTCTTTGCGATCGCACGGATCTCGAAAATCGTTCCCCGGTTCCGACACAGCGAAACACGTAGGTAGGCGCGATCTATTTTCGCGTCGGGATTCAGGGATTTATTTGGGGATCGTTGCAACAGAAAACACACGAGTTCCCTCTTCCCTCCGGTGAGTCTCGTTTCTCCGAAAGAGGATCGATCCCCGAAACTCCGAAGCCGTTTTCGCGGCTCTATATTTAAGTCTCGCCGAAGAGGACACGTCACTCACTAAAATTGTTCGATGACATTGTTCTTATTGCCCGACTGTTGCTCCAGCGACACTGGGTCAACGTGTCTTGAGCGCTGTCGAAGATTGTGGAGACTCGGTCTCTCTGATATAATCATTTGTGTCGAAAAATATTTTGCCCAAAATTTTGAATTTCTCGATCTAATCTAATGTGTGTTTCCAACCAATCTATCATTCTGAACAACTTTTTCCTATACATGTTACCGCCGCTCAACTTTAGTTTCCGAGATATTCGCAAAAAAGTTTTAACGTCTCAAAAAGTGATCGGAGTAGGTATGGGTTAGATTTGAAGGTAAATATTTACATTAGAGAAGACGTATCCATGGGGAATTATTCAACAAAATTATTTTTTTGGGTGTATATTATTTAAAAAATTGATACAAATGTGGATAGACACGTTCTTGTTATTTTTGTAAAATAATGTTAAGTAGTCAGTTTTAGTCTTTGTAAATCTAGTGTTAAAGTTGCAAAATATGAAAGAAAACCTTGCATCCAATATTCTACATACGAATAACAAAATATAATACTAATGTACTAAAACTGACTACTTAACATTATTTTACAAAAATAACAAGAACGTGTCTATCCACATTTGTATCAATTTTTTAAATAATATATACCCAAAAAAATTATTTTGTTGAATAATTCCTCATGGATACGTCTTCACAATGTCAATAATTGTAAATTATAAATATTGGATCCCGTCATTTTGACAGGCCCCGTAATC
Organism: Seladonia tumulorum; assembly: GCA_913789895.3. Taxonomy (NCBI): domain Eukaryota; kingdom Metazoa; phylum Arthropoda; class Insecta; order Hymenoptera; family Halictidae; genus Seladonia; species Seladonia tumulorum. The sequence goes on along the minus strand of OU565277.1, from coordinate 16,593,600 downwards.
TAACCCACACCTAGTCCGATCACTTTTTGAGATGTTAAAACTTTTTTGCGAATATCTCGGAAACTAAAATTGAGCGGCGATAACATGTATAGGAAAAAGTTGTTCAGAATGATGACCTTGACAACATATTTCATGGTCATCAAAATCGGTGAGGAAGCCCCTAATGTAAATAATTACCCGAATACCTTCTCGTGAATCTGAAAAACCGTTCCTTCTGTGACCTGTCCCTTTCCATCTCCGATTCGTCGATCCCTCGATCAAAAAGACGACAATGCTAACGCGCGCTCGGATAAAAGGTTTTTCCCGCGTGTGTGTGCGCAGAAGGTGCATCCCATAAAGGTTGCGTCGCAGCTGCGCCAGGTAGATTCTCCCGAAAAAGTTGAAAGCGTGGGTGCCGGGGTCGCGAGTATGGCAGCCGGCACGGTTTAGGCACTTGCTTGTCCCGTTCACGACTAGTCTTCCAGGCATCTCGACAGATGTTCCCGATCATCTCCGTTTCTTCGGTGCCTCGCGCGCTCGTTACCTCCTCTCAGCACACCAGCGGCAAGCAACCTGAAAAGGGCCTGTTCGTGGGCGCAACAATGGACCGTCACGATTTCCAGCCGGTAACCGTGGCTCCTCTCGACGCCATTTATCGTCGCCCCTACACACGGTAGCCCCCGCTGCGATCTGCAGTTTTCTTCTCCTTTTTATACCCCCTCACCCTCGGCCTCCTTTTTTTCACGGGAAAAACGCAAACAGTTTTCCTTCGCTACGCCATAAATCGCTCTCGGCTCGTTCGACGATTTATATAAGTTGTGAAAAAAACGCCGTCCTAAGCGTGCCCGACCTTTCTAACGAGAAATCGATAATAACCGGTCTCTCTTTCATTCATCCTAATTTCGGGCTTAGATGTTTTGGGTACGCCTGAAATGATTAGGTGCCGGCGGAGATCGTTTCCCGTTGTTGTGACGAAGCGTGCCTCGTTCTAACGAGTCATCTTACTCGAGTGCCTCAGGAAAGTGTTCCTAGCGTCCTTTGAAACAGTATAACTTTTTAAAAATCGGACAAAACTGCCTGGCCTTTCTTTTTTAGCCGTTCGAAGCGTTGGTTTACTAAATGACGTGCAAAGAAGGTTTTCGAACAATTGCAGGAAAGCCACTTTTTAGAACGTTTTGATTTGACCCCGTAAAGAAATTCAAATTCGCAGACCAATCGGCAACATGACAATTACTACGACCCGACAATACTTTCTAGAATTGGCATTCAGTAAAAAAGCGATCGAACCTCTGACTAGATCGACAGTTATTTCTGAAAGGTGTCAGCTTCTAATCAACGGATAGGAGCAATCGACACTTCTCTCCACGGAAGAAAGAAGTTATTTTCTCCGGACGATCGGTTCTCCTGTCCTCTCTCTCTCTCTCTCTCTCTCTCTCTCTCTCTCTCTCTCTCTCTCCTCTCCGCCCCTCTCGGGCCGCTCTCCTTTCTCTCCCCTCGCGTTTACATAAACGCTCTAAGGCAACGTAATCGCGGACAGGTGCGCGACGGTAGTCCAGTCCTGTCAGCCGCTGTCTCCGATAGATTCCGAAGCGATTCGACGAGAGTAATGAATTCGACGACGAAGACCGGTGGGGTCAAGTGGCGAGCAAACCAGTTTCGTTACCTGTCCGGTCTCGGATCGGCGAAACCGGGCCGAAAGAATCGGAGAACAATGGATCTCGATGATTCGGTTCGATCGTTTTTGCATTTCTTTTGTTTTTGTTTTTTTTTTCTTTTCTCTCGCCGATCTATCTTATCCGACCTGGCCACACCTTCCGCGACTCGGCCGCTTTCCGGGGCCATTTACATAAGTAAACTCCTATCTAACACGGTGAGAGGGATCGACAGGTGTGCGGTAATCGCGAGGCAGCTCGTCGCAGGTAACAGGCTTCGTGCGTCGACAAATTCTGCCTGGCGTTTGCCGAACCGATTACGGAAGGCACAGAAAATTCAGAATACAATACATATATTCTTCGCAACTCTAGATAACTAAACTAATATAATTAATTGGACTCTCAGGATACGCTATACATATATATATATAATATTTTGAAGCACTTTTCTTTCCAACGTACCAGACCTCGCGGAAGCAAATTAAAAAATTCTAGTCAAAAGAACGAGAAACGCAGCAAGACGAAACCACGGTAGAAGCGTTAGGTTTTCGCCTAATTAGGCACACCGGTGTTTCTTGGATCCTCCGCGGTTCTGGCAAGGGAAACTCGCGGCTTTCAACCGGATTTTTTTTACGGCGAGGAGGATTTTACACTCGCGAAACTGAGCAATCGAAGACGATTCTGCGAGAGGAGGCTCCCAGCACGCGCGATGAATGTCCCGTCCGTGAATAGATAGGCGCGCGAGATGCGTGTATAGGAGGAGAGACGATGAACAAAGACGAGTAGCTGAAAGAAGTCGGCGAAATCGTGGCTGGGCGAAATAGAAACTGCACGGACGGGAAACCGAAGGCGCCCCGTGAATGGGAATTATTCAAGCTAGTCGCTCAATGAAACGTGTTTCTTTCAAATTCTCTCTCTTCTTCTTCTCTCTTTCTCTGGCTGCAGCTTCGTTGACTTTGTTGCTAGGTCGTGCGTGGCGTTTAGAGCGTTTAGCTGCGTTGATCGGGACCTTCGCAGATCCTGCTCGATTATGCGGTCGTTATTAGACCGCGGACTTTTATGCTTAATAAAACTTTGTGTCGATCGCAAGCCAGTAGGGACCGCGTAGACATTTATTTCTCTTCTGGATCATTTTATAGAACTGGAAACAATGCAACGGCAGTTTTAAATTCTTTAAGTGTTTCCTTTGATCTACTCATTTTTTGTCAGAAATGCATTCGGTTCGATGAATTTTAAAAATTGCATTGGAATTAAATCTCTATTTTCTAATTTTTGTTCCGCGGGGAAAGGAATGACTTTTTAGAGATCTTTGTTTAAAAAGAGCAAGGATCCGGAATTTTTATGTGAACTCTGGTGATCGTGGATTTAATGAAACCGGGGACCCAGGAAAATGTAGGATATCTCGTAGAGGTGAATGAAGCACTAGATCTGGAAAAAGTGAAAACTCGGCTAATTGGCCAATTAAATTTTTCATATGCTTTCAAAAGACGTTACAAAAGGGCATAAATATCTTGCAGGAGTGCCTCCAGCTTCCAAGAATAAAATAGCAGAGGTTGTCGATGGGTGAATTTAGTAGCTAGAATAATTGCTAGGAAACTAATGGTTAAAATTACTGATTTGCGGGAAATTCGCTCGGAGGTGTTCGATTTTTCGAAAGTGCGTTTCGACTCGAGTGGTCGACGAGGACGAGTCGCAGGTTCTCGAGATCGGTGGCTTGTCTGGCAATGGGTCTCGCAGGAAGACAAGGCTGGTCTCGATGAAAGGAAGGAGCCTGTTCCACGTCCCTGAAGGTCTTCCTCGTCGGCCTCGGCTTCACGGAGCAAGTCACTCGGGCCGGTCGGGCTCGATGCAGGCCCGTCCTTTTCTCACGGCCGTGGATCGACATACCTAAACCCTCCATCAACAGCTGGCCAATCCCTCGGGAAACCAGCTGCGCTTCCTGTCGACGACAAGAGTCATCCCGAAAACGCTGCTCTATCCTGAGATTCTATCACAATCCGCTATTTTCATGAAATTAGTCACATTTTATCTGCACCTTTCGTGGCGTGCAACACGCTCAAATCTTTAAAAATCTCTCCAGAGAGATGCATGGCAAGGTAAAATTAGGATTAAAAATAATTTAAATGTAAGGGACTATCGTCACAGAAGTTGAAGTGGTTAAAGTATGAATAATCACTGCAGGATGATCGAATAAACGGTACGTTGTCTTCGATAATCGAAAGCTGAAAAAGTAGTTTCTCATAGCAGATCGGATATACATAGATTCTGCAACCTCAGCAGATTCTGAAATTAACAAAGTACAGTTCACACAGACGAGAATTTAGCCTATCTCTTCGGACACCATACTGATACACCAAGCGCCGGAAGGACTTCCGTCTCTTCAGCAGTCGCGAAGGAAGTGTCTCTCTCTCGCTCTCCCTTTCCCTTTTGCTTCTGGAACATGTCAGAGCCACGAATCGACAGCTAGACGATTGCCACTCGACCGCTCGGTTCGCGAGCGCGTTCGATATTTCCTGGAACGCTGGAGCTCTCGATCCTTACAATTCTTGCTCTCCCTCTCTCTCTCTCTCTCTCTCTCTCTCTCTCTCTCTCTCTCTCTTTCCTGGTCCTCTTACTTTTCCCCGTCGCTGGCACTTCTCGGCTGCAACGATCTTGAGGAGGGGCGCCTCCGCTTCCGTTCATTTCGATTATTCGGTCGGGCAATTAGACGCTACGCGTTTGTTTCTCTTTGCCGGTTCGCAAATCCGGGGACGGGGAGCAGCCCGGCTAATCGAAAACTTCATCAGCGTTGCGGCCCCGGTGGACTAATAATTGTAATTGCATCTGCCGCACGCCGCGACTACGAGATTACCGGGATTTCACTTTTTCCGCGTGCGAAACGCAGGAGCGAGCCTGTCGCCGGCTGGAAATTATACTTCGCCGTCTGATCGATGCGAACTAGCTCGCTTTCTTGTACGAACAATTTTCTTGGTGACACTGTTCTTTGGTAATTCACTTTTATTGCGATTTTTGGTCGAGGAAACTGAATTCTGTTGGAATTTAATCATTTTCTCTATCACAAAGTCACTATTCAACCCCAAGAGATGTTCTCTTGTACGAACAAGTCACGAGAACATAGAATTTGATTTTCGAGCGTTTATTGTTCGCAAGATAAGTGCTTCTCTCGACTTTTTCCCTTCAGCATCCCTTTCTTTACCCTCGCTGGACGGACGTTCCAATTAGGATAATGGATGAGCGTAGCTAGAAAAATGATAATTGCGCTTCTTGCGTGGCGTTCTTGCTGGCTGAAGGCTTCGGAAACCAGCTAGAAGTGTTCGGTCAGGTTTTTTTTGTTTCGCGTCTCTCTGCTGAACTTTTCCGAATTTAGAAAGCGGATAGTGTCGCGATTCTCGTACGACGAAAAACATGGGTTTTTCCTGAATTCACGTGTACACCGTAAAGTGTGGAAACTCCGAATTGCCTTGGACGGCCGGCTGAATCGAGCGATTCCTTCGAGAATCACGTTCCCCCGGAACATCCATGGCGCACCATGATGCGGGCGGGACAAAGAAAGGCGTGTAAATTACGCGGGACGCTCAGGTAAAGCGGATGGGAACCGGAGACATCGACCCTCGACAGAAACAGTGCACATCCTCTGCGTCCTTCATCTCGTAATTTCATTTTGTTCCGGTGAACCACTAAAAAAAAAAGGTTCTGCCTTTGTCACGAGAAACGTTAAGCAAAAATTAAGTAAACCAGTTTCTTTCCTCAACACAATTATTACTGAAAGCTTACTACTTCTATATTTTTTTTAAGGACTCAAAAATCTTCTTTGAAAAAATAATCACGAGAAAGTACATTCTACTCTTGGACAACAATTCGGAATTTAAATAGAACGCGAGAACAATACATAATACCATTGCAATGCAGTTGCAATTAATTGATTGCGAGGGCCTAGAATTCATTTGTGCATCCAGTAGCTTTTGTGCAGTGTTACGTTCCTCGCAGTCCAATGTAAGAACTCTTTGTTGCCCGTGTTCGTCTTGTTTCTCGAATCGCCGCTAATTTCACGGAATAATATTCGTTATTGCTTTCGCAACGACAAATTGAGCCCGGCTCGATTCGAAGCTCGAGGGCAATTTGCTGGTCCGAGACTTTTCTATGGCGCCTTTAGGAAATTGCTTCCGGAGATACAGAGACCTCCATTGTGCTGCGGCGATCGAGGCGGAGCTACTAAAAGCTGCGGTTACACGTTCATCTTCCGCCAGCTGATGGACTATGGTCGGAGTCATCGGGAACGTCGAAAAATCAGCTGTCCATGGCCGTCCATTATCCTCGGGCGACCGAGAAAAGCCAGACTTGCTGCGTTCAGCGGGATCCTGGAGGATCTAGACGGTGGAGCTTCCGTTTTTTTTTACGCTTTTTCAGAAGTGCCAGACTTCCCGAGTAAAATGATTCGAGGTTTATGGAGATATTTGCTGAATTATGGATTTGGCGGCGGCAGAGGCCTAGATCAGCTTCAAAAAATTATAGCGTATGTAAAATAGACTCTACTAAATAGCTAACCTCTGTTTTAGTCTGCAGACATATTTCATTCACAAGGAAAAATGTATTAGTTGCCTTTAACATACTTTTTTCCCCTCGACAAAAAAATTGGTTGAAACACTAGGCTTTCCCGACTCCCATTTTAATAATTTCTTCTTGCGAGGCTCGGTTGCAAACTGGTGATCCCAGCTACATTTCAAGGGAATTATGCTAATCCGTTTCGTTCTTTTTCAATCTTACGGGAAATGAAATGAACCAGCTTTTTTGCAAAAAGTGCTTCCAGGGATTATCTGTGCCTCCATTTTGTTAACGGTTACACAGCTGCAAATAATTGTGTTTGTGCTACACGGCAGCAGTGAGCATCGTGCACAAAGGGAACTCTACAGTTTGTTTCATTTCCTGGAAATTAAGTGCAGAAACGCAAGGATGGTATTAAAAATCTTCATTGGAAATGTGTTCTTTGATTTAGAGGAACCTAATAAGCGGTTTTCCAAAAATATTCATCAGGACCGACAAAATTCACTGTCTTTCGCAGACTCTCAGCAGCGATCGAACATGGGAAAATATTTATCGTGAGTGTAGCAGACAATCGCGATGGCTCCCTCGTGGTCGTAGCGTTCCCCGGCTTTTTTTTCCTGAGGCACAGGTATATTGTTGGTTCTTTATGAAGAGGTCAACACAAAACGCGGCATGTGAATCCTCGAACGGAAGTCGATGGTCGTTGAAGCTTTCTCAATAGGCGACGACCTCTTACCTGAAAGGAGGCGACCTCTCTCTCTCTCTCTCTCTCTCTCTCTCTCTCTCTTTCTGTCTCTCTTGTTTCTCTCTCTCTCTCGTGTACCCGGTGTTCGAAGGACGAGTCGGGATCCTCCGTTTGGTTCGCAGAGAACGAGAGGAAGCGAGCCTCTCCGTGGCTTATCGCGGCGAATCGCGAGAGGAAGCTCGCGCGAAAATTAGCGTCCACCGTCTGGAAACAGCCGAATTGCTCTTGGACACGCGACACACTTCGTACCGCTGTCACGGCTCGTTCGCTCGTCGTTTCGCGAGAGCGAGACCCGTCTCTTCGAGGTACCATTTCAATAAGAACACGTCGAGAGAACGGGTTAGCCTTGGTGGCCGATGGCGGACGTCCGCCGGACACTTTTCTCGCCGGTGGTCGCCACTTCTTCCTTCGGATCCAGCTATCGATAAGCCCGATTTGTCCTGCGCTCCTTCTCCTGCAGAGAGACCGTGGAATTCGGCTCGGAACTTGCCGCGAACTCGTCCTTACCGCAGCTCCTCTTAGGGAAACTGTAATACTAATTTTATGGGTTTTATTGGGCCATTACAAAACTTGCTGTCCGATTTTATAAAGACTTCTACTTCTTTGAAAGAGACCACACAGATTCAGTGAAACGCTGAGAGTTGTTTTACAACGACTGAAATGACCTTCTCGCAGGAACAATTTAACAAAAAATCATTGCAAATTTTCGATGTAAATTTCCCACGAGGATTAAAAATCTGACTCTTGCCATTTTCGCGCGAGACATTATTCTCTGGTTTCGCAATGCAACCAGTTGCATAACAAAACCCAGCAGCTACTTCCAGGTACATACAGTGCGAAAAACAGCAACGTTTCCGATTTAATTTTCCCACGAGGATCGGTAGGGGTTTTGCAACAGCTCGCGAAAATATTGAAAGTCTCGAATAATTTGACGCAGCTGCCGATCACAAGGTACCTGAACATTCGGAACACCGTGTAGCTGAGGAACGAATACGGAATTTTATTGGTGTAGGTTGTTTACGGTACGGCGTGGAAAGAGAAAGAAAGAGAGGGAGAGTGATGGCGGTCCCAGAAACTTTTACGAGGACTGTACTCGCGCCTCGAGCAGGTATAACATCTACCTAGGCGAGTGGAACTGAAAGGGAAGAAGAAAGGTAAAGGGCAGGTGCGACTGTACCTAGCTATACACGCCGGCTCCGCTGGAAGATGTACGCCCCTGGCGCGGGGAGAAGGAACGCTATATCCAATTATTAAAATTAGAGGCTCCGTCGCCTTCGGTGAAACACCACCACGGAAACCGATCTCTCTCCTCTCTCTCTCTCTCTTTCTCTCTCTCGCTCGTTCCCTCTTATTCTCCTTCTCTCGGCGCAGCTCCTTTCATCCCCTTTTTTCCAGTGGCCGCGCATCGTCCTCGCGATTTTTGATCGACCCGAAGGATGACAGTGTCTTCTCTTCCCATCCGCTTCCGTCGTCCTCCGCGACGCGACCCCAACCGCCATGAAAAGGTTCACGCTTTTTCAGGAAACAGGCTGCCACTTTTGTTCCACTTTTCCGCCGTCTTTTTGTTAGTCGACCGACGAAGATCGATACCGGGAGGCTGGCCCTGCTGCTTCCACGGGAAAAATTTGTTGCCTTTGGAATTGTCAACCGCCTCGAACCAGAAACAATCGAGGATGTTTCCGAAGAAAGGGCCTGTGGATCTGGGGGCCCCTTCCCGATGAATCGTTCTTAACTAACTGTTCGAACTGTTCGAAAATGTGTCCGCAATATTTCGTCTCGGTGTTCCAAGAACTGTGACAAATGCGGTGCTTTTTGCTCGTTCGTTGATCCCGTTCCGTTCGACTGCAGTTAGAGACACTTCCACTAAAAATTGCTATACCATTGTTTAGGCATTATATCGGTTCATATGCATAAAATGAAAAAATTATGCAGCGTGAAAATATTCTAGTCCGGAAGAAATGTTTACTCCGAGTGCAAAGGGTTAACTCGTGAGAAACAGAATCCAAGCAACCAGTCTTTTCCAATATTTGTTACAACTGCATAAAATCCGCAGTCCGGTCATCGGTGACCGCAATGCCTCGACGTGCTAAGAGATGACATCAGTCGCGAAACGAAGAACAGTCGGCGTCCATCGATTTTCAGGTGGTCTCGGGAACCGCGGGTTCGGAAACCGATCGAGTCAGGTCCCAGCAGGGTCATCGAGCCTGTAGCGACCCTGGTTCGGCCACCTTGACCCGCAGCTTCTTGGTGGTCCCCGAAGAAGCTCGTTGTTCCTCGAACAGCGTGCAGCAGCGGGGCCGCGTGTACACGAGCTCCATGATCGAACAGCGATTTTCCCTTGCGAAATTCTGCACGGGTCGCCGCGTTCCATTTTCGCTCGATCACGTCGCTTGCATATTCAGAAGCTGGCGGAACGGCAGCGGGCATGTCCCCCCGGGTACATGCACGCGACGCGGCAATAATTAATACGCGGACTTGCGGCCACGAGCACAAGATTTTCGCCGTGTGCAGAGCGGCCGCGCCGATGCACCGTTGCACCGTTGCACCGTTGCACCGTGCGCCCCTTCCGCACGTGTGCGCGTCCCGGGGATATGCACTCTCGGCGGTGTACGTCTCGTGCTGCACTCTCGGTATGGTCAATGTCGTCCTTCTCCCTCCTCCCACTCCTCGCTCCGCCATTTGTCTCCGTTGCACGCGCGCGTACCTGTATGCATCGGAGCCTGCACCGTCACTGTCGCTCCCTGTATCGTTTCTTCGCTCCCTCTCTCTCTCTCTCTCTCTGATTCTCTCTCTTCCTTGCTCTCCGTCAGCCGAACCCTCTCTCTCGCTCTCCCATGGATGCACCCGGGGTCTTGGTCTCCGTCCGACCGGCCGGTGCATCCGTTGCAGCGTCTCTGTCCCGAGCGAGGAGGCATCGGCGTCGAGTCGAGCGGGGCTCGAACGCCTGCCGCAGCAGCCATTGTCTCGTCTGGAAGCTATTTATCAGGCCAGCTTACGATTCTATCGTTCGTAAATGAATCCGGGTGCCGGGGTTTTTGCCCAGAAGATCGATATCGAACCGCTTCTTTCGCGTTTCCACGTAATCGCCGCGGGAATTGCTTGTTTTCTGAGCCCGATACCCGACCCGACCCGACTTTTTGTTTTTGGCAACTTCTTAGCTACAAGCATGGTAATGTAGAGATTATAATAAATAATGGCAATTTTTAGTAGCAGCTCGGTGTAGCTATCTACGGGTTGATAGACTCCCGGTAGATAAAGTGTTGCGTATGCGTTTTTCTGGTGCATCGGGAGTGCAATCTCGCACACAAACCGGGTCCCGTTTTTGACACAGCTAGGACACTGCCTCGCAGGACCACCTATATACGTCCACAGCAAGCCCAAACAGTTCTGCCAAGAATTTAACCTCTATTAATTTCCCCGCTCTGAATTTTCCCCTCATCCCGTCCCCGTTTCTGGTGCATCGTAGCTGCAGACGAAGTCCACGGTGTTCCTCGTTCCGGCGTCAGACGAAGCTGCGCTAGTGCGCGTCAACCACACCTCGCGCGTGGTCATTGTCCCGTCAGTGCGCTATCTATCGTGGCCAGGCCCAGGCAATGCGCGATGTATAAATGGATCTAGGTGGCTGCCATCGCGTACCAGCGGATCGTCTCGCGAGAGTGCGAAAGAGGAAAGAACCGGAGAAGGTACAGAGAGAGAGAGAGAGAGGGGGGGGGGAGAGAGAAAGAGAGAGACAGAGATGGAAACAAGAAGAGGTCGCAGCGGTCTCTCCCCCTCTCCTCGCTGGGCCTGACAAAAGCCGACCTTCGAGCTGACATTCACTTCACATCCGAGCATCTCTCTCCATCTTTCTTCCTCCTCGTCCCTTCTCGTGCTCTCTTTCTCTCTGCGGCCACGCTCTCTCTCTCTCCTTGTCTTGGACCCGGAGAGGAGATAGCCTCTCTCGTCGAGAGAGGACTGGACCCGACCGACCGTCCGAGCACAAAGACCCGTCATTCCGGCCGACTCGCGTGTCCTTCCTCTCCTCGCCGACGTGGAAACAAAGTTCAGCCGAGGAGAACCGTCTCCGCCGAGCCGAGCTGACCCGCCATGCTTCGCTCCCGTACAGAGATGCTCGTGCACCGTGAATTCCGATCGCTCGCTCGAATTTTCACGAAAAAACCCCATCGGTTTCACCTCCCCGACGCTTTTCGCCGTTGAGTCTCATCGGAGGCAGCAGCCGAACTTGAAGCAAGACCTACGATCGGTCCAATTTGCTAGGCATAGTCCATTGACATGGCTCGTAACCATGTAAACATTTTTCTACTCGAACACATAGGGGTAAACTAAAGTAAAAGTAATTTTTCATCAACTAACCCTTCGCGTTCGAAGCTGTTCCGACTCCAGACCGAATTCTGATATTTTTTTTTAGAGAATATTTTTACTTGCACTGTGCTTCAGTTTTTGATGATGTGTTCAGTGCAAACGAATTTAGTAATGCGAACATTGTTTCAAATTATGGTACAGCAATTTTGGTTTCGCAGAAAGAACCGCCAGTAAAATGAATTATCACTGGATTTCCGAGGTGAGGATCGAAGAATGAGCTAAAATTCAAAGAGCCTCCGGTGGCTAACGGTCGGCCCTTGTCTCTCTGCCTTCCTGTTCGCGTTCCGTCTAAAGGGCCAAGCTAAAAGGAGCATCTCCGCTTGCATTTCCCAGTGGGAAAGAGCCCGTGGTTCGTGACAACAGGATGCGAGTATCGTTTACCTGACGGGGCCGGATGCGTCTCGGGGACCTGGAGGGACGAGGGGGAAAAGCGGGGATCGATGGAAATCGGGAAGTCGTGGGTGACCCAGAAATCGAGGATCGTTCTCGTCCGGCTGTGACGACGACGGCCCTCGATCCCTGTTCGGTTTCCGAGCACAACGGAACGGACGGATACTCTCGAATTCCTGGTTGCGAACAGGTTTGCGAGAGCCGACCGCGTCATTAAATTTCGAGGATGGATCGGAGCCGGGGGATCGGACCAGCCGGCGCTCGGCTGTTTTCACGAAATTCGTAACCGATCGAAGAAATCCCCGTAATCCTTTCTGCACACCGTGCCAGTTAATCCCTTGAGAGGATAACAAGAGGCTTCGATTACGCGCGCATTATCGGAAGATTAGTGGGCCGAGACCGCGCCAGGCGTAATTGTTAGACTCCCCGGAGCATTCGGGAATTTCGGCTCTCCCGCTGGAGTATCTGGAGCGACAACCCGCCGAACCGGTTTTTCAAAAATTTTCCAAAGTAACCTCGCCGGAAGCCGCGATCATGCAGACCAGCATATTCGTAATTGCGGACGCGATCTACATACAATGAGAGGCTCGACCTTCCTCTTCTTCTTCTTCTTTTTCTTCTTGTTTCGAAATTCCAGGATTCCGTGGCGGATTTTTTCTTTTTTACGACCGATACTCGCGAGGTCGAAACCGACCATCAAAGGGCTTCCGCGGTTTTCCCCGAGTTTCCAGAGTGGATAGCGGCCCTCGAAGGTCCTCGTCTTTGGCACTCCTCTCGGCCGTTCTCTCTTTCTCTCTTATTTCTTGGGAACCGTGTGTTGCCAGTCCCCTTTGTTCTCCGACGCGCGAGAGCCCGAGGAAAGTTTCGAAGAAGCGGTGGAAGTTCGTCGACTTGTACGCGGTACCTTTGACTCGCCTGGCAGAACTTGGAGCAGCCTGTTCCCGACAGCCTTTTGCCGTTCTCGATTCGAAAATTGGCGGGGGAAGGACGACGAAACAGTTGTTTCGCGCGACGCCTCGCGGTGCTGGAGTTGTCAGGGATTTTCCGGGCGTTAGGAGATCCTGAAATCTAGGACTCCTGGCCGCTTTGCCCTTGAGCGCCTTGCCTTGCTCCCCGGGGTCAAGCTTCAAAGCAGTGGGGCAATTTATTTTTCGCTCTGAATTTTACTCTGATCCAATCAAGACCCTTCGATGAATACGAGCCGGTGGAATAGATATCAGACGTACAGACTGCAGGAACGGAGTAAGATTGAGAGATACAACCTTTCCCGACGGATATTCTTCGAACACGGATGGAATTCACGGGGGAAAGCTTACAGCAGGTAGACCCGACATCGGAATTTGCTTCGGATCTCAGGTCAGGGATGTTGCATTCAGGTGAGCCGAAGCAACCCGGGCTTCTTTGTCGAGCGAGTTTGCCTCTGGTCCCAGTTAAATACCTGCCGCGCGATCATCGACGTCCTCCAAGTCCGTCGGCCCGCGTGGAATCCTATTTAGGGTTCAATTTACGACATCGATGATTTTCGATGCGAACTCGCAGAACTCGCAGCTATTCGCGACGTTTTTCCGCTAGACAAACCTGTCCGGATCTCTCCGCAAAAATTGATCGGCTCTGCTCAGCGCAAGAAGTGCCTCGAAGGGATCAGGTGTGACCGATAGTGGAGGTGCCCAGTGGTGTCACGGACCGTGGTGTAGGGACGTGATTGGATCCCCACTCTCGGGACAAATCGTGACCTGGGTTGGACCACAGTATAGTTTCGTGACGTCACTCAGGCTCTGACCATAGCATTTCTCCCACTATTCTCCCAGGCGTCCCTCGGTCCGGTAACGCTGGCTCTTGCAGTGCAAGGGACAGGGTCGCGAACAGTGTTACCAGTCGAGGAATTTCACGGGAAAATGGTGAGGGAAATGCTATAGTGCAGTCTGTCCCAGATCAAGGCAATTTTTGAGAGCGGGGAACCGTACCATCGTTGGTACGTTTTTGGGAGAATTCTCGGAACGTGACGTCACGTATTCCTAGAAGGGAATTTGGCAACGCTGGTCGCGAATCATACGAATTACCGAAAAAGCACGAGTATCGGCTTTTTACGTGGAAGCGTCGCGTCAACTGCTCGCAGAGAATAATACGCGAGCGTAGACCGTTCCCGGGCATCTCCGTCATTGACCTCGAAAATTCGTTCGGTTATTCCGTAAAATTTATACACAATTCCCGAGGTCGGTGTGCGTACGCGTGTGTAACCCCCTCCCCGCGTGCTCGACAAAAGTTTAAAGGGGATGATGCGCCGCCGAAACCGAGCGGAGCGCACTCGAAACCGTGATCTCGCGGCAGCCGGTTACGGTACTCGAGTTTCAAGGGGAATTTAATTATCCCGCGCTTTTGATGCCATTATTTTGCAGGATATTACGTCGTAATTATCCCGCTCGTCTCAATGGGTCGGGATTAAAATCTCAGGGACTTCTCCCCGTTTCTTTTTTTCTCTCTCTGTCTCTCTCTTTCCTCACCACCCTCTCTCCCTTCCGCCCGCTTTTTTCCCCATTTTCTTTTCTTTTCCTTTGCGTTCGCGTTTTGTTCGCCTCCCTTTCGCGTCGACTCGCCGCTCGAATGCTCGAACAACGCCGCATTACGATTTTAATTTCACCGAGATTTTATCGGGCCTTTCTCGAGCCCGCGTTCGACGCCCTTGAACGCGCTGCGCACTCGCCACGCGTTTCATTTTTTCGTTAATCGATCGCACGAACCCACGAAAGTACAGTTCCGAAGATGTTTAACCACCCACCTCTGCGTGACGTACACACTCGCCGGGGAGAATATTAAAAGTTTTACAACAGCAGTCTCAAATCTTTGTGAGAAACAGAGCGTACACGTAAATCCTCATCCTTGGAACATTTCAGAACACGAACGAAGCAGAAAAACAAAGGTTCGCTTGGAGAAGACTGCATACAGTTGATGAAATATTTACAAAAATTTTTGCAGGCAAAATCGCACGGTACAGCTGAGAGTTTAAATGGCGTTCGAAAGCGAGAAGACTTCAACGTCGGGCTGGATATAAGCCACAGCAAATATTTATTGCTCTTTCGAACAAAGGAAATTGTTTTCAGTTGCGTCGATTGGAAAATCAAATCTCCTCAAAATTTCACAAATTCTAGCAATAATTTTAATAAGTTACAAACGATACAATTAGATTTTTAAAATCACATATTTTCACTGTCTTGTGATTCGCGTCAATTTTTGTCATAAAATCCGCAGTCTAATGATCAGGAATCGCCACCCATTGGTAGACGGAAACATCTTTCCGGCTTTTCGTTTCGGATTACCCACACACCCGTACGAATTCGTTGGAAAAGATAGCGACGTCTCTTCCCGGTTCTGTTCTTTGTCCGTGCGCGAAATTTCCGAATCGGTTATTCGAGTCGCGCGCTCTCGGATTTCGGAGTCGAGAGACATCGTGAAACAATAGCCGGGGCTCTAGGGTTCGCGGAGAACACTGGCTCGTGCAATTTCGACCGACCCACGACGACGAATTTACACAGAAAACGGGTCAAAAATAATGCCTCTGGTTCTAACGCAAACTCTGCTGCGGCTCTCGGAAGATCAAAAATATGGTTTTCGAACGTTGTTTACCCTCTTTGTGGTCTTGATTGAAATCATCAAAAATGTCGTATTTTAATAGGAAATCGGACACGAACTTCTGCACTGACCTAATTCAATATGTATTGTCAGCGTCTCTCCACACACTGGAACATTTTTCCCCATAATTGTAAATTCAGCTTGTACGTAGAGGTTGATAATTGCTGATCAAACGCCTTAATAAATTGATTTTTAAACTAGGTTAGAAAACAGATAAATATTGGATTGTAATATGAATTCGTTCGAGAATAAATATGGCTTAATTCTAACGATTTAATTCTGATTCGTTGCGAATGTACATGACTGTGAAGATGCTGTTCGTAGTCCTGCTCTTTATTGGTAAATCTAAATAGGTGCCAAACATAGCCGAACGTATTTACATCGCGACCCAATTCAATCGAATGTTGATTCGTCGAACTAATAAGAAAATGAAACGTTTCCGAAAGGTGAGACAATATTTAAAGCTTCTAAAGATACCGGTGTATTATATCCAACCCATTAAAAATGTTAAGAAACGGGACGAATGTCGATATAGCCTCTGTGTCTTGCGAGCAATTCAGACAATGTTTATTTTCCACAAAGATCTAGGTCTAAAGTCTCTGTGAAGGTCTAGTGTCAAAACGCTAACAAGACGGCAAGAACCAAACATCGTTGTCATCCAGCGATCATTTCAAATAAATCCGTCATCGTGACCGCTGAAAACGACGGAAAGCACGGGGTGCAGCCGCATTTCCAGGGAAACTTCACGCTGCGGGGCTAGGTGTTGCATCGAGCGCTACGATTTTTCTAGGAAGATAAAACCTCCGATATCAATCTCTCGCGGTTAGGCACACCTGAATTCTGTTCCAGGGAAAGAGTGAGTGAGAGAGAGAGAGAGGGTATGGAGAGAGAAGGGAGGCCCTCTCCTGTCCTCCCGACTCCTTTCACCTTTCCCTTCACCGTCCACCGGGGGCATTTGTCATTCCGTTCGGTCCTTCGGGTGTCCGACTTCCTTTTACCTGGTACCTCGGTCCCCGAAAAAGGGCCGTTCTCGCCCGGGGCCTGTCCTTGAACCTCTTCCTCGGCCCCTTGCTTCGTCCCGCCTACGAGCGGCGGCGACGACGGCGCGGCGAGCTCGTCCGGTCCGCTTGGAATCCGCGTGCCGGATTTTTATTCCGTAGAAACCGACGCTCTCTTCTCCCTTTCGTCGGCCTCGGACAGAGAAAGGGAGAGAAATGCGCGGCCCCGCGGCTTTATGACGTATTATTACGTCGCACTTCCTGAAGGTGAACGCGCAACGATCGAGCGCCTGCCGCGGTGAAACGCCGCCGTTCCGCTCGTGGACGCCCGATACGACTCTTGGCACGCTGAACAGACGTATGCCTTCTAAAAATGACTGGAAATGACTGGTGGAATCTCGATTAACCGAACCTCCGATATCTCAAGTATCCGAACGCGCTTCGGATGTAAATTGAAAATTGACGCGAAAACTACCAAGAGCACAAGTATCTCTTTCTAAAGAAAAGTACAGTTCAAAGTCATCGTCTGCTCGTCGAAGTTGTATTCGTCCAAAATTTTGCTAGAAATGTTCCCATAGAACCAGGCTTTCGAACTCTATTTCCAAAAATTGATTACATAAAGATTCGCCAGGTATGTACCTTCTTAAATCCGACCGATAGGGGCTATCTCGAGTTTAGCCACTCCACACGTGGCCGTCCTTCGTCCTTCGTTTTTCGATGCACGGTTCGATTCGAGGATAAAGGCTGCCGGCAGACATCTAGGCAGCCCATTGTACCTAGCTCATTGTGTCCAGAGAGCATGTGTACCAGAATCGTTCTCGGGCAGGTACGATTCCAGAGGCGTTACCTCTCGAAGGCGTTCTGTTCCCACAGCCGCTGGCGGGTTCGTTCGGCGGTTGTCCATGCGCGAAAGGGTTAAACTGGTCGAAACACGGGCCTAAAGCCCGGAGAAAATGGTTTCGGGGAATTTCGGTGGTCGAGATAGACGATGGCCTTGCCGAACGGAGAGACCGAGGCGACGCGGCAAGGAGAAACAGCGTGAACCGTTCAGACGACGAAGACGACGACGACGAAGACGACGACGACGACGACCATGCTCCCAACCGTGCTGGCTCGGCCATCGCCGGAACAGCTGGTCGTAGAAGGGATGCGCGCCTGGTGTACCCCGGTTGTGCGTTGCGTATATATGCGCATTCTAATATCAGATCCGAGGAGAGAGAGAGGTAGAGAGAGAGAGAGAGAGAAAGAGAGAGAGAGAGGAGGCTCTGCAGGGACTGATCCTCCATGCTGCGTGAAAGCGTCTGCACGCGGGTACCTTTAATGAATCCACTCTGTTATCGATTTCTCGGGGAAGCTCTGCGGCCGACCATTACCAGAGAGAACCCACCGCACACTCTCCGGGTTGAACAGCCCGCTATCCTCTCTGCACAGCCTCCGCGCCACCGAATCCCACGGATTCTCTTCGAGTTCTTGCGTAATTTCTCCTTTCGACGCCCACAACCCTCTCCGAACTCTGTTCTCTCTCTCTCTCTCTCTCTCTCTCTCTCTCTCTCTCTCTCTCTCGTCTGTTTACCTCGCGGAAGGGAAATCGAGTTCCGAAGGAGAGCGATGCCGAGGAACCGTCCCGCGATTCCGGCGAATAAAATCGAACTGCGAATTGCGTGGTACTTCGCGGCTCTCTCTCTCTCTCTCTCTCTCTCTCACGTGCTCGTCAATAGCGAACTGGCGAGCACGTACACATTTTTCCGGGGTTAATTCGACGTCCGACCGCCTGGGTTCAGGGAGCGGTCCGCGAAACCCCACTGCACGAGGGAGAACCCTCGTATCCCTTCGACTAGTGCTCTCTCTCTCTCTCTCTCTCTCTCTCTCTCACGCACACATACACACACACACAATCTCTCTGGCTCTCTTGCTCTCTCGTTCCAATCCGCTCGTTCCCCCCGGGTAAACGTTTCAGCACTGGGTAGGCTCAAGCATTGGCGTGGAGATCCGGGGAAGGGCTGCGTCAGCGTTCGATGAGATGCTTTTGGAAATATGAGCACACTGGCCGAAATTATGGGAGCAGAAATTGACGGAGGAAGATGATGGTGCTTTGTCGAGATGCGGCAAGCTTCGTTGTCTTCTTCGTTATCTGGAATGTCTTCTGTCTTTGTTGAGACTACGTTGATAACGGGGATTCAGGAGGAGGAACGAAATTTTGTGCTGAATGAGAATATTCTGCGTCGGTTCACGGGACTTCAACCGAGTCTCGGGGCCCATTGATGGAAATGGAAGTTAACCCTCTGTGACGCTTTGGGGGTACGAATTTTATTTGGAGCCCCAACGTGGGCAGATTGTTCTATTACTATATTATCTATGCTCATCTCTCTGAAATTGTACGTTCATTGTCGGTTTGCGTCTAGAGGCTGATACTAGCTGGTCCGAAGTTGCTTGAACTCTTACGATGTTTTTACAGTGCTGTATCTCACCTACTCGGTTTTATCGTGAACGCAAAATATCCGTACTCTATTAATCACGCGATACATGTAGCACTGTTTCGCAGATACGTGGATACCCTTTCACCCTTTCTAGTAATCTGGACCCAGTGTAACAATACTTACTGTATCGTTAGCCGCAATGCCGGATTGAAACATAGAATGAGGAAAACAGAACCATATTTTGTTCAATAACTATATGAAATCGTTCGCAAACAAGTGTGAAATAGCAAATAAATGTTACAAGAACGTGTAGATTTTGTTCTTTATATCAATGCGTATATAAATAACCAAAATGTGTAAGCGAGTTTGAAGCTTTAATAAACCTTGGGTTAGATCCATTAGGAGCCTCCTGTATCAAGTTTCTTTTACATATTTTATGAACCATCTTCCTTGAGACCAACCTTGGTCCCCTTATTGGGTCCAATTTAATTAGTCATTAATTCAAGCTGGCAACTGGAAATTTCGAATTTAAGTGAAACCCTCCGTCAAAATGGCATCAAGTATCGCGGTTAACCTATTTTTTGTCACAGAGAACCACATGCCAGTCACTTTGTCTGGTACATTCAGCCTTAACCACTTACAACATCGAGCCAGACTCGTGGCGAAAATTTCGTCCAGATTCTATCAAATATTCAGAACATAAAAACCTACGATATTTACACTATTTAATATAGCTACTTGTCACTAAAAATATTGAAAAATTTTGAAACTGAAAGCGGTTACCCATAAAGTGTCCTTCCCGTAGAGTATGTTATCGTCAAGAAGATAGTGCAAATGAAGACGGTTGAAAAAAGTGCTCGTACATACCAAAATTGCAGAGAATTTCACGGCTTGGCAACAACAGGAGAGCGGGCAGCAGCGACGTTCCGCAGTCCTACGCCAGTGCGTGCGGTCTGGCGTCTGTTCTCGGGGCGCCGGTGTCGTGTGGTACGGTCCTGATCCCGCCGCCTTTTTCTCCCCCCACCACAGGGCGGCGCTCCATGCGCGTCGGACTCGGCAAGCGGGCTCGGGCTCAGTCTTCGTTGGACCGTCGCCGAGTGTGTGTCGTTTGTTCGTGCGCTCGTTCGCCCCCTTGTGCGTCGATTCCGGCGTGGGTTTTTTTCGTTCGCCTCGCCTCACCTCGTTCCGCAAGAAACAAAACCCCCCCGTTTCGTCGGTTATTCCCCCCGTCCACCCCGTTTCGTTTTTTATTTTTTTATTTCCCCGGGAACAACGAATAACCGTGTGTCTCTCTCTTTCTCACGCGCGCACGCCACGAAAGCGAGAGAAAGGGATATCAGGAAGGAGCAAGGAAGAAAGCGAGAAAGAAGAGAGCTAGAGGGAAAGAGAGAAGGGGGAGAGAGAGAGAGAGAAAGGCGACAAGAGAGGTCCCGGTGAACAAGTTCTATATGTTTCGTGCGCGTGCTACGAGCTGTTCGTCGCGCGGCGGTTCGGACCAGTGGTGAAACACGGCCGCGAACAACGGCAACGACAACAACAGTAGCAAAGGAGTCGTCGTGTGTTGTAGTGCGTGCGCGGAGTGTGCAATAGTTTGTTGGTTACCCGCGCCGAGGCTGCTGCACCGACGGGGAACATCACGCGAGCAAACACGAGAGGCATCGTGACCCGTCCAACGGATACGTCGCGCGAGATATGGATTGGGCGGTGAAGGCTCGCCGAACGTAAGTCCCCTGGCACTTAATTACTGAACCACCCGGTACATTCTCGATCTGCAAAATATTTAGGAATACCGGTAGCAATGTCTACTTCGAATATCCAGTGGTTTGAGTTTCTCGCGACTCGTCGAAAGTGTGGTGCAGTGGCACTTTGTGTGAAGACTTGCTGAATGTAAGTCCCTTTACACATTACTGAATTACCCCGTATCACAGGGCCAGTTTGCTCAAAAATGGTCCCGCATTCTCGGTCTTAAAAATACCTAGGAGTACTCCTAGCAATGTCTACTTTAAATGCCCAGTTTATGTTTGTCGCGTTTCATCGAAAGTGCGGTGCCAGTACTTTACTGACCCTTCACGGTGCCCTTTATGGGGCCTGTTTACTCTCCAAAATAGTCCCATATTCTCGCTCTTCAACGCACCTAGGAATACTCCTAATCTACTTTAAATATCCAATGGTCTAATAGTTTTTCGCGATACTTGAAAAGTGTGGTGCACAGGTACCAGTGGCAGAAATTGGAATGTAAGTCCCCTGGTACTTTACTGACCCTTTCGGTACACGGGGCCCGTTTACTCGAAAATAACTACATTTTCGTACTCCAAAATATCTAGGAAAATTCGTAGCAATATCTACTACAAATACCCAGTGATCCATGGATTTCTCGCGTTTCTTCAATTGTGTGGTGCAGCTACAGTGGCACTTTGTGCATTTCTCAGTGTTTATGGAATACAGTGTTGACCATCGGTGGTTTCTTTGGATCGTCTCTGTCAGGACTAGTGGGCTAAAGTGGATTGGATTTTTAAGTGGAGAACTACGGTTCGAATCGTTCTTCAGTGCCTTATAGTGCTAGCCCATCAAAATGACCAAATCAATCTATATTCATTCTGAAAATCACGTTTACCCTAATCTCGGAGCTCAATCGGATCAGCTGGGTGTCAGATTGCAAATTAGGCTCGGTGCACATCGTGAACCGTTGCACTCTGTCCTTTTCACATCGGGTTTCATGGTTCGGTTGATAAATCAATGTTGGATGGGTACTGTGGTCGTTTTCTACTTGGTTGTTATTCGTTTTACTATTCAATTTTCACGCCACTCGATTGCGATGGTGAAGTGGAATTCTGACATTATGCTGGCTTTGTGGTCGGTAAAAATTCATTTACCAATCGGACGATGAAGGCTGGAAAATATGGAAAACCTCTATTGATTCGCTTCCAGTGTGGTCAAATATTATTCCACTGTTTCGAATGCGATTGAACTAGAAACGCAGCACCAACCATAGTGCGAATACGCGCGTTCGAATCACTGGAATAATGGCCATTCGGACATTGTGGTATTAGATGAGTGACAACCTTAACCCTTTGAGGAAGAATACCATCCTATAAAAATGATTATTCCGAAACAGTGTGCAAAAAAGTTACACAATCACGTTTTAGACGAAAATCAGATCTCTTCAACCCAACACATCGCGAATTAAAATCTAAAAAATTCCCTTTCTCAAACTGCATTTAACCGGAGCATATTCTAAACGGACCGTTAACTTATACCGAGCCCTAGGATGCGGGTAGCAAACTCCACAGACCCTGTAGGTCCAGATCATACCCGCAGGGATTTTCTGAATCCCTGAAGAGAGTCTGAATCTTCTCCGCTGTATCCCGAACAGATATCGAATCGAAAATCGTGTCCCACGGTTTCGAGGTTCGTTCTAAACGAACCGTCTCTGCGTTCGACGTCACTATAGCTCGCGCGTCTCGAGGTCAGTGTTGTTTGCCCAGCCGTCTCGTCGCGACCGTATATAAATAAGGCATCTATGCGCGGCTCTCGGGCGCTGATACGCGAGGATAAGCGAGTGCGAGCAAGACACGGAGCGTGTTTCAAGAGCTCCTGGGACAGAACGCAGAACTCGGGCCCCGGAACCCGTGGGAAAACCCGCTTCTCGAACCCGCCGCGGGTTCACCTCACCGTGAACGCGTTCCGCGGAAGCGCGCCTACCCGCTCGAAACGCGCCGCCTGCATTTGAATTTCTCGAGCCGAGCGGGTTGTTGGCCGAGCTTTCGGTTTCACTCGATTCCCTAGGGTCTAGGGCCTAGATCGGGGCCCTTTTTAGTCGCACCTCCACCCCGCTACTTCTTTTCGATCTTGGTTAATCGGTGTCTTGACTAATTGAGGTCCACGTGCTCCTAATTAGGACTTCAGACCTCCTTCAACTCGTCTCGAGGAATTGCTTTTAATCCATCTTCTGCGTTAAATCGCATCTATTCATTTTGACCATAAACGCATAAAATCCACAGTCTTTTGATCTGTGTTGAACACGATTGAAAGTTTTTGGCCAGTGACACTGAAGATGGAGTAGAAAAATGCTGTTCTGTTGGAGAAAATTGATTTTTAGAAGGGAGAGAAGACACTGTCAGATAAATAAAAAATTTGTAATGTTACTAACACACGCGTCGTTCGGTAGTGGATAAAATGGTTCGATACTCATTCGATACATATTCCCGTGTTGGTGACAGGAAACGAAATTGTAGGCCAGTATAGATTAACGCCGATACACCAGGTAGCTTATCGCTATCTACCGGAAGCATACTAGTAATATTAGTAGTGACTTGAAATAGCTGTCGAAAGATTTATTAGTGTTCAGCCATGGTCCAAGGACCTTCGAAAATTCTGAAATGGTCGTCGGCAGATAGCGTGTTGTTTGGGAGATCAAACGAACTCGAGGCGAGCAAAACGCGCAAAAGAAAAACGAAGAAAATAGAAGAAAATAGAAAATTTGGAAAATTCTATCGAAATCGGTACAAGAATCGAGTGACCCAGACTCGGTGCGATCGTTCGCAGCAGACAGCGAACGCGTTGACGATTCGTTGTCCCTCGAAGAGAAGGCAGTTTCCTCTGAATCGCCGCGCGCGTAACTCGCCGATGGCAATCCGATCCACGCGCGATCGACGCGTACGATCGCTCGCATAGATCGTGGCCGGCTCTCCTTTCTCTCATTCATTATTCCCTTTAATTCCCAGGCGTCGTTGTTGCGTAACCCTCTTACAACTCGCCGACAATGTCGCGGCTGCCGAAGGACAACGAAGAGGCACGTTTCTCGCCGATCGCGAACAGCTCGAACATTGTTCCCGCGGGCGCGTCACGGGACGATATTCTCGCGAAGCGCTTCTTTTCACTCTCTCTCTCTCTCTCTCTCTCTCTCTCTCTCACTCACTCACTCACTCACTCACTCGGTATTCTCGCGGATAAAGAAGGCCGTTAAGCTAAGAGCGGGAACAGCTGCGCGTTGTTTAACGGCACAACAACGCGGACAACATCGCGCCTGATAAGCGTCGGGAGCATGTGCGCGATGCACGGCTAGGATAAACCGGCGGGGACAAGTTTAGGCGAGTTTCTTACGAGCTTTTCGAAGCAGTTGCTAGCCTTGAGTTCAGGACCGGGTTTGCAATTTTTTAACCACTTACCAATCCCAAAATAGATTGCAGGCCTTCGTTCGTGGTCTGGTGATTTTACTTTGACGAGCAGGCTGCGAATCTTTATGCAAAATAAAAATCCTCAGCCCGAAATAGGAACCTTAATCATCTTAGTAAGTTTAAAATAGTGATTTGATATTCTCAATTTTATCATGAATGCATGAAACCCGCATTGATGAGGGTTTTAAGTGTTACAGTGATTATCGGTTGTCTTTGAAATTTAGGATTACGTCGCTTTTGGCTGTGTAACTTAAAAATCCTTACTATTCTGATCCAGGTTATTGCTTCGGATTTTGTAAGTAATTGTAGTGTTCGATGTCGCCCGTCACTGTCACAAGTTGACATAGTGTTAGAGGATTAATGTGATGGCAAGATGAATGATTACCTTTGCGACGACAATTGGGCAATCGCCTCTGAGTTATCGAGACGATATACAACCAACATATTAGAAAGATTGGTTCTCCACGACGTAAAATAGTGTTGTACAAGTGAAATGGTGTTCTACGAGTGCAATGATGGTGTCCCATGAGTGAGACGGTGGTCCCGCAAATGACAGTTCGGATAGGTTTCAAAATTCGAATCGCTCGATTCTCACGGAATTCTGATCGAAAACTTGATACTGTACGGTGCCAAAGAATGTACCTGCACGAAATAAAACAGTGTCTCGCAATCGAAGCAGTGTTCTACGAGTGCAATGGTGTCACGCGAGTGAGAGATGCTGGTCCCACGGGCGACAGTTCGGGGGTAGGTTTCCAAGGAAAAGAATCGTTCTTTGTGCCGCTCGGTCTTTTCGGTTAATGTCGAAATAGGAGAAGAACTGGTCGTTTATGGTTGCCAGCGATGCCCGAATAGATTTTCAGGGAAATTTACGGCTGGTCGAATGATGTCGATACCTGAAATAGGTTCCGGAGGGGTGAATCGCCTAGGCTGGGCTCCGGGATATGTGAAGCTTTTGTCGTGACGAGGGTAGACTCTGCGGCGGTTCTTGGTGGCGCTGCGCCCGTGAAAGAAATCAATGAATCGTGTTCCATCTTTCGCCGTGTAAATTTCCCGTGGCTGCTGGTTCAATCGCGAGAAGAGCAAGTTTGCCTGGCTGAGAGGATTGGTTGGCTGTAAAGTACAAGGGAGAGAGAACGGAGCACTGACGAGTGACGAGGGCTCGCTGGGTGGAACGACCTCCGCGTTCGGTCAGTGGCGTATCCATCGCAGCCTGGCCCTCCTCTAAGCGATTTTACAAAGTTGCCGCCGGCGGGGACCACCTGGAACAACTCGGGTCAACGTGAATTTTGTACTACTTCCTCGATTCTTGTAACAGTTCTACGCTTAACTATTCATCGATGTCTTTACCATAGACCAGGGAACGTCATGAGTAACATCATAATTTGGCCCGTTTTTAAGCTGTTTTACAAAATCCGTGTAAACTTCGGAAAGCAACCGTCCAACCGATTATTCAGTGTGGAATTTATTACTTCCTCAGTTTCTAGTAAAACTCTTAGCCCGTATCCTCGTGGCGGCACGACGCCAGCTAGTCACTGCTGCTGTAACTACCACCATAAAAGCAGGGAACAGTTTCATTAGATCATCCAGACGTTCTTAACCCGTAATCACAAACAACTGATATCGTGTACTAATTTCTTTTGCCCCCCGTATATAATATTTTCTCGGTGCGATGGCGTTCCACTTTGCTTGTTTTCTGCGACAGCGAGAAAGGGAGAGTGACAGACTTCGTAACCAATGCGGCATTTACGCGTTGAAAAATGTTGGGACACTACACGGTGGAGGTTTTTAAAAACAGCGAATTTTGCAGGTGTGAAGCCACAGAAAAATTGTGCCCATAATTATGAAAGTGGTCTAAGTCAAAATTTAAAAAAAAATGAATTTATCACTTATTTCACACTACATGATTTTAAACTAAATTTATTCAATGTAAAAAAAAATGAAAGAAATATATGACAGACCACTTTCATAATTATGGGCACAATTGTAAATATTTGTGCTCTTCGGTCCTCAAGCGTTCCTTCGGGCAAAAATTTCACCCAAACAAATAATCTGATCGCTTTTTTTGTGATTCTTAGCATTTATAGCAGAGATTACTTATTTTATTGTCAGCTTATTAAAACTACTATGAGACGAAATACATTTTTATCGCACCCCTGCTTCTGGATAGGAAAAATGTTGAAATTAATACCAGAGCAAACGGGTCTCCGTCTCGTCTGAAAATTGTGATTTTGCTTAATTAAATCTTATTTAATTTGATCATTACCAGTTGAATTCGAGAAGTGTGCGATTGGTTTCGCGAAGGTCCTGTGAAACCAGGAACGGAGAAGGTTCTTAAAAGGTGGAAAAATTTCGGTTTCGTGTTCCTCGTGACTCGGAAGTGGCGAGCCGAGGGTCGAAAATTCGCGGGCAGCTCCCGATATCGAACGTTCACTTTGTATTCAGCGAAGGGACTTCCTGAATATGATAATACTCGACCGGGAACGGTAATATTCGGCGAGTCCGTCGACAGGACAATGGTCCTCGAGGTACAAGCGTGACTGGCATAACGCGATCTCGGCTAACAGATCCATTTCCTCCAAGAACCTCCGACCGTTCGAATTGACAGGTTATCGATAGACCGTGGGTTTTATGCATTTCTAACAAAAATGGACGAGCGAAACGCGAAGCAATGCAAACTTCAATAGAACTTACAAACATCGTTCTATTGTTTCCAATTGGCGCGTCGAATGTCATTTATTTCATTTATTTCGTTCGTAGAAGCGACCGGTGTTATATAGGACAATTGTTGGTGTTAGATTTTGATTAGGTTATGACATAATACTAAGAATTTTCAGTAGGTGAATATATACAATAATATTGAATTTATTCAGTAGATGAGCACGCCTTCGAAAAGTGCTGTTTTTGCCGACGGTCATAAACAGGTAGGAAAACGCAGGTATAAAGGATAATCCCAGGTACAATTTAACCTTACGTCATTAATTTTATGACGATCATTTTGAAACCAAACAATGGCAACCATCATGGCGTACAATTTATTGATTGTTATTTTGACGTAGCTATGGTTAATAGAAGAGGAAAAAGTTTCTTCACTCGTTCGTAATTATTATTTGCCTCTTACAATTCGAAGGAGAACATTTCGCATTAGGGGTTCGCAGTTCAGTTACTTTTTCAATCTACAGTCCAGTTATTTTTACACGATCCAATTGGAAAGTCATTTTCGATCGCACGGCTTTCGAAACTTCGCGGGGAAAACGTCATAAAGGCGCCAGGCTGAATGCGACACGTGTTACAATTCCCTTTCCCAAGGGCTTGTTTTCCGTTCCACGGTACTTAACGTGAAAGCGCACCTGCGAGCACCTGTTCGCCGCTCGCAACTCGAGGCTTTCCGGCGATCCTTGCAAAATACTCTCTCGCGCTGTTCGATCGTTTCGATAATTGCTCGGTTTTGCGGCGACGATAATCCACCGGGGACGTATCGTTCGATTCGCGCAACTTGCTTCTGTTCGACGCGCCGGGTATTCGGAGTGCAACCGCATCGTCGGCATTCTTGAAATTTTTCGAACGCACGGGAAATCAACGGTTCCATCTTCTCTCTATGAAAAGTATTTTGACTGTCGAAAAATCCAAAATTCAATATCATCGCGTAATTACTCAGCTTGTGCTGATTAAGTTCACCGTGAATGGACGGAATAAATGTCGACGAACGACGCGTCGAATGCACCTAAATAAACAAAGCTGTCCGTACAACCATCAAAGCCGTGCAACTTGCGCGTGTCGTTTCGTTCTCGCGTTTACGAGGAAAATTTAAGATGGCAACCTCTGGAGGGACGATTACGCGAACGGCGAATACGAGGAGTCCCGTAGGTTCTGAACGAATTTGATCGGGAGTCCCGTTGGTCCTAAAATTCGTGCACAGCTGAGGGGGTGTATCGTTACCGCCCCTTTCCTGCAGCCGGTGCTTCGCGAAGACCTCGTCTCGAAATACACACCCGGCCGGTGTCGTGCGCGTTACACCACGTGTTGTATGGCACTGTTCTTTAGTAACGGAACACCCGTCGAATGGGAGCGAGAGAAGAACTAGAGAGTAGAGAGTCTAGAGAGAGCAAGAGAGAGAGAGAGAGAGAGGTGCATTTCCTTTTCCAGTGGCTGTTCTCCCGACGCGGCTTTTTTCTCCCCACGTTTTCGTCGACGGCGTCGTTAATTCCGGAATTTCTAAAGCGCGCAGTGGAAAGAACACTCTCCCCCGGAGGGACAAGTGCTCTTCTGCTTTCCGAGAAAAACATCGTCCTAAATTCGTGCCGGTGCGGCTACTTTTGCCTCCCTCAAAGCACCGAAATTAATTGAACCGACCTCGCCAACCGGCGAGCATACTCTCGCCTCGATTGCTATTCCCCACTCCGCTGGACCATCGAGTGTCGTCATCGATCCAATCTTTCGATCGAGGGCTCCGAAAATGCTCCGGAAACCATTCTCGAGGAAGCTTCCTTTTTCAAACATTGTACAGAAATCGTGAGTTGCGAGTACAAACTAAACAGTTTAGGAAACTAACGTGCTAGCTGTAGGGAGGATTTATGATAGTACTGGGTTCTTTGCAACAGTACATTAATTTCGACAGTTACATTCTAACATGAAACAAAATTACTAACAGTGTCTGTCACCTGAGTACATCGTGCTCTTATCTAATGATTTCGAAAAATGGGGGACAATTGGGGTTGAATACTCAAATTCTGTCTAGCAGGAAGTTTAGAAATGTTAAAGGGGACTGATGGAAATTAGAGGGTGTCTAGGATATTTTCCAGTGGCAGTGAATTTCTCTGAAAATTATTCCGGCGGACGCGGGCGCGGGCGCGACGAAAGAAACGCGACAATTCTCGGTCGTGTGGCGACTTTCTCTTTTCCTTTGTCACAGAACGGGATCGGTCGACATAAAACAAGGCGCGTCGAACATATGGTTCGAGTCGGGGTAACGTCGACACACGAGCCCAGACCACAGCTGCGTGGCTTATCTCCTGCGTGTAGGGTCTCGCTCTCTCGATTCGGAGCATTCTATCCTGTCGGTTCGATTTCCTCGGTGCTTTTCTCCTGCAATTTAAAATATAATCCGCTCGAGGCAGGCTCGAATAACGGTAGAAAATTCTACGATCGGTTCCGATAGTGTCCCGAATTTTGAATCGCCCTGTAGACGAAGCTTGACCTCTTGCCCTGAAATATCCTTCACGAATCATTTCAAGACGGTGCAGACGAAGTGTCCAATTTTAATGCTTGAAGTTGAGTCATTTAATTGGTCAGTGAAAGTTGACACCAAGTGACACATAAGGTCATACGTTACATACGCTTAATAATACTAAAAAACAAAAATAATTCACAGTAAGGGAGTTCCATATTCACCAAAATATTAGTTTAATCGCTTCGGTAACGAAATTCGCGTGATTAACCGTTCCTTCGAAATCGAATTTTCGCCCGAGTCTGTTTAAAATCTCCGAAGCGATATTTTAAGGCAAGAGGTCGATCTCCGTCGAATCCAGGTGGCCCAAATCTCGCGGAAATCGATAAATCGTCAAATCGAAACGGAACGTTACCTCGAATCCCGTACCCGCGAAATGAATACGTACGATCTATTGAACACTGTGCAAGAGACACGCGTGGAATGACTCCTATTCTATTTTTTTTCTTTCAGACTGGACCGTTTGGTAGCGAGCAAAAATGAAGACACGAGGTACACAGAACCCCTTAGCCTAAACGACGTACGTTCGCTCTAAATTAGTGAAAAAGGGAAGACACTCCTAAGTGGTCCTCGTGTGTTGCAGTTCACACAGAAAACTTTCAATTCGCGAAGCTTCAGTTGGTCGAGCGAAGGCGACCGAAACGTTTTCGGATCGAATCAAAAACTTTCGGCGAACCCAGTTCGAAATTCGAATCCCGCGTTGCATTCTGGGATAAGCTCCAGGGGGGTCGAATCTCGGTCAGAGCGCAGTTAGTCTCCGTCTCGGAGAATCCATCGACCGACAGGAAATCGAAGTTAGAAGGAAGAGAGAAATACTCCGAACTGATAGAGTAAGAGAGAGAGAGAGAGAGAGAGAGAGAGGGAGAGAGAGAGAGAGAGAGAGAGTGAGAGAGAGGAAGGAGAGGCAGGATGGCTGGGTGGGCGTCGGTTTATATTTATGCGCGAAAATAGCGGCGCTAACGGCGTCGTGCGGGCTTAGTCGAAGCCGAGCGCGCTCTTAGACCGTGTCGTCATCGAGCAGCAGCTGTTTTCATTCAGCCTCGCCCTTCTTAGTTGGCGACTTCCTTTGCAGCACTTTTAATTAACGTGCACGAGGCACGCTCCACTCCGGGGCCCCTCCGTGCCCCGTTCACCGGCCACGTTTAACCCTAGAAACCACCGGCAACATTACGCTAATGCCGGCAATATCAATTTAATCGTTGCCTTGATATTTTCTAATTACTTCTTCGAGTTTATGCGCTCAGGATTGACACTGTAATGTCGATTGCGGCGGAATTAATCCTGTTCGTTTAGGTTATGAAATGAACTAACACTAAGAATTTGTAGCAAGCGTGAACATACAGAAAAATATTCAGTTTATTCAGTAGACGAGAGTACAAACATTCCAAAATAACCGCACGTATTCTGTCTAATTACACCCTTGAAAAGTGCCATTTATATTGATGGTCATTAAGGGGTGGGAACAGCGCAGGTATGAGAGACCGTGGGACAGGAAACCTTTCTGTCGTACAAGTATTTGCAAAATACATAGATAAAGCATGAGTATACACGGATAAATTGTGAATACATAATTTCACAAATCCATTGAACACCAAATTTGTAAATTTCCGCTCTAAATCGTTCGTATTTGTATATTCAGCACGATCTACGACACACAGATCTCCCTATCCTCTTCTGTTTCTCTTCCACACTCCTTCAGCAACGTTTCTCCATCACCGCGGTCTTCTTCTCGTCGCTCTCCTTATTTCCCGGCTCGAAAAACGTCGACGCCTCAGTCCACGTGCGTCGGATTTTCGAAATCGTTGCGCAACTCCTTGGTGAGGAAGGCTCTTCTTCGCCCCGCCCCGTCTTCGAGACAAAGGATTTCGCAAAGCGCAAACACCGAGGCTCCGGCAAAGTGGAGAACCCTGTTACATCGTTGGCTCTCTCGGCCTTCGGCTCGGCTAATTATTTACCAAAGGCTGCTGCGCGCACGCACTTGCTCCTCGATCGCAGAGTCAACAGCGACTTCGGACAAAATATTCAACTTAGCTTACGCGGGTTCTCTCGTTGCCACGAGAATGCGCTCCTGATGCGATTTTACGGACGTTCTTCGCATGGCGAAACCGCCCATCGAGGGCCCACTCGATCCTGAACCCTGAACTGCGCTGCGACCATTTATTTAACCCCTTTGGTCCACGATTATGGCCAAAACTGTGATTATAACACATTCGTCTTAGCCCTGTGTCTTATAATATTATCCAGTAGGACTCGCGATGAGGGTTTCGAACAGAATTAGCTAATAAACAATATTAAATAAGCAATATTTTATTACTTTTGCTATTAAGGTGTTGAAAGATTGGATGATTGCAAGGGACCCAATTTTTCGAGAATTGTATAAAATAGTGTTGACCCTATAATCGATTAAATTATTCAAAATGAAGTGAAAAAGGGTGGAGGATTATTCGAGGATGTTTCGCGCAGTTCTTTTTCGAGGGTCGAGAAATCGTGAAAACGAGACGGTAACGGGTTCGTGCGGATCCAGTGCCGTCTTACAAAGGACGATTACGGTCCCGAGAGGTGGAAGGGTCGCAAGACAAGCGAAGAACGCAGCAAGCGTTGCTCCAGTTCCGCTCGTCGACCTCGAAGCTCGCGAACTCTCGCAGCTAGGGTCGTCTGCAAGTAGCTCAGTCGATATTCCCGCTTCGACGCGGATGCTCCGCAGCTTTATCTCGCATCCGGTGCGCACACTGGGTCACACCGGGAACCAACGAAACCCGGTCCCTTGCACTCCTCGGGTCGGGTCGGGTCGAGTCGAGTCGAATCGAGTCGAATCGAATGGAATCGAGCCGAGTTTGCCGAGCAAAACAAGCGCGCGAAAATTTATCGGCGGCGCGTCGTTCGTTCGCCACCGGCGCCGATTGTATTTAAATTCGCGCGGAATTGCCGCCATTTGTTCCGAACCGGAAGAAGCGACGTGCTTTCGGCGCCAATGGATCGATAAATTTCACCGGCGAGCAGGCAGAAAACAGGCTCGGAACGTGCCGAACGTTCTCGCGAGCGTTACGTAAAATCTATTCGCGGAAAATCGGGAGAGCCGATACGCGCGGAGGCCGAAAAAAGAAACGGAAGAAGAAGAAGAAGTAGAAGAAGATGATGATGATGAGAGAAAGAGAATTAGGCTGGTTCTCGTGCCGTCTAAACGGACGGGACCGAGAGAGAGAGAGAGAGAGCGAGAGAGAGAGAGAGAGAGAGAGAGGGTCCAGGCTTCCAATTAGGGCTCGTTAGGAATGCGCTTCGAGGCCCCTCGTTGGCCGTAAAGCTCGCGAGATAACGGCTCGGGCTCGCAAACGAGCAGCCTCTACGTCGAAATCTGCTCTCCACCGAGAGAAAGAGCACTCCGGGAAGGCCACGGATCGGCGAACGATCCTCGGCGAACCGCGACGAGCGGAAACTGCAAGGCCAATTTGCCAAAAGTCGGCTCGATCGCGCAGAAAACGCATGACTGCAAGTTGCGCTGCTCAGATAGTCCACGGCAAGTATCGAGCAGGCATCCTTAGGCCATTACCTGTCCTATCCTTGATAAAACATGGTGATTCCCTGGTAAAAATTGTCGAACGATCTACAGGAATTTGCGGAAAGTCCCTTTTCGTGTGACTGCAAGATGCAGCGCCGTCCCGTGCGAAAAATTGCCGAAATTCATCGAGCATGCCATTACCTGCCTGATCCTCGGAAAAACGCCGAAAATCCCTCGTTGCGGACGTTAATTTAATTAGCTGTTTCTCTCTTTCTCTCTCTCTCTCTCTCTCTCTCTCTCTCTCTCTCTGGCTCTGGACGAGGAGACGCGAGACGAGACGCTTCGGTTCCCCGAGTGGCGCGCAATTAACGCGGACCCCAGGGCCGAGGGGCTGACTTTAATTAACCGCCGGCTGGCTGGGACCTTAACGAACGCTTCTCAAGCGCGATGTAGGATATTGTGTCAGGAATTATGTCATTAATAACTCCTGCCCCTCTCCCTCTCGCCGCTCTAGCTTGCGATGTAGCGGACGGGATGGAGAAAGAACTCGCGCGCTCTATTTAACGCTAGTTTGCGAAAGTTGAATGAAACCGGGAAAGAAACTGCGACTGCGTTTCCTTTCATCCTGCCCTAGCACCGTCTTTTTTCTCATGGGAATGGTTGTCGCTTGCGGCGGAAGGGGGGGAATCCACGTGGAAGCAGTAAAAGTTCCCGGGAAAGACGGACATGCGACATGGCGTGGTCGGGACTGGGTTTTCTCGGTTTATTGTTGATCAGTTCGAAAGGTAAAGGTCCGAGGTCTCTTGATCAAAAGGTTTTAATCTAAGCCAGGGTATTTAATGATTGCATCTTCAAGGCTTTACGATACATCGGAGGTGGCTTTGATCGTTTGCTGGAAATAGAAATTATAGTACAGAAACGACCTCGTTGAATTCATCGAAAAATTTCTTCTTCAACAAATTTGGCGGACCAACCTCGACATTGATTTTTACTCCTATGAAGTCAAACCTCGCTAGAGAGCGAAAATACGTGCAGAAATCGAGGTTGTGCAACGAAAGAGGTAACCAGTCATGGTGATTCATAGTGTCGATCTTCGAACTCTGAACACCTCGTGGTTACTAGTAGACAACGAACGAGCATTCCGTGCAATGAACGGGGTTGCAACTATGTAGCGAGGTTCTACCGTAGTCCCTTGTTTTATCGATTCCCGTTACGTTCGTCAGTAATATCGCAATGTCATGGTACGTGAGAACAATTGCAATGTTTCGTAACCGTGCTAAATGGGTTAGCGAAGCTGTCTGTGGAAATATAATTGAATTGTATCGTTCTGCAACAAGTTCCGAAGTAAAATAAAAAGAAGCACGCTGCACTGCGAATGTTTAAATCGACTTCTTCGTGTTATCTCGTTCCGGGAGACCCACGTGCTTCGCTTGTAATTGCTCCTCAAATTACCATTTGGAATCGCAACGAATTCTGTCGAGCGACGTGCAGGCCTGTTCTGGTTCGCTATCGGAGAAAAGTCGCGTCGATACAGCGGGTGCATAAATAAAGTCCCGGGAAACGGATTGTTCTCGTGTTGCAAATAGCCTGTCCGCGTTTCGAACGTTTCCTCTGGTTCGCGACAAAACGTCGAAAGAGGAACAGATTCAGAATCGTTTGAGAAAGAGAGAGAGAGAGAGAGAGAGAGAGAGAGAGAGTGAGAGAGAGTGAGAGAAAGAGAGAGAGAGATGGTCGGAGGCACACGGCCCTGCCCTTCCCCGTGTGTAATTCGTGGTGGTGTTGTAAGAATCGAGCGCGCACGCGGCAAAAGGTGTGTGGCAACGCGAGTACGCGCGAGTTTCACAAATGGGTCAGTCGAGCCGACAGTGGCAGCGGCGTTCCACGCCGTTTCGTATACGTTTGGAAATATATTTATCGTCGCTTACGAAAAGGCCTCTCTCCCTCGCCGAGCCAGAACCGTTCTCTCTTCCCCGCGCCCTTCGGCCTTAGGCACGCGCGGTGAATTTTTAAAAACCCTCTCGCTCTCTCGAACAGCCTTCCACGAGCACGAGGAAATTATTTTCGACCGAACGGCACGAGGAAAATTCATTTCCCCGCAACTAGGTCGGCCCCCGGTCCCTCGCGATTTTCTTTGCCGGGGGATGATCAACCCTGGATCACCGACGTCGCGTAAGAACAAGTTCCATCGTTAAGAAAACTTTCCATCGAGATTGTTATCGATACTGAAATTATTGGAGCTCCTCCGATGCAGCACGATGAGACGATGTTGTTATACTTCGATGATATCGGTTCTGTGTTCGATGCGATTCTTGGAAATATTTTAAAAGCGAGTTTTAGACGAATGGTTAAAAAGTTCTGTGAGTCGTGGTGTTCACTTCAGAGTGTTAACCAAACGTGACCTTTTAACCTATTGCCTAAAAATCGCTCTCAAAATGTGACGTTGATTGACATGTGCTACATCGGATAAAGCTAAAAAATTCCCAACAATATATATACTTCTAATCGAGCCACTTGTTTAAGAAAAACATCCATCGGTTCTCAGATAGTGACCTAGGCACGATCCTCTACCATATTCCTGAAGATTGAGCTCCGTTAAGAATGAACATACGGGTTAACAATCGTGTAACTCTTATCGTTGGCTTCGTCAATTTCGAATCAGTTTTCGGGGAGGCGTGTCGGAGGCCCGTTGATCGGACACGCGATTTTCGAGAAGCGATCGAACGGTTCTTCCGGGGGTGGGACGAGCGTTAATCGAGAAGAGGGATGTTTCTGAAATGAATTTGGTCGCGTGATAACGCCGTGAAGCGAAGCTCGAGCTAGTCGTACAAAGGCCTTTGTACGATTCGGTGGCGCAAGGAACGCAGAAGCGGGTATCGGTCAGAGCCCTCGCCGTAAACGGCTTTATCGAGCGCGATATATACGCCGATAAAACGCGTATCAGCCTCTCTCGTGTAATTCGCCGCCCGTATTTTTTCGCTGGCGGCTCGTTGGTGTTGCGAGCAGTGCGACGCCCTCTCTCTCTCTCTCTCTCTCTATTTTCCCTCCGTGGATTTTCCATGGTTCGTGGTCGCTTTGTTCTCCGTCGCTCGCCGCGGTGAAATATCGTGCGCGCGACTTCGACACGCGTTCGTGTCTTGCCGCCGACGATATTGTACGATTTATTGCGGAATTAATAATTATCGTTGTCCAAGATTTACTACGCTTGTCTTTGCTTTCGCGGGATTTGCTCTCGCTTCCGCAATCGAAACTCGCTCTTATCGAGCAACACATCGAACTGTCGAAATTTCGACACGTTTGTACGTGGTTACATACGGGGTCGCACGGACGTTTGCTGTTTGGATATTCCGGAGTTACGTGCGCGACGGTGTAATAAACAATTTCTCGTCGTAACTCGACGAGACTTTCAAATTCATTCAATGACATTCGTTCTTTCTCTTCCGCGCGATCAATTGATGCCGGTGCACTGTGTCACAATCTTTTATTATTCTACCTTTTATTTGTATGGTGACTCTAATAACAACAAAGAAGAGAAAGAATGACCACACAATTGAGTCACGATTAAAATCGGAGATGGAAGCAAATCAGTCGCTATTCGATCACAATGATCTCTAGCACACTGTGCTCTAGTAAACTACGGTGCTCTGGCACACTACGCTCAAGCAAACTACTGTGCTCTAGCAAACTACTGTGCTCTAGTACACTCTGCTCTAGCAAACTACTGTGCCCTAGCAAACTGTGCTCTAGCAAACTGTGGTCTAACAAACTGTGCTCTAGCAAACTGCTGCACTCTAGCAAACTACTGTGCTCTAGCAAACTGTGTTCTAACAAACTATGCTCTAACAAACTACTGTGCTTAGCACAAAGCTACAATGTCCGCGCGATCCGCGTCCTAATTGAATGTCATTATCGCGCAATGACGAAACCGTTGTCGTCAATCCGAAGTTAGCACATCGTCGCACGCGTCGTTAAATTAGACGTGCGAAAATGTGCGAATCTGCATCGTTTCTCGTCTGGTTGGTCGAACAGCCGGACACTAATGACGTTGTCGCAGCGGCTCGAGGACGTGCCACTCAATTAGAGCATAGCGTTAACACATGATCGGGCGAGTCGCCGAGCGGATCTCATAGCTAGCGCGAAATCTGCGCGCGAAACTCGCGATATCGTTTTCTGGAGGAAGTCGGTCGGCGTGTGCGGCGTGCAAACGTCGATACTCGGCTTGCGCGGGAGCGTATTGCGCAACGCGAGACAGTCGGCGCTTCGCAAATTGACAGTTTTTTTTCGTGCGAATATGCGAGGGAACTTTCATGCGAGCGGGGAGGAGCTGCTCGAGCGTGTGGTCCGGACGACGTGCGTCGAAGGTCGTGGGACCGTTGGACAAGCTTTGCATTCGGTTCTCCAAAAAGAAAAGCCGGTTTCCTGCATCGGACCCGTACAAAAGTGTTTCGATCAGCCTGATGAAGGACTTTTTCCACGAAGCGACAATATTTCCCGCGGCCAGCTGGTCCCGGTGGCCATTCCGAGAGAGAATCTCGCTGCTCGACGAAAGACGAAGGGAGAGAGGACATTCCAGCCTACGTCCCCGAACACGAACTTATCAGGAACGCGTTTCGTCACCGATCCCGCCTGGCTTTCTTTCTCCGGCTGGCTTCTTGGGCAACAACGCGCCTCGGCAGGAGAAGATACGCCGTCGCAAGGGACACGAGTTTCCAACGAAGCGAATCGCTCCGAGCTGACGCACAAAAGAGTTCCGAGTTCTTTGCGTAATCCGGTACAACGAAAGAGAACGCGCGATGCCGCTTCCATGACGCGATCCTCATCCTGTTTCGAAGTTGGACCGATTCTCTCTGTGACTCTCGTAGGACGATATTTAGGTTGCAAGATGCGTAGCATCATCCTTTGATGCGATTTACAGCGCCGGTGGTGTACTGTCTGGCGAAAATTTTCGGGACAGTTGAATGCAGCTTTTGTCGAATTTGATAGTTGCCAGGCAGTTGGGATTTTATGTTCGTTTCGAAACATCTTTCCGTTGTCCGGGAAAATAGGCGACCCGCTCCACTGTCGACCGAAGCTATTTTTCTCTTGAGCTCTGACGTTGGTTATCGGAGCTTTTGTGGTGCAAGCTCGAGTCTAAATTAACGAGCCAGAAAGATCGTAGAATGATCGATAGATGGAATTGTGTTGGTTGCTCTTTATTTGGACAGAGTTTCGGGTCTGCGTTTTCTTATATCCTGACAGAGTTTCCTGACGGTTTGCGATGAAATTCGATTAGCGAATCGGTGCCTCGATGCCCTTCTCGACCCGCTTAAAAGTTGTCGTTGATTTAACAGCAGAATGACGTCAAACCGACGTAGATGTAATCATTCTTAAGAAAAAGAGGGAAAGGTGAAAGAGCGGGTGACGCTATTCGCTTCTATCGAAGTACATGTAAATAAGGTGAATATGTCGATGCTGGTCGGACATTATGCTGTTAAGTGGGCAGCGAGGTTAAAACTGTGCGTGCCTCAACAGTTTCAATGGCCGTTTCTCTGGGTACAGCTGGCGGACGGAGCACCACTGGCCGGCGGATTAATTGGTTCCCACAAAGTCTGGACAGGGCGAAACTCGTTAATCGGGCCGAATATTCGAGCGACGGGGCGCAGGTCTGGCGAGCATTAGGAAATGTTTCGATCACAAAGAGAGCCAGCCAGCTAGCCAGGCAGCCAGTCAGAGCTAGCCAGACCCCTTTGTCGCCGTTGGAGAAGGCTCGAACGTGCCTGCACGGGCCATTTCGTCGTTTTTCTTCGTCCCTCTCTTCGCCACGCCATGCCATGCCACGCCACGCCACGGCACGCCAAGCCAAGCCAAGCCAAGCCACGCCAGGGCCCCGCGCCGTTGCCTTTTATGATTCCTTTTTATTTATCGTCGAACCCGAAGGTCTGGTTCACAATGGTCCCGTACGCGGTATGCGGGCTCTCTGCGGAGAGTCGCTGCTGCTCCACCGGCTCCAGCTCCAGCTCCGGCTTCGGCTCCGGAGAGTTCCGCCCTCTTCGTCTCCGTCTTCCTTTCTTCGGCAAACGAAGGGACGAGAAGCGCCGAGGGACCAATGAAAAATCGACGCCGCTCGCAGAGATGGCCCCTCCACGTGAAATCGTTTTTCTGGCTCCGACGTTACGACCGGAGAGCACCGATGGATGCCTATCTTCCCTCGAATTAGCATCCGGCGACCTTTTCATCGTGCGCCTCTCGTCTCTCCCTCGGTGATCTACCGCGATCCACGATCGATCCGGATCATCGTCCCCTGCTTTCCTCAACCTTTTTCCACGGACGAAAATACAGGAAATATTTCGCGGATCGACCGACTACCAAAGCTCTGTACAAACTCACAAACCACGTGCAGACTACAAAAAGCTAAATCGATGCTTTTGAATTCGTCCAATCTTGCCCGTTTCGGCTATAAATGCGCGAAACTCGCTTTCTAATAATTACATACCGTACCTGATTCGAAGGAAATTTTTCGCGAATCACTAAAAAAAAAAAAAAAAAAACACTGCAGTGTAGAAATGAATCGTCGGCCAGCGCACGGCCCGCTTTCCCTGACAGAGATCAGCTTTTCGAGCAACCACCGACGGGTTTCGTCATGTTTCGGTAAAAACCCGAGAGCTACCCGAGAGAGCAGATCGATGCCGTGGACTCATGCGAGCACGGGATTCAAAGCGCCGGCGAGATGCGGCCTGCGATTTCAATATGCTAAGCCAGTCAATCATTCTTAACCCCTGAAATGATCCTGGAAGAAGGAAGCAATTTGTATCGTTTGTATCCCTACGGTTTTATTCATTGTTGAACATCTATCACGGGGCAGTAGCGTTTTATTTCTTGTTTCACCCTTGCGCCGATACTCGGCTACCCTCTTCCGGAAGACAAATTGAGAAATAAAAAGGAATCGACATACCGATCTTGCAGTAGTTTTTCGTAACAAATTTTTTTACATGGTTCGTGATTTAAAAACACGCAATATGAAAAAGAAAATTTTTCTTCGTCTAGCTCTCGAGATATTTAAGAAATCTACTTTTGGAGAACTACCCCTCACATAAATTTCCTGAAAATAGGTGTGTTTGAGTTCGGTATGTTTCCTTGTTAGAACAAGAACATCCAAGAATAATTACGGAACCTTGAAACTCATCTACACTCCCCAACAAAATTCACGAAAACAGCTTACACACACAAACACAGAGAGACGCGTCTGAAGAAGCCTCGCGCATTCGAACGTCTGTACCTCGGTTATTTCAAGGGTTTACCAAAGAGGAAAAATGGTGGGGTATTTGTAAGGTTGCAAGGGTCAAAAAGGAGCAACGAGAAATGTTTTCTTTCTTTTTTTTTTTTCTTTTTGTCTGTGGAAAGAAACCCGGCAGCGAGAAGAAACTCGGCGCAGCCCGTGGCACGCGACTTTTTCGTAACTCGGCGTGCAACGTTCGTTCGACAGGTTTCCTTTTCGATTCTGCCAGCAACAGCCGGCCAGCCGAAGGCATCTTTCACCGGGACCGTCCGCCTGCAGACGCTTTCGCAAAAGTTTCGAGCGGCTCGCGCCACTCTGCACGGTGTTTCATAAATTTTTCAACCGGTCGCTTGCGGCGGCGGTCCTCCTCGCTCGTACAATTAGTGAAAGGAGAGCCCGGAGAACCGTGTTTCGACACCTTGTCGACAAAACGCTCGAAGAGCACCGCTCGGAGACACATTTTTGCAAGCCGTTTCGCGCGCACGTCACGAAACTGCAACCTCCGAGCATTATCGTTCCCGTCGATTCTCATCCGTGCGGTTAAGTCATAGTTCCAGTCGTCGATTACCGTTTTTGCGTCAGTATTTGATCAACCAGACTGCAGATTTTATTGCATTCTCGCTCCTGCAAGTTGCTCGCGTAAAAAATCCCACAAGCTATTTGTTCGCACCTCTTATTTACCAGTTGATGCAGACAGTTTGTATTTTGCATAAAAATCCGCAACTTCAGCACTCCGATAAATATAAAATGAGGAAGATATCGTCTAGGAGAACACATTAAATCCTCGAATATTGTTCCGAGGATTACAATTTTAGTTAACAGCGCTCGTAAATTTCATTGTTATCCTCTCCACGTAAAGTGCAACATCACGATCGTCACTAGACCATGGGTTTAAGACATTTATGACAGGAATGAATAGCTACAGTTCCAAACGGTAGACGGTTAACAAAGATTATATTTAAAAAACAGACTTCCCAAGTAGCTCTTGTTTCTTGCAGCAGACGCGGTAAAATTGTGCAAATGCTACTTTCAAAGGACTGTCAGGAAATTGACGGTAACTGTAAAATTATTTGTCACAGCTGGCCCGACACCTTGTGCCCAGGTAACCACGTTGAAGTTCGGCGAAATCGTTTCTAGATCTCACCGAAGGAGCACGTTTGGCTCCCGATCGTACCTGAAAATTATCTCGGCTGGATCTTCGCAGCGTGACGCTCGTTTGTACGCTCCGCTCGCGAAACAATAAGATTCGAAAGGGAAACTGACGAACGAGGACACCGCGATCTCGTAATTTTCATCCTCCCTCTCCGGCTCGCAAAGATCGTACCGCCATAAGCAGCCGGTCGTCTCGATCCAGCGGGTCGCGTTCATTGCAATCGATGATCGTCTTGACTCATTCCCAGGGAATGTCGGTCGACGTTACAAGCGTCTTTGGTTGTCGCAGAATACGGTAAATAACTGTCGACATCGCTGCGTGGGCGCGTCGATTTATTCGACGAACTTTATTTCGCGAATCGCTGGAACTGCGCTCGAGCCTTATGCAACCGGCCACCTGACTAGGGTTCTATCTCTTCCTCGATAATTACTGTGCATCGTAAATTCTAACTCTTTTCGCACGGTTTACCATATTTTGGAATGAAAGAAGTTTACCATTTTCCGATACCGAGACGAAAATAGAATTGAATTTTCTCGAAGGGTCAAAACAATTCCGAGTCCACCTGTGACCGGTAAAACTGATTAGGCGTTCGAGGACCTTCGAAGCCTAACAAGTCGACGTTTGACGACGCAAGAGCGCCGGTAACGAGCGAGTATTCGGCCGTCGCAGAGAGTATGCGAGTCCCCCGGCGTTGATGGAGGAGGAAGAAGAAGGAGTCTTCTCCTCGGCGGTTGCGGCAGCGTCGTAAGGGTCCAGATTGGCCTTAGGTTCCAGACAAAGAGGACAAAGGCCCAGATCTGGCCGCGCCTGCGGTGCTGCTCGGCCGTCTCGAAAGAATTTGAGCGCAGAGAGCAGCGGAGGAGGCGAGGAGCGGAGAAACACCGTGCCGAGCGGAACACGTCGAGCTTGTATCGTGGCTTGTGTTCGCGATAAAGACGGCTGCACGGTTGTCCCTCGTATCCGAGCGAGCCGCACCGCCCCGTCCATGGAATACTTTCACTGGTTTCACGGCCAGCAGACACGTTTACACGATGCTAATAATACCTCGGCTTGCTCGCTCGCTCGCTTGCTCGCGAACACCATTCGTTCCTCGTCCACGGCTCTCCGATTCTACCACAGGCGATCCTTCCCGGGGCCCCGAACCTACTCTCCTGCAACGTGCGTTTCCACCTGGTCGACGAACTTCCCGGATAGCGAACGCGATCCTGACTTCGCGATCTTGACCTCGATCGCGCTCGGTTCGTGCGAAACGTGCGCTGCCACTGCTCGTCCACTGCGGCGTTCCCCGAAGTCGTCTAAAATATTCAACAGGCACTTGGCACGTCCCGAGCACACCGGCTTAGGCGTTTTATTTAGGTCCCGGGCGCGAACTTGTTCCGCGTTTTCGGACCGAAACGCACACCGGGACCGACGCCGACCGTGACCTTTCAGCGGGACTCGCTGGACTCTCGTACGGCTTCTGCATTGTTTTCGCGAATGCTCCCGGAGAGTGTTCTCCTTTTGCGAAACCGGGTTGAAACCTCTCGTGGTGTCGGCGAGCTTTGTTTCACTTTGTTTCGCTTTTGCAATCACGTCTGGTAAAGAGGAAGATGCGTCCTCTCGATTTCGTAAAAGAAATCGCGCGTTCCAGTATGTATAGTAAGTAGAATCGGCTGGTCATGAACAGACACGTCAGTATCAGATTCTCTCGATATCAAGATGTCGAACAACCTAATATCATTCCGCTTTCTCGACGTATTTTTTGTACGTTCAGAATACAAAAAGTTGGATTTAACCCATTTCATCTGATCTAGAATATCTTCATTGTTTGGACACTGTTTTTAATTACAATATAGTAACTTTTAGTGGTGCCCCAAATCGATTGCAAAGCAATAGAATAATGAGGAATTCAGGAACTCACGCGTTAAAACTGTGTAGTTTGAATATTATAATTGTTGAACACGTTTGCTATTCGACATAAGGATAAAATGGCACAAAGTGCCATTCTCCTACGGGATCCGTCCGCTGACGAAACATTTTCAGCTGGTCTTCGGACGGTGTAAACAGAGTGGGACGAGCAAACGAGCGAATTCTTCGGTTCAAACGAGGAATAAATTGGCGCATGCGACCAGGAAGAGGAGGGTGGTGCCCGGCATTGTTGTCCTGGTAGCAGGATGCGTCAGCGACACGTCGCGGCCGCACATCCGCCGGAAGAAGCTCCCCTCTGTCTTCGATGAGGTTGCATTCAGGAACGGGCGTCCGCAATACATCGATGCCTCGGAGTCCCGTTCGCCCGTGTTCTTCTACCCTTCTCCTTTTTCTTCTTCCTCATTTTTTTTTCTCTTCTTTTTTAATCGACCAAGTTCCTGAATTTCACTCGAAGAGGATAAACGATACCCCGCGGGCAGACTTTAATGGACAATCGACGGTAATGTCTTTTTTAAAGTCGTCGCCGGGGCGCGCGCGAAGGTTCTAAAATGAACGCGTAGCTGATCTCCAGAGCAGCTTCCTCCGCGAACTTTCGTAATTTCAATCCCTTAGACGCCGGCGAACCGGTCTTCCGGCCGACTACGACGACGACGACGCGAAACTTTCTTTAAACAAAGTTCTGCTCCACGGGCGGGCGATGACGCGGTGGCTTGCTCGATCGCTCGAAACATCTGCCCCTTATCTTCGCGTGAAAGATCGTCATTGTTCGATCCTTCCCGCTCCGAAATCCTCGAGGTAAAAAATCCTTGGAGGATAC
Source organism: Seladonia tumulorum (assembly GCA_913789895.3). Classification (NCBI taxonomy): domain Eukaryota; kingdom Metazoa; phylum Arthropoda; class Insecta; order Hymenoptera; family Halictidae; genus Seladonia; species Seladonia tumulorum. The sequence continues at coordinate 16,549,861 of OU565277.1, read as the reverse complement.
CGAGCTGTTCCTCGAATTTCATAAAATAGAATTTCGTAAAAGAAATTTCGCACAAAATTGTGATTCGTGTGAGACTCCGCTTCGTCGTTAAAGCGTATGCCGAGGATTACAAGACCACGTGAAACGTGGGAGCAATATTTTCGTGTAAATGGCTAGAATGTTGTTTAACCGTTTCGCTGAAATAGAAATTGAAACAAAATATCTCGTTGAAAGCTGATCAAAACGATTCAACTCTTCCGACGAAGGTGAAACGAATTTTGTAAAAATCGTAATCGGCGAGGGTGGTGGAGGATCATGGTCCCGTGGGTAAGCACCGTGCGAAAGCTCGTTAAAATCGAAGTCAGAGCCAGGGCCCTTCCTCCAGGGAGGAAACGGCGGAGAGGATCGCCGGAGGCGTTGGAAGGTGAGAGGCGACCGAGAACAGATAATTTATTGTTATTCCCCGTGCATTCGATGACGCTACGCATTCCCCAAGATGGCGGCTGCCCGCCACGGAGAGGAGAAAGAAGAGTCAAGAAGAGGACGACGAAGAGAAGAAGAAGAAGAAGAAGAAGAAGAAGAAGAAGAGAGAAGAGAGGAGAGCGATCGGTCGCGGACAGAGAGACGGAGAAGAAACGGTTGGTAGCCGTGACCTTGTCTGGTACCCGACCCCACCGTGTGCGCCTTGGCTTCCACACACATCCTTGGCACCCCACTACGCAACCACTGACAACGGAAAAGAGAGGAGTGCCAGCGCCTCCGGGGTAGGGAGAGAAGATCGAGCGGAGGGGCCCCGGAGGATCGAGAGAGGAGAGAACGCGGCCGAACGAGACGCCGGATCGCTAGATCCACCGAGCTACACCGCCTCTCTCGTATACACTCTCATTGTTACCTAATTTAATGAGCACCGGCGAGCAGCACGTGCCCGTGAACACGTCGCTGCCGGGAAGACACAGCGATCACTTTCGAATACATGGTAATTAAATTCTATAAAAGAAGAATTAGATGGAAGAACTTGATTCGATGTTCAAGCGACTCGAAGATCAATTGTACTCGGATTTCTGATGTGAACACCAGTCTCGACAACTCTCGCAAAATTAAAATTTTATATTTATTAAGTTCACCAAACCCCTCCACGAGTCTCTTTAGTTTTGCAAGTAAACGCTACAATATTACATGAGATATTATCATATGCACACCTTACAATCTTCGAGAAAGTAGGAAATCTACATACACGCTTTAACATTAGGTTTCGTTATGAACAATCTGTGGTTCAGAGGTAGTTGGAAGCCTGGATTGCGACAAAATCAAAGTAATTTAATTAAGGAACGTGTAGGGTCTGTTAATTTGATCCGACGCTGCTCCAACAGCGTACTCGGTTTCTATTTTTATCGCTCGAGCTCGAACCATACGCGAGCGAATGAACGATGATGTTCATTCAGGAGTTTAATAATACCACTACAGAGAGCGGTAGATTCAGTGCGTGCACTCGTTTAAAAAATTGTTAGCAGAAGATCAGCAGCTACGCTTGTGTATACCTGTTAGACCAATTTAATTGGCTTCTGTCGTTCTCGAAAGGCCTGTACTCCGTGGGCTAATGGAACCGAAACTACTATGAAGACAGGCCATAAGTTTGTTCTTATTTGAGTCATGTGCATGATTCACCTTGACCCTCCATGATTCATCACTACTCTTTCAATTAAGTCGTTCCACACTCGATCACTCGGTTTCTCATCGACTTTTATCCACCGGTCGGATCTGAAAGAGGACTTTTACAACATTTGTTCTGTGCGAATGACCTTATCGTTCCTGCCAACAAACAATATTTACAACGAGAAACAGTATTTAAAACGAGTAATAAATTTGGTTTTCGAAGCTATGAACGATCATGTTCGTATGGGAAAGAAACGTTTATAAAACATCCTGGTCGAAATATTCAATTTCGGCCACAAAGAGCTTTTCAGACCGCCGTGTTCCAAGTACAAGTTTCCAGGGCAGGTTCTTCAGGATTTTCCTGCGACCCCTCCAGGCAAGATGTTCTGGGAATTGCGCGACGGTCGTTACAAGGGTCGCAGTTCCATGCAGCCCCTGCTCTCGAGGCGGTCTATCCCTTATTTCCATCCCTTCTGGACGGAGGGGACACGATATACCCCGCGATAATCTCGTCGAGAAACAAATTCCAAAGGGACACGTCCGTGGGAAGAGATAAACCTACGGCAGCCAGAGGTTCTTCCGTTTTATCGACGATCTCGAGACCTCTGTCCCCCTTGGAAATAATCCTCGGACCGATTTTTCAGGATCTCGCCGGAACCTTGAAGAAGTTGACCTGTCCGAATTTTTCCGATTAAACGGAATCCTCGAGCATGGTCAACTTTCGATTAAAGTTCATCGTCAGGAGTTGAATAGCTGCCCTAAAAATACTGTGAACCTGGTATGTCCCAACTGTGAACTCTAGCCGCGTATTTCGGGATTTAGCCGAGTACTGAAAAACTCGCGACGTTTCGAGGATAGGAAGCGTTGTTCGGGGGATCGTGAGAGAGCAATCGAGAGTCGAAGCTCGCGGTTATCTCGACTTATCGAACGGGCAACGGCGCAGTCGAGAGGCACAAGCAGGCAAGGAGGCAAGGAGGCAAGCAGGCAGGCGAGCACGTGCGTTTATCTGGAGCTGGCGCCTGTTCGATCGCGAGGCGCGGCGTGACTCGCATCGGCCCGGTTCAACGACCCGATTTCTGTGATCTTGCGTGGCCTTGGAACACAGACCGGATGTTGCGAGACCCGAGCAGCGACCAAGAGAGCCGGAGGAGTCGAGTCACGGAGCAGACTATGTAAAGTTCGAGGCCGAACACGTGCGAGTGTTCGACCGTCCCTCCTCTCGTCGGCAGATTCTAATTTCGAGCGGGGATTTCCGAGCTTGCAGATCTGCTTCGAGGTCTGGCGGGTTTGGACAAACCTAAATTCGTTTCCTCCTGACGATTTCAAACACACCTACGTAACACTCACCTCGAACTCAAACATGACCAATCAAGACCGAAGTGGCGGCAGAGAACACAGTGAAAATCAACAGAACACAGTGAACTGTGATCAAGGAAGAGCAGGATCAACGAAACTCGACGCACCTATCGAGACATTCCGACGCAACAGGCTCGAATCCCTCCGAAGGGCTTTCGCAGGGCCTGTTCCCGGTCTCAGGCGGTGTTCCTCGCGCAAAAACTCGTTCGATCCGCGTAAAAAAGCCCGAAGGTAGCCCGCGAGACGATGCACGGGGTTAGGAGGCTGCGCGTGCACGCGAAGAAAAGCGAAGGGGCACGGGCAGACAATGAACAATCGTACATTGTTACGAGTTATAGCATTGTTACTCCACTCCATGGCCGGGGCCCGTGTTCACATAATTAGGCTGTAAACGTTTCGAGACAATCACCATTGTATTCTGTCTTTCTCTCCCCACTCTCGCTCTCTCTCTCTCTCTCTCTCTCTCTCTCTCTCTCTCTCTCTCTCGCGGCTTTGCCCCCTCTGGATTAAGGTGCCACCAACACCCCCCGCGGGATTCTCCTCCGGGATCCTCGCGATCGTTAAAATAGGAGTCACCGATTTATTTTTCCTCCTCCACGCATTCCGCTTCCAGACGCAGGTCCGAGCCCGCAAAGGAGACTAGGCTCGTTACCAAACTGAATTATGAACTGCTGGTATGAAGACTGGTTGAAGTTTGACGACTGTTCGAACCCTCGTTTCCCAAAACTTTAGCGAAACCGGATAATTATATCGTCGCGTAGAAAAAGTTGGCGAAATTTGTTTTGCAATTTTATTTTTCTTCTCTTGTCAGAGTGTTTCACGAATTCATATTCAGTTTCCTACGACGCGGTTAAACCGGTGTCGCGTGATCCCACCTCGTTATCAAGCCACTCTGCTCGTCACAGTTCCAGACAAAAAGAACGTTACCTAAGCGAAGGACATTTTCTCGCCGTGAACTTTGCCTCCCTTCCGAGCCGCCGGTTTCCGACGCACGGAAATTGCGCCGTTCGTTATCGGGATTCACCGGGCGATCAGCTTGTCAGGGGAAGTACCACCTGTATCCCCGGTCTCGCGATGAAATCGTGCGAAACAACTGCTACAATCATATTTTCGACCTAGAAACAGCAGTAAACGTATCCACCAAGTCAATTCTTTCAAACCGAAAAATACTTAAAAATACGATGACAGAAAATAAGACCAAATCGCGCATTTGCGCTCAATTGAAAAGCAGTTTTATATTTCTAACATATGGAAAGAACATCGCACAAGTAATTAACTCTAGATGACTGGCATGCGTGGACACGACGACGTCAAATAAAATCAGGAATGTAATTGGAATCTTTTTATTAAACAACAAAAACGGTATTACTTCATATTGGAATTACCAATTGATGCGTCGTTTGATATCACAAGATTTAACTTTCCAATCGACAGTTTCACGAAGGATTAGTTACGCAGGGTTAAAAAGCCAGAGGTTTCGAAGAAATTTACGGTTTCCCAAGACGGTGAGAGCATCCCGCGTGTTCGAAACCATCATCCGCAATCATCTCTGTTCAGAAACCAGACCAAGCGCGTTCCTCGGCGTCGGGATTCCGCTCTCTCTGGCTCGCCGGAGGCGGAGAGCTTAATTTCAAGCAGTCCGACAAAAAAGGCATCTGGAACGAGAAAAGTTTCGCGCGAGTTATCCTCCGCCAAGGACACCGTCTTCGGGAACCAGTCTCCCGGCGAAAAAGCCAAGCGGTTGCTCATCGGGCGCGTGCACGCGTCGCTCGTGTGAGGAAATCCGTGAGCGGAGCCTTTCGTTTTCCCTTCGACGGGCCTTGAGAAAATCTCGACGTCGGAGTCTTTCGATTTCGACGCGAGAGAATCGCCCAGGACCTCCTCCGCCTCGTTTGCTCCTTTGTACGATCCATGGATCAACGATGGTGCTGAATCACTGTTCCCTCTCGATGAACAAGAGGTATTCCCGCGAACTCACCGCGCAACTATTTCGTGCCGCAACTCTATCCTGGACGTGGACTTTCCTTCGGGAGATTTCGGTTCGATTTCGTGGCGAGATTTTAGCGCCGGGACCAGCAGGAATGGCGGAAATTCGGACCAACGTTAAGTGTAACAAATGTGGATCTTTGTGAAGAAATTTTCTCCGTTAATTGCAGCGCATAGGTACCGAATAAAAATGTCTCACTTTCTTTAATCGACTTAAAGTTTCGATTTAATTTGCTGTTGAAGATGCAGGCACAGATATTTTCTAATTTCGAGGGAAAATGACAATTCCATTAGAACTTGATGATAAGATTGCTCGAACCTCGAAATATTCGCCACAGTAATTAACTCGTACCTGGCAAGACTTAAGCTCTATTAAATTCCTAATTCTTTAGTAATCTGTTTAAGTGCTTAGCCGTTCCTATCAAATTCTAAGAAGATCAACTTGCTCTCAAGTCGTGAAACCACGAAGCTAGAATTAAAAAATTCCAATCAAAAATGAAATGTTGTGGATAGATAAAGTCTTAAAAGGATCGTCGGACAGGGCGACTCGAACGATCGTGATTTTCGCGCGAGCAGAAAAGGAAAAATAGTTGCGATAATAGCGTTCGTTCTCAAGACGGCGAACCAGTTTGCATCGCGAGAAAGAGGATTGTAGCTTATGACGGTCGATCGTGTAGTTAGAACGTGCTACACGACCGTTGGACGCAGAAATTGCTCGTCTTCGAAGTGGTCCCCGCGAGAGAGAGAGAGAGAGAAAGAGAGCCGGGTCTTTACGCGGCACCTGCGCGAGTATCTTCTTCCTGTTGCTATCGTTTGTCTTCTGGCGACTGTGCTCGTTTATCTGCAACACGATCCGCGAACGGTGCACGTGCAACACGGTGAACGCGAGACCAAGACCGCGGCTGTTGCCGATCGTTTCGTTCGTTCGATCGTCCCGTCCAAGAACAAGTGGACGAGGCGTCCGATATTAAATGGCGCGACGTGCTCTCTCTCTCTCTCTCTCTCTCTCTCTCGCGATTCCAGTTTCGCATTTTTCTTTCGCCTTCCTCGTTCGGAGAGTATATATCGAGTATTGCGCTCTCGGTTCTCGCGCGTTCGTGAATTTCTTGTTGGCGGCGCACAGGAATCTTGTCGCAATTAAGAAATCCATGTTACTAATATCTGGCTGCCTCGTCGAGGCAGATATTACCGAAGGCCGGCCTGTGCCTGCCGCGGATAAAATACGTCCCGGTGATTTTTCCGTTACAGTTATTCAACCGATCTAATAATAATTGTTGTTTATCGCACGCGATTGGAACTGGCGAGTTTGTTACGACGTCCGCGGAAACAAGAAAACATGATGGCGGCCGTAATTACGATCGCGACGTCGATTCGACTGACGTGTAAATAGCCGAAGCATCGAAGGAACGTAAATTGAACGTGATATAGAGGAGACGAAGAGAATATCTTTCGACGATCGTCGTCGATCTCCAGGCTGCACGTGCGTCGGATCCAGTGTGTCGAGGCTGCAGTTTGACCCGCGTAACCCGTCCTTAAATGCGCCTACGTTTGGTGGGGGACTGCGATGATCTCACTCTCTCGAGAACGGAGAACAGCGATCCGATTTAAAGTCGCTCCGAGGCGCCGCGAGTCGATGGAAAAAGTCAAGTGAGCAGAGTTGAAGATTCTTCTTTCCAATCTGCTACTTCGGCGATGAGAAATATCAAATTCGTCGATTCGGTGAGCTGTGGGCATGAACTGATCCGTCGGGCATTGCTACGGCTCCGTGGAGGCCGAGAGCTAGCAAACCACGCCCTCTTGGAACAGTCTACGCAAATAGAAAGCAAAAGATGGTCTTGCGTCTTTTTGCAATGCTTCATTTACATCGCAGTATCATTCTAGAACAAACATATGGTCAGACGGATTTGTGAGGCATTGCTCGGTCTCCGCAGAAGCCGAGAGCCAACAAACCACGCCCCCAGAGCTATATACGCAAAAAGACAAGAAGCTTAGATAGCCTTATATCTTTCTGTAACGTTTCATTTATTTCGGAGTATCATTCCGGAACAAATATAACCTCGGATTGATCTGTGGAGCTCCGTAGAAGTCGAGAGCTGCTAAACCACGCCCCTCGGACCACTCTACGCGAACAGGAGGCAAGCTGGGTGGTCTTATGTCTTCTTTTCTGCCGTTTCATCTCAGTTGAAGTATCATTATACGATAAGTATAAGCTCCGATTGACCCGAGGGAAATTATTCAGGCTACGTAGAAACCTAGAGCAACGGAACCACGCCACTTAAGGCATTTCACTGTGATAATGAATAAGGTAGACGGTTTTCTACCTTTTCCCTTGACTTCATTTGCATCGTAGCGTCGCTTTAGACCATATATGGGCTCAGAGATCGCTTCTCGAGACGCTGATCTGGCTTGTTAAAAGCTTGGAGTCATTTCACCACGCCCAAAACCATTCTATTCAAAAAGGACAAGGTGGTTGTTTTATAGTTGTTTCTCTGATGTTTCATTTCGATTGAAGTATCGTTCTAGAATAAGCATGAGCGTAGATTGCTCATGGGTCATTGCTCCGACTTCGTAGAAGTCAAGAGTTACCAAAGCCACGCCCCCACGGGGGGTGTACTGTGAAAATGAGCAGGGTATCTCTTATCTTCCCCTTTGAGTGTATTTACATTGAGACGTCATTGCGGATTGCGAATGGGCAGTGATTGCTTTAAAGGGCACTGCTTGAGCCGTGTAGAAGCCGGTGGAAACTAAACCACGCCCACTCAGAAGACACTATTTAAAGAGGACGGGATAAATACTTTTCTACCATTTCTTATGATTTTATTTGCATTGGTGCATCGTTCTAGACCAGCCAAAGGCACAGATAGCTCTCCGGGGCATTGCTCAAACTCTATAAAAGTCAAGAGCAACTAAACCACGCCTACCCGGAGCACCCTAAAGCGACCAAAATAATCTGCTACTAATTCGAGATTCATAAAATATTCCACCCCTATCCAACGTTATATATGTAGGAGAAAATGACCTCAGGGACGACGCAGAGAGGGAGAGAGGTTCAAGTCAAACGTTATCGGGGAACGAAACAGACGACTGTACCTTACGTTCTCCGTTTCTTTCTACGCGCAAAGAGCTTCGAGTAACCACGGTTTCGTTAGTATCGATTTCGCCGGAGCCAGGCCAGAACGAAATTCGTGCGTGCACCAGAGAGACGGCCATCCGACGGGGCTGAGAATCGTCGCCGGAACAAAAGAGGCAGTTGAAACGAGCCGAAAAACAAGGAACCGTGCTGGGGCGCGACTCCGAGAGAGGGATCGATCTCACCGAGAGTCGTCGCGCCCGACAAAAAATCGCGAGAGCAGCTGAGGGCCACTATTATTGCCCCGAGATTCGACTCGGATCGAGCCGCGAAACGCCGGGCCATTGTCTCGGGCCTCTCGAACGGGGCGTGGCCCGACCCGACAAATGGGTCGAAATCATCTGCGGCCGAGAATCGACCCGTTTCGCCGTTCCAACGGTCGCCAACAGTTATAGCTAGACTGCGGATCTTTACAAAATAAAAATTGTATAAGCTAATTGTAATAATACATTTCTTCGTCAAGAAATCTAGTTGTACGTTCACATCATACTTGCAACCGAAGATATTCACAGTCAGCTTCACGATTCCTCGATTTTCACTATTTTCTCCAAGCACGTATAAAGCTCGTATGCATCTGCAACCCACATCTTTTAAATTTTCACAAAACAACTTATACTATTGTTTTCGTAGCTCGGAGTGTACGCAATTTCTCCAAGATTTTTATCAAGTAACATCTAGTGAACCGAACCGTCCAGCTTGACAGAAAAGCTGAAGCGGTTTGGTGCATTTGTGAAATAGTAATTTCGATGCGAAGCGTGTGCCGTTAATTATGCGAGTGCATGGTGTTTCATGAAAATCGGTGCGCGACGGGGGTTAAAGATCGTCTGCGAGTTTGCTGGGATTGCTTTCGTGGAAACGAGGACGCCTAGAATCGCGTCTGACCAGGAACGTTCCTATCTACTTCGCGTTGAATTCCGCCGTGGCAGCAGCTGCTTTTATCTCGAATGTGGCGCGATTGCGGTATAATCTGTAGGTCCGATTCTAAAGCACGACGGTTAATACGATGGCCCGCGTTTATTCTCCAATTCGATACAATTCCGTAACATCTCGGAGCCCGCATCTCGCCGTACTGACCCCATTATTCCCCCGATCGACGCCCGGACCGCACAATGGAGAGCGAAAAACGAAAAGGCTCGAGAGGTCCAAATCATATTTCTCCGGGGGCCCGGGGGGCCCGGCCGTTGCATCAGCCCTCTCGCGAGCCAACCTTTGCTCGGCCAGATCGAAATCGAGCGATAAACCCTGGCCCGATCCCAGTAGCAGAGCGGGTGCGCCATTGTTTCGAAGGTTCTCGGGGAGGGTGTGGTTCCAGGCGGCGAAATCCTTAAAAGGTCGCGCCGTGGAAACGCCGCGAAGCTCCGTTTTCTCGAAAAGCTGGTGCCCGTTCCTATAAAATAGGTGGAAATTAAAAGTTTTCATGAAATTGGCTAAAACTAGGTCTTTTTGGACACAATTAAAGTATTCGGTACATTTATTATAATTTAGGAAAACTTCAGATTTCTATTCGTATTGCTGCACCATTCTAGGCCAAACAAGGGCACAGCTTGCCCTCTGGGGCATTGTCGGACTCTGTAAAAGTCAAGAGCAACCTAGCCGCGCCCACCAAGAACCCTATACAGCAAACAAAATATTCTTCTACCAACTTCCTCGCTATTAATGCATACTGATCCGTAGTGCAGTAACGAATAATGTCTAATTAGCAGAGACACGAATTTTGCCCAGCTTTTCGCGATTCCGGCACGAGTGTGCGGTGTTCCAGCCGACAAGAGAGGTGGTTAGAGAGCGAAAAGCACGTCGGCGACGGGGTTTCTATCGGGGCCCGTGTTGCCCCTTTGTCGAGGCAGCTGGCGAACAGGTGTGTCGGGGGCCTTAGCCGTCAGCTGTTCCGCTTCTAAGCACCGCGACCACTAAGCTGCGGCGCGCGGAACGGCCGTTACGTTCCTCGACGGTTCACGCAAACCGACCACCGAAGAAACCGGCCGTGTCGATGCTCTTCCTCCTTTCCGCGTGCGAAATTTCCTTTTAAATAATCGCACCGACGGATATCGTCTGCGGGAGATAATGGAGCAGCGATTCTCAACCTCTTCGTCCCGGCGACCTTTGATTTCACACATTTGTTCTACGAATTTGTTCCTTCATTTTTGTTCCCAACAACCTCCTATCGCAACGCCACAACGCTCGACAAAATGGAAGTCGGATAGATGAAAATCGTCGTTGTGGGTCCCGAAGCGACCGCGTCCGCTAAATTCAGGATTGGTCGGGCCAGTGAGCCATCGTTCCCCTTAAGGATTAGCAGCAGGTGAATACGCATTGTAGCTAGGCACGGGAATTCTATGGACGGCCTCTAATCTCATTAGCATTATTTAATCGGCGGCTCGGTGCTCCGACGAGATTTATATTTCCATACAAAGCTCCATAGAGATGTCGGTGGCGTAAAAGTTTCCAGTTCGCTTTTAATAGCAACAAATAGGCGGCTCGGTTATACTCCTGCTAAACTAGGAGCCTAGCATAGGAGTATAACCGAGCGAGAGGTTCGACCAGCCATAAGTCCCCGATCACGGTGTTGCAACACCGGTTGGCGCGTCATTCGGGAACAACGACGCCGTAATAGATCGGCGCGTCGTTTCGGTATCATTGAACGCAATTGACAACTGCTGACTGGCAGTACAGCGCCGGTTGGCAACCGTGCCGTGCGCGACCAGCCGTGTCCGCGATTTACGCTCGTCCTCCACGATGTTTGATCGATCTGCCTCGTTACGTTTCCACGCTGATAACCAACCGCCTTATCCCGGCGGAAACCTCCCTCTGAAAACCGTCCCCGCATCCCCTCGTACCACCGTAGAACCGTCGCGTGACCGACGCTAATATTATAATCGAAACCCTCTCCGAAAGCTCGCGTCCACCCCACGGACTTGCAGAATTTCCTTCGACGCGCCGAGGGAAAATTGAAGGCTTTCGCTGGAAACGGAAAAGTTGCTAGTCCAACTTCTATTATCTTCGGTATACTTTTTTCTGGATGAACAGACCATGACAAAAACGAATTATTCAAGCAGATATACTGTTTTATTCGATCCTACAAGAATTGAAATTGGTTTTACAAAAAACTATTTGATCCATTCGTACTGTGCTCACCGCAAGGAATTTTCTAGTTGACGAACTGAATTTCTTGTCTGGTTTTTATAAAACACAGGGATCCGCAGTCTAACGATAAATTACGCAGGCCCGGGTCAGAACAGACCCATCACAGAATAACCACCGACCGTGTTCCGGCAAACCGCGATCAACGATGAACTTTCTTTCTCTCGCTGGCATTGTTCCGAGCAGATCGGTAGCGGCCGGTTTTCCGGCGCGTTTTCACGACACGCGAAAGTAGTTCGGCTCGAGCGACCGTAACGGGGTCCGCTTTAAACCGGCCGATGGACGACGGTGACGCAACGGAGACGCCGCGCGCCGCGAGGAGATTACACGAGCACTTTCTCCGATTCCGAGGAAGCGCGTAATATTGTTCTGGATTAGAGTCGGCCGCTGACTAACGGGGATAAAGACGCCATTAATGGGACTCGGGATTCAAAGAGAGAGGGGAGAGAGAGAGAGAGAGAGAGAGAAAGATGTTCGTTCGTCGGCGAGCTGGCAACAGCCGTGACGAGCTGCGTTCCGAGCGAAGGGCGTCTTACTCGACTCCTCTTCGTAGCGGCAAATTAAATTCGAGGCTTCTCGAGCGCATTTCCGGTTCTGCGGGAACGGCGTCGCAACGCATCGTGCTTGATCTTTCAATTTTTACATCGAATTAATTTTTGTGATACATTATTAACCATCGACGAGCCGAACGGGAGTTATCGCGCGTCGATACTCTTGAATCTCTATGAAAATCGTGGTACATAGATTCTTTCTGGCGAGGTTCGCGTCGAGCAGTGCCGTTTTCTCGAAACGATTGAGTAACTGGGGGTCAATCGAGGGTGCAGGCTGCAGGGTATGGACTCCGGGACAGTGATTGGTCGGGATTCTTTTTTTTTTACGAGCAGAAAGAGATGATTTTCTCTCGAGGCGTCTGGATCGAATGGCATTCGATTTCGAGAGGAAATACGAGAGAGAGCACGCCGGTCGTTGGCGAACATGGTGGAGGCGCCCGACCGGCAGCGGTATTGATCCGCGGGGGTCACCTTTGCCCCACCTCGACACGAGACCAACCCCCAAATCCACCGGCGTTGCCCCCGCACCCTCTTCAACCCCTCTAGCCCCCACTATAACAACGACACCCACAGACGAGGGGGAATCGGGCGAGGGTAGAGAGCGAAAATGGGGAAGAAGAGAGACACCGACCTGCACCCCTTCTCTACGGCGAGTAAACTGACAAAAATGCTCCGGGAAAAATCCGGCGGCGCTGCGGCTCCCTGTCCTGTCTCCTACTCCTCTGAATTGGGCCGGCCACGTTTCACCTGTTTTCGCAGGATTAACAGGTTTTCCGGGGCCCCTGCACGCAAGTGCCGTCACTGGTTTACGAAACTGCTCTCTGGCGAGCGTTTCCACCGCCAGATTTCGGTTTTCGTATTATATATTACTCTATGTCAGCATCGGTTTTGGTGCAGAGTGTTTACACTGAACCTACCATTACCGGTGAAACGACCGTTTACAGATTTTGTATTTTATAATTATTTAGAAAGATGCTTCTATTGGGAATGATTATTCACGTTTCTTTATTTAAAATCCGAATAAATTCGATCGTGTCATTTTTCCAAGGCGTAGCAGCCATTTTTAGTGCTCGATAGGTTTAGTAAAGCGAATTTCATAGATGCAGGCTAGTGTAGAACTGCTATTGCCGGTCAGACACTTCGATGGGAAATGATTGAATAAAGTCGATGAATCGAGAACAGAGTTAACAAGCACGTAGTTATATTCGCGAAGAGGTTTCTCGACGCATCGATCTCCTTTCAAATCCAAACAGCGACGTCGACCGAAGTTCGCGACAACCCGAAATTTCGAAGTTTGATAGAGTTTCCGGAGACTTGGGTGAAAATTGACCCTGGTACGGGCTTTCTAGCGGTAGTCACCGGAACTATGAATTAACAGTTCCGATCAGACTGCGGGCTTTTGTGCGAGCATTCGTTCTTATCGATCAGTTGGCCAAACATAATTTTTCATAAAATTGTGTACAGAATACAAAATTGTTCAAGTCAATTGTACGAAACAGAAATTAGGTAAAAATACCTATTCTTCTTTTAATAATATTTAATAAGTTCAGAATTTTCGACTACTCTCATTCAACGATTGCTGCCACCGCGTTGAACATAAGAGATCGTCTTGCGATACAATTCCCGATTAACGATCGGATAAATAGACCGACGCATCTCCACTTGTGCAACAATCGAGGTTAAACAAGAGCATCGACGGGTCGACGGGGCAAAGACTCTGACGATCGCGTCTGACAGGTCTCGATCAGACGAACAACAGGGCTCTAACGAGGATGGACCGAGGTCAACCGACCGAGCACGAAAATTCCGTAGAGAGCGACGGAAAATTCCTGCGGGAAATTTATTCGCACAAATTTTTCGCTAATCTCGAGCGTTACCGGGGCCAGCCGAGTCCAGGATGTCAGTGTCCGGTGTTCGTGGCCGGAAACGAGCGAGTCGTGAGCGCTGTTCGCGTAAAAGTTACGTCACGAGGTCGCCGGAAGTGACCAGCTGGAAAAATTGGAGCGACCTCGGTCCTGGACCTGTGTTTTCCAGGTGTCCGTTTGTCCCTCGTACCTGGTCGTCGTCGGAGTTACGAGGATCCAACCTGGAATCGTTTCAGAGCTGGAAAAATAATTTTTATGAAATAGTTGAATATTTCTGTTCGTCAGAATTTGAAACAAAAGTCAAACAAAATCGATAAAAATCATGATAGCGTTCAAGCCGTACTCTCGAAGAGGCTAGGCGGTTCGATTTCTCGTTAATCGCAGCGATAGTTAACCTGTAATTCGACAGGAGGCTTTGCGAGAATTATTTCACGAGTCGCTTTCAATGGGGAACTTAATTCTACGAGCTGATTTCTCGAAATCAGACATTTCCGGTGTCGACCACCTGATAACCCGTCGTCCCTCGGCGTTATCAACCGTCGCAGCGTTTCGCAGGCCTCGAAGTTCACGGTAAAACACGATTCCTCCGGTCTCCTTTATCGCGGGCGTGCGGTTGAATCGTGAACAATCATCACCGGCGAGTCACTCTCTGAAATGATTTTGCTGGTGGAATTCGGTACAGGATCAAGTTCAATGTGTACTTGCTGCAGCGATCGCGGTTTCCTTCAGGAAAAGTTTATCTTGAGGCGCGTATCTTGAGCGACCGTGGCCGTGCTCGGCTAGCGAATTGACATTCGACGACGTTTTACGAGGGACGCTTTAACGATGGTTTCCGGTTGCTCTTCAAATGCCTGCGGGATAATTCTGCTTATTGTTTTTAAACGACTCTCTCGCGCTTTCGCGAACAACGTCGGAACGCTTGCAGGTTTCACCACGTTTATTTCGACATGTATGCTTGCGTTGTGTGCTGCGTTCGACGTTTCCAATCGCGTATTCGAATTTACTTTATCCTATCTATGGTCGAAGTCGGTACACTCCTTGTGCTTCGAAATTAGAGAGGTGAGAATGGTGTTAATCCAATTGTTCAATTTTACCGATACGATACAATTAAAATTTCAAGTATTCTTCTGTATCACGCTTTCAACAAGAACGCTATAAAAATTCAATATTCCTCCTGGAAGCACAGAACCATCGATACTCGATGACTTCCAAAGTAATACGAGTTCCAACTTGAAATTTTGCAGAGATTCCCAAATACTCGAGCTACAAGATTCTCCAGAAAAGAGTAGATTGTGTTTCACCAAAGAAAAAATTAAAATTTATCGCTTAAAAAGTTGGGTTTCCGATGAATGTTTTCTTTATTCTCGTTCGGTCGGTTACGAGCGACTCGGAACAGGGAACAGCAAGGTGTGCACAAGCTCCCGGCGAGGTGTTTCTCCGAGCACACGACGTCCTCGCCGTTTCCACACGCTGTTTATGCGCGACATCAAACGCGCAGCGACGAACATCGCGGAACCGAACGACCGTGAACACGCCGCGCGCACGAATTTATTACGATATTATTCGATGCGATCGTGTCGGCAATAAATATCGCGGGACACAGCGCACAACACAACAACACCGGAATTTCGACGGGCACGCGAATTTGTTCCGATATCCCGAGCATGCTCGTCGACGCGCGCGCCGTGCAATCCCGATTTTCCACGGTCGCCGAATGTTTTCCGCGCGCTTCTAATCGCTGTATGGTCGGGAGAAAGATGGACAGACCGAGATAAAAGAGAGGGAAAGGGAGCGGAATGAGCGTGGTGACAAGTTCTTTGAATACGTCGCGTAACTTTGTCACTTGAACCGAACATGGGGGAAACGTGGAACACTCGCTGAAACTATCTGGGAGTTAAAAGGAAATGATAAATGATATTCCCCTCCTACGAAAACTGAGATCTGCAAATTTCCCAAGAAGAATCCACTGCAAATTTAGGGTGATTTATTTTAATGTACTTGTTACAAGGATGCATTTACTGAATTTTTAGTTGACTTATATCGTAGATTGTGAACGAATCGACCAGTGTACCGAACAAACACCCCACAGAGAGATTTTAACCACTTCGAATCTTCACAGTTTTCGAATTTGAAGATTCGACAAGGTGCACTTGTGATCGAATAGGAATCTGCTGCTGCGTCAGACCATGACCATGGCCATTCCGTTCATGCCGATTGTCTCGAGAACGGAATCTTGTTTGAAACCACACCATCGGATTAGGCTTGATCAAATCACATTGGTAGCAACGCTATTTATCGTTTAAGTCGATTAAGGTTAAATCCAGCACTGTAAAAAACTTGGTCTTAAAGTTCGTCGGAATCGCGTGTCGCGAATCACAATAAGTAGAATCGGTCGTCCACGACACAGACGTGTTCTTCTCTTTTTACTTATTTTTGCACGTAGAATCGGCTGGTGCCAGCTCGCAGCCCCGATCCCTCGAGACACCCTGTACGATAAAGATAACGGAAATTTGCGAAAACGTGTCGGGCGTTGTTGTCGGCGCGTCCGGCGTCGGTCGGTTGAAAAATCAATGCGCCGGTTGAACGAGGACAAATTAAACTAACCAGGTTTTCCCACTGTGTGTTCGCATTGCAGGTACAAAGCGAATCATTGCGTGAGCGGGGGCGGTAGCCGCGGAAACGGCGCGACTGGCGGTACCGGAGGCGGTCTAGGTAGCGGAGGCGGAGGCGGCGGCCGCGGGGGCGGCGGGGGTGGAAGCCCCGGCAGGGGCGGCGGCGGAGGAGGAGGAGGAGGAGGAGGAGGCGGTGTTGGAGGCGGAGGAGGAGGAGGAGGCGGGGGAGGAATAGACGGTGGCGCGGTGCCCGTTGCACCACCGACCACCGGCCGTCACCACCACCACCACCACTACCACCATCATCACCATCATCACCACCTCGTCACCACGACCACCACGACCACCACCACCACCACCACCACCACCAACGGCGGCACCAGGCACCACAAGTACAAGCTGCCCGCTGGCAAGCTGTGCAACGAACACCGTCACCACTCGCATCATCACCGGCATCACCCACACCATCGCTCCCACCATCGGGGCATGAACATGGGCCAAAAAATTTCAGGTTAGAACCACCCACCAACGATGCGATACACTTTGCGATCAACAATCGTCGGCCTGTTTTTCGAAACGAGACTTATGGCAGATCCTCGCAATCATCGATTACCGTGTCTCTTGCATCGTGTACAGGATGATCCGCGCAACTTGCATACCCTCGGTATATCCATTACTCGTAATAATATGAAAGAATGATGTATACAAAAGCTGCAGAGGCGTGTGCAAGTGTCTTCTTCCATAAATTAGACCGTAGCGATGACTATGGGCTGTTTTCTGGAAGAGGGTGACTGAAATTGTCTAAATATAAATATAAATATAACGATGCGAGTGCAAGGATATATCATAGGTGTCTTCTTTCGAGAAACAGGCCACATAGGATCATTCCACAGGAAATTGAACACTTTCTGGAGTACTGTTTCACATCCTGCTGAAATTTGGATATAATAAATAAAACAGAAACCGAAGTAGTTCTCTAAAAAGTGTCCGATTTCACGTGGAATGAGCAGACAGTGATGGGTAATCGGGTCCGATCGAATAATTTCTTGAATCTTTA
The DNA here is from genome assembly GCA_913789895.3 of Seladonia tumulorum. Taxonomy (NCBI): domain Eukaryota; kingdom Metazoa; phylum Arthropoda; class Insecta; order Hymenoptera; family Halictidae; genus Seladonia; species Seladonia tumulorum. The sequence goes on along the minus strand of OU565277.1, from coordinate 16,532,534 downwards.
ATCCTCGGTTGAATAAACCAATGGAGATTGAAATCAATCGATCCGGGTAGGCTCGAAGACCCATCGCTACACGCTCAACCCCTCTGCTCCCTTATTCTCGTATATCCCACCTGACTCGACTCGACACGACACGACCTGACTCGACCGGACTCTCTTCCGATCTTAGACGAAACCGATCTCGATCCTCCCCCACCACCGGACCACGATCTGACGCTACCGAAACAACGACGGCGACGAGGGCGACGACGACAAGGACGGCAGGAGGGTACCAATGCTTCGGACAGTGTTACACGCGATGAAGGTAATGCCTTGGGCCATGGTTGCTGGCGACATGATCTAGAACGGACCAGAAGAATATTGGTATACTCGATCTTCTTGCTGTAACTCGAATTCTTGCTAGTTCTTCCTGCATCGTTAGTTATTTTTGCTCAGGCGTTTTTCGGTGCTTAACACTTTGGACCTGTTGGGTGGTGTTAGTCGATGCAGATGAATATTCTCAACTGTTAAACGTCGTCTGTTTCGACAGGACGACTTGCCTAGATGAATATTGCAACAATATTGCATAGTCATGACACTGGCAGAGCAATCGAAGCTCAGATAAATCAAATAAATTCCAAGAGCCCAGCTTTAACTATTTCAGAATATTAATTTGAATTTCTAGCTGCCACACGAACATTTAACAATCGTCCATTAAAAGCTTCAAAATTTAGTATCTCTAGATACAGCTTCCACATCGTTCCTTGTATCTGTTCCCGCTGCCAAATACCTTCTGCATATCTGCAGTGCATAAATCGTTGTATTTGATTCATCTAAACTAGCCTGTCTGACTTTCAGCGTCATTTTCCACTGCCAAATCCCCCACGTATCTAAACGCGGAGTATAATTTCCGCGTACAATAGGAAGCTGAAACGTCGAGACTCCGTCGGTGTACTTATTTGTCCGATTCACATTGTACCAAGAAAACGGAATACAATCGTTCGGCAGCACAGCAAGAACGCAAATTCCCGAGGAAGCGTGTTCAGTGTAATCCGAAATTGGTCGTTTCGCGCGCACCCTCGCAGGAATGTCAGTATAACCGAGTTGTAGGCGAGTTGTTCGTGTCCTCAGGAGTGTTGTAATTGCAACGGAATCTTAGTCGAGGGGATTGGTCTTGTGTCGCAAATATTTGGACGTTGTCCGAACTGCTTCTTCGCTCGAAGTGGATACGGAACAGTAGGTTAATCGTCTCGCTCGTGAATTCTAGTTGTTTCCTCTCGAGTGGGTTAGCCGAGCGTCGTGCTGGCAGTAAAAGAGAAAAAGAGGAAGGAGGCTGAGAGAGAGAGAGAGAGAATTGGTCGTGTAAATTCGCCGGCTGGCTCGTAGGGCAGCCATGGCTGCGCGAAAGGAAGTTTCGGCGTCGACTCTCGCCTCTCGCCGGGCTTTGACCAGGGTCAAGGCCTCTGACCGCTCTCGATTTTACCTACCTGCTCAGGTAAGAGTCTGGAACAGGTCCCTCGGAGGCTCTATCCCCCTGCGAGAAGCCTGTCGTAAAACATACGAGCATAAGCCACGCTGTGAACCGAAATCTGCAGAAAATTCGCGTACGCGTTCGCAGTTAATTAAATTTCAACGATTTCATTCGCAAAACTTTACGATAGCTTGTAACCAGGTTGTGGATCTTTTTAAGCAAAATAAAATTCTTTAACCCTTTGTACTCCTTTGGCGAGTGTAAGTCGACGTTTATTAGGTGTTTACAATATACCGGAGTGCAAAGGGTTAACAGCACCGGACTGAAACATTCTTTTGTAGTACCTTGTTAATTGCGCAAAGAGCAAGTTTTTCATGGGGTCTCAGGATCGTAGAAACTAGCTCCAAAACTACACTTCGACCTATTCTGCGGAAACGGGCCACCGTGGCGCCAGCGAAAGTTCCTCGTTCGCCGGTCGCGAATTTACATAAGCGAAAACCGATTAATCACCGCTACAATTAACCTTTCCATAAATTGTCTCGATCGGGCCGGCCCGTAGAAACCGCGGCGCGAGCGGCGAACAACGGTTTAAAAAGTGAAAGGAAAAAGAAAGGAGAGCCAACCGGTGCTCTCTCGACCCTGCAGAACCGCAGATTTCTATCCTCTCGGTGGCTCGGAGAATTTATTTTGAAGCGGGTCTACCGCTTCCGGCCGGTCGTCCGTTCGTCTTCCTTTCATCTATACAGGATCGGCATCGTGGTAGTCCCGGCACGTTTGTTTCTCTTCGACCATCGTCTCGAAGCTTTTGAAAGTCTCCTCGTCCTCGTCTCGGTAGACGTTCCTTTCGCAAAACTTCACCGGAAAGTTTTCCTCTCGCTGGGAACACGGGCCGGCCGCGGATGTAATGGGTCGCTAATTATTTGCATACGCGCGTAACGCGGTCGGCATCAGGCTAGCGTAACAAGTCCCGCGGCTAATTAGTTGCCGGCGAATCTCATTAGAACGGTCACGATCCATCGGGCAGGCTCTCGACGCCCGGGAAAAACACCGGCACCGGGTCGATTAATCGTTTCCCCGTCGATTCCGCTCCGGCCGGCATGATTTACGACCGCTTCCGGAAATCGATTCCGTCTCGACGCTCTGCTCTCCCGAGCCCGAAACCTCCCCGGGCCGCTCGCCTTTTTCGGGAAATTTGTCGCCGTAGACCGCAGCCAATTCGCGCAAACTCTACCCTCTCGCTTCTACTCTCTCGGCTGCTCTCGCTCGCTCGCAAAACCCCGTGAAATTTACGAGCCGGGAGTGTATCGTAACTCTCGGACACGAAAAAAAGCCCGGCGACGCGTCGAACCCGAAGGAGACCCGCAGCCCGACCGGATACACAGAGAGAGGGCCGTGAAAGGCCCTTTCTATTAGTGCCCCTCGGCTTTTCGGGCATCGGAGCTATGGAGAGAAGGGGGGGGGGAGAAAGAGAGAGAGAGAGAGAGACCCTTTGAAATCCTCACGGACCTTTCCAGAACCCTCGTTTCGGAACCCTCGAAACGCTGTCGGGAACAGCTGCCAGAGCAAATAAACCAGCATCCGAGGATATCGCTCCGTGTTCGACCCTAGCCAAAAGGAGAAGGGGTGAACACCAGCCAGCCAGAGCAGAGCAGCAGCAGCAAAAGCAGACTTCGAAAACCTTCAACGAAGCCTGCTGTGCCCGCCGGAGGACGGCACCGACCGACGGACCCTTCATTATTTTTCTTCCACTCTTTTTTCCAACCGTTCCTCGGCAAATCTACCCGACCCCGACGCGCCGCTGGCAGGTATCCGGCCACAGGATGAACCCCGCGAACGCGTCTTGAATTATTAACGACCCTGTGGAAATCTTCTGCGGACGAGTCACCCGTCCCTGTCCTCGGGCTGCGCCTAAGTCTCGCTAGATTCGCGAATTTGCGATTATACCGATAGAATTGCTGGAAGGGAGGATTTTCGTCGGAGTCCTTACGGAAAACTTGGCTTGCTGCTACTCTGCTGGTTGGTTAATCAACTTGTAGGATCGCCAGAAATTGTTCAGTTAATTCTACAGATAAGCGAACGGAGAGACAATGGACATTCCTGATCGAAATCCTGATATAAATATCCAAACTTCCTGTGCATGCGAAAGACTTACACCTTAGCGTACGAAGTCATTGCTGTAGATATTGACAAAAATTTTCTCAGTCGATTGTAACAAATAGAACTGAACTTGGTACTTTTCTCGTGAATATGGATTAAGGAAGGTGTCGATCAGAATGATTATTGAGGAGGAACGAAAAAGGTAAAGGTTTAGGTACGCTAAGGATTAGGTCTGAAGGATTCCGTGTTTCCAGGAAATGTGGATCGAAGAATCGCGAAGGAAGGCGAGTGTCGCGAATTCTACTAACGACCCTAATTTTTGCAGGCGCCGTGAAGAGCGTGACGCGCGAGAGCGGAACCGGAACGGGCGGTGGCGTCGGCCTCGGTAGCGGCGGCGGAGGCGGAGGCACCGTGGCGTACAAACCCGTGGTACCCAGGGAGCTGGCGCAAGACTTCTCGAGGCCCGCTCGCCTCGACATCCTCCTCGACATGCCGCCGGCCTCGCGGGAGACGCAGATACACCACAGCTGGAACGCCGACGACCGTAGTTTGAACATATTCGTCAAGGTACGTGGCCCCTACCCTCTTCTTTCACGTAGAAACAGCCTAAGGACATCCACGATCCTCAAAACCTCCAGTTTGGGATTTTTCGAATCACCAAAAATCATGGTCCTATCTCCAGCGTGACACCGAGGAGGCCCTGGGAACCATAAACAATACATCCAGTGTCTCCCCCATCAGCGAGGAACCGATCTTCCTCTCTGTAGGGGTACAAATTTGTATGGTCTCATGCCCTTAAATTGCGACGCATTTGCGTTGGTCTGAAAATTTTACAAAGAAAATTTAAAATTTCCAAGTGTCACAATTCAAGGAGCTGTGATCACAAAAAATTGAAAGTCGAAAACTGAGAACCACCCCCTTACCTTCTGCACCTTTTAGAAAAATAGCCCCCCTCTAGACCCCCCTTCATAATATTCTCAAAACGCACCACCCGTGTACCATCAAAAATTAATTCATGTCTTTATCGTAACATCAGACGAAAGTTGGGTAAGGCCCTAACGGAGCTGATCTTATTCCAACGCATTGAATGACCTGAAGCATCTTCAACGTCCGGGCTGGGGGTGTAAATGATAGAGGGACGCAGTTTGGAATAAGATCGGTGAAGTGAACGCTCATCGCACGAGGTCGTATAATAATCTGTACTTGCTTCTTATTCGATAGGACGACGACAAGCTGACGTTTCACCGACATCCCGTGGCGCAGAGCACGGATTGTATCAGGGGGAAGGTGGGCTACACGAAGGGTATGCACGTGTGGGAGCTGTACTGGAGCACGAGGCAACGAGGCACGCACGCCGTGGTCGGCGTCGCGACGGCGGACGCACCTCTTCACAGTGTCGGCTACCAGAGTCTTGTGGGTAACAACGATCTCAGCTGGGGTTGGGATCTCGGCAGGAATAGGCTGCTCCACGACTCGAAGAACAACAACGGCGTCACGTATCCGGCGCTACTCAAGCCTGACGAAACGTTCATCGTTCCTGACAAATTCCTCGGTAAGGAACGGTAGTCGCTTATCCAGACAGTTCCTCCATTGAACTCTTTGCGCTTTGAGACTTTTCTTGGATCACCATTACCAGGAACACTCACAACGATTAGGTAGAGCTAGATAATACTGTCTTGATGATTCACCCTTGTTAGAATGCTGGTAGACAGTGTTACAGCTGGTAACAGTCTCCAAGTGCAAAGAGCAAATACTCTTTCCAGAAGTCTTCATTATCTAGCCGACATTTGACGCCTTGAAGATATCTTGTAACGCTCGATGACCGACTGTAATACAAACTTATTTGTCTCGTTGCAGTGGTCCTGGACATGGACGAAGGCACGTTAGCGTTCGTCGTTGACGGCCAGTACCTGGGTATCGCGTTCAGGGGTCTTAAAGGCAGGAAGTTGCATCCTATCGTGTCCGCCGTGTGGGGACACTGTGAGATCACGATGAAGTACATCGGCGGTCTGGATCGTGAGTATCGAATAACGACGATTCTCTGTCTACGTTTCTTCGACGATGTTCGAGTTACTGATCGATTCTGTTGCGACTTTTCAGCGGAACCCCTACCCCTGATGGACCTTTGTCGAAGAGTGATCCGTCAGCGGATCGGCAAGCACAGACTAGAAGAGAAAATCCAGATGCTGAACCTGCCGCAGGCGATGGAGACTTATCTCCTGTATCGCGACAGGAGATAACAACCGAGTGGCGCCAGCGAGAATGCCACCACGATTACGACTGTGAACACCACCGCGCTATTATATTGCCACCAGGACGCACAGGGGAACATCGTGGTGAGACGAGTACGATCGTGGTCGTCGTCGTCTTCCTCATCATGCTCATCGTCATCTTCCTCGTCATCTTCCTCGTCATCCTCCTCGTCGTCCTCGGCGTCCTGAATCCTTCGCTGTCCTCTCCCCGTGTCATCCTCGTCCCGTTTAGGGCTCCGTCTGCCGCTGACTATATGTCCTCGCTCCGACAAAACAGAGAGCCTCGTCGTCGCCTGTAACGCAGAGAAAAGAGAAAAAAGAGAAAAGAAAAAAAACGAAAACGAAAAAACCACGGTCGTGTGTTGTTCTCGACCCTCGACGTCGCGCGCGCGGCGTCGTCTTCGTCGTCTCTCGTCGAAACTAGCCCTTCGAGAAAACGAGGAACAAAAAAAAATGGAAACCACCCCGAGAGGGGGAGGGGGCTGTAGCAACTATTATTTAGGTGATATTGTTGTTTTGTGTTATGTCGACACGATTAAAATCGTGGTTGAAGTCTTTATTGATTGTTATAACATCCGGCGACGCGACGCGGCGCGTACACTTCTGCTCCTCCTCTTCTTCTTTTTTTCGAGTTAGCCACCGATAGCTTTCTCGCTCGGGGGTGCTGCAGCCGCCGCCACCGCCTGCTGTCTCTTTTTTTTTTTTTAATTATTACTCTTGTCTTTGTGTCGCGCCGAGACGACGCTGCGAGAAGAACCCCACCGGAAGACACCCGAGGAAGACGGCACGAAATTTCACGAGGACCGTCGTCGTTGAAGAAACCTATATACAGCGCTTCGCACTACCGTTGGCCAGTAAAAAAACGTTAGGCTTTAGTCGAGTCTGGAGGCTGATTACGGGTGAACTTTCGGTTAATTAGTCAACGAACGAGAGGGACAGCGGGGGAAGGACACACGAGGACCCGTCGCAGCGGTGGAACACGTCGACGAAGCTCTTTCGGGGCGGTTCTGTTGTCGAGAAGAAGAAGAACCGCCAGAGGATCGAAGGAACTGTGTTGTATAGTGAGAGAGAAGCCAGCCACTCGAACAGCCACCTTCCAATAGACTCATTTTTCAAGTATTTTCTAAGCATGCTAGGTCTAATAAAATATAGTGGTGTGCGTAAACCGTGGTAGGACACGAAGGAGATACGATGACGAGAAAAGAGAGAGAGAGAAAGAGAGGATGATGATCCATTGAGTAACGCGCCTCAGATTTGCAGTGTTCTATTTCTTTAAAAAAAAAAGTGTTAGCCAAGTCCTAGAGACGCGGGCACGCGTTTCGACGACACGATGATCTGTCGTGACCTTGAGCAGAGATATATAAGGAGAAACGAAATTACCTCAGTCGATCGAAGTAATCACGATTAGACGACGGGCGTCCAGCCCCCACAGGTGTCTTTCGGAAGACACGAATCATACGGCGACGATCGCGCGAAAACACGGTCACCGATCTTCGACGAAGATGACGCGTCGACTACGACAGTGAACCGGATATATATATATATATTTACGATGGCCGACGTCTCGGCGGCGATGACGATGACGACGACGATGATAGTAAAACGATTATACCGGGCGTGTTGCTACCTATACTATTAGCATGACAAATTATGACTGGTCCCTAGTAACTCTTTACTCTTACGTTTGTCGCTTAGGTTTAATGATGATGCCGTGTTGCCGGCGATGTCGATTTGTACATAGGGTATAATTATAATAATGATAATAATAATAATATCTATCGGTACGACGATATGTATGTATATGCGGGTGGTGATTGTATCCGAGACCGTAAGAACGCGAACCGAATGCGAGGAAAGTCTAGAAAAACGACGAAAAAGAGAGAAAGAAAGAGAGTAAGAGAGTTTTATGTCGCGAGAGATGAAGAGAGGGTGAGAGAAGAGGAAAAAGAAAAACACGAAAAAAATTCATTGAGTCGATGTCGCTTTCGTTCCGCCACCGCCGCGTAGTTGTTGTTTTTTTTTTTTTTCGTTGTTTCGCTCTCTCCTTGCGGGATCGGGAGGTGGTCCTCGCTGGTGCCACGCATTGTTGTTCATTCTCCTCGAACCGCGTCTTCCAAAATTGTCCGCGAATCCGATATGTCAGGGCGCAGCCTGACCGGGAGCACACTTAACACACACAAACACCGCCATCGTTCCCGTTTGCTCTCGAAAACACGCAGATATCGTACAGCGAGCTTTTTCAAAACCGGTCGCGAGCTAACAAAGCCGTTCCGAATAGCACAACGCACGATCTCTCGCAATCGGCTGCCGCTGCACCATGATCTTGCGGTACTCAATACGCACACCCGGCACACCGCTGTCCGTTAACAGCGTTCGCCTTCACACATTTCTACTCGAGACTCTCTCGCTGCTAGCTCGGAGTATTGCGAGAGCAACGTGCCACTCGTTTGTCCAATCCATTAGCCCCTTCTACACAGACTGACGTTCGCGCCAATGATTATTTTACCGATTCACGTTGCGTGCATTAGTAACGCCACGATTGCACGGTGTGTAAAGATGGTCGTAGTGTTTTTTATACTGGTCTGGAGACAAGGTAGAGCTGCACATTTGAATACGTTGAATTATGTGATCCTGTAGGAAGTTTTAAAATATTCTTATCCGTTCGTTTTTAAAAGTCGTAGTGGTCAAGCCACTGTATTATTAAGTAAATTTGTTTTACAATTTGATATCGACGAGGTGCTTTGTCAGTGAAATGTGGGAGATGGTTCATCGCGTTTGGCATGCGAGTGGTTCAAACGTTTGCGGTGAAAGGTGGAATTTAAATTCGAGCGAAGATTCTCCGAGCATGTTGCGAGCGAACATGGCGCGTGCTTCCTGTTCGATCCTCGAGATGTTGGTCGCGAGTGTTGCAGAACCTCGGAGAACTACATTTTCGTTCGTAAACCTCAGACTAGTAAATAAATTGTATAAGACAGGAGGCGGATATAGTAAGAGGGAATTTAAGAGTGGCAACGCCCGTGGACACGAGCGAAAACGAGGGGAGACTACTATATATTTTATAGCAGACGAATTCGAGACTTCTTTTCCTTCGTTTTTCTTCTTTTTTCTTTTTCAAGTGACAAAAAGAAAAGAATTTACTTTTTTTTTTCTTTACGATTGTTTTTAATCACGGGTGCGCGTGGCACGATCCGAGGTATATGAAACACAGGACAAACGAAGTAATAGCGTTTAGAATGTTGTACATATTATTATTAATTAATGATTAATATTAATATTATTATTATTATTATTGTATCGACTCGATAGTTTAATTGATTAATCGATTGTATCGTGTTAGTCGGCATAATTGTGGATTCAGTTTTGTACGGTAGTAGGGCGATCTACGAATGAGAATAAGCAAGAGAGAGAGAGAGAGAATAATAGGAGAGACGAGAATAACGAGAGACAGGAGGTCTGGATGAAGACGCGATCGATCGATCGATCGGATCGGGGGCTAGATCGACGTGGATCGAGTTTCGCGTCCTATTGTTCAACGTCTCGATTCGCCGAGAGATAGAAACGATGAATTTCACCGAATAAAGCAAAGTGAAACAGCAAAGAAACGTGTTTTTATACCGATCGGCGCGCACGATCTTCGAAACGATTTTTTAATCTCTCGAGACACATTTTATATATTTTTCTTTTTTTTTCTACGTTATCGTTACGGACTCTTCAGTCTTATGTTTTTATTTTTTGTTCGTCGTTTTCGTTCGCGTGTTTCGCTCGAAGAAACGATTCCTTCGAGACCGTCGTAATTTCTTTTTTGTTTTTCTTGTTTTTAATTCGTTGAACTTGTCGGAGGCCTCGGTCGAACGTGTTTCGAACGACGTTTGTTGCGTTCCGCGTGGTGAACGCATTTTCGAAACGAGGCAGTTTTAGACGCTCGAAATTCCATCGTGATTTCGATTAGATATGTTTTTTTTTTTGTTTTTAATTCGGAGAGGACTCGAATCGCGAGAAACTCGGCCGATCGATCGATCGTCGCGCGATCAAACGAAGGAAACCGCGTTCGAGACGAGACAAAAGAAGAAAATACAGAAAACTCAGAGAGAAGCTTGGGTACTTCGAGGTATTTCTCCTCCTCCTCCCCCCACCCCCAGCCCCCGTGAATTGCCTGCCGCCTGCCTGTGCAAACTACGTTGCCTCGACAAATGTGTCTAATTTATTGACGATGCGATAATGAGCAGGACCTTTAAGCCGCGTGCGTGCAAGTGATAATTGAAAGAACGATGCTGTGTATATGTGTATGCGCGTGTGTGTATGCTTCGGAAAGGGTGACTGCGAAAGAACCGAGCAAACAAAGGGTGAATGCCAGAAAAAAATAAACGAAGAGAGTGACAGAGTGAACGAGGGACAAGAAAGAGCGAGAGAGCGAGAGAGGAAAGTAAGAGAACAAAAGAACGCGAACGCATCTGGCACCGGATGGTCTTCGACGAGAGTTTCGGTCCTTTTCCTCGCGAGAGAAACCAGTCGTTCTTTGCCCGAAATTCGTATTTAGTGAATTGTTTAGCGCGATTATCGAGTAGAATGGGTACACACCGGTTCAACACTGGCCAGCCGCCCCGTGCGCCAGCCTTTTCCCCAGAAGAACGAGAGCACGTTCCTAACTCTCGAATCGTTCGCTGCACGTTCCCCGAAATATCCGTCTTGTAAATATCGAAAGCCTCGATCGTTCGTAAAAAAGCCGTGAGAAGATTCGTCGCAGTTCTTAGGACGTACACGGTCGCGGAAAACCTGTTGGCACAGCTGTCAACCATTCTGTCGGTACTCGAAATATTCTACGACGTTCGAAGCTCGTAATTTCAACTGGTATCTTTCAATAAATTGTACAAGAACGTAGAAAAGATTAATTAGCAATTTTTGCTATTCGTCAACGAGAACGTTTAAGTAGTTCGAATTGTTATTGGTGTTAATATATTGACTGCTGCATGGGTGAATATTTAAATTTTTTTTTTAGCGGAATTGAACGACGATTTTTATTAGGATTACAGAAGTAATAATAACTACTTTCTATTTTTATATTGTTGGAACAAGTTTTTCGGATTTTCTGTGATTTCTCGACCATTGGTGTGGCAGTCGACGTGTTGAACTAGCTTTTAATTATGCAGTCGTGATTGTTCTGATACCAAGTTACTTTATTTTTGAAAATTGTAATCGGATTATTCGATTTTGTATGACTTTGATGGGTACTGACGTCGAGATGTTACGCTAGCTTTTGATTGTATACTTTCGAATGAGTATAATGAATAAAATGAAACCGGGTCAATTTCATTGGAAAGTATAATTATTATTTCTCTAGACGACCACACACAACGCATTCAATTTTGTGTGACTTATGGGTACTGACATGGCAGTCGAGGAGTTAGACTACCGTTTAATTAGTTTCGTATGAATGCAATGAATAATCTGACACCGGGTCAATTTCATTGAGAAGCATAATTATTATTTCTCCGAAGGACTATACGCAACGTATTGAAATTTTATGTTACTCTTACGGGTATTGACGGGGCAGTTAACATGTCAAACTAAGGTTTAATTATACAGTTTCTTACAAGTGGAACGAATCAACTGATACCGAGTCAGTTTCTTTAAAAATTTGAGTGGAAAATATTGATATTTATATTAGTTAATTCAGTGACGTTATGCTGTTAAGTTAGGGGTCGTACGATTGAAAGCTAGGTGTGCCAATATTTCTCTGCGATTTTAATTATGTCGCTGCCGGGGGTTGTAGCAGTGTTGAACGGCTTGAAAAAAGAGGCCACTTCCGGTGCGTCGCGCGTCCGCGTTTCCGTTGACATTCTTTTCTCTTGTGTTTTTTTTTCCTTAAGCCTGGACTATTTGCAACGAGCGATCTCACGTCTATTTAAGCATAAGTTTACCGAGTTTAGCATGGTATTGCTGTATAGCGGCGAGTGAACGCGAAGAATTTATAAATATGTAATGCCTTAATGTTATAACGATAATAATATGGAATAGCGTTACTTGTATAATTAGTTGTGACGCGAGAGAGAGAGAGAGAGAGAGAGAGAGAGAGAATGGGAGACAGAGAGAACGATAAGAGGGGTGGTTGAAACACACGGAGAAACAGGACGAAAAATATATTTCCCCGACGGAACCGTGAGAGATTTCGTTTCGCGAGGGTGGCGAGTAAACAGGGGAAAAAAAGATAAAAAAACGTGAACACAAACACACACACACTCGGAGCGAACAAGGGGAAAGAGAGTGAAAGAGAGTGAGAGAGAGCGAAAGAGAGAGAGAGAGATTAAAAAATGTAACAGACGACGCAAACATACACAAAAGAAGAGAAAAAAAAACGAAAGGGAGTGCAGTACGCGCGGCCGTTTGTCTCCATTCTGTTCGTGATTTGATATTTTTTTATAATTCCGACGACGAGAGAGAACGATTGGAGAGCACGAGAGGGAGAGAGTATAAATGGAGCGTGTATAGAGCGGACTGCTATCTAAAATAGTTCAGGCTAGATGTCGATGTTTGTAGCGGATAAAGAACAAAAAAAAAAAACACAACACAGCATATTGTAATTAAAATTAAAAGTCATTAATATCGACCGCTTTTTCATTCGTCCAACGTGAGAATCTTTTGTCCCGCCCTTTACAATATCTGTCCAAATATTTTGAGCATTCGATCGAACAAAATACTCCGTTTGATAGAAGACATGGGAGCTTCGGAGTTTCAACTTCCGCTTCCTCTTATTCCTCTCTCGGTTCGGATTCGTCATGCGCTTCTGACGACGTTTCGAAAGATGTTTGCTCCTCGCAGTCTCTGTACAGCACGTCGCAATCCTCGTCGCGAATCCCAGCCTCTCCTGCGTCTTGCACGAGCCGGTCCCAACCGGAAGTAGACTTCAGAGACTTGCCGACGCTACGTCTGAAACCGTTCGACTAATTTGACAAAATTTCTCATCCCCAAAACGTCGAAATTAACATTTACATTCCGTAATTTTTTAATGGCTCCTTCAAGTTTCGTTTAGGATCATTATGCAATATAAAATATCATTTTTAAGCTTACTCTTGCACGATTATTAAAAACTTCCGATAGATAAAGTGCTAATTTTCACAATGGATCTTTTATTTTGTGGCCCGATTTTTCATTGTTTTGAGCTTTAGAAGAATCTGAAAAATATTTTGGGGCAATTGTCGCAGTCTCTGATTTAATGTACGATCGCTGCTTCAGCTGAAACTTTTCGAAAATTCAAAAGTTGCGAAGGTACGAGAACTTGTCTAAAACTTAGCGACCCATTATGCCAGAGGAGGGTTAAGTCACACAAGTAAGCATCCACAAGAGCGATCTTTGAACTCACGTCAAGTACTTGGCGAGCACCTTGCCAACAGCACCGAACGTTCTCGTCAACTTCCGGTTCTCCAGGCAGACCGTCCTCTGGATGCAACGAACCCTGGCATCGTCTGCTAAAACTTCCTTTTGCTCCGCGTTCTGGAAAATGATGGCCACGAAGATACTTAAAGCAACCAAAGACTTATTATATTAAATATTATATTATCGGCAAACTGTAATTCTGCACACAGAATCCGAATTTATGGCATTTTGAGCGCCAGGTCTATCAGAAATAGGAGGCGGTATTATTTGTCCACATTTGAAAATTAATTTTTTAGGATCTGCATAACGCTAGAAAGAGAAAAGGTTTCAGAGTTTATCTTTAACTTTTCAATTTTTTCAATTCATTCCGAATAACTTGAATAGGTTGAAAACAATACAAGTGTATAATTAACACGTTGAGCGCCACGCGAATTCTTAAGGAAATTCCCGTCAGGCCACGCGCGCTACTTAGAACACCTGGAAAAGCTTTGTGTCAGTCACCGGTGACTGACGCGGCCTGAACGGAAAGTCTAGTGTCAACCACCGATGGCTGACGTGGCGCTCAACGTGTTAAGTAAACGTTTGCACTGCTTCAAGATAATAATTTCTCTAGACCTCTCCTCCATGTAGAACTCACCGCAGACTCGAAATCGTAAGCAGCATAAAGGTCCCTTTTGTCCCTGGCGGACAAGACATCCGTGAGCACATCCCTGCGTTTCACAGACGCCATAGTGTTCTGTATAATAGCGAAGAGGAGCAGCAGTCCAATAAAACTGACGATAACCAAGTGCTTCGAAGACGGTCCGACGGAGTAGTCGATAGAATGTGCGATTGGGTACGCAAAATTAGGATGTTCGTAGACGTAGGGCAGTTCGCTGCGATGGCTGACGAAGGTCCTGGGCGGAGCTGAAGCGTACAACATGCTCGAAATCATCACAATTCATCCTGTATCCCTTCCGTCTTCAAAAAAAAAAAAAAAAGAAAAACTGGCGATACAAACATGGGATGTTACCAGGTAGATAATTGCTCGGAGTCAACGGACGCAGGTAGGGTTCCGAAGGATGCGTGATATCGGCGCGAGGGAAGGCTTCCATCTTATTTGAACTCTCCGAGCCATTTCCGGTCGCCGGAAACACTATGCCCTTCGGGTCCTGGCTGGCAACCGAAGCTGCCAGTGCCACCGCGAACAGAATCTTCGTTGACAGAAACGACATCCCTCCAGGACCGCGAGTGTTCACTGATTTGACGTGAGATTTCGTTTCGTTATTTATCGCAGTGCTGTCACAGATCCTGTTATCGTTCGGCATCGAATCGGATCGCGAGACTGAAGGTTGGACTAGCCGCGTAGATCTTAAGAAGGCCGACGGAGGTTCGTGACACCATGGCGGGTTCGATCCGGGCCAGCCGGCGAGCAAACAGCGGGCAATTCTGGAAATTGGCATTGTCAGTCGACTCGGCCAGCCATCGCGCGGTGAAAATGTCCCGTTTCTGCGTGGTGTCTCTAATGGCTGCTCGGTGGACAGTTCTCCGTTGAAACCGCGATTTTACGCACGAGACGAACGTCACGCGACGGGCCATGATCTTCCAGAAGGACTTTCCCCGTCCAAGTTCTTTGAAAAGCGAAAAGAAACGGAGAGGCAGGGATCGACATATTGTATCCTTTTATTAGACCGCGGATCTTGTTATAAATGCATAAAAGTCTTATCGTACCCTATTATTAGAACGCGGATTTTTTAATATTATTTTTTAATATTAATTTGTACTCTCGTTACTGTATCCAGCACAAGTTCGATCTCTGGAGCCTGTGCGACTGCCAGCAGACGCAGAAGCTCCGCGCGGCAACGGCAAAAGGGGACAAAGGGTTGATTTCCAGCGCGTAAAAAAGGGAAAAGCGTGTTTGATGTAAATGTTCGAACAACGGCCGGCCAGGGGCTGTGGGATGGGCAAATCGGTTGGTTAGGCTGGCTGCTGGATCCAAGGGGTTGCTATGGCGATGGAACGGTGGTCGCCAGCAACCAGGCCGGGGGTGGAGGGCTGTTGCCTGGAGGGTTCGTCTGTCTGGAGCCCTTCCAAAGGGGATGACGTTCTTCGCTCTGTCTGTCCGACTGTCTGGCCCTGCTGGCCGTTTCGTTTCGCAGTCAGCTGTTCCGTTTCCTTCGCCGAGCGCCGTTTCAATGGGCCGGGTTAACCCAGCCTTTATTGTTTCATAAGTTCGTCAGGTCGTACTCCCTCGGAATCCCATTCGTCTCGTGGCGGGGGGGACACTTTTGCGCCACGGCTTCTCGGCCTGTTGGAAAAGTTCGCGTGTCGACCGCGGCCGCACGAAATGAAGTTCCGTAACTCCCCCGGCGCGGCGGTCCTGAAACAATCGGGCTCCACCGTTGCAAAAGTATCGCGCTAACGCGAAGATTAATGGGTCGAGTTTCTCGGGGACCGAACCGAACTTTCGACGTGGCAATCTTTCTCGGTCCTCTGGTATTGAGACACAGGTGAACCCTGTGCTCGAAGATCTTGGCGGTAAAGCGAGTCGTTCGGGGTCCGCGGAATTACTCGGAACAATGGCAATTTCGATTTCGGTTTTACGTACAAGCGGTCGGGCGACGGTTCTGCGTGAAAAAGGGGCGTGACAATTTTTTTGTTCGATGCCTCGTTTTCGAGGAAATCGAGGGACGAAATCAATGTCTCTGTAACACCCCTTTCTTGTAACAGACTATTTTTATTTTGCGTAAAGATCCATGTTCTCGATACTTTATTATTTTCGAGGTCGTTGACACGCTCGACCTACCAGCCCATAAATGAATCTCGAAGCCATTGCAATTAATTTCATCAGCGATATATCTGTTTCACAGCGAACAGTTTTCACCCAGCTCCATCCGCAGAGGCTAACGAGCGGAGATCAATTAAAATCGAGTCGATCCGACCATCGACGGCACGATCTACTTACCGGTCGCGCTTGTCCTCTGGTTCGTCGATCTCCTCGAGGTTCACGTTTATCGGGAACAGCTCTCGCCCATTGACACACTAGGCCAGCTTTAGCGACAGCAAGGCGAGGCTGCGCTAAAGCTTCTACCCTAGATGCGACGCGTTTCCCTTAAGCAGCGGAGCGTGCGTTATCCTTGTGACTGCGCTTCTTTTAAACGGGGCTCGGAAAATGGAACGTCTATGTACCCTGGATTATAAATAGCCACTTTGCGGTGCATTTTTATTTTTTTATAGACCGGGGCAGCGGAGATGGCACGCAGTCTCGCGTTTCGACGGCAAGTTGCGAAACCGAGCCGATCGGGCAACGCTTCTTCGATCGCGGACCGATCGAGAACGATCCACCCTGTTTCCGAAAGCTCGATAAAATGCAGAACAATGTCCTGGTTCCGTTTTCTCGTACGTAGATCGCAGACCTTTATCGAAGATAAAAATTGGTTATCTCCCTGATATTTTTACGGGCCGTTTCGATATCTGTGATCGACGAATCCGATGCGTATTGAAAAAGCGTCCTTCGTAAGACGTATCTTGACGCTTCTCAGACGCGCTGGCGTCTGTAGAACCATCGTGGCTCCTCTCCGCGAACGCCGCCAGTTTATTGCGCACAATAAAGCTCTCGGCTCGGCGTTGTTTTCTTTATTTTCATCTCTGTACTTTTTTATTCGCGAGAGGCTGCCGCGTATCGGGGTCACATCGATATAGAGACGACACGCCGCGTGAACGGAGTCGCGCGCGCGGTTTCGCGGCAACGCGAGTAGCCGACATTATATTTTTAGCAGGCTTTTTGCAGCGACGCCCTACGGCCGGACACCTTTGCTCTGACGACGGTTTTCCTTCGCATTTTCCCTCTTCGTCACTTTTTTTTATCACCGTCCAATCGAAACCCGCAATCAGAGCTTCGTTAGGAGTCCTTTATGCGAGGAACGCGACTCGAGACCAGCTTTCGATTTACGCCAAAAAATTCCGCTCGCTTTGCTTATTTTTTTATATCGCTTGATTACTCCACCCGCGGCTAATTACCTTTCGTTTATTGCTTTTTGTTAACCGAGGCACCTAACATTTTCTTTACGAGTTTATTTGACCGGTATGTTCATTTGATTCAGAAAAGTTCTGTGTAAAGAAACGCGAACGAATTGCACAACTAATTCGCCGTACCGCTGAATACTGACCTACAACCTAGACCTGCTATTCTATTCTCGTTTTACAGTGGTCTCGCGTCACACCACCGAACATTGCGTATGTTTCCGTATTTAAATCTCTGACAAAACGAGCGCAACGTCGCGCGTCGAGACACTGCGTCGCAAGCGAAACAATTCGGTAAAGATTTTCCAGGATACTTTCTGTATTTATGAAAATGTTGTGTCGCAACAGCGCGGTTCCCGAGGCGAATTAATGGACGATTCGTGTAAACGTCTCTCCGGTATCGTTGGAGTGCTATGCTCGTCGCTTGTTAAGCTCCCATTCGCAAGAAACGCCGCCGCTTTTTGCGGAACTTCGGTCGATGTGTACACCGCTTAATTAATTGGAGGGTTCTTCGTATCGTGGCCGAGCAGTGGCGGGCTTTACTACTTGCTGGCACGCAACCAGCTCGTGCTTCGTCCTCGAACGATCGCCGAATATTTTGTTGACGGATTAAAGTGCCGTCACGGTTGTTACTCCGCTGCGATACACTCGTTGAATCGAACGCATCGACGAACCAATCCGATTTATGGCGAATCACAATAAGCTCTGGAAAATTCGCGTCGACCATAATTGCGCATTATTGACACTACAGTCCAAGATGATAGCTCAAAAATCCACCATGCTTTCTTTCTTAACGATGTAAAATATATGCGTCAAATATTTACACTAAAATCTCTATCTCCACTGGTAAGGGTGATATCGCAGAAAATATTCCTCATGTTAAAAATCGATTTTCTGCGAAACTGTAAAAGATATCCGAATGGCTCCAAGCGCAATCGATAGATACTCTTGAGCTTTGTTTCCCAGAATTTTGTCAAAATTTTAGGTCAATTATTTCGGATTGAAAAAAATTGTTGAACATTCAGAGCGAATCAATTCGAGCAGAGCAAGCGAATTACTCAACACGGAATATACGATTTAATATAAAACTTTTATACGGTCTTGGAGCGTCCGTTTGGCTGACAGTAATATGAAGAATTGTTAGTAGTGGGAGTGATTTAAAGTTTCGCAGAACGTAAAAATAATAGGATTGCTTCAAGGCTGCCAGATTCTTTTCGAAACTTCGGAGGGGTTCGAAAGCAGATTTCTCTGCGGGTTTTCTCAGCTCTGTTGCAGCGCGCAACTCTGTTCCATCTTCACGGGAGCGAGCTGCCTGGCTCATTGTTCCTCGCGACGAGGAATCGGCTTCCGTTCGCATCGGGTAGTCGTTATTGGTTCCGCGCGCTGCTTTTCACAGCAGTCAGCCTCGCGGAAACGTCGCGGAAACGTCGCGGAAGCGATAAACTCTCGGGGACTGGCACGTGCACGAGCTCTCCACGGTTAAATATTTGCAGGGGCGGCGCATTCAAACAGGTTGTGGAGAAGGAGCGCGCGAGGAGATCTAAGCGAAAAATACGCCTGATGTATGTTTATGTTATGCCTGATACGTCTGATATATGTTTTTTGCTACCTTTAATTTTGAACTTCTTTCCTCCTAATTGATCGATTGGAACCACTGTGGGACAGCGCCAACGAACCGCCGAGATCTCTCGGCTTCAAAGGATTTCCCAAGCCGCCTGACCCGGATCGATCCTTCGCGACGGATTTCTGGATACATGTATTCCATTAATGCCCGAATGGAACGCGTTTATCGCTTCTCGCAGCGGACGCAGGCGTCTCGCTCGGCTCTGATTGCCTCAGTCGGCGCCTCAGCCGTGCTACCGTCTCTGAGGAAGCTTTACGATGAATGTGATTTGCTCGCGGTCCTAATCACCCTGTTATAAGCTCAGCAACGCTCTAAATTGAACCATCGTTGATAAAGAACGCTGCGCACTTCAATTGCTATAACCTGTCGTGCTGTTCGAGGATGTATCTTGACTCGAGTGATTTTTTAAAGAGTTGTAGTTTCATCGTGCAGCAAATGAAAAAACAAAGTCGGATCCGTGTAGAGAATTTTGCGAATCTAATAGAATTTAATCGCGGTGGTAAATAATTGTGTGGAAGTTTTTCGAAATGGGAGAAACAATGCGACGCAATCTCCCCAGGGTCAATGTGGAGTCGTAGAACAGAAAAATATAGTTTCTTCCAGCCGAGCACAGCAATACTCGCTCTCGTCACGCGAGCGTTCAGAAGCGAGCCCGGTCGAATCGGAGCGTGTTTAATATGTGGAACGACGCACTTACTATAATGTCGCCTGTCCTGGCGCAGCCATAGCTTCCCCAGTGCTTGTACGATGAACAGGATGAACGAGACAGAGCGATTCAGAAGCGCCTGCATCTTTAAAGCACCAACCTAGCCAGGAACCATTCAGCTCGGAACTGTCCAACTTCGGAATTTTTACCAGCTTAGGGGAGCGTCTTGCCACGACCATCGAGCGAGCGGAATGCTTAGGCTCGTCCCGGTATTCCGCAGAAAAACCGACAAAGATCGTCCGTCGTCGGGAAGCAATCAGCGACGCACCATTTCTGAATAATTGCTGGAGGATCGAGTCGAGGGGGGACACGGAAATAGCTTCCCGCCGCGGAAGAGCTTTCAAACGCGGAAAGAAATCAATACGAGCGACTTCTGTCGGCTCGTCTTTTAACAAGACCCCCCCTCTCCACCCCCTCGTTGCCGCTTATTTCTTCCCTCGAACGCGTCTTCTTCGCGGCTGAGGAATAAGAACGACTTCGAAACTGCGCCTGATCATGCATATTCAAAGCGATGCTGGTTGCGAGATCGAAACTAATTTATTCTAAAACCAATTTACCCCATAAATAAATAATACAATTTTTATCTAGATAGACTTCTCTAGAACCAATTTACTACCACAGTTTACCTGTGAACAGAAAATTAATTGTATACGCAAGCAGTAGAGAATTCAACGGGATTTATTTCCCGATGTGTTTTGTGTCCCTTCCTACATCATTTTCATCTACATAGTCTTTACTAGAACCGATCTACCCTAGAAACAGAAAACGAACCGTGTACACAAGGCAGTAGACGCGGTCGATCATGGTCAGACGCGTCCCAATCAACAGCATCCATTTTCCAATTTGCTTTGTATTTTCTTCTTCGGCATTTTCATTTCACTAGACTCAATTTACTCTATAAACAGCAAATGAACTTTATATTCAAGCAGTAGAGTGGGTCGATCGTGATCAGACACGTTCCAATCAACAGCCTCTATTTACAAACATACTTTGTGTCCGTTTCCATGCAGACAGATTCCATAAACAGAAAATCAGCTGTACATACAACAAGTAAAATCGTGTCCAACCATGATCAAACGCGTTCCGCTCAAACTTCCAAGCCCGATTCCGTGAAAACCGAAGTTGAACAAGGTGCAACCGTGCAACAAGGTCTCGTTCTACGCGTTCTACTAGCGTTCTCAGGTAGATCCGCCCCGTTTCTATCGGTAGCACCGGATCGGGTAGCAGTATATCGGTCGATCGAATTTTTCTATCGCGGGAGCACGCTCGTTTCACCTCGTTGTTAAGTGAAACGTTAATTAGCGCGGTAATCGATCAGGGATTACACGTTCCCGGTCGTGTCCCCCTTACCCACCCGCTTTCTCTCTTTCTTTTTCCCAACCCTCCGGACTGGCTCGGTCAACTTAATCCGCAGGTTACTGCGTGGCGCCGGTAATTGCACCCCCATCCACCCACCACCCCAACCGCCCCACGTTTTCGACCTTGTTTCGTTGGTAATCCCGGCGGCCGAGCAAGAGCGGACTATACTTTCGGTGATCGAAGTGGCTGGGATTTAGATGCAATCATGCCGGCCCGTCGTCATAGCCTCGCCTCGATGCTCGTGGTTCTATTTTAATGCCCGGCCACGGGAATAGCTCCGATTGTTCGCCAATCAGAAACGACGCACCGGGAATTTCTTTCTTTGCGGAATTAGGGAAGCCGGGAGAATTATCGGATCGGAATTTTCTCGCGAAGATGCGAAGACAGAACCGACGTTCCCGGAATATTCCGCGCTGCTGAAGTTTTGCTGAAAAACTGGCCGAAAGCAGTATTTTTGTATCTGCGGTAAATTATTGAGATAAACTGAACTATTATGGGTAGCAGATTTTGCGGATTCATGAGAAAAGTGGGCTAGTAAAAGTCAAACGAGTGAAAGTATTCCAAAAATTTAAAAATATTGTATTATTTTTAATCTATCGAATGTATATTAATTTATCGCTTATCTCTGAAAGAATTCTACAATAGAAACTGGTAATCGTGGAGAATCACGATCTAATCATTCCTGAATGAAACGTAATACGTACATAAATCTTTAAAATAAAGAAAACATTTTTTCGATTAAACTTCTCAGTTTGCGACGCCTATGTAACTCGCATGCGTTCGTGACCCGAGCAAGTTTCGTCGCGACGCAGCCCCCGAGATCATAAATATCATCCACCTTTTTCTCCAGCTGATCAAGGACACGAACATTCTTGTCCAAATTTTCGTTATTTTCTGTGGGATTTATTTTCTGTTCCAGCAAACTTGAAGAGACATTAGGGATCAGTGTGTAGATCTGTGTAAAAGAAATGGAAAGCACGACACCTGTCCTGCTCGCGAGTGATTGCCAGGCTTCAAGGTAAACCGTAGTAGGCTAGAGAACAATGTAGTATCTGCATCATCTATATTCGATGTAGGTGATTCACGCACGCATCGCCGCGCACTGCGGGGTCAACGTTTCAGCTAACATTGCGCAAAACTTTCTTACGCTCCGCATCAGAATGAAACAATAATTATAGTTTAGTATGATATATATAGTTTATTACCATTATAGTTTAGCGAGGGTTATTTCAGCTCCTCCAGCAAGAATTCTTCCGTTTTCCGGAGAAGCTTTTGTTTCATTTCGTTGTGTCATCGTGTGATTTCCCTCGTATTTGCTTTATAAAAATTATACAGCAATCGTTACCGATATATTTGTTGCTCCTTTCTTTGTCAGACTAGGATTCACGAGGATTTCGTACATAATTTCGCTAAAGAAGCTCCAACCAATGTTGCAGCGAAAATGAAGAACAAAGGGTTGAAAGGGGTCGGATCTTAATTCTCTGCTAAGCAAGACAAACAAAAGGAAAAGGAGACTCGAATCCAGTCTCGAGTTTCGACATATCGACAGTGGTTACAACGGATAAGCAGGTGGTGTAACAAGGTGTCGCAGTTTGATTGTTGTATCGCGTACAGGAGACGTCACGGGCTGTCCCAGAGGCCTCGCCTAATCTACGTAGCTCGAAACAATAAGGTTATGTGCCTACCGCGATAACGTGTCTCCTACGACAATGAAAAATCCTGACGGCGTTGTGGACACATGTTAGGTGTCCCTCGGGATCGCACCTGTCTTCTCCGTTGTCTAGCCATTGTAACTCGGAGATAATACTAGAACAGGTTCGCTGGTGTGCCTTGAAAAACCATGAACTTCCCAAACGACAAATCCCGGGGTCAAGTCGACGATTTGAAATTCGAAACGTCTTGTAGAAGGGAGAAGATTGAATTCGTTTTTATAATTTCAATAATAATTATGACATAGAAAACCGGTCATTTTGAAAACCGTGGTAGGTTTAGCGTTAAACATATGTGCCTCCATTGTGTCCAACAACGTATCACGATTTTTCCGGCAACAGTGACAGACGTTTGACAAAATAAATATCCTAAAAAGAGGGAAAATAAAAATTGCTTCAACAAAATAATATACAGGTGGATCTGAACGTTCGAGCGAAGGTGACACAGCGACGCCGGTGAACCCATTCGCAAGCAGCGTTTCCAAGCCAACGTTCCCCACGAGTTCGACAGTTCCATTCGTGAACAGATCAACCAGAAGAGTCTATCTCGAGCAGCGTTGCCGAAGCAACGCCGTCCACCCGGTATAACCTTCCATAACTGAAATCCCATCAAATAATCTTTTTCCTAACAAACGAAGAATCCTTCTCGCTCCCACCGATGACCAATTAATTCAGGTCCAGATAGGCGAGCAAGTTCAGCAACCCGTAACCAATCGGATGCGAAGAGGAAAGCAGCAACCGTTAACCAACGATGATCCAGCGCCGCTATAAAATTCCTCTCCTCTCTCCAGAATCTCGACCTACGTTCAGGTGTCGCTCTTCCGGCCAAACATTCGCAGACGATTCGTAAATTTGGCGGAGAAGGGTTGCAGGGCTTGTTTGCGGGGTGGGCGGAGGGTGTGCGGGCGACGGCTAGCAGAAACGAAAGAGAAGTTTTGGGCGTATGCGGCGCGAGGCTGCCTTCTCCGTTTCACCTTCGAGGCCTCGGTTCACCCCTCTCTCTTGATCTCTCCGTTGCACCCTCCCGCGTCGCGTCCTCGTCGCGCGCCGTCCACCCCCGTGAAATCGACGTTGCGCGTTTATCGAACGACTGCGCGCGCACCGATAACAGGGATGGGGCGTACGAAGTGTTGGTTGGTCGCAGAGGAGGCGGCGGTGGACGAACGGACGTAGGGGACCCGTACGAGCGACGACGACGTCGACGACGAGGACGAGGACACGGCGACGGCGACGTCGGCGAGCACGACACACGACAACGGCAGCCACCGGACACGGACATCGAATCAGAGGCCGCCGCGCGAGTCGCGAGACCCGTTTCCATCAACGGACAACGGTTCGCTCTCATCTCTTTGTACGTCTTTGGTCAACTGCCGAGGAGGGCTCCGCTGCTCTCTCATCCCCTCGCGGTTGTCAACACGCATCGTTCACCGACGATCCATCGTGGTTCGGCATAGTCGTGCGTGTGTGCCCGTGCGCTGCATCGTGTGCCATATAACCGCATCACGCCAACAACGTCCGACACCGTCGGAGAGAGAGCCGTCAGCGACGAGATTACGGGGCGCCCCCCGTTCGCACATCTGCGACCAGAACGGGTGGTAAACAAACGGACGGATTCTTACGTTCGATGCGACTAAGACCAGCAACGGTGATCATCGAACAGTGAACAACACACGGTTCTTCTGTGGATTAATCGTGTCTGTTCGTCGATCCCCGCTCTCCCGTGAAGGGAGGTCTGGAAAGGATCTATTTCCTTCGGGATCTCTCTTTCGCGAGAGTGTGAGAGGGAGAGGGATATTTTTTGCGACGAGTGTGACCGCGGAACGGGAGTGCATCGGGAAAAGTGCTCTGGTGCAGCCTGGTTCGAGGGAGAGATTATTTCGTTTCGAGAACGAAGAGGAGGAGATATCGAAGTACATCGAAGATAAAGATCGAGGGATCGAGAGAGGGTGGCATCCGGCGAGGCAACGCTTTCTCTGTATTTTCGTTCACCTGGTTCGTCCTCCCTCCGTGTGGCGGAGGGCGGTGAAGCATCGATCGCACGCTCGCCATTTTGCCCGACCACCGACATCTTCTCCACGCATCGGACGACATTTTCCCTCGTGACTGGTGCTCGCTCTCCGCGAAGACGTTTCTCGGGCGACGACGAGGCCGAAACACGTCTCGCGCCGGGTTCACGCGCGAGAGCTGTGCGGACCGGAATCGCGTGAGTTTTTCTCGCGAGCCTGCTGCGAGAGCGCTATTGATCGCGGGTAGTAGCCGCGGCGCGGCGGACTACGGCTGGTGTTGTTCGGTCGCATCGAGAAGAGAGGTTACCCGCGGCAGAGTCGTTTTTCGAGCGAGTCGAAGCTGAAACACGGGAGAGGTTCGGGCGGATCGGTAATAGAGAAGAAGCGAGAGCAGCCAGGTAGCGAGCGAGGGAGGACAAGGAGGAGAGGATAAGGAGGAGGCAGGCTCGTTCAGGTCGAAGTCAGAAGTCAGCAGGCTGGGAGGTCGGCTGAGCGAGGTGGTGGGTCCCGTCGTGGAGGAGGCCATCGAGCCAGGGGATGCGACCCCGCTGACGGGACCCCCGAGGGAGTCCTCGGTTCCTCGAGCACCCCCGCCACCCCCGCAGCGCGTCACCACACCGAGTCCGCCGAGACCTCCGCCCACTACGTCTCAGCAGACGCAGAAACCGGGTCATCAGGCCCACGAGGCGACCTCGGACGAGCCGAATCCGGGTCACCAGACCCAGAACCCCGGCCACCAGCCGCAGAATCCGGCCCAGCAGCCTGCGAACCCTCAACAACAGCAGAACCCTGCGCAACAGACCCAGAATCCCGGCCCTCAGGCCGCGAACCCGGATCATCCGACGAACCCGGGCCCCCAGGCCCAGAATCCTGGCCAGCCGACTCAAGGCGCTAGCAGACAGGCCCAGAATCCCAGCCATCAGGCCACTCAGACTCAACAGCAGCCGACGCTGCAACCTCAACTCTCGCAACAACAATCCCAACCCCAACAACAACAACAACAACAACAACAAGAACGTACAAGCATGGGTACCGTGTTGTCGTTCAGTCCGCGTGACAGACGCGGGTCTGTGTACCCGCCAGCGGGTCACCAGCATCCCGCTGACTTCACGTTGAACAACTTCAACTACGAACAGCTGAACAACGCGAAGAACAGGGAGAACAAGAGCAGCGTCGCCACGGTGGCGCCGGCGCCGCCCACCGGTCATCCGCCCACGAACAATAACGCGTTACAGAACAACAACATCAACCTGAACAACAACGACAACGCCAGGATCATCTCCGAGAAGAACGCGCTCGAGAAGAACCTGAAGAAGCACTCCCTGTTCATCAACGCGCTCTCGTGGAAACGGTTCAGCACCGCCAACAACAACAAGAAGAAGTTCGACAACAAGAACAAGAACACCGCGTTCAGACAGCCGCTCGACAACATACCCATCGTCGACAAAAACAAGAACATACAAACGCCCCAGGTGAGTGACTCTTACGTGTTGTTCTTGTTGCAACGATTTCTTGCTGGACTGCGGATCTTCGTGCTAATTCCCAGTTTTGGACGTTCAGAAAAATTACCTTCGTCGATTAAAAGATACATAGGAACAAAATATAGATAATGTTAGTTCGCGTTAACGTGCACGTTTTCTTGCATTTTACAAATTTGCATACTGCCGAATGAATGGAGATCTGTTTGTTACCGGAATCTTTATGCAATTTTAAAATTTTTATACGTTTTTTTGTGAACATTGGAATCACAGAAAGTTTTAATTAAGGAGAATTAAATGCACGAAGATCCGCACAGTCTATTCATTACTTGTACACGAAGATCAATCTAATTATATTATTAGACTACGCCGTTCCCCTAAAAGTTTGTAGAGAAAGCTTGACCTAATCGCAAACCTGAAATTATTAAGTGACCGAGAAAGTTCGCGGCGCTTCGAGGTTGTCATCGTTAAACTGTGCACGCACCCACTGCATCGATAAAGGGCGAGCTTATGCTCGACCATACCTTAATTTACTCTCGTGCTATCTTGAAGAATAGGGACTCGAACGATCCCACGATTTGTTTTCGATTATGACTTATCACGAGGAAAATACAACGATTACGAATAAAATGCAATAGATCGAGAAAACGTATTGAACTGCTGCAACCTCGCTGCAATTTTGCAGCTTCTAAAGCAGAGAACGTATTTTCTATCCGAGGAGAATGTGAATTTGTTTTACGCTAGATCTACGGAGCGCTAAAAATGTTTATTTTACGTTATTTTATAAAAATAACAAGAGTGTATCGATCCAAGTATTTATCGACGTTTATCATAACACGTGCAGACGTATAAACTTGACTTGAACTACTTATTTGCCAAATCGATTAACACCACGAAATAAAGAGTAGAAACGAGTAGAGATGGGTTGGTACATTGAAATTATTTGGACACTGTGTATATGTAGCCGAATTAACAGCATATGGACGACATCGGACTGAACTTGTTTATTCTTGTCAGTAGGAAGAACAAGGAAAAAAGAGGAGCGTCGATGTTATCAATAGATAGACCCATTCACATTTGAGCTACATACTATAATGTAAACACGTGGATCTGGTATCGTCCGTGTGCGTCAGCGTTTTACTTGGCATTATGTTACTCGAAGGGGAGGTAATTATACTTTGTCTTTTTGTTTAATAACTTCTGATCGGGCATATCGATACTTTGGATACAGTGGTACGGTGTAGCACAGTGTGGCTAAGGAAATTAATTTTAACCTTTAAAACTTGTAACCTTTCTCGGTCGCCTAATAAAATTCAGAATCCTTTCCCGAGACCGTAGTCGATTTCCGCGAGCGGAACGAGTCGCATTTATTGACACGCGTCCACGCCGACTACGTGGCACCGGTAGTGGCCCATTTTCGTGCGAGCAGCCTCGAACAAGTGTCTTGGACGTTCCGTGCGAGGAACGTCGAAGGTGCTTTGACCCCAGGGCTCACGATCGAAAGCATATCGATCCTCGTTTCCCTTCGCGTTTTTCCAGGCACACGTGCCGAGCCTACGTTCTCGACTCTTTGTCGACTGGCAATTTCGCTAAGATTCGGGGAAAAAGAACTTTCACGAAAGAGGCACGAGCGTGTACAGCAGTGCTCGCTTGAATTTGCGGTGCAAATTTTATGAGCCGGAAGTAAAATTCCTGCGTTACAGAATATTCCGTAAAGTAAGAGAGTAGATATAGTAATTGAAAGCGAGATAAACGCAGTCTGCGAACGTGAAAAATAAACGAGCATAAAGAATATGTCAAATTCATTAATATAATGTTTATAAAAATAGTCCGATTCACGTCGTGTTTGGGCTCGTTTCGATCAGAAAAATCTCGGCAGTCCTCTGGTACTGCGTTCGAAAATATGGAACAAAACTGAATGAATTTGAAACTTTCTTCTAGCAGTTTTATTCTCTTTCCTTGTCCATTGAGATGATTCAAGCGTAAGAGGTTTAGCATATTTAACCGAGCACTACTGTATTTCGTACACGTGGACGTAGCTCGTAATGATGAATTGCGTGTGAATCGTGATTCGTGTGCCTCCATGTGAAAGGGCTTTAACGGTGATTGCTAGACTGCGGATTTTATGCATTCATGACGAAAATGAGTAGGTGAAGCAGAAAATTGTGAAGACTTGAATACTGGATATTATAACCATTATTGTCGACACATTAACCCTCCGTGAGCGACGTGGGTAGTTTATGTCCTGAGTGAAATTTCACTCTTGAATTAAATATTAGGCGTTGGAATTGTTATGTATTCAAGAATTTATTTAGATTCTTTGAAAGCCAAGAAAAGTAAAAGAATTAGTCGTGTGGACATAAACGGTTGACTCGGGTTGAATGTAACAAATCATTAGTAACACTAACCGGTGGGAGAGTTAAAAGTATCGGTAGAAAAATCACGTTTTAATTTACCTGCGTTTCGGAAGATTTTAATTTTGCATAAAAATCCGTGGTCTATTGCACGAAGATCGGGGGTTCGATCGCTTTCCACAGCCAGTGGACGTTTCGAGCCGAGTGTTGTCGGTCGAGATTTGTTAACGTTTATTGTGTTTTGGGAGCAGACGAAACCGCCGGCGTCGAACAACAATCATACAACGCACAACCCGACGTGCGAGAAGCTCGTACAGAAGCCGCTACCTCCCGGGCCCAGGAAAACTGTGATCCAAGCCTCGACCTCCGAATTGCTCAAGTGCCTCGGCGTCTTCCTCCACAGGAAGTGCACCCGTTTAAGAGACTTCCGGGTGAACGACGCCGTAATGTGGCTGAAAGCCGTCGACAGGAGCCTGCTGCTTCAGGGCTGGCAGGTGAGTCGATTCTCGAGCCCTAACCCGTGAACTTTCTCGCCGTACGGGAAATGTCATTTCACTCGCGAGATCAAACGAACAGAACCAGGAAGGTTAGCAGCAGGTGCAGGTGTAAACAGATTGTTTGTCAGAGCTCGTGCCGCTTTTTGATCATGTTGTGCAACCTGGCCTGTAGGATTTAAATAGATCAATCTTGGGAACAGCGTCAGGATTCCCATTAATTGCGGTGAACGATTTTTAAAATCGCAATGGACAGCGTACTCAAAATTTTCCTGGGTTGATAAATACGTTGTTGGTAGTTTCGCTTATTGATATTCGACGGTATTTCACCCGAATGTGTACGCTAGCAAAAGTGTTAACGCCAAGGGAGTCCGAATCAACAAAGCCGTGAACCCGAACATTCGTTTCGGGAAACACGCACCGCGTTGTGCAAAGTTCTCCGATCCCGTTCAAACATTCCTGATGTAACAACCTGGGGAAACATTTGCCGTCCGTCGTTCGCACGGGCATAGGCAGTCTGTCTTCGGCGAGGCACCAGCGGTCCGATAAACTTAGTCCAAACATTTTAGTAAGACCCATGGCGGCCGATAGTACACGCTCGGCCGTGTCGGAGAGTCGCTATCGCGTCGCTTGATTATTAATAAATTGTTTGAGGAACGTCGGTGCTCGAGGGACACGAGGTGCCGCCGGCGTTCGATATCAGGCCAATTAACGGTGACGCGATAATTAATATTTATCTTTGGTGATGTAGTCGGTATCCGATTAAGGCTTATCACTCGAGAACCGTGATAGTAAGTTAATTAACGGCGGATTCGCTTTGTTGACGATCGAGCCCGAGCGCCCCAACGAGCCCGAACCCGAGCCCGAGTTGAACCCGCTCTGTTACGATCGTATAACGTTGTATAACGATCGGCGTGGGGCACGCCGCGGGAAACAAAAGTTCGCCAGACCGTTCTAATTGAGAGCATGCTTCCGCCGGCCCGGAAAAAATCGGCTCCGATCGTCGGCGTCCATTTCTGAGTCGGTGCACATCGGTCTAAAGTGGCGAGAGCCCACTCTTAACTTGTTAGGCGAAACGAGATCCGCACGCGTCAGATCCCGAACGACCCTCGACTACTGTCGGACTCTTTCTCGTTCTACAGGGTACAGACCGGTTAGAAAGTTTCGGCGCCAGACGAACTTAACCCGTTGACGACCGTTCGACGTCTCCCTAGTTTTTCGATCGTTGACGATTTTCATATTTTTAGTGTTGTTCGCGGGACATGCGAACTGGTAGCTCCGTTTCTCAGGTCTTGGTATTCTGGAAGATGAAATGGAATTTTTCATATCTCTGTCTTAATCTGTCTTAATGCTTCGAATTAACAATGTGCCAACGCTGGGCGATCCTTCGTGAAAAATTATGGAAGAAATTACTTTATTCAACCATACGTTATACTATATTCTAAATAGAAATTAGCAAGAACAAGAAAAATATCCGTATTTATGCATAAAATCAGTATATCGGTTCAGCGTTTATCAAAGTTACACAGGGCTATAGAGGATTGATAAAACTTTACATTGTATTTGAGAATAACAATTTTCGACGGCCTCCGCAAGGATATTCGTTAAGAATGCAGAATAGTGATTTCACCTTCACCCGGAAAGCGACGTCCAAGATCGACGTTTCTTTCCGCGACCAAGGAGAAGCGCATGAGGTCGATCGTATCCCCGCGGTACGAGGGGGGCCGGCAACCATAAAATTTGCATAGGCCGCAATCTCGTCGCGCAGCGCCATTAGCATAAACGTGAAATTCGCCCGAAATCGAAACGAATTCATAGGGAGTCCGTGCGCGGGACCGTTCGCTTGATCGATGGCGTCCTTCGCGGCCGCGCACATGCACCACCACGTTTGTATGCACTCCGGCTCGTGCACATGCACATGTACGCGAAGCCTGTCATGTTCACCGAGGATGGTTCATCGCTCGGCCGAGTGGCATATGGATACGGGAGACTAAATGGAAACCCGGTGTCTCGTTCCGCGAAAAGTAGTGCCGGCTCTCTTGATTCCCTTCGCGACATATTGTGACTAACGTGCCCCCGGCGGCTCTCATTACCAGCCGCGTATTCCCCTGGGTCCGTACACTGCACACACTTGCATACACTACCCTCCAAGAGTTTCCGATCGTTCACCCAATTGCAATATTTACCGCGCGACTTACTCTTCTGCTGGCAAGATAGCAGAATGTTCCAACACAAAATAGACAACGCTTACACAGGCTGGAGCAAAAGTCGGTAAACTATATAAACTACTAATTAATCGATCAAAGAATAAATATACATTTTTTTTAATAACAAAGTGACAATTATTAAAGTTTCAAGCTCACCCACAAATGTTCCCCGTCCACGGAAGTGCTAACAGTTTCTTTTTGGAAAGATCGCATTATTTTGTAATCCTGTTCACAGAGAGTGCTTGTCGTTCGTTTTTGTTGTGACTGCTTGAGAAATATTTTTGGGTGTGGGCGTCGCAGAACGGTGAAAAAAGTTCTGCGCTACAACGTTGGATCCTGACCTTATTTCTCGGCTGGAAGTTTTCCGGGAATCGGAACCTGGCACCTCTCTCGGCCTCTGCAAACATTCAGCGCCGTTTACGTCACCCGGAATCCCTTGCGAGATATGGCGTAATCCGGTGCATGTAATAAATCCCTGGATAAGAAGCAACGACTAACAAGCCATAATTTCACTACAGTAACGCCTACGAAAAACGAAAGTTCCCGTTCCACAATTTTTCTCTCGTTTACACGCCATTCGAGTAAACGTTTATCTTCCAGGAGACTTCAAAATTTCCATAACTTGCATAAAGATCCGTGGTTATTAAAGAGGTAGACGATCGCATCGATCGATTACAAAATCTTCGATGCACATTTTATTTGATCTCAATTAAAGTGTTGATCTAAGTATTTGATCTCAATTTTTCTTAAAAAATTGCAGCATATTTAATTTTATGTACTAGGATAAATTGTTCATAAAATATTTGTTCAATGTGGCGAAACCATGAGTCGCGATAGACGCCCTCGTGGCAAGTAGTAGCGGCCGTGTTGGATCAGACAAAAATTCGCGTTCGGTGCTTCGATTCTCGTTGATCCGAAAACAACTTCGGGATTCGATATTCATGAGGCTCGGTGTTCCCATTTTGCTCTCTGGATTTATCCTCACCTTGACGAGCACGCGAGTGCGGGGACGAACACACGGGCGAATTTATCGGCATTGTTTCAGCGACGGGAACTTTCGCGGCCGTTTCATACACGCCACGCGGCCGGATCGTTGTTCTCGCGATTATCGCACAGAATGACAGGCCGACCGCGATCCCTTTCGCAGTCCCTTTTCGTCCGAGGCCACGAAGGTCATTATCGATCATCCGGTTTACGAGCCGACGCTCTCCTCGCTGCCGTCGTGCTTCGCGGAAGCGAGGCGTCGCAAAGTCCTGGAATTAATCGTTCGAAAATCAGGCTCGATGAAAATGTCCACGAAATTATAGATCCTCGCAGACATTATGCACAAACTTTTAGCAAGTTTTTTTTAGCAGATTTTATTAGGCTGCCTTTAGGAATTTTTTGTAGAAAATTTAAACATTTAACTGTATATTACTACACGTTTTTCATCGTAGGAATAGCACTTTAGCACAGCCCTGGTGTTCGAATTGTCCCGCAGCGTACGTCGCATTTTCAGCGTATAAAATAAAAATCAAACAGTTTCGCAGTCCGAACGAGACGTCAAACTAAAAAAACGCAAAATTGATGAAACGCCGTGACTTTTGACTGCGTTTCGACAATGTCGCTTGAAAGAGAATCGACAAGCTCACGGTTCCATCGAACGCATTCGAAACTGCACGAACAATAGCTGCGAAAAAACCGAATACCGGATGGAAAAGTGGGAAAGGGATGAACGCAGGGAAACCATTCTATCCGATGATCCCTCCCCTCTCGATCGTTCAAGACGTCCGACGGCCGACGATAAAGGAATTAAATAAATTCGTTAGGGCTCGAAAGGGTCTAGCCTCGTTAGTAGTCGATTTTCTGGGCATAAAGATAAGGACGCGCTTTGGGGGACAGTTTTATCACCTTCGAACCCTCTGCGGCTTATCTGTGTGGGAAATCGTTCGACGACAAGCCCCATTATCAATACGCAACAACATTCGAAATCTGTGTGTTTGCTCGTGATTTCTATTCTCGTCCAATCGACGCGACGTTTTGCTATGTTTGTCCAGAGATCGGAGGAGTAAACAACAAATCTTTTGAGAACGATGATTAAAAAAAGCGTGATCGTTTGCGTAACCGGTTAAAATTATCCGATCGATTCGTGGGATCGAGAGGAAAGAGAAACGCGTCATGGAGGAGATAGGAGAGGATAAATAATTATCGTTTTCGTAGGCGGAACGACGCACGGTGGCCCGAAACGGTGGCAAGGCGAACTAAATTCGTACTCCCATTATTTGTACAGGGGTTAATTATACATTGTTTAATCGGGGGTTATTTTGTACATTGAATCCAATTCTGGTAGTATTTTTTTTTACCGGAAGGGGAAACTCGAAGAGCGTCCAACCAATTGCAATTTTCTCTCGTATTTCTCAGTGGGTAAGTCTTCAAAAAAATCTGAAAAAATTTTACTAACATTGTCAAAGCCTTCTGAATCGAGTCCAAAGTATTGAGCAATTATTTACACATACATAGCTACCTACTCGTTCACAAAGAACCTACGCTTCTCGCGAATTCGTTCGAACACAAACGACACTGATTTACGGAGCAAGGGTTAATCTCACCGATCATAATTATTCGAGAAGACGATGTTATTTTGATTTAGAAGGTGCTCGATCAATTACGCGAGTCACCCTGCATCCAACATTTATTAGCACATCGCGTCGAGCGTCATCCAAGCGTGTTTCTCATCGCCCATCATAAACTGTCGCGCGATTTATCACCTGACGGGATCGATCCCGTCAGCGACGAGGCGGAAATCGATGACGACACTACGGCAGACGAGCACTATAGCGAAGATAAGCTCCGCGCGTCGTCAGGCGCGGAATAAAAAATGGATTCTCGCCAGGCAGGAGCTTTCAGCGCGCGGCAAATTGAGTTTCTGTCGATCGCTAAGGGTTGTTTTAGAAATTCCGTGTAATGGGCCCGGTCGAGAGAAGCTGCGAGCGCCGCTGAATGATCGAGGGATGACGCGGCGCATGAAACGTATCTCCGTCAGTCCTGAGAGCCTTTAAAAGCCACCGGTGTTCCAGTATTTCACGATAACGGGGGTGCGCGCCGGAAAAAGTAACCCTGTCGCAGCGGGGTTGGTTTACGCGCGTGGTTGTGCGTGTGTTTGTTCGCGACGAGGTAAATATACACGGCTTTCCCTGTCGCAGGATCTCTCCAGCCATCATCGCAGGAGCCACCCCGTGTTTTTCAACCCCGAATCCTACTAGCCCTTACCCCGAAAGGTTAACCTCTCGTCTGCTACGAGAGTTCTCCCCGGCTGATTCAATTTACCGTTTCGCATAATTTCCGACAGGTGAACGCACTCGCGAATTTTGTCAACCTTGCCCTTTCCCATAAGATGGAAAACGAATCTCACCCTCCCAGGGATATTATACGCCTTATAAATGGAAAATAATGAATAAACCTTGCCAGTTCCGCTCAAGTATAGCCAAGAGCCACGGAAGACGGAGGGTAAAATATTATTCTTGCTGTCGAAACGAGCTCCATCCCCCACCGACGTTGTTTAAAGCTGCACCCCTCGTCGCAGCCCGTTTCCATGAGCACGGCTAGGCCAAACGACGGGTCAGGGTTGCAATTTTTTTTTTTTTTTTTAAGTAATCCCTTTCGGTGAAACGTCTTCCGAGCGCAAGGAGGTTTGGGGTTCGGGAAGAGAGGTCGGTCTCCCCTTCGCAATTAAAACCCGAAGGGTGAACGTACCCTCTTCCGAGGTCCCCCGCATATTTCTACACTCGGCCACCAAGGGGTGGTTTCGTGCGACGTTGCCAGAGCATCTCTCCAGCACGTGACCCCGCACTCGCATACCACCCCCACCCCATCTGGATCAGTGTACACCACCCTCTGACACGGCAGATTGCTGCACACATTTTCCTCCAGCATCAACCGGAGCAGCAGCCTATACACGGCTAATCGATTTCTATCGTTGTTTATAATTAACCCCGCGCGTTCCAATTTCCGTGCCGGGCAAGAAAGAAAGGGAAAAAGGAAGAAAGAAAATCGCGGACGTTAGTGCCGCATGGGGGCTGAACTGGGCGACGGAAAGTGTGTCAGTCTCGCAAGGGGTTGTTGGCTATTAAAAAATTCGATAATCATTTGAAAGTTTGCACAATTTTAATTCTTTGCTGATAGCCAGACGTGGAGCTTTATGCGAAATAGAAATTTCGACACTGGGAATTACAGGAGAAAAGTTATAGAGTTTTTCATGGTTTATTTTATCTTCCTCATTTTTTACCAATTGTTTCAAAACAACTGTGGACCTGAAAAGCTTGAACGACAAAGATCGAGTAACAAAAAGGGATCTAACGGGTACCGGGGTGCGAGACTATTAAAAATAAACTGCAAAATTTCGCTCCCGCAACATAAAACGCTTGTTCTAAAATGCACAGAGCGCCGACAGGGTGGATACAGGTCCGATGTCCGATAAATCACGGCTGTGGCGAATTATTGAATGTCCCGGTTACGTAAAACAGCGTTCGATCGATCCTCGAGTCCGGTTCGATTGGCTCTCCTGCCAAATTGATAACCCTGCGCTGAAGACGGCCAGCCGTAACGTTTCTCCCAAGGAGACCCGCTCTCGTGTCCTGCAACTTCGGTTCAGAGTCCTCGAAGGAAGTTGGTGACGCCTCGGGGAGACAATCCCCGCATAATTGCCAGCGATTCGCTAGACGACTTTGACGGAAGTGGGGCAATCAGATGCCCTGAATAATTTTCCTGGGTGGCTCGTCGTGCTCGCTTTTCCTCGCGGACGTCGCCTAATTCGACGTCGCAGCGCCTCGCATAACAACCACGGATAGCAACGGCCGTAATGGCCGGGGATTGCCTTCTGAAAAATTGACTGACTCTCCCAGAGAATTCGCAATTTCCTAACTTCTCTCGCGAAACTTTCGCATAAGACGATCTTCCCGTGCCATATTCTCTCGATTTTTCGCGGAGACGCTTCTCGAGGCTGCAACACGTTGCATCGATCGCATGCTCCTGTCGATGATGCACCGATCCCGGCAAATCTGTTTTGGCAATCGTCCGGAACACTTAAAAGTGCACGAAATTGCATACCACGATAACTTGTACGTCGTCCTCGCGGTAATGCTTGCACTAATACCATTACCACCGCGAAACACGTTCTTCGTGTTTATTCGCTGCACCGGCACGCTCGTCTCTTTCTCGGAAAAAATTGTAAGACATTTTCCATATTTGCAGATTTAACCGATATACGTCATGAGGAAATACGAAAAGAAGGCCTTTATCACCAAACTTTTTAAAAATTATATTTAAGTACAAAAATGATTACATGTAAAGAACTTGATATTTCAGCATTACAAGAAAAAATAAATTGAGTGTATATACATATATACGCTACGGTGATGGTGACCAGGAAAATTGTCAATGCTTACAATTGAAATTGGGAAGTTGAATCGCGACTATTTAAAAAATCCTGGAATAAATAATCTGAGACTGGTTATTTGAATACCGACGGCAGATCTAACGTCGACTATGCCAAATGCACAGCTATGTAAAGTGACTGTATGTACAACATCCGTCCACGTTTTATTCTTCGAAAAGTTTTCCCGATCGCGTGCGCCTCCCTTTTCTTCGAGTTGGTTCGTTTCCGTGCCGGTTCCTAGCAGTATCGTTACCCGAGAATCGTTCGATATTTCCCGCGGCCTTCCCCGTCGCTCGATGCGATATCGCACGTGACCGGGAACCACGGGAAATCACGGTGTTCCCCCCGTGTCAGGTTTCTATTGCAAATCGATCGAACACGTGCTCGAATCTAATCAGTCAGGGGTGTGACACACACCTCGTTCTGCAACGCTCAACCCGTATACGCGACGTCCACGAATTTCGAGCGTCCGACGTGTACGACGATCGATCGTGACTTCATATAAATAACCGAAACGGCTTGTGCTCCTCTAAAAATAAACGTTGTATCGACAGGTTGCTAGAGACACGTGAAATTCAGGTTTGATTCTTTGCTCTGTTGTTTTGTTTTCGTTGCCGATGAGGTAGAGGGACTTGCGTGATTATCTCGTTTCTCTGAGAAATGAAAAAGAACATTCTGGAAGACTGAAAACTCTCTTCGATTTTCTTCGTGACTGATAATTGATAATTTCCGGAAAGAGCAGTCTTTACAGTTATTCTACATTCACTCCTCTGGATCATTCTGATTCCAGGCAGTTCTTCGGCGAGTTAGGTAACAAACTTCGATCCGCTCTAACTCGGCTCTAACCTGACAGCGCTTCGCCGCGGATTGCGCAATCTTTTCGGCCTCCTAAAACGTTGCCAAGTTTCAACGATGCTCTGCGGTCACTCGAACCGCTATCTGGCTCCGGGAAGCAACGAGGCCGATCATCGTTGACGTTGATCCACCCTCGGTGCACCGACTTCGATCCAAACCCTCTCCCTCTCTCTGTTCTCTTCGAGGTTTGCTTCGAAAGCGGGCTCGCGGTTGTTCGTCGAGCAACGAGCAACACGTGGACCGTTTAACGTAGACCGTTGATCCACTTCGTCTAGACGGCCGAACAGAAGGAGCTTGAACGTCATTGCGGCGAATCCCGTTAACGGGGAAACCGTATCAGGTGGAACTGTTTACCGCAGCCAGCACGTGACTGGATAAAACGAGACGGAGAGCCTATCCTTCTTCCTCCTGTTAGCGGGAAGCCCAGCGATTCCAGATTTCGTGATCGATGATCCTGGATCCTTCTGAATGTGTCCGGAGACTGGACTGATTACTGAAGATCGGGGTCCGCTGAGTGTGGTGTGAGTGAAACTGTACTGTGTCCAAATTAGACTTACGCCATTGGTCGATTGAGTTTATAATCCATTGATACACTAATGCTAGAAGAATTTTTCTTCCCCGAGGTACAGGGTGGTTGGAATTGCAGTAACTTCCCCTGGTCAATTAAGACCAGCTAGAAGGTTGTAATAATTGGTGAATTAAGTTGAAAGCAATGTTCTTAGAGAATTGATACGATTAATAACGCTAGAAGACCTGCTCCCTTTCGATATGCATGGAGGTTCATTTTGGAAGCACTTTAGACACTTTGCAGTGCCAACAAAATTTTCCATCAAGATTTCCCCTCCTCTGAAAAACCGTTCCACTGAAACATAATGAAACCAAAATTGCCGTCGCAATTTTCAACTCCTCTTTACGATGCAAATCGGTTGAAGCAGCTCGAGCATCAAAGGACAGCTTCTACCCTGACGAGAGTGGTCCAGCGCCGAGCTAAGAGCGTCCACTTCGAGGCAGTATGAATTAGAACCTCCACGGGAGTGACTCTAACCAGGAATTCAATTAGAAACGTCGGATCTTCGGGTAAGCTGTTGAAAAACGCGGTTGCAGAGGGTACAGGCCGCTCACCCCGAGCGAATATCGACCGGACGTACATACCCGACACACGAACGGATAGAAAGAGAGTATATATAAAGAGAGAGAAAGAGAGGGTTCTCTCTCTCCCGAGTTTGCTGGCGTTTCCCACCCTCGTGTGTGGAAGGCTTTAGCAGCCCAGCCCGTTACACCTGACGAGAGAGAACCGGCTCTGTGAACTGCGGCCAAGACACGTGGAAACTCCACGGACGTATCGGCACATGCCTGAATGAGGACTTTATTTAAAAATAAACCCGGGGCTCCTTTGCCGGACTGGTCTTCCCTGAGCCGCGCGACAATCACGCGCAATTAACATCGATTGCTATTATCTGTCCTGGAAAACAGAAATAGAACGCCGCTAATAATAAAGAACCCGGTGTGTTTCGTAACTCGATGGAGTGAGAGAGAGAGAGAGAGAGAGAGAGAGAGAGAGAGAGCCTCTTTTTCTTGGGCGAGGCACCGAGCCGCGGTTCTCGCTGCTTCGTTTCGCGGTGCATCTTTCTACTTGGAAGATCCCTTTCTCCCACGGGCAACTTTGTCACAACCGTATTCTATTTGAGGGCGCGTCGATAATGCTCCATGGAGACGGTGTGCTGGTCAGTCGCGCGTTCCTAATCGTAGGCACCCTTCTTCTTCTTCTTCTTCTTCGTCTATTTCTTCTTCTTCTTCTTGTACTTCATTTGAAAATTTTATCTTATATTACTTGATCTCATGAAAGTAACAAGGTTACGTTTATTCACTAAAAGTAACAAT
This sequence comes from Seladonia tumulorum, assembly GCA_913789895.3. Classification (NCBI taxonomy): domain Eukaryota; kingdom Metazoa; phylum Arthropoda; class Insecta; order Hymenoptera; family Halictidae; genus Seladonia; species Seladonia tumulorum. The sequence continues at coordinate 16,493,279 of OU565277.1, read as the reverse complement.
TTTAATTTATTTTACTTTATTTTAAAAATGTGTTTGCCCAAAATGCCTTACTTCATTTTATTTTATAGAAATATGAAGGATGCATTCATTCTTCGGGATACACAAGATATTTTAAGAAATCTTTTCAATAGCAATTTCACTGGTGAGCCAACAATTCTGGCTGGGCACGAGATACAATAATTGCTTCTGGATAGTTAAACTTTGAAACTCCCGCTTGATATAGCACCGTGGAAAATCTTATTAATAATGTTCTGCTAAGTAAAGTGTTCCAGCAAAATGGACAATAAACCGTATTCAATGGCAGCTCGCTGCAGTCACTACGGTCGCAATTGCAGGTCGGTAACAGAATGAAACTTTCAATCGAATTAATTACAACGTTTCTCGTCTGAATTCGCTGAAGAGAACGTTTTAATTGGGTTCGAAGCTGTATACACGTCATGCCGGGAATTTAATTGAGCCACGCGCAGAATTTTGTCCGGGTTTCTTTCTCGGAAATCGGTGCACGAAATTATGGAACTACAGATACGGTAATCTCCAGAATGCACCTACCCATTTCTGCATCACGAATGCATAAAATCGCAGATTGCTTCCACGAATGAAATAGGTGAAGCTTGTCTCAGTCTAAGAAAAGACTGACCAAGACACACCGTTCGAACATTCTCACACCTTCCCACACGCTTCTCACGTGCATTAATAGCCCCACGAGGGCGTCAACAAACGCTTTCCATAGTCAAAGGATTAAATGAAATCTATCAAAGAGTACCACAACCCTCTCAATGCCTAATCTTAACTCGATTAAGAAGAAAAATAAATCTAACGAAAGACGAGGTAAAAATAAATGAAAAATAAGTGACCGTAATTTCGCCTAAATCCTCGGACTATTTCCTGTGATCAATCCATCTCACAGTGTCTGTCTCTTTTATCCGTTCTTTATCGGTCCCATCGCCTCCAAGTGTCGACGTCCCTAGATGTATTCCTGGACGTGTTCCTGGAGGCGTTCATGCGTGCGAACGCTTTACACCGTGTAATGCGCACCAGAGAAAAATAAAAAAAGAAGAATGCGTTAACGAGGGAGGACATTACGGGCGTGCACATGCAACAATCAGGCGGCGGCGGCGGGGGCTGGCAAAATTCCTGGCAGGCTGGAAAACGTATCGGGAGCATCGATCCTCCCGGGTCATTGCGGGGCCTCGCCGCTAATGCACCCACACGTGCAAAAAAAAATCCGCCACCGTGACAACCCCATCCCTGTCCGCGCAGCTCAGGGAAAGGCTCGCCTGTGATCAAACACCGTGCGTTTTAATTATCACAAAAGCATTCGTTGTAATTGGACGACGTTTCGGGGAGTTTCGAGGAGAGATCGCTCGACGGATCAAAGTCGCCGCTTTCTCAGCACAACCGGTTAGGTACCGGTCCCGAACCCCGTGAACCCTGTCAACGGGTCGGTTCCTTTTTTACGCTGGTTAGGGTACTCGCGATCCTGGGTTCCACGCATCAGTCCTGAACACGGATTACTAACCTCCCGAGGTGCAAACTGTTCTTAACTTATTTCGGAATATGATACAACATTATAATTGTTATAATAATTATTAGACTGCGGATCTTCATGTAAAATCAAATAATAATTGCGAGAGATAGGAGAAAACTAAAAATTTCTTCCTTCTTTTAACGATTTTAGTATACCGAAGATAATCCTATCGATGTTCTTTAATTTATTAAATCCTTTCACTGTTTTAAACGTAAACGTCCCATTTTTGTCATAAACGCCCAAACTCTGTGTAGCGATTAGGCTAGCTTCTAGAAATAAGAAAGCTCCAACTCAATTTACCCCGAATTATCCAAAGAACAATTAAACTGCCAGCGTAAGATACTCGAAAGTAAATCCCCGGCGTTCATTAGCAAGATCGCCGTGCAAGGTGACACAGGTGTTCGAAACTAAATTCGTTACTGGCGAAACTCGATTCGCGGGTTCGACCCTGTGGAATCGTTGTGCACGCGCACCTGCGAGCAATCGAATAGGGCGTGCACCGTGCACGGGCGAATTATCTGTGCACACCGGGACAAGTAGGTGAAATGCAACGGGGGCTGGATGCAGTAGCCGGGGTGCTTTTGTCCTCGAGTTGAAGCTGCCGTGGCGGCGGCGGGTGCACGTGTATCTGCGCGAAACAAGCCGGTGCACTTCGCCCGCTGCGTTTCTTCGGTTAGGGGTGTGTCCTAATTCGTTAATGACTCGGAGGACTCGGTTTCTGGAGCAAGGAGACCGGCGAGAGACAGGTGTCGGACAACACCTATCGCTCGTGGACCCTTTTGTATCGCTTCGAGCACGGTTCTCCTACTGTGACCTTTCGATTTCAATCTTGCCCCGATTCGAACCGGGTCACACCGCAATTACCGGAATAAATGGCATCGAGCGGGGAAATGATCAATTAAAATTAAGCACAAAGTGAGAACCGCTCAACCAGAAAATTTTGTTTCCAAATAAATGCAAACACGGAATTTTATAATTACCTATGTACGATGAGAAGTAGAAAATGCCTGACACAAGCGCTCAAGATTATCAAAGAAGTAATCTTTTTATCTCTCTTGTCTGTGATCGTTGCAATAAACCTGTACATTTCTAACACGGTTAAATTAAGCCGCAGTTATACCAAACGCAATCTTCAACCGTCTTTGAGCCGTCTCGATCGGACGATTTTCAAAGCTCTCAAAGAAACGGGACAGAAGAAGCGTTCGGTCTATAATTATCCCGAACACAGTGTCACATTTGATCGGAAATCCACTATAACCGCAGCCTAACTGATCGACTGGACTTCTCGAGGACACGCGCTATTGTTCAGGCTTGGTATGACGCGAGCACCCACGCGATACAGCACGAGTGTCGAGCGGAGATAGAAATTTCCCGGTTTTCACGGCGAGTGAATTCGACCGCGACGGTGAAAGGACGTCAGAGAAAAAGAGAGTGGAGGAGAGAAACGGATAGATAGAGAGACAGAGAGAGAGAAAGAGAGAGAGAGAGAGAGAGAAAGAGAGAGTGGGTTTCCAATGAAAGGAAGACCCGTCGCAATCGATGCATCGACCGCGGCCGACAATGCCGATTCCAATTTCGCAAGCGTGGCACGTAACGCGACACCGCGCGTGAATCATCCCTCGCTGTTAGCGCTGTTAGACAAGAAGAAGCACTTCGATTCACTTGAACGCGTCCGTCCCACCCCGAGAATACTACACGCGACTCCGTGCCTCGTGCTAGGAATGCATCAGATGTCTGCCCGCCATCCCTTGCACCGAGGAATTCAATTTTATATTCGACGGGGGTGGGTCTTTCACGATCGAGATGTAATAACTTGACTGGCTCAGATTGTTGAGAGATTTTCCGCGTTCTTCCGACGAAGAATTGTTTATTGCTAAATGGGTCGTTGGGGATTCATGTTTTGGGAATTGTAGGGGTGCGGAGTCCTCGTTCCATTGACTTTTAGGGTCGTTTTGCTGTTTATTTTTCATATGGAATGCTTCAATGTTAAAGGGGATCCTTGTGGATCGCACAGTCGGTATATTCGTAGGATTTACTACTTAGACCGTGTATTAACCCTTTGAACTCTAATTGCGACATTGAAGCGTCACTAAAAATAATTTCACCATGATTCGCAACAATTCTCACATTATCCCACTTATTTTTATTTATATTCTTGGTAAAAACGTCAGTGTATTGTGACTGAATACGCAGAGTTTCGTTTTTATCTTGTTCACAAAAGTGTCCTGGTTCGAATGAATTTTCCGATATCGATGAAATTTCTGGGTTCGCGAAAATAGCTTCGAGCGCAAAGGATCGAAGTAGAGAAACTAGACAAATTTAATACAGTGACACTTAATAATACTCTATAGTACTCTGATTGTATTCTAATGGTGTGTGAACCTGTCAACAGGACGTCGCGTTCATGAATCCTGCCAACGTTGTGTTCGTCTATATGCTGGTGAGAGAGCTGGTCGACGGCGACGAGGCTTCCGAAAGAGAGCTTCAGGCGACCGTGCTGACGTGCCTGTACCTGAGCTACAGCTACATGGGCAACGAGATTAGCTACCCGTTGAAGCCGTTCCTCGTCGAGGACAGCAAAGACAAGTTCTGGGACAGGTGCCTGCTGATCGTGAACCGACTGAGCGCCGAAATGCTGCGGATCAACAGCGAGCCTGGATTCTTCACCGAAATCTTCACCGAGCTGAAGGTACCGTCACCCCTAACCCCTAACTCTTTTGCTCGTCTGTGCCCGATTCACACTCTTCCGTGTGGACACTTCTGTGAGATGCTAACAATCCTTTTGTCTACCGTTCTTTCGTTCTTGCCATTCGTTCTAACAGAGACTAATATACTATTACTGTGGTATCAGGACTCTTCGTGTAATAACAACCGAAGATTAGGAATCGCGAGGTCGCGGGTACGAGTCCTTTTTTCCTGAAATCCTGCAGTACCGTGAAATTCCGAAAATTTATATGGTGCCCCCCGTGTCCTAAGCAAGTGCTTGCTTTACTTGTTGATCGATCCAGCAGTGAAAATGATATTTTCTCGTGTCGTAAACGATGAAACGGTTTGTGTCCAGGCCTGCGGCACTGGGAGTCGAACTAGTCTGCCTGGCAGCGGCCTCGAGCGGAGCCTCGTCGTCTCCGGAGTCGCGGTACCCACCAAGGCGGCTTGACGGAGCTACACACACCTGCTGGTGCGCATCGTCAGGCACGGCTGCGACGTCACGACACTCTGACGACGGCCGTCACGACGAGGAGGATCTGCCCTCGCAGCTTGACCCCACCGCATCGACCTCGACCTCGACGTTGCACCGACAGCAGTCTCAGCCGCAGCCGCAGCCGCAGCAGTCGCAGCCGCCCCAGCCGCAACAACATCATCACCACCATCACCACCATCACCATCACCGATCGAGCCGGGACGAAGGGGAGCCGGTCGGACGGTGTCCGTCCTGCGGGAATAAACGTCGCATAGAGATCTCGTACACGATCGAGGATCTGGACGCGATCGAGCCGGCGCCGCTCGAGTCGCAGAGGACGCCGACCCTGAGGACGTGCAGCTGCGACGTCGCCGAGGCGCCTCGGCCAGCCGAGAGGGAACGCGGCGATCTGAGAAAGTACCGGAGCACCGACTCCAGATGGGTGGACACCAGCTTCCTGTCGCCGGAAGACGCGATCTGGGACCTGAAGAAGAGCACCACGGAGGACACCGAGTTCCGCTGGGAGCTGCACACGTCCAACACCGACCTCGACCTCGCCAAGAAGACGAAATGCAGCTACCACAGCCTGACGCCCGAGGAGAAGAAGCCGCACGACATCCAGCGTGGCGATCTACGGAAACATCACAGCGCGGAGACGGACAAGTGGTCGGTGAAGGTCGACTACCTTCAGCCGCCGATGCACGACCTGCGAAAGCACAGCAGCGACGACACTCGGATGGCCAGGGAGGCGAGGTTCCTGCAGGTGCCGGAGGTGCTTCCGAACCCGAAGCCCAGGTGCACCTGTCCGAAATCGAAGACCCTGTCTCCGTCGCCACCAGCTCCCGCGCCGGTACCGACTAGAACACCGTCGCCGACCCCGGCGCCGTCTTTGACTCCGCCACCGCCACCGCCTGTGATAGAGCCAAGGGAGCCAAGAGAACCAAGGGAACCAAGGGAACCAAGGGAGCCGAGGGAGCCGAGGGAGCCAAGGGAGCCGAAGCTGCTGAAAGAGCCGGAAAAGCCTCTTCCTCCTCCTCCAGCGACGCTTCTGGAGCCGGAGAGAAAGAAACTCTACTACTCCACGTCGCTGAACGTCGAACGACCCGAAGAGCCAGCCGCAGCCGCAGCGGCGTCCATACCAGAGAGACCGGAGCTGAAGAAGCACGCGAGCGAGGACCCCAGACCGGCGCGCAGAGACCGGCCGAAGCTGGAGCGATCGCAAGCCAGAGTGGACAGCCAGGCGTCGAGAAAATGGGGCGCGAAGGAGAAGGTGGTGAGCCCCGAAGAAGGCAAGAAACCTCGGCCAAAATGGGCGTTGAAGCCGCACTTCTCGCTGCCGGTCGAGGAGAAGAAGCCGCGCTGGAGGAGTCAGGACTCGACCGAGGGCTTCAAGTCCAAGAGCCTGAAGGAGCGGCCAAAGTACAGCATCCGCAGGAGCATGTCGCCGGAGCCGGACCCGCGGCAGATCAGCAAGCTGGAGAACAGGATAGTCCGTCGGCTGATCTCCCCGGAGGTAATGATCACCAGCGCGAAGTGGGCGCCGTACGAGAACGACTCTCCGCTGCCGACGATCGGCGTGAAGAAGCGGGAACCGACGAAGCACATCAGCGAGATCAAATGGACTCCGTACGAGGGTTCACCGCCGCCGGGGGAGGACGAAGGGGCGGGAGGCGGTGGTAGCTTCGCGGTGCAGGAGCCGGAGGAGAGCAAGTCCTGGTCGCCGTTCCACAACGTGACGCCGACGCACCATCCGCCGCCGGAGGCGACGCCCTGCCGCAGCGACGACGAAGATTACCGCTGGCGTATCCTGAACCAGGTGTCCGCGTTCCCAATATATCAAGGTGGGTGGAAGGATCAGTCGCCGGAGAGAACACCGCCCCGGGTACAGTCGCCGGTCGAACTGTCCACACCCATTTGGTCGCCTCTAGTTCCAGCTTCACCGGTGAAGAGGCAGCGGTCCCAACAGCAGTACTCGCCGCAACTACAGCCGCAGCCTCCGCCGCCGCAGCAGCAGCAGCAGCAGCCGAGGAAGAGTTTGTCAAAGATCCGTGGACTGTCGAAGAAGAAGCCGTTCAGGGCCCGATCGGAGAGCAGTCATCATCCGCCGCAGCTACCGCCGCCTTCGATCGCCGTCGAGGAGACCAGAGATCGTCGGGAGCCGCCGACGGTGATCATCCGGGCGGCCAGCGAGGATCCGAAGAGGCAGAGGCCGCAGCTGACCAGATCGAAGGCGTTGCTCGAGGTGCCGGTCGCGAGCGGCATCGGCAAGAGGTCGCTCAGCGAGGAGGTGCCCCAGAGGGCACGGGAGCGTCCTCGCGCGCCCCACAGGGCCAGGAGCGAGGAGGCTCCCCGATACGATGACCCGTGGTACGCCAAAGAACAGGGTCTGGCCCGCCAGGCCACCGAACTGAGGGAGTACGTGACGACGGTTTAAAGATCGAGTTTTCTTGGGGGCTGAAACATTGACGGTACTCGATAATCGAGAAAGAGAGAGGGAGAGAGAGAGAGAGAGAGAGAGAGAGAGAGAGAGAGAGAGAAACAGAGGGACGGAAGTTATTTTGTACAATTCGTTTCCCCACCTACCGGCGCGGCGCGTCGCGTCGTGACGAGCGGGGAAGTAGGGGGCGGGGGAAAAGAGGGGGCGTAGTTAGCTCGCTTAGATGATTTTGTACCGTGTTTTCCGAGATTTTAGGAACCGACGTCGACGCGCGAAACAACAACAAGCACGAATGAACGCGTTCCGCGGCCGGGCGATCGCGAGAACCGTAATGTAACGTATATTTTTGCGTCTGTATCGCTTTGTCTAAATTGCACACAATACACACGCGTGCGCGAAGCGAGGATCGAGATCGGAGAAAGAGAGGACACACCACCGCCGTACACCAACCGCCACCCGCGTGGATCCATCGAAGATCGAACCGAGGTGAGACTTCTTCGTTGATCCGGTCCAGACCAAGAAGATCGAACGATGGATGAAATCTGGATCCCGAAACGGCAGCGGCTGGGAGGAACGAGGGAGAATTTGTGGCAGGATCAAGGATCTACTCTGGACATTCGGGTTCGAGCGAACCGGCGAACCTTCAGGCGACAGCCGGTAGTTATCGTTCGGCAGCGAACTTCCTTCGTCGCCATGTCGACGAGCAGCCGACGGGAAGTTCTCGTGGCGCCGTTCCAATCGATCGCGATTGCCGATTACGTACAGAACATGTAATACTCGACTTAAAGGTACACCGACTTAACGATAATAATTACGAGCTTAGTTGTTAAGCGTAGCTGATATAAGAACACCGTGTGCGTGCGGAGCTAGCTGAGGAGCAGCTGCGCGACCTGCGCTCCGGACTACGGAAACGAAACGGAACGTGGAGCCGCAGATCGGGCAGCGATCGCCCGGTCGTTGTTTAGACGACGACGAGGAAGGGAAGAGAAAGGAACGGCGTGAAAGAAATTCGGTGAATGGATCATGCGATCGACGTCACGCGCGGTCCAACGACTGGTGAGAAACCAAAGTTCGTTCGGTCAGAGGTGGACACCTTCGCTACGATTCCTTTCTGTTTCGTCGGGGCTCTTCCACGGGAACGATCCACGAGACACAACGAAGACACTGGTCTGATCAAGCAGCAACTCGATACCTAGGCCGATCATCCGAAAATACCGAGAGCGCCCGGTCAGTTTTTTCGAAAGAGGAGGTTGGTCGGTGTCTATGTCACACGCACTGGTTGCAAACGTGTAACTCTGTTTTTTCGAAAGAAGACGCCTACCACGTCGCTCGAAGCAAAAGTATTCCAGGTGTCTCCTTTCGAGAAAACAGATCCTAGCGGTGCCGATACGTGCACCGAGGGAGAACACGAAGAAACTCGAGTTTCGGAACGACAGTGAATATTCTAGGTGTCGAAAACGATTCCGAGAGAGTACACTCAAACACTTGTTAAACGTGAAATCATAAACGTGCCGATACTTGGTCCGTTCGAGGCACACTCATAGAGGACCGAGACTTCCGACATCTTCTTTCGAAAAGACAGATCGCGATGCTAAAATGGTAGAACAGCGAGGAGAGACTCGATAGTGAACACCGTGGGTACGAAAAATGATTAAACATGAAATATTCGACTTTCCTGATACCAATTCGGGGCACACTCGCAAAGGTTCGAGACTTCCGGTATCGCTATACCTTGATCCTAGGTGTCGATTAAGCTTGGGTGCGAGGATCGGTCCCGCGGGTCCCGTGCATACGCATAAATTAAGTTGATTCGTGATTGAAAGGGGACTGCTATAGCGCTGCTTTTTAAGAAAAACAGCGATGACTAGCGGGCCCCGTGTGCCGGCGCGTGCAATATTAATTAGGGATATTACATTATAGCTGATCGAATAGCCAGTTAAGAATGGGGTACTAAGGTTTAAGCGACAGGTTACGCGAGTATCCAGGTGAATCGTTACGTGAGAGAGAGAAAGAGCGAGAGAGAGAGAGAGAGAGAGAGAGAGAGAGCGTGCTCGCTTGCCGACTCGCGGGCAACTTTTCAATAGCGACTTTTCAATTGACTGTCTCTATCTGTCTGTCTGTGTCTAGTTTCAGTTTTCCGGCCCGCTCGCTACAGCTCCGATAAGTTTCCAAGCGTTTACGACGATTTTGTACTGTTCGTCGAATTTTCGAGTACTGTATACTTACGCGTACATAATCTACATACACACACGTACATACATACGTGCTCTCGCAGGTCTGAGCAGCTGGGGATCTTCGCAAAACGGATACAGAAAATCTGTGCGCCAAGTATGAACATTGCTCTCGATCGCCAGCTCCTCGAATCTCGAAAGAACACAGTCGATCGTTTCTAGATTTTTGATATTATTCCCGTTACTTCCGCTTCTACTCGCGGAGTGGAAGCCACGGTCGAAACCGCATTTCTTCGTTTCGATTGTTTAATACCTTCGGATTCATCCCAAACGCACACACGCAAACAGGACACACGAGCACACCGTGACACAACACACACACATTGATCTTTCTGCCCCAGGAAACCATGCGCGCGTCGCTTCGGCGAGGAACGGGAAAGTAAAATTTAGGCGCGAGAAGCGGAAGCGGAAGTCGTTCGCGAACAAGACACGTTCGAGCATCGTCGCCGCAGATTTTGTACATATTTTTAATAAGAAACGGTACGGTAGGGTGTGATCGGAAATTGCGAGGCGAACGTCGAACCGCCCCCCTCCCGTGATTCGTGTTTGTTGAGAAACCGGGAACATGATTTTCGCTGAGGACAAGATAAAACTTTTTCTCTGGAGATAATTCAGAGATTTTGTTCTCTTGAAAGAGGTTTTAGCTCTTGTCTTCGCGATTTCTCGATGCTCCGCGCTGAAATCGATCCCTCACATTCTATCGGACGATTCAACGTCGCGGTTATTCGAAACGAGATCGTGGCGATTATGAGAAAAGCGAGAGAATCCTGCGACGGACGTGCGAACCGCTAGCCGGGGCTTGGAAACTGTTATAAAATTGATTGTGGTGGTTACAATGGTTGCGAGGGAGCTTTGCGATCATTCACTGTTAAGGAGAACTGAAATTTTCAACTGTTGTCTGTTTTGGTGCTGTGTTGGTTCCAGATTAGTGATTCTTCTGTTAATTATTAAGCAAAAGGGTGTCACTGTATTTTAGGAATTTACACAGTGCAACAAGGTACTACAATGGGGGTACAATGAAACGTGAATTTTAACAAAGGTTATATCGATTCTTCCTCTTACTTGCAATCAGTGATGTTCTGTAGGACGTGGATGAATTATTAGTTACTTTTAATTATTAGGACTGTACACGATTTTTAACGAAGCTTTGCGCTAAATATAGTTGTATATTCTTCACAGTTATTGAGTAGCAGTCACGATTTCTATAATTTAATATTGCAGTTCATTTGAAAAATGAAAATAAAATGTGTATTATATCCAGTATTATTTATAATGTCTCTAATATTAAACCTGTCACGGTTGCATGACAGGTTCTTCATTTGTTATTGACACTGTAAAGACGCTTCCGTAGGAAACGCTTGAATAGATTTCATTATTAAAGCACATGTTTTAATACTCAATTCTTATTTTTATAAAAGGTAATACACTTTTAATGCTCAGTACATTCGCTGTTGCATACCGAAAATAAACGAAACTCGATTCTAGGACCAACAATGACGGAGCAAGTATGGAGGCCAAGGAAGAAATCCTAACCAAAATAGATAACAATTGCAAAATTTTCTCGTACCAATTATGCAAGATGAAAGCTCCTTCAAAATCGTTTCAATCAGAACCATCCTATAACAGTCCGAAACAGTTAGGGATCGTTTCAAGCCCCGATCAGAGAGTTCTTCGGCTCAGTGTAGAACCGGAAGTTCCGCCATATTGAGCCGCAGAACTCTCCAGGGGCCAGGCGAGAGCGCTTCGTCAGCCGAATTTGATTCGGTCTCTTTAACGAAGGGGAAAAATTACAAAAAAAAAAATGGGGGAGGGGGTGACGGAAGAAAGGAGAACTCACAGAGATAGAAATTATTTTCTAAAGAAGAAACGTGAAAGAGTGAGAGCGAGAAAGGAACCGCGAGAACGGGAAAGCGTGCTAGAGAGTGAGAGAAAGAATGAGTGCAAATGATAGTAGTAGCGAATCGAAAGCGAAACGTGGTGAAACGTCGACGACGAGCTTGCGCAAGAATCGCGGGTGCAAGAGAGACAGAGAGAGTCGAAGAATGAAGGTACAAGTAGAAAGAGCTGAAGAAAGGCAGCGAGAGAGAGAGAGAAAGAGAGAAAGAGAGAGAGAGGGAGGGAGAGAGAGAGAGAGAGCTTCTTTTATGTTCCCTCGGCGTGTTCCGCGCGACCTCGTGCTTGCGAATATTTTCTATGAAGCGCGTGTGTTTCGAACGAGAACCAAACTGACCGAGAAGGAGATAAACGGAGAGAAGAAAAAGCGTGGACGCAGAAATTTGAAGGAAAAGAGACTGCGAAGTCCAAAAAAGAATTTACCGAGCGCGCCTGATTTCATCGTCGCGTAGCGTACGCGACATTCTCTCTTAGATATTCGTAAGCTGGATGAGGGGAGGAGGCCGGCAGCCTGCTGGTATTAGTTGCTCCATTAGTTGCAATTTCCCAACGAGATATAATGTATTCGATTAGTTGGCGATTACTTTCATCGCGAGGCCCGCGACTTTCTTTTTAGCTGCGGCGGGGCGGCTTGCGTTTGATCTCGAGAAAGATGAACGGAGACGAACGCGCGTCACTTTCTTCTTCGTTCGACACTTAGGGTTAATTCTAGCGTAAATCGTTCCGTAGCGAGTATATCGTGCGCTTCGAAGCCACCGATTTTACTTCTCCCAACCCTCCCCCTCCCCAACCCCCGAAGGCTCCTTTTCCTAGCGACTCTGTTCAACCTTCGTTCTAGTCACACAAACACACACATAATCGTGCACACGAGATACAAATACACGTGGCAATGCATGTATAATCTCCACCCCCCACTCCCAACCCACCGACAATCCAGACAATGGATCGTTCTAGACGTAGGAGCTCTATTCTTTCCATCGAATTCGTTTCTATTCTAGCGTTAGCAGATTAATCACGCGATATAGCTCGCGAAATACTTACCGAGACAAAGGCTGTTGTTGCATTTATCGTTTATAGTTCGAACGCCAGCGCTGCACAGGACACTCGTGTGATCCTCCATCGATCGACGTTTCTCGAGATCAGACGCGTGTACGCGTTGGCGCGTCGATCGCCGCGTTAAGAAACAGACGCGTTTTCCATCGAAGCGGTGCACCGTTGCGCTCGTTTCCGGTCCCGGTGGTCTGCATTCACTCTTGCAAGCCGTTCTGCATCTTTGAAAAGGCCATTATTCGCCGGGGACCGTTGTCGATGGTGAATCGATCGGCCATCTCCCGGCGGTGCTTTTCTTCGTAGAACGAGTCGGCGAAAAGCTCCGGGCAGAATAGTACCTTGTTGATCTCGTTCCGAGCGGAATCGCTCTGTATGAGCGTTGAATAATCTGTGAAACGCCGGCGAGCATAGTGAATACAGGCGAACGAGAAGCACACAGTTCGCTTCCGGGGCTGATTCGAGCGAAAAACGAAACGCGGTGTTTACGTTCATAAAGGCGAAAGACATGTACCATAATAGCGCGCCGCATAGCGATTCGTTTCTTCTCGAGCGTGCACGAGTACGTTGAATACGTAAAACATCCGTAAACTATATAGGTTCTTTCCTTCGTAGTGCGTACTGTAATCATTGATTCCGGTGCCTCGTTCGCGCGCACTGTATAAAAATCACTTATACATACATAGCCGATGGTAAACATGTATCATCGATTACGTGACCGGCTCTCGGGACCGAGACAAAAGTGATTCGTCGGGAAACACGTTGCTTCTTGTTTATGGGGTCAGACTCGGGCACGTTGAAAACGCTGTAAAAATGAAAAATGAAAAAAATACATTGTATCTGTGCTGCCATTAGCGTTTAACGAAAACGTAAGTGAACGAGGGAAGAGTGAGAGAGTGAGAAAAAGAGAGTGTGTTTGTGTGAGTGAGTGTGTGCGTGAATTTGTGTATGTGCGAGAGGGAGAGAGAGAGTGAAAAAGCGAGAAAAAGAGTCAACACAGTGGACAGACGAAGCCAAAGTATATAATTAACGAAAAAACACCCGGGTTACACACTGATCATGTACACGAACGCAATGGAACATGGACAGAGGAACATGAATATATAAATATATACATTATACATATATACATACACGTATTGTATACACGTTCATACAAACATACACAAAAACATATACACACGCATACAAACACATACACACACACCAGACGATTGTAATTAATAAGTACTTTAATCCCGAGAAAAAAAATTCGTTTCGCCGTACAGGAGAATGATTTTAGGAGCCTTCGTGTTGAATAATTAGCAGTCTCATTCCATGTATCATATAATCGAGAGATCGAGTGACCGTGATCAGTACGTATTTAACGATAAAACCATTAAATGAACAAAAAAAAAATGAAGATAAGAGAGGAGAGATGAAGAATTAAGATGCGAAACGACAACGTGAACCAGCTCACGATGGTTCGTAGTGTGTACTGTATTCGAATGTGATCGATTTGTTATTTATGTCCCTGATTATTGTTATGTTGTACTTTTTATTACTGCTATTGAATTATTATTATTATTATTACTATTATTATTATTATTATTATTATTATTATTATTATTATTATTATTGTCTTGTTTATTACAATTGCAAAGACTATATACTGTAACCGCGAATATTATTAGTATTATTACCGCGATCATTGCTATTGCATACTATTTATTACGATCATTATTATCACAATTTATTATCATTGTAGTCATTATCGCGCGAGAAAGACGAAACGCCGATTTTTCTTTTCTAGTCGAATTTCTCTAGTCCCAAATAGACTACTGTCGATACTCAGTCTCCCCCGTCCCCGATGTATTTGATTTTCGTCGAACAAATCCCAAAAGGACGATGCCACGCGTTGCAGGACACATAAATCTTGCGTAATAGAAGGAAGCATTTCCCTGTGCTACAAAATGCAGTATACAACCCGTAAATATGAGGTCAATGTTGATTTGTTTAAATAAATGTAAGTTTGAAAATCCACGGTGATGGCTTAGTCATTTATACACAACCCAAAGAAACTGAATTTTATTGATTTGATGAGATTGAGTATGTTTTATTTTAATTAAATACGTGAAAATGATTCTTGCCGCTTTAGCTTTAGGTAACATGCGAATACCGGCACGAATCATCTGTTGCATAAAATTTAAAAATAGCGCCAATCCTCGTAGTGGCGAAACGTTCAAACTTGTAGTGAAAAGTTACCAACAGAGGAAACTTCTTGGAAAACAATTGTCGCGCCATCTGCGATAAAACCTTCAACCACCGACGAGGTTTAAGCTTCTAGTGGATCTAGTTCCAACATTTATTGTTTGTCAGCGTAGAGGGCGTAAGTAAACGAGTTGTTTTTGTGTGAGACAGAAAATCCCATATGGTGATTGGTCTACTCCTATTCCTCGTCTGTGATATTAGTTCCACAATATTAGTCTCGACCGATACGGTAGGATGTGACACAAAAATGGTAAGAGCTCTAAAAATTACATTGTTTCACCGCTAGATGTCGAGTGTTTCCAGTGTCCGTTCATTTAAAAAATTCTAATCAGCCACAATTAAAGCAATTTGTGGTATAGGTTCGATGCGCAGCTTCAGTAAGATAATTCTCAGGAGAAAAATATTAATTTCGACGGACTGGTTCCTCAGATGTTCACGTTTTTGTGTCCTTAGTTTTCACCTTCATCCCTTCTCGTTTCATTTGTCACTTCGAATCAAGTTTCAATTGTCTTCCCGTGCGAATTTTCGAATGATTGGGGCTCAAACTAATGCTAGAAGAACGCACTTTATAACAGAGCCGTTTTGATATCGATTTTATTAGGATTGTATTTTTCACATTCATTTTAGGCTCACTTCAAGATTTCTTCCCAAACAACTTTACGCAAAACGGACCAACAACAAATCTTTATTAACTTCCTGAAGGTGTCCACCAGTTAAGAAAAACATTAATTCTTATCGTTCAGCCGAATTTTCGGTAAATTTCGGCGACCAACGATAGAACAGCATAATTTCGCAAATCCCGTGACTGATACGGGGGTGTCGGTTTTCCATACAGAGCCGAGTGGTTCCATTTATAAAGATATAACGGGAAGCACTTCGAGGCGAGAAAATCCGCTTAGCACGTGGCGCAGATTCTCCAGCAACATCGTTCGAAGCTTCCTTAAGTGGTTATGGCGGTTTGGCTTTGTATCCACCGGCTTTCCGGATTCCGCTAAAGCACCGGAAATAAAGCTTCATCGTTGCGTGCCCTCACTTCTATTCGCGCGAATAAAAAATCTAGAGCAATACCCTACAAGAACTCTCATTTCCGTATGAATCGTGATTACACGTTTTCGCGATCATCGAACTCGAGGAAGAAGAGATCGGCAACCATCAAACTATTTCTACGGGGTAACCAGATGACAAAGGGGCGCGTTTCACTCGCTGGAACCGTTTCGAGCGGAGAACCACGCGGGAACGGCAAGGATATCGCATTCGTCTCCAACTAAATTTTGCGTCTACTAGGTGGTTAGGGGATGCTCGCTCTGTGGCTGTGTTTGTTACCCTCTGTCTCGGTGCCACCCCTCTCTCTCTCTCTCTCTCTCTCTCTCTCTCTGTCTCTCGTCTCTTCTCTCTGCGTCCCTTCAGCCACAATGGCATTAAAATTACCAAGGAAATTCAATTCCCAGTTGGAAATGTATCGCGCACGTGTAGGTCATACTCGTATAGACGATGTTACGGAGCTAACATAGGCGAAATTCAGGGACGGAGGATTCTCGGGCCCCCGAGACGAATACTAACAATTAATCGAACTAAAAAACAGTACTTGGATCTGAAAGAGTCAACATTCACGAAGAACCTTTCACCGAGAGGGAAACAGAAATGTATTCATTGTTTTCAAAGATAGATCGATTCTGAAAAATTCGTCTGACCTATTTCGCTCAAGAAAAACAGTTGTACTCGTGCAACAACGGGTCAAAATTGTCTGCTTGAGAATCATTCCTTTACTGCGACCGATGCGTCGTTCGTTCACGAGGGATTTACAGTTTAACCCTTTGCGGTCCAACTGAATAGGCGAAACATAAAACTGATGTTAGAAGGCTTTAAAAATATTGCTACACTATTCCTGACCCATTCAAGTAATTAAAAGAACAACTTTTACTTAGTTTTCAGGACCATAAAGGGTGAAGTACATATGCTTAACGTTGAAGGTTCTAATCGGGGAGGAGTTGAACGAAAATTTGCGGATTTCGAGAGTGAACCAGCGTTGAGACGTCCCTGGTCGTCGACGTAGCAGCACACGCTCTCGGATCCGCGTACATACGCGAGCCTCGAGCCCGTTGCGGATAGCTTAGGTTGGTTAGTTAGCGTGCAAGTACACGTATCAAAGGCACTCAGAATCCGAGCTTAACAAAGCCAGCTTCGGGTTTACCAACCGTGTCACGTAGTACGTGTATACCTTACCTGCTCACGCTTCGCGAAACCTAAACCTCCTGTGGCCCGTCCAACTTTGGTCTTAATGCGTCAACGGGGAAGGGATAAGTTTCGCCGGGGGCAATTAAAACTAATTATCCTGTTTGGTGCGGTATCGGCTAACCGAGGTACCCCGTCGCCATGCCGGGGGCCGATCGCTCCTAATTATATGCCAGGGAATAGACATTTCTCGGGATAATTGATGCCGATTTAATCAACCAATTCGCCCGGCTCCCCCGGGGATCGCGAAACTTTTTGGCACTGCGTCGCCTGAACGAAAATGAGCGCAAAGATTATTGATAGACTGCCACGATACTCGATCTCCTGGTTGTGTATCATGCGTACACTTGTTGTGGAAAGAATAACCATTTTTATGAGAGCACTTCTTATTTTCTATTCTTGTTTTTAACGTGGATTCTATTTTCATATACGGTACAGACAAATGCAATGACGAAACACGTATGAAGAAAATATTAATTATAAAAATAAGTATGTTTTTCTTTTCGTGCAGAATGAACAAATTAGACACTGTTTTAAGGAGGGGCTTGATTGTCCTCAACCAGAACATTCTCTTGGCGATGCCAATCTTTGAATTTCTTTGTAATATTCTTTTCAAAATATCATTAACTTAAGAGCTACCATATCCGTCTAATAAATTAATTATTTCAGCAACCACATGCATGATTCTGATCGAACATTTTCTGCCAGAGATAGTATTCGAGTAACGATGCTTAATTAAGCAATTTAAATACAATGTAGGAAATAATGTCTGGAAATATTTTAATCATTTATCTCGATCGTGATTTTAGCAAGTTGCGAGTTGTCGGTATCTCCGGTAGCAAAGACACCGCGATATTATAGGTAACATAATAGCCGCCATAAGGCCAGCCGAATTTGCCGCAGATTAGCGTGACGCTCGGCGGCCAGGTATCAAAGTGCATCGTTCTCATCTCGAAGAGATAGCATCGCGAATCCAGGCTCGTTTCGCGTCGCAGGATCGGACCGTAGAGGGGGGCTGGCGGTAGTTCCAAGCCAAATGTGCAACTAAGTAGCTACTTAGGTCCCATTTGACGCAGGGGATCGAGATCGCATTTGAATGGGAGATTTAGCCGGCGGATTTTCGCCCCGAATTGAGCCATTGTGCGCTCTCGACCGGCCACCTGACGGCTCTTGACACGCCACCGTTTGCCTTTCTGCATTTTAAATACGCCTCGTTTTCAGCCGGCTGCTCTCTGTCGTCGCGTTTATTAAGATAGCTGCATGACAACGCGATGCGCCGCCAATTTTCTTGAAAACGTCGACGAAATTCGGTCCGTCGCGCGTCGTCAAAACATCTCCTCTCGGTTTCTGTTTTACCGAGTAAATTGTTTTCCAACCAATATTTCAGCGTATTAAAATATCGAAAAACTTCGAACGTCTCGAAATTATAATAACAGAACTATTATAAGTAAATGATCGTCTCACTAATCATTTAGGGGCCGGATTTGAGTGTTCTGGCAGCTGTCTGGAACGCATTTTCCGAGCCACGGCATCAATCTGCCCCGGGGCAAGGCGCGACAATCAAATAGGCGGTTCCACGCCCAAAAAATTAGCTCAAATGAATAAATACGACCACACTCGATCGCAGAACTATTGACTGCCATCTCTCTGTGGGGCGGTTTTTCTCCTGTAAACGTAATCGGAGCCTGTCGACGTAATCTTTTATCTCAACGGACAGAGTCGTCGTCTTTCACAACGGTGTTAATTCATTGTTAATACCGAGCAGAGTTTTTATTCGAGAATCGAGAAGAGAGGGATGAGCGGACCGACAATATTTCCCCCAGAAACGGCGGATGTTTTGGCACCCCAGCGCCAAAAGCAGAAATGCTCACCCCTCTTGTAACGCGCGCACCCCATCTATCGAATTATTTTGATTCTCCGATAATTCAGCCGGCCTAATACGCCGATTCACGGCCCTTTCATCGGGGAGTGGGGGGAAGGTGATTCCACCATTTTGATGGAAATTCGAAAACACGATACGCTCGGGCCACCGGGGTGGTTTTCCCTTTCAGAATCCGGACGACGAGATTAGCAGGATTTATTGGCCACCGCGGAGGATCCTCGGATGAAAATGTTGTCACGTCGATGGATCTTGCTGTATATTGTTTAAAATCACTTGACCACAACCATTCTGTTCAAGAATCGACTCTTTAGTCGTTGGAAGAACGGGAAAAAATTCATAACAGAGCACGAGACTACACGAAGAAAATTAAACTCTTGCAAGTTTTTCAGTCAATTTTTATCATTTCCTTGAATTTGAGTTAACTAATTCTTGGGTAACGAATTCCGAGGCCAGAAGAAGAAATTAAAAGTTATATGTTGGCTTAAGACGTTAATGTTGGCATTTTCTGATTTCCTGTCGCATTTGACACAATCATTCGAGCCTGTTTCACAAATTAAAAGATCGAACTGTGTTCTTTAGGATGATACTACACGTGAACATGTTCGAATAAAAGTCTGTCTCCAAATAAATGGATAAAACGTTCTACAGCTAGATGGTTCGACAGAAATCTCTAGCGTTTCAGCACACAAAGCCAATAAACAGTCACTGCACGCGAACCCCGAGACGTATCATCATGAAACTCGATCCGATGATAGATAGTACTACCAGTTACAAGATTTGCAATCGAAGGAACAACAGCAGCGTTAGCACGGAAAGAGGGGAAAAAAGAATTCGAGGAGATCCTGCGGCTGGAAAAGCGAGTCTCGACGAGCGATTGTTTTCTAGCTTGCGTTCGTAATTGGGAGAAATCGATCGGGTAGCAATCGTAAGAGCTGTTTTCGCCAGTTTCTCTGACGTTCGCGTCACCGAAGGAGCGAAAACCCCTCCTATCCCGTCGAGCCTCGTCCTCCTTGGGTAATCATGTAACTCGATTGAAGAGAACGAGCGAGCGCGGGCCAATAAGAGGCTCCCTTTAATCGGGTTACTTCGTTACCGCGTTACTCCGTTACTCGGTGCGGTGATATCAGCGGAATATCAATTGTAGTGATTAACCAAGACGCCCGTCGCGGCCGGAAACTTCGCTTCTACCCCTAGGGAGGCGAACAGAGGGGCTTGGGAATAACATCTTTTGTCGGTCGCGAATTAGCCCGCCCGGAATATTCAAATCGTGCAACCCGCTCGAGCGAACCTCTACGTGGCATTCCAATCGGTCTAGCGTTTTAACACGGCCGCTTGAGAAACTTTCGCCATTTTCTGATACGCGATCCTTCGAGGCTCTCCAACCCTTAGCGAGCCACTTTATTCTTCTTTCTGCTATCGCTCGCACGCTCAGTCGTTTAAGGGGGGAGGGTCAAGTAAACAAGCGTTTCTTCTCGAATTTGTTTTGAAGAGAGCATAATATTTTTTTATTTACAAACAATTGTATGTTATTGTGTAGCATCTAGACAATCTATATCAATTTTGAGATTATAAAAATATTTATAAATAACTGAGCAGCAGCTGCTTGGATTTGGCTCCTCGAAAATGCGCTGTGCAACACACAGGTCGCTCTAATTATCTGAAATCACAAATCCAAAAGTTTTTCGTTAATATATGATAATACGCTTTGCATGAACCTAAATTAAAAAAAAAAATTAAAAAATTACAAATTCTGCGCCACTTTGAAAAGAAGTCACAATTTTTTTCCGTAAAGAAATGGTTATAAACATTGTTAATTTCAATTTTTAAAAAAACTTTTAGGTTCATGCAAAGCGTATTATTATATACTATTCAGATAATTAGAGCGACCTGTGTGTTGCACAGCGCATTTTCGAGGAGCCAAATCCAAGCAGCTGCTGCTCAGTTATTTATAAATATTTTTATAATCTCAAAATTGATATAGATTGTCTAGATGCTACACAATAACATACAATTGTTTGTAAATAAAAAAATATTATGCTCTCTTCAAAACAAATTCGAGAAGAAACGCTTGTTTACTTGACCCTCCCCCCTTAAGTCATTTCGGGACCGGGGTGACTTCAGCTAAATAATTGTTATAATGGATAATAGAGGTTCCAGTGTATTATGGATTAAAAGAGTAAATACGATCCGATTGGCGTCGTGTTTCGTATCATTTTAATCAGAAAATAGCGACGAATACGCTGCCTAAAGATTTATGAAGAAATCGTTGGAAATAAAAATAGTTCTGTGGCTTTCGATCAAGCGTGTTTTACCTACATTCGACGTCAGCGAAGAGAAAAATTTAAGAGCAGCGTTTTTGTACACAAGGTAAATTACATTTCGACCCCGAAATCTCGACGTTACCGTCTTCGGAAAAGCATGGAGCGGAGCGTCTGGCAGCGGGAGGACTGAATCTACTGGAACGCATCGGTCTGCAACAGCAGTTGTCGAGCGGGAATCGTGGCAAAACGCGGCCGCGTACAGGCCGAGATAGCGGCGTGAAGCATTTAATCCGTGAGTTTCAAAGGTCTCGGGGTGTGCTGATCGGCTTAACACGTTGTCGGCACGTGTGGCCTCCGGAAGCGGGGCCGCCATTAACGCGATTCGAACGACCTGGCGAATCCTCGCCGCGTGTCGAATCGTCTGCACCGGGATCGGCTGGACCCGATTCCGATGTAATACATGAAAACTGCCGCGGCGCGGCGGCAGCCCCGTAGACACGATAATCCACGGCGGCCGGTTCGCATTGTCGGCGCGAAATTGAATTTCGTCAATTAGATTTTCGGCGTTTACGGTTGGTTAGGCCTCGGGGCACAATGGACGCGTCTCTCCTAACCGGACAGCTGTGTCGAGTGTCCGCCTCGATACTCCGTCGCGTTCTAACCCCGCCGATCGACAGATCTCTCGCATTATTATAATGTGGCCTCGGGCCTGATTTTACCGGATCACGAGGCCGTGTCTAATTCATTGTCCGGCCTCGTTCTCTGCTCGAACCGGCTAATTGCTGACGAGTCTACATCGATCGCGGAGCTTCCGTGGAATCGACGATCCACGGGTGAGAATGCGTTCGTTCGATCCTTACTGGGTCGATTGGGGAATTAATCATGACGCTTTCTAACTCTTCCGGAACCAGTTATCGTGGTTTTGTTTGTTTCTTTGTGACGTTGCACCATTCACGCGGACTTTTTGATATTTTCCATTTCTCCTAATTCGAAAAAGTAATCCGATAAAAGTGTATCGCTCCTGATAACCTAGCTTCGCGGGGTAGAAATTTTGAAATATTCATCGGAAGTGGTCTGTGTAGGTGATTAATCGTTTATAACAAGAGAACCTCCGTCCTGCTCTCGGTCGCGATAACGTCAAGGCTTAAAGGTAGAGTTTATCGAACAGAAGGAAGCCGAGCCGGTTAGAAAAGTTCCGTGCGTTAAGAGAAGGAAGGAGCACAATGAAATCTGTACAATTTGCAGGCGGAAAGGAAGCGCGGAGTGTTCATGGTTCCCGGGGCGCGTTCGTTCCCTCGGGCAGGGATTCGTTTAGCAGAAACGTATCGGCGACTTCCGGCGAGCGAAGCCAACTGGCCGGTGAATCCTCGTCCACGCCGAGGCGGACAATGCGTTCGGTAAATGCCACTTTCGGACAAAACTCGTATTTAACCATTATTATTTCGAACAATTTTCTTCCTATACGCTCGCTAGAACATACCACGCTTCCGATTGCATGCCTGTGTACCCTTGAACCCCCGAGGCACTTGCTACCGCACGTGCTTGCCGAAACCGAACATTTTTGCGCTAAAACGATCTTTTGTACTACCAAAATTCGGGCTAACTGGAAGGGTATTTTCGCATGATTTTGAATTTCACAGCGTCTGGTGCTCGCAATTCCAAGCGTTGACACCGATTTACCGTAGAACTCGTTGCGCCCGCTTCATTAACAATTTCCGAGCGTGTCGCGAAACAATTTTGCAGCACAGGCAAGTTGATATTTCGACTCTTGTCGATCGATCGTCAGCATCGGGACGCGCGTGGAATCGTCAAAGCGAAATCTGGAAAAACCGCATCACGCGAGGGCGGTCGCTCGGGTACGGGCCGCTGATTTCCGACCTTAATGACATATTTGCGACAATAACGTTCTGTGTAAACGAGTATATTATATAATGACGGAACCAACGGGCTCGCGGAGGGGGGAGGAGGGAACAACAGAGAGATGCCGAGCGTGTTCGGTCAACATCCATGTGCGTTCTGTTCTGCGTGTCGACGAATCGGTCGTTACGTGCGCGGTCTTTGTGCTTCCTGGTGTGTGCAACCGCTCTGTGTGCATGCACACCAACGTGAACAGACAGGGACGTACACGAGAAAATCATGCGATCGCGATCGCGAGCACCGCCACGATGGCGTTTCTTGCCGACGTGTGGGTGGAGGATACTCACGGTCGCAGGAAACAGCGCATCATGATAATAACCGTCATCAAACGACGACCACTTAGAACCAGGCTAGTACTCCTCGTGGAAAATTCGTCCTGCGCTGTCGCACGGTGCCTCCCGAATCGGAATCATGGCAGCTTTCAATCGATAGAAATAGAGGATAGCAGTAGATTTTGCATTTCAGGAGTACATTTTTCATTTAATCTAGAAAAATAGTGTTTCCTGAACCCGTGCAAAGATGTAACCGTGGACAAAGATCGAAAGAATTTGAGAATGTATCGTTCTCAGCTTTTTGAAGTCGTTAAAGAAGAGAAGAAATTTTTGTTTCGCAGTTCCTTGCGATCGAACAATTTTTATCGCGCATAAAGATCCGAAGTCGTAGGTGTGTGAAGGTTTGTTAAGAAGATTGGCGTAGTTCGATGTAAAGCGGGATAAAGAATGTAGATTTCGTGTAGTCCATTGTATGGTTGATTGTACCAAATGAAATTCTTGAACCAACGGGAAAAACTCCCGAGGTAAGACGAAGTTGTGGACCGCTGTGCGTTGCATCGTAAATGCGATTCCCTCTTCCTGTCGCGAAATCGGTAATCTCGCGTCTTTCCCCTGGATTTCGTCGATTAAACGTCCACGGTCGTTAGAAAGTTTCCGAGAGATCTTTCTGACGTCCGCTTCCGAGTCTCGCAAAAATTGAGGAACGACGAAAAGTTTCGCTTCCGCGCCGGTTTTGAGGAAATGATCGCGGTTTAACATTTTCAGACGCTGGATAAGGAGTCTGAACTTCTTAATTCTCGTTTTATCAAATCGTGTCGCTTCGATTTTAAGGAACTTTTGAGCATTAACGCGCTGACGGTTCACAGTCCTAAAAATTTTTCGCAAAATCAAGTTTATTAACGAAGCCAAAAATTAGATTAACAAAATTTTCTTCTACATTCTTCGTATACTAATTTAATTTACTCGATTGTACCACGATCAAAATTAATTCATTAGACTCGGTGAAAGAATAGACGTACGTCGAGGCACTGCGAAGCTTTTTAGATCATTATTGCCGATCGAACGACTCAATATTTCAATTGGAAAAGAAGCCATTGTCTAAAACACCGGTGTCTGCCGAGATCGCTGTAACTTCGCCATTCCTTCGAATCGAAGCGGAAAATTCTGGGGACGCATCTGCGAGATGTCACGCATTGAGAAAACGCAATAGAAAAATTGACATTTATACCACCGCAAACGAGAATACTCTGTTAATCGATGGAATGCCTCGTTAATTCTATGCTGGCCGTGCTTCGTTATTCACGGCCGCAGGAAACAGCGTGTCACGGTAACAACCGTCATCAAACGCGACCGCTTACCACTTGTTAGTGCGGCGAGGGATTTGTCGTAGAAAAGTCACAAGACACAGGACAATTGGAACTACCAATTTGCTTTGTGCCTGGAGTTTATTGAAAGTTACGGAGCGTAATCTATCGATAAACAAGTATATTCTACCAAACCTTCAAATGCACTCTAACGGTTTAACTATCTCAGATTTTTGTACTCTGGGACTTATACCGATTAGTTTTTCAACGTAGACGCTTCCATTCTGTAACGAACATCTCATTTCTGATCATTAATGGGCAACCAAGAGTTTCCTGGCTGTTTTCGAATGGAAATCATTGGCTCGCTGTGCTTGATTTTTGCTCGGTGTAAAAGTTTCCGTTTCTGATCGTTCGTGGCAGCTGGAAGCGCCTAATCCGCGGACTATCGTCGTTCCTCGGTACGTCAAAGATTGCCGGGCTGTTTTCGAACGGAATTAAAGTATCGTGCGCTAACGAGCGTCCGTGACGGCGACGCGGTATTAAACTGTCCGCGATATCCGCCATTTCGAAACGCGAGCGGATCGCGAGGGGAACGCGGCCGACAGAGGCGAAAAAGGCGACAGAGACGGATAGCGCAAAACAGCCGGGACATGGGGGAAAACAGAGGAGGACAGAGGAACGAACGACAGAGGAACGAAGAGAACGGAGAACGAAACGCGCCGCCCCCGAAGAGGGAGAAAGAGGGACGGATGGACAGACAGAGAAATTACAGCCGCATGCTGCGTTCAGGAAACGGCGCATTCTATTGTGCTTTTGTCATAGTTAAACTGTCAGGCCAATTTCGCGTCGGGCCAATTTATGCTCACGTGGCCTGATGCGCGGCCATCCCGCGACTACCGCCGGCGAAACGCGAAGCGGTACGTTATGCTGGCCCGCATAATTTTGCAAAATCTTCCAACCACGGGAAAGGAGAACGATGATGAACGGGATTATTCGCGGACGAACTTCCGCGTATCGTATCGTGGCGTTTACAACCTCCTGATGATCTAATCTTGCGGTTTTTATTCTTTCCCTGTAGGCTCGCCTTTAGCCGAATGATTCATGTATGTAGATCAGAGTTAATAATAATTATTAGACTGCGGATATTTCGTATCAAGCAAGTTTCATTTTTTCTTTAAAAATACTAATAAATTGAAAATGGTACATTTTTTAAATCTAGGAGTCTCTTGTACTATTTTTGATTTCAACTACTCATTTTCAATTTAGTTTATTTCAGAAACATTGCTAAATATACGGCTAAAAGTACAATAAAGTCGCTGGGAAACACCTTGTGTATTACACTTA